>JAJGRX010001360.1:0-1200000 GCA_025461125.1 Carex kokanica | reverse complement strand
GATAAGCTGAAAGAAATTACAATTTCCGAGAGTATTGCTATTATCAATGGAAATATTTACGATGATATTAACGCTGTTAAATATTTTTACTCTCACAAATAATCATAGATTCTTGTAGATATAAAATTAGAAGCTTGATCCCTATCTTATTTTATTTAATTTAAATGTTATATATACAGGGTTTAAGTCGTAAAATTCGCATGCAAAATTAGAAGCTTGGTATTATTGCTTTCCCATGACTTTGTTTTCTGACTCGTTTTCTGATAGGTGTGCCGTGTGCATCTCACAAGACGCCTAAAAGCCTAAAATTGACTACATCGGATCCTCTTTAGCTTCAATAGGCCGTATTGACGGTCAAGATAGGTGCCTGACATGTGGGCCCGGTACTAATCGTCAAAGCTTGTTTGTACATAGAGTTGCCAGTTACTCGGATTACGTGGTTTGGTATCCTACCTGCCATAGAATATCCAAACTACGTTTGAACCTTGCAAGGGAAGAGAGATTATCGGAATTTTTTTTATATACCATAATTAAAAAAATATTTTTATGAAACCAACGTGATTACTTTTTTTTACAAAAATCATAAGAACCGAAATGTCATTTCGGTCCGATTTTCTTTTTTAATTTTCTGCGGCGGTTCATATGAAAACTTGTGAAACCAGTACCACATAAAATCTAAAAAGAGGACCGGACCGAAATGTCATTTCTGTCCGGAATAATAAAAAAATTTCGGATCAAAATGGCATTTCGGTCCTTGTGATTTTTGTAAAAAAAAAAATAATCATGTTGGTTTCGTAAAAAACAAAATTTTAATTATAGTTTATAAAAAAAATTCGAGAGTATAGTACATTTTCTCAAAAATTTAAATATACCCTCCAACAAAAAAGAAAAAAACCAAAAAACCACCAATTTTTCAAAATTCCATATTTACTCGGGCCTCAACGTGAAATGACGGCTCCCAAGACTGAAGTCGTCATTTCACGTTGCGCCCCCTATTTTTCTATAAATTCGGTCCTGTGAGCAGCATTTCATTTCTCATTTTCACCCATTCTCTCTTCTCGGACAACTATATCTTCTCTTCATTTCATTTCGTAGTTTATTAATAAACGGTTCGAGAGGTCAAATACTTTGAAGACGACACAACAGAATTTCCATGTGGTTGGACTTACTAAATAGGAGGAGAATAGCACACCAACTCAACCGAAATACACAGGAAAGACGCAACAAAGCTGCTCAAGATGCTCAAGGTTGATACAATGTTTATTTTATTCAATTTCAACTTTACAAAAATTATTGAAACAATTTAGATTTAACAATAATTTTTTATTTATAAATTTGCAGGTTGAAAAGTAATAAATGGTTGAATGTTTATCTAGGAGTTAGATTTATTAGCTGTTTTTTTTGTATTAATGAGGACATTGTTTTTAGTGAAATTGCCGTTTCTATTTTTCTATTGTTAGTTTATTTTAGGTTTTTTTTTTATTATTATTATCTCATGAAAAAAAAATACATCTTGTTTTTTTATTTTTTTAGGAAAATGAAACAAATAAATAAACTCATATCTATTATACTTGAAACACATAAACTAAAACAAAATAAAATATATTATATTTTCTTAAAAAGAAATAGGGGGCCGCAACAACTAGTGGCGGCCCTAGTCTTAGGGGCCGCCATTTGACGTTGCGGCCCGGATAAATATGGAACTTTGGAGAAACAATGATCTTTTGGTTTATTTATTTTTTTGTTGGAGGGTGTTTTGGAAATTTTCGGTACATTTTCCAAATAAAAGAGGTTTTAGCGTGTTAGTTTGTTTTGTGTTGGAATTTATTACAAGTTATGTAAAGAACACAATGTTGGAAAAAAAATTAAAGGTTATGTTTGAACTTGTAAAGAACACAATGTTGGAAAAAAATTGAAGGTTATGTTTGACTGTGAAGAAAAATTAATAAGGATTAAATTGCTTATTTAATCTTATTCTTCATATTTATATTTTGTTTGATAGTTTAAGTTATGACTTAAATTAATTTATATGAAGGAGTAAAATGTTGAGAAATAAATATTTTGTTTGTGACAGTCGGCTCTACAGACGAAGTAAATGTAAAGTGATCTATTTAGAAAGGTAGAGTAATTTACTTCAAAGTAACTCTCCTCTTACCCCATCTTACTATTTTTCATTCACTCCTTATATGACAGCTTAAATATGAAATAAGGGGTTTACTTCACCTCTTACTCGACAACCAAATATGGTTATAATGATAATGTCTAGTATTTTATCCTACAATAGTGAATGCTTTAGTGGCTAACTATTGCGCCTAGGGGTGCACAAAAAGCTCGTAGCTCATGATTCGATTGAATTCAATTCGAAAAAAAATTCGGTTTGAAACGAATCAACTCAGCTTGGTTTTGAAACGAATCAAACCCAATTCGGTTCGAAATTGGTTCGAATCGAACTCGAACTGAATCTGACTCGGTTCAAAACTCTTCTTTTTAGTTCTAAACCCTGCTTCAATTTTGAACTAGTTCAGTTCGAAACTAGTTCGAATCGCACGGAATCAAACTTGAACTCTTATTTGCAATTTGAAACCCTACTTCAATTTCGAACCAGTTCGGTTCAAAATTGATTCGAACTCGAACTCGAACTGGATTAAGTTCGATTCGGTTTGATTTGTTTGCAACCCTAATTGCGTCGACAAGATTTCACACAAACTTTTTAATTTTTTTACCGTTATTTTATATGTGAGGAGGATTTATATGTCTCATGTCTTTCATATCTCATTGTATCTCACATCTTTTATCTCTGTTTTCGAAGTTCAAATAGTCGATCTAAATCTCTTAACATGATCTCCAAATTCAAATACTTAGAGACTAACTTTTGTAATTTTTGAATTTTTTAATATTTTCAGATAGATACAAAATTATTGTTTTTAGATGACATGAAATAAAGAAGATATTTTAACCGTCCTCTTTAAATATCAGATCTTTTATAATTGAGTCCGAGGAATTCATTTTGTATGTACTTCTGAATGTCTTCAGGTTTTTTTTTTATATGTAGTTTACATATAAACACTTAGCTTTTTAACATATAATCATGAAATATATAACTGTACGATCATCATATATTTGAAAAATATAAAACGAGTTAGTTTTAACAAAAAAAATATTATAAAGATTTAGTTGCTTTTAACATTTCTATTTTCTTTTATCACATATAGTTATAATTCTTGCCATTTGTGATGGTATAAAAGTAAATGGATTGTCATCATTTGCACTTATGTATCAAGCAAAAATGTTACAAAAAAGTTAGCTAAGTATTACAAAATAATATTTTTGCTAAAAAAATGATTTATTGTTAGAAATACACAATTATGTAATTATTCTTGAGTAGAACTAGGGTGTGATGTGCTCACCAAACTCTTTGGTGAGCACAACTCTACACGATCTATTGGATTCACTTCAAACGAGATGAATCCCACCGTTGAAACCGATGTACTTTACGAGTGTTGCGCGTACATGCAAAATTTTGAATTTTCTGAATTCATTTAGTCTCAAGTCAAGTGGTCAAAATTGAGAATTTTTTGAATGCATTAAAACAACTTCATTTTGGAGCATTCATTTTTCATCAATTTTGACCACTTGACTTGAGACTAAATGAATTCAAAAAATTCAAAATTTTGCATGTACGCGCATCACTCGTAAAGTACATCGGTTTCAACGGTTGGATTCATCTCGTTTGAAGTGAATCCGATAGATTGTGTAGAGTGCTCACCAAGCTTTCCGTGAGCTTAACTCAAAAACCTATCAATCCGACTTCAAACAACATTTTCAAACCGTTAGATGTTCAATCTATATTAAAATGTGCTTGGAGAACAAATTTTACATTTTTTGGAATTTTTTTACTATTTACTAAGCCGGTTTGAAAACCGCTGTTTTTATTAAAAATCTGCACCATTAGAAAACAGCGGTTTTCAAACCGGCTTAATAAATAGTAAAAAAATTCCAAAAAATGTAAAATTTGTTCTCCAAGCACATTTTAATATAGATTGAACATCTAACGGTTTGAAAATGTCGTTTGAAGTCGGATTGATAGGTTTTTGAGTTAAGCTCACGGACAGCTTGGTGAGCTTAAGAGCACCTTAGCTCTACTCATTCTTTATAATCATATATTAAAAATAATAAGCAAATTATTAAAAAATAACTGATTAAGTGTTTACATGTAAAAGATATTTGTTAAGAAAAAATGAAACAGTAAATATATTTTGTTTGACGAAGACTCATCAGCGAAAAAGTCAAAATTGAAACTTGAAATTTGAAAAGGACGGTTGCCGTATACGCGTCATACACCAATGAAAACCATTTTTGGAGAAGGTTTGAGTTTGAACACAGACACCAAAATGCTAAATATTTCAAAAACGAAGAAACAAGAAATGGTATTTGTCAACCATTTCAAAGAGCAGAACAAAATTACCACTTTATCCCCTCCATATTATTTTATTTTCCTCCTATCTTTTATAAAAATAAAAATTCTTTTAAAATTAAAAATTAAAAATTGTTTACGTTCCATATAACATTTTGTTTTAATTTTTAAAATAAGTACTATTTTGTAAGATTTTTGAAAAATAAAAAGAAATCACAAAGATTATTTTCTAAAATAATTTGTTTGGAACATTAGTTATTGGTTTGACTAGCATTATATAGTTTTAATAGAACTTCCTATGTCGGCAGGACTAATTTTTGTCGTAAAAAGGAAGCGACCAAAGAATGTTTGATACGAGTCTTCATCTAAAGGGAATCAGAGTAGGTCCGATACCCATCGGACCTACCTTTGTTCGATGGGTGTGATGACCATTCGATATGCATCAAGATTCGTGTGCTCCGCATCAAACTCCGTACAAGTATGTATCAATTTCTGTGCGCATAGATCTTGATGCTAATCGTACGGTCCTAGAGCTAATTGAACCTAAATGTAGATCCGATGCCCATGGGACCTACTCCTATCTCCATCTATCTCCATCTAAAGAGGTCAGTTGTCAGTGCACATATATAATTAATTGTTAGTTGATAATGATCATGTATACCTTTTATTCTAACCAACAAAATAAAAATTACTAAAGTGAGAATTTTTGTGCAACCGCGTAATCCATTAAAAGAGGAAAAGACATATATTTCTTCTTTTCATTTTTATATATCTAGTGATATTATTCTATTTTGGATCTAATTTGTACATCAAAATTTTCGAAATTTGTATCTCAACGGTGGAAATTTGTATTAGAAATAAGAAGTAGCTAGTCACCTAACATAGTTTGAATTGTATGAAAATTTTGATTTCATAGAACGTTTTTTTTTATTTTTTTTAAGATTCAGCATACCATTCACACCTGATATCATAGAAAATATTAATCCTAAATTACAAAAATTCTGACCTTCATGAGGACCGAACTATTGATTCGGTCCCCGTAAAAACTATCAAAATCGGACTCCTAAATTTGCAGAAATTAAGAGACCCAATCAACGATTCAGTCCCTTTATTTTTACAAACTTTGTGATTGCTAGTGTGCAATTTGTTGAATTAAAAGTATTAAACTATTGATTCGGTTTTTATGTGTATCGAAAAAAATTATCCGATAATTTAATTTCATATTTCTATTATTTTTTTTTCTTTTTTTGCAACATACAAGTAACAAGCCCAATAATCGCGAGTTGTACGCTTCAATTTTTTTTTTTTTTAATCTTCCACAGGGGCTTTTGATTCTTGTCTATTTATCATAACGGAGTGTTTATAGAATTGAAATAGAGTGAGGCTATGGTGCTATGCATAGCACGGATGGCTAGTGTACTACGGCTCAATATGGTACTTTTTAAAATCCTAACGGTCGATCCGACCGTTCAATGTGATAATTATATGAATATGTACTTGCAAACTAAATTTTACATTTTTTTGAATTTTTTTACTATTTTTTTAGATAGGTAGAATTTTGATGGTCTAGAATTTTCAAAAAACACTGATTTTTCTACCTATCTAAAAAAATAGTAAAAAAATTCAAAAAAATGTAAAATTTAGTTTGCAAGTACATATTCATATGATTATCACATTGAACGGTCGGATCGACCGTTAGGATTTTAAAAAGTACCATATTGAGCCGTAGTACACTAGGCATGTGTGCTATGCATAGCACCATAGCCTCACTCATTGAAATATGCTGAAATCTCTTGTTTGTGAATACTGTTTTTGAAATCTCTGAAATTTCGAATCTAGCTGTCAAACTTTTTCTATGCACGTATCTCAAAATAATTGATTTTTTGTGCACATATCTCGAAACAGCTCGATGGCTGGATTTGAAAATACAGATATTTCAGAAACACTGTTGACGAATGAGAATTTCATCGGATTCGTATCCAAGGTAGCACAGCGATCCAATCAATCTCAACGACCTTTTATTTTATATAATAAAACGACACTTCAAATTTTTTAATTCAATGATAAACTGTGGAGGAAAGTTGACTCTTACTGAGCCTAAATGCAATTAAGATATTTCAATGTGAAGTGTTCGAGAAGTGTGCTCGATGGAAGGATGAAATATTGTAGCCACTAATTATTTATTCTTATTATCAAAGGAAAATAGGACTTTTTCCAAAGGGGAAAACGGAAAGTGTGAAGAAAAAAAATATATACTTACACAACTGATAGTATAAATGTCATCTAACCAATTAAGGATTTGCTTAATCGTCTACGCAAGGATGAAGTCAAATTTTCAAACTATGAGGATAAAAATATATAAGAATTAATTATAAAAATTTGTGATGTGTAAAACGAGGATCAAGTTTACAGTTTCATGACATATTATTCTAAATTATATGAAAACTTATATATAAATATGAATTTTTTTTACAAAAAATGAAGATCAATTGACTCTCATTCCTTATACTTCAATCCATCTATGCATGTACCATTTCAATATCTCTTCTCTGTTTTGAAATGAGATGAGAAATAAAATTTTAATTGACCTCCATTTCTTGTATTTCAATCCGTCCTTGCATGTATCATTTCAATATCTCTCTGTTTTTTTTAAATGAGATGAGAAATAAAAATTTTCAACTCATTTTCAATGCGAAAAATGTATTTTGAACCTACCATCTCAGCATCGAAGATAATGTGTCGATCAGTAACAAATGTTTAAATAACGTTTATCGCGTCATAGAAAAACGATTAAAAAAACGACGCTATTGCCATATAGCGCTGTTATAGCGCCAATAGCACCATAACTTTTATGGTCCGAAAACGCTATAGCGCGCTATTAAGAACCCTGATCAGTAAAAAAGACATGAAGTATCGCTTCAATGTATATCAATTTCAGAGTTCTCGAATAGAATACGCTTACACTTGCTCGAGCAACTACTTGTGAGCGATTGGCTATTTAATGAAAAAATATATGCCAGAAAAAGGGATTGACAATTTATTTATTAATAAATTGTTGTTCTAAATGAGATGAGACTATTTGTTATGCATATCTCATAATATAGGCATTTGACACCTAATTTCTTTGACTTATGTTTCTCTAAACTTCTATTTCTTTGCATGTTGGCAATGCGTCTTAAACTCTTAATGCAATTCTAAAATCACAACTTTTGTAATTATTAGTGTCATTTGATATCATTTTGAAATCATTGAACATAGGTTTAATTTCGAATCAACGAACTTCTATTTATATATAAATATATAGCGCATATCGGTCCGTACTATGAATTATTATCTTCATTTTCAAAGTTCAAACAGTCGATCTAAACCGTTCAACATTATCTCTATACGAGAATGTACTTATAGTTCAACTTTATATTATTAGAATTATTAGAATTTTATATTATTTTTTATATAGGTAGAAAATCACTTGATCTAAAATTTCTACACCATTTAAAAGTAGTGATTTTCTATCTATCTAAAAAAAATATTAAAAAAATATAAAAATATAAAATTTAGTCTGCAAGTATATTTTCATATGTAAATTATTCCAAATGGTTTAGATCGACTATTTGAACTCTAAAAATAATGATATATAGTACAGACCAATCGATCTGCGCCTTGCATAGTGTCATAGCCTCTCTTTTTAAATAGTTCTCAAAATATATTTTGACAAATATTAAAAAAAGTGATATTTATTTAATATCTATTTTTGAATTAAAATAGTTAAAAATTTATTTTTGTTCAAGTAAAAAATAGCAACTGAATCGGGCGTTCATTCTAAATTCTAGCTGAATTTAGACCGAAATTTTTATTTATAACATTATTTCAAAAAAAATAAACCAAAACACCTCAAAATCCGGGTTTTTCTAATTCTACCTAGGTCGCACTGGTGATCTGCGGCCCCAAATACTGGGGGCCGCACAATGCCCCTGCGGCCCCAGGGCCGCCCAGTGGTTATGCAGCCCCTATTTCTTTATATTGTTATCAAGGAGAGAGAAATTTATTTCTCACAATCACCAAATCTCTCTCCTGGACAAGAGCTAATATGTAAGTTTTTTTGTCTTTATTTTTTTTATTTTTATTTTTCAATAGGTTAATAATTAATTTAGTTAATTTTTAATTTAGGTTTCTTGTGTATTGAATTCAAAATGGCTCTTATGGTATCCATGTATACTGGTGGTGATGTTTTAACGGGTCCTAATGGGGTTTATTATATTATCGGACCTGTTGCTGTGATTTCGGTATTGCCGGGTACCGATTATGTGGAGATTAAAACAGGTATTTGTCAGAGTTTGGGATTGTACAACCAAACCATGAGTTTTTCTGGGGGTGCATACAAGATAATTGACCTATATGTGGATGTTACCCGAGTCCGGCGTACCAACCCAGTTATGAGGTTAATTCATGGCCGTAGTCGGCTTAACTCATCTGGCTCAAGTCCATCCCCTGTCCAAATTGACCAACCATATAGCAGCCGGGCCCCAGTTCAGAGGGACCGATCGTCCAGTTTTTAGACCGCTACTTGGGGTCAATCTTGTGATCCGGATGAAACAGTGGATCCGGAATTAGAAGAGGCAGAGGAAATTTTGGGTGATGTTGATCCTGAGGGTATGAGCGATTAGAGTGACCAGGAAGATACCAGGCTCGTGCTTGAGCACCTGGTTTCGGCTTTCAATGACACATTAGGGTTTCAGGAAGTAAATGCGGCTTTTTTGGAAGGGCAGCAGAGTATGAGAATGAATTGTTGGAGGGACAAACATATGACTCAAAAGAGCAAATGAAGAGCGATGTTGATTTGAGTATCGGCAATTGCATTTCAGCTCACATGAGAAACGATGTTGATTTGAGTATCGAAGCTGCCAGGATCGCTGTTGCTGAAAGATACAACGGTCAGATACCGACGTACAACAAATTGTGGCGTGGCCGTGAGTTGGCAATTGCCCGCCAATTTGGTAGTTGGGAGGGGTCATACGCTCTTATATTTATGTTGTTGGAGGCAATCAAGAGAAAAAACCCAGGTACTATATTGTTCCTTCTATTTTTACGTCATTGTAACAAAATCAACAATTAAACTTATTTTTTTAAAATAAATGACAAAAACATTGTTTGATGTGACCTCATTTCCCATCGGTAAACCTGGACCATACAAGTATTTTCATAGGGCGGCTTGGGCATTTGGACCGTGTATAGATGCTTTTTAACATCTCAGACCAGTCATCACTGCTGATGCTTGTTTCCTATCAGGCCGGTATAAAGGTAATTAACATATTTAATTTGCTTTATTTAATTTAGTTGATTTAATTTATTTGAAATTAATTTGATTGTTTTAATTGATTGATGGTTTAATACAGGTAAATGGTTGATTGCAATCGGGTACGATGCAGAAAACCAGCTTCTCACATTAGGTTTTGCACTGGTTGAGTTAGAGAGTTTTGAAGATTGTGCGTGGTTCATGCACTGGTTGCGATGCAACGTAATTCGCTCCAGATTCATGTATGTCATCACTGATAGGGAAAGGGTATCAAGAAGGTATTCAGACAAGATGATCTGGGGTGGAACGATGAGGATGAGGATCAATGTGTTTACCGTCTTTGTGCTACTCATATAGCGGAGAACATGAAGAAGAACGGTTGTAGTAAGGCAGCAATCAAGTTTTTTAGGATATGTGTGGCTAAGAGGAAGATGAGGAGATACGAGCCAGGAATGCAAGCAATGGGGGATGTATATGACCGTGCTCTCAATTGGCTGGACGGTGTGAGTAAGTATTTGTATCAAGATGAGAACGAGTGTCTAAAACCATGGAAGATATTCCAAGCGCGGGACTGTGGTTACCATTGGAAAATTATGACTATAAACGGTTCCGAGTCGCTAAATAATGTTTTTAGGTAATCTCGTAAGTTACCGGTGGCAGCAATAGTTGAAGACATATTTTACAAATGTCTCACATAGTTTGCGCAAAGGAGGGCCAAAGCGGAATTTGAAGTCAGACAAGGTCAACAGTTCTCGTGTCGTGTGCATAAGGTATTTTTATTTTTAGTTTTTTCTTTATCTATTTTTATTAACTTCATTTAAAAAAATTCACTTCTTCATTTTTTTTAATTGTTCGTAGCTTATTAACAAACGATTCGAGAGGTCCAATACTATGAAGACGTTTGAGAGGTTTGGCAACTACAACAAGTTCGAGGTAACCTCCACATAAGAGAGAGTTCACGCTTTCCTGCCTGACGATTTCGGCCGGTTTACCAAGGCCAATTTCAAATACACGTGGTCATCAGGGATGATAACACGGTGGAATGCACATGCCAGAAGCCTCAATTAAACAGAATACCGTGTTCTCATGTTCTGTTTGTGTGCCGTCTCCGAGGCATCGACCCTGGCAGCTTTGTAAGTCACTACTACCACATCCAGACACTGATCAACACATGGAGGGCTAAATGACATGTGTATGAAAATCAGTCAGAATGGCCTGAACATGAGGGCCCTGTTCTTGTTCCAGAAACAAAAAATGTTATTTTGGATAGAAGACGACACAACAGGATTCCGCAATAGATGGACGTACTAAATTATAGGAGAAGAGGACGCCAAGGCGGTCGAGATACACAAGAAAGACAGAACAGAGCTACTCGTAATTCACGAGGTAGTTAATTTTTTTTACTATGCAATTTCAACTTTTAAAAAATTATTGAGAAAATCAGATTTAACAGTCACTATTTGTTTATAAATTTACAGGTTGAGAGTCAATCAATGGATTAGATGTTTATCTATGATCTAAATTAATGTTTTAATTGTATTCGTAAGAACATTGTTTATTTTAGGTTTATTAGACGTATTTTTATTGTACTCGTGAGAACATATTAACATTATATTGTTCTATTGCTGGCTTTTTTATATTTATTTTTAGATTATTATGGCTTATTTATATTTATTTTTATGGTTCTTTATATTTGATCCGACAAACGAAAAATATTTTCAGATTAAACGATATTTAAAACAAAAATCAAAACAAATAAAACAATTTGAAAAACAAAAACCAAAACAAACAAAAAACCTTTCTTAAAAAAATGGAGCTGCAGGGGCATTGTGCGGCTCCTAGTATTTGAGGCCGCAGATCACTGCTGCGGCCTGGGTATAATCGGAAAAACCTGAATTTCAGAATGTTTTGATTTATTTATTTTTAAATGTTATAAATAAAAATTTCGGGAATTTAGAGTTGGTACTGGAGCTATTCCAAACGGAAGGTGATATGGTCCTCGTATCTTTGCTCTCCTCCCTAAGAATTCGTGCATAGTTTTGCCTTAACACCAGTAAAACAGAGCTTTTAATGAATGTTTCTAGGGGAATTTCATATATATATCCCTCAAAAGTTTCAATATTACTTATTTATCCCTCCAAAATCAATAATTACATATTTATCCTTAAAAATTGTACAAACTCACATATTGTTTAATCTAACTCTATATTATATAAAATATCTCTAAAAATAATTAAATAATATTTTTTATAACTTTGAAATTTATTTTACAATATTAATTAAGAAGATGTTGACCATTATGCCCTTCGTTTATGTCACTTTAGTCTGCCTAAATTCTCTTCTCTTTAAGGCGCCGAACCTCCCACTTCTCTCTAAGGGCATAATGGTCAATATATTATTAATTAATAATGTAAAACTAATTTTAAAGTTTAAAAAATATTATTTAATTATTTTTGGAGATATTTGATATGTTATAGAGTTAGATTGGACAAATGTGTGAGTTTCTACAATTTTCAAAGATAAATATGTAATTACTGATTTCGGAGGGATAAATATGTAATATTGAAATTTTTGAGGGATTTGTACATGAAATTCCTCCATGTTTCTGTACATATTTTATCGACAGGTACTCATTCCTGATTCCACTTGACGTCTACACCCCTACCTTAATTGTTACCATCATGGAAATAACATGTTAAGGCATTTTTTGCACTCAATGAAAAAGAACTTCATACAAATCATGTCAAATATATACTACAATAAATTTTGTTTATTTATTTCCTATTACAAAATTTCCGATAGGTTGTATTTTAAATTTTAATTCACAGAACGGAACAATTACTTGTTGTGAGTTTGTATTTATTTACTCCACATATTCTATTGGATGGTCTTAAAAACAGAAAAATGTAAGGGTATTTATGTAAATATCGTCTGTCGGAACTTTTGCAGGGTAGAATCAGAAATGATCCGACATCAAATCCCAACGGAGTTGATGATCCCACCACGGGACACGTGTCTTGTGTTATGAACACGACCTGTGTTTCCTGTTGTAGGTAAAACACCGGATCTGGTTCTCTCATGCTTTCCACTGTCACTACTGCGCTTATTTAATGAGCAAATATCCCATGAATTAACTGTTTATCTGTTTCACCCTTCTTCCCTTTTTGGTCGCTGGTCTTCTCATTGGCGTGGTAGTAGAAGCCAAGAGAGCAAATTAAGCACTGAGATATTGTGGAGAGAGAGAAATTAGAGAGAGAGCAAGGGTGTTTGATTATTGAGTTACTTTTTTTTGCAATTTGGGGTTTAGAGAGAGGACAAGAGAGGAGGAGGTGCTAAGTTTTGAGAAATCTGTGCTTCAATTTTGAAAAAGAGAGCTTGTTTTTGAAATTTGAGAAGTGATCTGTTTCGAAATGTACAACAATTGATTCTATTGAGAAAAACATGGGATCTGGCCATATGGGGATATTGGTGTTTGGCATTAGTACTTTTTAGTCTCGATATTTAGTGAATTTAGGGTTTCTTTTGAATTAGATATTTTGTTTTTTCCCCTCCTTTTGTTGCTTTATTGGATAACAAAGGAAATCCAAAGAAGTTTCAACTAGAATTTTCTCCTTTCTATTGTTGGAGAGCTTTCAGAGCTGCTGTTCAACTTTGCAAAAGTGAAAGGTACATGCATTTGCAGTTTATAATTTTGTCGTCTTTCAAAATAATCATGAAATTATCTCATGCTTGCTTAATTAACTTCGACTTATAAATCTGGAAAATCTTATCTGTATTTTAATTACAATTTTTGATAGAAGTTTCTGTGGAAAATTGATTGTTTTTTCTCTTGTTCTCCTTCACCCTATTGTAAATTCAATTCCATGTAATACCAGACTAAGATAAACAAGTTTTGATTTATTATTTGCAGCATGTTTTGAAGAAATTCTAGCGTACTCAACTTCTTCCCCAAAGAAATTCTTAAGTTTCCAAAATGATCACATTCACTGACTCGCTAGACCCAATTCAACCAATGAAAGACCATGATAAATCCCTCGACCCGCAACTATGGCATGCCTGTGCTGGTGGCATGGTGCAAATGCCATTGGTACACTCAAAAGTCTACTTCTTTCCCCAGGGTTACATGGAGCACGCCTCCAATGGGACCCACGTTGATCTCCCCATCACTGCAGCGCGGGTCCCGCCTCTGGTCCTCTGCTGTGTACAGTCTATCAAGTACTTAGCGGATTCAGATTCCGATGAGGTCTATGCCAAGATCCGATTGGCCCCTGTCCGGCCTGAGGAGCCTGAACTTGGGGAAGAGGAAGATGGTTTTGGATCCATTGAGAAAGACAAACCCGCTTCATTTGCGAAAACCCTAACCCAATCAGATGCTAACAATGGAGGTGGGTTCTCAGTTCCTCGGTACTGTGCTGAGACGATATTCCCTCGGCTGGACTACTCAGCTGACCCACCAGTACAGACAGTACTTGCCAAGGATGTACATGGTGATGTTTGGAAATTTAGGCACATTTACAGAGGCACTCCACGTCGGCATTTACTAACTACTGGCTGGAGCACTTTTGTTAATCAAAAGAAACTGGTGGCAGGGGATTCAATTGTCTTTTTACGGGTTGAGAATGGTGATTTGTATGTTGGGATCAGAAGGGCAAAGAGGGGCGGTATTGGTGCACCTGACCCATTAACTCCTTTGCCAGGTTATGGCAACTTTTGCAATGTGGTGAGGGAGAAGGGGAGGATCCGGGTTGAGTCGGTGGTGGAGGCAATTAATTTGGCAATGAATGGAAGGTCATTTGAGGTAATATACTATCCTAGAGCTAGCACTCCAGAGTTTGTTGTCCGGGCCGGGTCAGTGCAGTCAGCTATGCGGGTTGGATGGTGCCCGGGTATGAGGTTCAAAATGGCGTTTGAGACCGAAGATTCTTCAAGAATTAGTTGGTTTATGGGGACAGTTAATTCTGTTCAGGTAGCTGATCCAGTTCGTTGGCCCAATTCACCTTGGCGGCTTCTACAGGTATTATACTTTTTAAGTTGTATAATTCACTCTTTCAGTAATTTATTTCATTATCATAAATTATAAAGATAGTGTTCTTTCCTTTGTCAAAATACAGTAATAATCACTAAAAGGAAAAGATGTTCAATTACTTGGTTCTTTCTATAATCTGGATTTTGCAGTTGGAATTCACGATTTAAAATGATTTTAAAGATATTATGATTAACATCCCTGCTAATTTTAGCAACCAAGTAAATAGTTCAGAAATTAAAATGCTTATTTCTCCTTTGGTTCAACTTTTAGGTAACATGGGATGAGCCGGATCTGCTACAGAATGTGAAGCGGGTGAGCCCATGGCTGGTTGAGCTGGTATCCACCATCCCTCCCATCCACTTGGCCCCATTTTCACCTGCCTCACCAATGCCCCTGCGGAAGAAACCACGGATAATTCCGCTGGAGGGGCAATTTCCAGTTTTTCCCTCGGGTTTCCACGGAGGCCCCATGTTCCCCTTCCATGAGGTGGCGGCGACAGCGACAGGCATACAGGGAGCCAGGCATAGTGCCCCTTTCGGCATTTCTCTACCCGACATTAGCCTGTTTAACCGCCCTGGCGGCGGGCACCACCACCTCCTCACTAGCAATGGCATAGCCCACCAATTCAGTAGTGGGCCCCGTCACTTCACGGTACCTTCACCTGCGGCAACACCTACCAAGGCCCTTGATACAGTTTCTTGCTTGCTTACACTAGGTAATAAAATTTGCCAAACTGAGTGCATTCTGGTCAAGAAGTATTTTTTGGGATAAATGAGGTAACCTGGAATATATATTACTTGGTTTTCTAGAGTTCGGAATCCACAGATTGTTTGCCGAAGTTTCACTCTGTTATATTATTAGATAACTTTTAGAAGAAATCAATTTGAATTATATATATAGAATGATTAATCTTGGTTTTATGCAACAGGGACTCCGAATGGTTTAAAAAAATCCAATGATGCAAGCCCAATTTCAAACTTAACCTTAGATTCACATTCGAGCAAGTCAAAGCTGGTGCTTTTTGGTAGAGCCATACTAACTGAAGAGCAGATTTCCACATCCAACAACTCAGGAAATGTGTCAGATGGATCCGGGTCGGGTTCCTCGGTGGTTATCCAAAATGGGTCTGATACTGCTACTGGTGCCAGCATTGGCCACTGCAAGGTGTTTATGGAGACTGAAGATATGGGACGGACCCTTGAGTTATCCTGTTTAGAATCGTATGAAGAGTTGTATCAGAAGTTAGGTCAAATGTTTGGTCTAGATAGGGCTGAGCTAGTGAGCCGAGTTTCATACCAGAACCCTATTGGTGAGGTCAGGCGCACTGGCGAGGAGCCTTTTGGGTAAGCATTAGATTCAACTTTGTCTTGCTTTTGTTGTCTTATTATTATAATTACAATGTTGACATTTTGTGCGGGTGGAATTCGCAGTTAACGCTAATTTGTTTCCTTTTTTCCCTTTTCTGGAGCAGAGAATTTGTGAAATCAACAAGGAGGCTTACAATACTAACAGATGCGGGGAGTGATAACATAGGAGTCTAGAAAAATGGAATCGTCCTTCGTCGAATGTTAGAGATTCATGTACAGCCGATGGTGTTAGGTTTCTCGTTCTTTGAATCTACTAGTATTACTACGAGAGTATTTCCATTGGAAATCATTGTGACTTGTTCTTCGAATTAGTCCCCGATGGCTTTTACTTCATGTAGTACTTGATTTTTTTTCTATTTAGATGTTTTTATTAATTTATGTGGTTCAAACTAGAAAGCTCTCTTGATGATAGTAATACCTATTTGGCACGTAACTTTAGTGTATGCTATTTATGAATTGTTTCAAGTTGAAATAACAATTTTGTTATTTCCTCAATTGTCCCATTTGCCTTTTGTGAGAGAGATAGATAGGCTTCTGGTTGCTTGCTAGATAATGTGAAGGGATAATTTTAAGTCTATAAATGTCTCACCTCATAACAGTTAAAGAGGTTACTCTCTCCAGATGAGGAAAGAGAGTAGAAGTGAATGAAATTGTGAAGAAATGAAAAATTGTACTTGGGATGAAAGAGATTATTTTGCCTCAATTTTTTTGTTTGTAGTCTTTACTTTCTAGTTTTCATTCCAATGAAATAAATTATTCCATAAAATAGGCTTAATTTTATTTTGTCACTATTTCTTTCATCCTTGGGATGAAAATCTGTAATGCTTTCTCCATGTCATTGAATTAAATGGAATTCCAGCAAAGTAAAAAATAAATAAAATGGAATTGAGATGTTTGGTAAAGAGAAAAATGAAACAGAGCAGCCTATTCTCTCTTTTTTTGAAAACTTGACTGATGCAGTCAAGGAATTGACAGAGCAGCCTATTCTCGTTGCCTATCAATCCTGATTTTATGACACAAAATTGTAATAATGTTTCTTGCTTGGAAAAAAAAAAAAAAAAAAATTTGGAACACTGCATTTGGATCAATGATGGGATGGTGCATGTGGGTCACACTACTATTTCACATGTGATCTGAGATATAGACATATTTTTGCAATTTGTTGTTGGACTCAACATATACTCATGTTCTATATTAAAATGAGGGATAGATGGAAGATAACACTTTTCAAAAGCAACAAATCAAGGCTTTAATCATTACTCTTTTGGCTATAATTTGTTACATGCTGCTTCAACTGCAAGCACTTAACATGCTATAATTAAACAGTCTTGTACAGAATCATAACTTGCATTAGGTTTTTGTTCCTCATGTCACTGTTGTAAGCTGCAACCACTCTCTCTCTCTCTCTTTCCCTCTCTATATCTTGTATTGTCTTGTCATATGTGATTGTTGGTTTGGAGAGAATGATGGTGATGTGTTTGTTAAAGGCAATGGGATGATTGCAATTGAATAGAAACCCTTGTCTCATAGTTGCACTAGTGAAGTAGTGAAGTAGTGATTTGGTAGTTGGTGGTACTGCCACAAATTTGGACCCCATAAATTGAAAAGATTCCTCCCAATTTATCAAATGGTGGGGCCTATATGTTTATTGTTCCACTGTTGAATTCCTAATAATTATTTGGTCTAGCCCCGGAAGTGCTTAATAATTCTTGACTTATTTATGTGTTTTTCCTTTATTGAATTATTTTGAGACCATGGTACCTTGCTTCTGCTTTTTATATTTTGAAAAGTTTTCTCTTTGAAGTTTTTAGGTAAGGATATTAACATCCCTGATTTGACTTCATGCAGATGCATACATTATATAATTCTTTTTTTTTTTTTATCTCGACTATTGCTCATGCATTGTATAAAGTTAAACTAACATTGTTAAAATCTTTATCCGAATTTTTATTATTGTAAGATAGCGAATGAAGTTGGGATTTTTTTTTTTTTTTTTTTAACGAAAGTTTGGAAAGGTTTGTTTGCTTGGTGTTACTTACCACTATTATTTTAAATTTCTTGTATACAGACATCTAATGAATCCTATTTTTTATTTTTTTTATTTTATAATAGCAATCGAGAATGTTTAACTATCATACTTACTCGAAATTCTTTTAAATATTGTAATAATTATTTTTTCATGACTTGTTTTAAGGCTGGATGAGCTAATAATTTAGTTCATTTCATCCTTTTTTGGTTTTCCGCAGGATTCACATTTTATATAACTTTGACTAACACTTTTAAATATATATTCAATATTTTACAAGGTAAAAAGTTAAATACTTATTTATTAATAGAGGAGGGTTCAAATGCACAATATCACTTTTCCGGATGATCAAGAATTTCCTTAAAACGGTGATTTTGTACCTATCTAAAAAAATAGTAATAAATAACTAAAAAAATATAAAATTTGGTCTCTAAGCATATTTTATTATGAAAATCATGTTAAGCGGTTCGGATCGACTGTTCGGACTTTGAAAACGGAGATAAATGATGTGGAGCATATTGGAACACAAAATCATAATGCAGTTGAACCCTCCTCTTATTAATAATTGATACTTAAACAGCTCCTTTGTCAACTATTAACCTTTAGATAATTAAACACACTGATACTTATATTCTTTTATATATTTCAGTTGGCGTTAGATTTGGGTCTCTTGCTGACACTTGCCATTTTGTGTAATAATTTAATACAGCTTATCTTTGACATTTTGTGAGATCCGATTAATATGCATACACTTGGTTAACAGCAAATGTCGGCCTAACATGATTAAAGCCCATAAATAAAATGACCATTCAATTAATATTTATTAATTAATTAATTTCATTGAAATGGAAACTAGCTCAGGATGTTAGGTTTAGGTAGTTGTTGTTGTTAACTTGTCTGACCTATACATTGCAATTCAAGAGCGGACCCAGAGTATTCCAGGGGGCAACTGCCTCCCCTAGATTTTGAGTTTTAGTAGAGATTTATCGGTTCCGACCGACTTTGCCCTCCCTTAAAATTTTGTTGCCCCTCTTTGGATGTTTGATTTATAATTCGGATTAAATTTAGGATTAAAATTGAAGTAATGTTAAATTTTGATTGGTAATTAGAATTATAAGTCAGAGCATCAGAAATTACAAGTCAAAACATTGGAAAGTATAAGTTAAAGCATTGTTTTTTATCGAGTACCCAATTGGTTAATGGATTTAAACCCGATTCGATATTTTTTTACTCCCCTGACGAAAATCCTGGATCCGTCCCTGTTGCAATTCCATAACTTATAAGAAACTTTTAAAGTTAGTGATGATAACAAGCAACACTAATTATATACAATAAATACATCATTATTTCATTCCAAAATAGAATTGAAGTTATGCTGTCTCTTCTTGGTTTGCTGTCCTTTTCCAGGGCAGCATGATGTTACAACTCAATAGTTAGTGATCCTGTATGGAATTAAAATTTTGCTTAATTTTGTCAGTTAGTTGTACTATGTGAACTAATTATCTAGATTTTTTAATTAGGAGGGTTGTTCTGTAAATTGTCCAGTGTGCTGTTGAGTTGTAAATATTCCTAATTGGGGTTTGTGAAGTTAATTTGTTTGGTCAAAGTGTTGAAAGAAAGAGGAAAACAAAAATTCAAAAAGGGATTTAATGACTGTCTATATTGCCTTGGAACCAACTACCAAGCTGGATTCAACTATGTTTTGTTCATTGTCAGGTCTTTCAGCCCCAAATCAATTCACTGCTGGCGCCCACTTATTGCATCAGTACACTATTTTCCTCTGAACATTCTGTCCCCATTTTACCTTGAAGAAGACAAAAATCAACTATTGCAACTTGCAAGTGTGTATATATACAATTTTTTTTTTTTGGAATTTCATGTATATAAATTTCTCAAATACCTCAAAATTTCATAATATTATATTTTATCCTTCTAAATTTCAAAAAGTTGCAAATTTACACAATGCCTTTTATTGAAACTCACTTTAAATTTATAAAGTTCTCAATTTACCCTTTATTAAAAAAAAAATATATATAGTGTAAAAAAATATTCAAACTTCTGATTGATCAATTTTTAGGACACTTCTAATATAGTTTTTGGAGGCCAGAAGTATATTGTTGATATACTAGAGGAAGCGTGTTAGCTGTACTCTCTCTCTCTCTCTCTCTATATATATATATATAGATGAGGGTTCAAATGCCTCCATTTTTGTGCCTCCACCATGCCTCAATTTTTAAAACGTTA
This sequence comes from Carex kokanica, assembly GCA_025461125.1. NCBI lineage: Eukaryota > Viridiplantae > Streptophyta > Magnoliopsida > Poales > Cyperaceae > Carex > Carex kokanica. The sequence continues at coordinate 1,179,630 of JAJGRX010001360.1, read as the reverse complement.
ATAACTCAAAATTTAAATCATAAACGTCAAAATAAAACCGTTAGATGTGCTCATAAAAAATTATCACATTTTGGTTTTGTTTTTATGTGAATCAATAAGTTAAAAAATCAACGTCTAGAAATTATCCACATTAGTACGTTTTTACAAGCTCTTGATGACAACCAAAACAAAGTTGAAATATCATAATTTTGTACACATGCATAGATAAAAATATGTAGATCATATCTAACGGTTTTATTTTGACTTTGAGTTTTAAATTTTGAGTTATTAAAGTTTTTAAAAATGGAGGCATTTGAACCCTCATATATATAGTCTAAGATTTGTCTGAAGACATACATAATTTATAAAGTGTTACGTAAATATTTTTTATTATTGATAAAATGTAAAACTTAGTCATATACAGGGGTCTAATAAAAAAGAAATACAAGTGTAATATTCTCAGCATGACATACATTATACATCACATTGGGTAGGTCCAGTTGGGATGCTTTATTTTCTGAACATGAAGAATGTTCACTGATGTAAGAAAATGATTTAATAGACCAAGTGGTGGAATTGGCCACTATTTTTCTTTCGGATTTAATGAATTTCACAAGTGATGACAACAAAAGTTAAAAAAAGCCACGGTCAAACAAGAGAGAGAGGTACCCGTACCGCCTCATGCGGCGCAACCGTGGTTTGAGGGAGGAAGCAAGGAAGAAAGAGGAGAAACAAACAAAGGTCGTAATAAATACGACACTTGGATTAATATAATAGAGATCAATCAACTAGGAACAGAGAGAGAGAAAGAGAGATGGGGAAAGCTAAGCTAGCACATGAAGTCAAGAGTAGGAGGAGATGATGAGAGAGAGAGAGAGAGAGAGAGACAGAGTCAAAGGAATTGAGCGGCGTGCACGGGAGAAACGCTCGTGCGGATGGTTAGGGATGACGTCAGCAATGGTGCGAATGTCGCGCCGCGTCGTGGGAATCCCATGTCTCCTTTGATCTTCCTCCTCTCAACCTCTCACCGTTGACTGTTAATTTCTCTAATCCCCATTTTACAGAGATATTGACAGAGTAGTTTTTTCTTCATGAAGCGCACGAGTGATATGCAGCACTGTTTTGGCTCTATTGTTGGTGCGCTGCGTAAAGCACCAACTATTCTGTCAATATCACCGGTACACTCAACCCTTGTCTCCGCGTAGAAAAGTTCAATATTTCTTCTGTTGATCGAGAGAGGTGGTGTTTTAATCTAAGAGAGGATAATATTTGAAATTTTGAGAATTAAGAGAAATTTTTATCTCTAAATACTGATTTTGTTCTTTTGCTCTTTTTTTCTTATTTGTCATAATTAATACGAAAATCAATAAAGGAAAAATTAAAATCAACAAAGAAAATTATTCCGACTAAAAGAAAAAAATTGTAATTTTAGTAACAACTATTTAGCAGATCTCTCTCTTTATATACCTAATTATAACCGGTACAACAAAATCCAATTACAGCAACCTGTTTACAGAAAAAGCAAAATTTACACCTTAGTCCAACCTGTTTAAAATTTTGCAGTTCCTCTATTACCCTTTGAAAATGAACAACTGCTCAATATTTCGCCCAGCACTGTATCATGTTTGATTCTTATGAGATATTTTCATTTTGAAAAATCATATGAGACATTTTCATTTTGCAAGAGTAGATGATACCTTCATGTTTTATAAATTACTTCAGTTTAAACGGTACCTGAGCAGCAACCTTGCGGCGAAGTCTGTTTTGTTAGCCACATAAAGATAATAAAAATAATATGGTAAGAACAATTTAAAATCAAATACTATTCACATTTAAAAAAAACTCGAGAGAAAAACAAAACTATCTTGTTTTTTTTTTTTACTTTAGTTAAGGTCATATATTTAAATCCATGAAAAAAATAATTACTTTTTGTAAAAATTAATCAGTCATCTTATAGTGGATTGTTTTGTTGAAGAAACAAAACACTGGTAACAAAATTAAATATATTGCCTTAACTAAAGTAAAAGAAATAAAAATAAGAAACAAGATAGTTGTTTTTTTTTTTTACAAACACAAAAATACATAGAATCATTCAGATTTGAAAAGGCAGGATAAGAGAAACCATCATATTTCTGGTAAAACATGAAATTCTTTTACCAGAATTATATTTTCTATTGCCAGTTTGTTTATGTGCATAATTGAGCACTGCACAGGAGAGCATTCATATTAACTTGAAGTAATTAAATTGGCTAAGGAGAAGTATAATAACTCTGAGGATAATAATCTAAACAGTTCTTGTTGTTACGTACGAGAGGGAAGATTTTGGAGTGCGATTTTTCTCACCAAGGAACTTTCCTTTTCTTTTATTACTTCTTTTAGTAATTGAGGTCAGATAAAAGAGTTGGGCAAAATCGTTTCCCTTTATTACTTCTTTTATTAATTGAGGTAAGAGAGAAAAATTAAAGGGCAAAATCGGTATTTAGAAAGAAATTTTTTTCTCAGCTCTGAAAATTTCAAATGATGCCCTCAGTATAGCACTCTCCCTTTAATTTAAGCACCTAAGCTATATAGCTAACAAAAAAAAGATTTTAATAATTTATGCTTCATATGTGAAGCTTTTTCTTCTAAAAGAGAAATATTTTAAATTTATTTTTATTTAATTCAGTAAATATGTCGACTCCAAATTTTTCATATTTTTTTGTTAAATTTGAAAATAATTAAATAAAGGTCTGTTTTCAGGATAAAAAGCAAAGAGGATGCAAATCAATTAATAAATAATATTAAACTTTACATAGGAGCAGAAACACTCCCCAGAAATTTCTTTCTATTCTATTTGCTTGGATAAAATCTCCACTATAATTTCTCTCATATTTTAAAAGTCCTCTTTTCAAAGTAAAAAAAAAAAAAAAACAATTAAAGCGCCTTGCATTCAGTGCTGTGGCAGGAACAATGCAGTTGTTCTCAAATCAGCACAGATCCAAGAGACCTATTACTATCAACACCTATCTTTAATTTCTCCCAAGCAAACATGGGCAAACGCACTGAGCTCATTTAATAATAAGTAATTAATTACGTACTATATATACATTAATTTAATTTATTATTGTCCCCAAGTGCTAATGACATCATAATGTCCCACTGGGTCAGTGGAACTCGCCGTTTCTCTTGCCGAATTTCTGGATCTGGTTGTCTTCCTATAATATCAGTAAACTAATTCATTATCCCAGGGGAGGACCCAGGTGTATCGGGGGCAGCTCCGCCTCTGAATTTTGAGTTTTAGTGGAGATTTACTGGTTCTGACCGACTTTGCTTCTCCTGAAATTTTTTTTGCCCTCCTCTGAACGTTTGATTTGTAATTCGGATTAAATTTAGAGTTAAATTGAAATAAATTTGTTAAATTTTGATTGGTAATTAGAATTATAAGTCAAAGCATCAGAAAATACAAGCCAAAGCATTAAAAAGTATAAGTTAAAACATTATTTTTTATCGAGTACTCAATTAGTTAATGGATTTAAATCCGATTCGATATTTTTTTTATCCTCCTGACGAAAATCCTAAATCCAACCGTGCATTATCCTAGTTAAACAAGGGAGGAAAGGGTGGTCAGATGCTTACAAACTTGATTCGCACAGACCTTAATGTTTTTCATGCGAATATTGATGATCAAGTTTGCACGAATGTTGATGCTGATCCAACGGTTCTGACAGAATTCTCCGTTCAACAATTGAATTCACAAACGTGAAATCATAATACGGGCCGGAATTTATCAAGAGTCGGTTAGAATATAGCAGCCTGGTTAAGCTTAATGTCAAGAGGAGGCCCAATATAAGCCCGTTTAACTACGGCCCGTTTAAATAAAGCCTGCTTGAGCGTCGCATTCGTTTTTATCCCTAGTCTAGGCCCATAAAGTCAATACTAATAGAGACGCGCCGCCCCACTTGAGTACCTGACAGTAGTGTATTGAAATAACCCGGCCGGTCCAGGACCGGACTGGACAACCCGTGGTTCGGACCTGGACCGTGCCCAAACCCAAATCGGACCAAACCTTGGCTAGAAATGGGTCTAGTAAGGGTTTGGGTCACTAATTTTCACTATAACCGTGTAGGACCTGACCGGACTTACCGGTGGAACCGTGTAGACCAGACCGGACTTACCAGTGGAACCGTGTATGACCGGATCGGACTTACCTGTGGAACCGTGTATGACCGGACCGGACTTACCCGTGGAATCGTGTAGGACCAGACCGAACCAAACCTAGACCGCACTGTGTAGAACCGGACCCAATCCGAATTTAGCTATTCTGACCTCTGTTAATTAATCATTAAAACTGTACCAATCTGTAATATTTTTGTATAGATAAATTATATTATCTGAAAACTAGACTTTCATACCTTTATTTTGATATAAAGAACACAAAAATCCATGTAGCCATTTTCTTTAAATTGAATTTTGAATTTGGTCAAAATTATAGGACTGCTCATTGGAATTTCAGATTTTTAGATTTCTGATCTCTGTCAATTAATCGTTAAAATTGTACCAATCAGTAATATTTTTGTATAGAGAAATTATATTATCTAAAAACTAGACTTTCATACCATTATTTTTATATAAAAAACACAAAATCCATGTAGCTATTTTCTCTAAATTGAATTTTGAATATGGTCAAAATTATAGGACTGCTCACTGGAATTTCAGCTTTTCTGATTTCTGACCTCTGTCAATTAATCGTTAAAACTGTACCAATCTGTAATATTTTTGTATAGAGAAATTATATTATATGAAAACTAGACTTTCATACCTTTATTTTGATATAAAGAACACAAAAATCCATGTTGCCATTTTCTCTAAATTGAATTTTGAATCTGGTCAAAATTATAGGACTGCTTATTGGAATTTCAGCTTTTCTGATTTCTGTCAATTAATCGTTAAAATTGTACCAATCTGTAATATTTTTGTATAGAGAAAATTATATTATCTGAAAACTAGACTTTCATATCTTTATTTTGATATAAATAACACAAAAATCCATGTAGCCATTTTCTCTAAATTGAATTTTGAATATGGTTCAAATTATAGGACTGCTAACTGAAATTTCAGCTTTTCTGATTTCTGATCTCTGTCAATTAATCGTTAAAACTGTACCAATCTGTAATATTTTTGTATAGAGAAATTATATTATCTGAAAACTAGACTTTCATACCTTTATTTTAATATAAAGAACACAAAAATTCATGTAGTCATTTTCTCTAAATTAAATTTTAAATCTGATTAAAATTATTGGATCTGATTACTGAAAAAAAAAACTTAAAAATTAAAGACGAGAACTCGGACCGGACCAGCCCGTTTGCAAAACACTACCTGACACTGTGACAGTTGACACAAGTCACACAACACACTGTAGAACAGGAGGAGAAGAGAGAAGAGGGGAAGCGATGATGAAAGCTGTGGTGATAACGAAATTTGGTGGGCCGGAGGTGTTGCAGCTGGAGGAGGTGGAGGAACCCCCTCTCGCCGCCCACGAGGTACTGGTGAAGGTGGCGGCTACTTCCCTCAACCGAACCGATACATTCCAGCGCAGAGGAGCTTACCCTCTTCCCAAGGGAAGCTCTCCTTACCCTGGCCTCGAGGTCTCCGGAACCATCCTCGCTCTCGGCTCCTCCCTCTCCCCTGGTTCCCCTTGGAATATCGGCCATGAGGTGATCCGTATGACTTGGTTAATTCATTAGTTTGATAATTAATTTCTCTGGATGATGAGGATGACCTCGCTGTTGTCGTGTTAGATATTGTTTTCAATTGGTTTTTGTTGGGGTTTGATGTGTAGGTCTGTGCTCTGCTGAATGGGGGAGGCTATGCGGAAAAGGTGGCAGTGCCGGTTGGGCAGTTGCTGCCCGTGCCGCAAGGTGTTTCCTTGAGAGATGCAGCTTCCTTGCCAGAGGTCGCATGTACGGTTTGGTCGACTGTGTTCATGACGAGCCATCTCTCCCCGGGAGAATCTTTTCTTGTATGATACATTGATGCACAATTCATAATGGGATGCATGGGAATAGCACTAACCCAAGAGTAGTTGTACAATTCTTGTTTGGATGCAATCCAAACACTTTTCTCTCTCTCCGAATTCAGGAATAGTGTTGGGTTAGTGGTATCCCAACATTTTGCAGAAATAGCAAAATTAGCACTTTTCGGGGTAGTAGTATTCTGAATCATAGATTCCAAACAACATTTGCACTATTCAGAATAGCACAAAATAAACATTCTCCCACATTATTTAGATTAGCGATTTTCTTCTACTATTTTCACACACTAACCCAAATAGCACTATCCTTCCACTCTTTCTTTGACGATCCAACATGTTGCATTCTTTTTTAATGAAATGGAACACACTTCTATACCAGTAATTGTGCTGATTGAGGATTGAGGCCAGAGTTGCCGCCGCTTGACCATTAATACCATGAGACATTGGCTGCCAGTTGTATAATATTTCTTAGTTCTGATCAATTTAAGTATTTATGTACTTAACTATACAGTGAAATTGAAGCAAAGGTAATTTTCAGATTCATGGAGGATCTAGTGGAATTGGCACCTTTGCTATCCAAATTTCCAAGTACTTGGGAATCAAGGTTTTTGTGACTGCAGGTATGAGAATTTCATCAACCCGAACACATCTCGTGTGTTGCAATGTCAAAGTCGTTTTCTATTGAATAAATTGCCTTGCAGGAAGTGAAGAGAAGCTGGAGGCTTGCAAGAATTTGGGTGCCGATGTCTGCATCAATTATAAGACGGAAGACTTTGTTGCACGCATTAAGGAAGAAACAGGTGGCAAAGGTAGTTTTCCTATTCTCCCTATTTATTCTGGTATTTCTGCAGAGTGTTCATCATTAGTTCCTAATAATGTCTAAATTAACATCAGATATCTGGCATATTGTCATTAATTGGATTACTTATAAACAGGTCTTATTAGTAACTCAATAAACTTCTAAATTTACTGTTGTCTTGCGCAGGAGTTGATGTTATACTGGATAACATGGGAGGCTCCTACTTTCAGAGGAACTTAGATAGCTTGAGTGTAGATGGAAGGCTTTTTATAATTGGGTTTCAAGGAGGCTCAACTACTGAAGTTAACTTATCACCAATGCTTGCGAAACGTCTCACTGTACAAGGTTGCTTGAATACTGTTTATATTTTTCCTGTGAAGTTCTTACTCAAAAAATGGATATCATATTTTACCTACTGAAACTGCAGGATATCATAGGGTAATTTTGTTCCTCTCTGCTAATTATAAACTGCAGTTTCAATTGTGAGCTTTAATGTCTCTGAAGACTGGAGAGCTGTGCATGTATAATTCTGTTATAATCAGGTCATTGTGTCTCTTTTCCCTTCCAAGAAGCTGATAAGAAAATAGGAACCAGAATTTATTTGAAAAGTATATACTAAAATATACTTTAGTGTTCTCCAAAGGTATTTGCCCTATATTATACCAAAAAATGGGAACCAGCAAAGCAAACGTTGATAGTAAAAGTGTATGCTGATTGAATAGGAAAGAGGCATAATTTATTTGAAAAGTATAATACTCCAAGTAAATATGCTTCAGAAAAGCACCATACATCAACATTATGGACCAGCAAAATTAGGGTGCTCAAGTCAAAAGAACATGCACTCATCAAAAGAGTTTTCATAGTTAATAAGTTGGATATCATATCAAAATGTTAGGTTAAAATACTAAGAATATGGGGTTACAAAAAATGTATATACTATATAAATGTCATTTAGCTTTTGACAATTGACGTAGTTGCTGGGTTGAGAGGAAGAAGCCTCGAGAACAAAGCAAAGATAGTGAAAGAAGTGGAGAAGAATGTCTGGCCTGCTATTGCAGCAGGAAAAGTGAAGCCGATTGTATACAAGACACTTCCCTTGGCTGAAGCAGCTGATGCTCACAGGTTGATGGAAAGCAGTTCTCATGTCGGCAAGATATTGCTAATTCCATGAGCAGGGGAGAATGTAGTTACTTCAATGTGTTTCGTTGTAATGTTATTAATATTGAGCACATGTTAATGTATAAATCGCAAGTTTTCAAGAAAGATGTCTGTCCAGCTTTTTCAGATTTGACAATTGATAATGAGAAATAATGTAGTTGGTGTATCATCATTCGTGTTATTTATAATTCTTTTTTGTTGTTGTTGTTGTTGTTTACTGTTTCATCCGGTGTATAAATTTGGCACTTTGGGTGGTTCGGTTGTCAGTTTTTGCTGATAAGGGAAAGAACTCGTTCAATCTAAAGCAAAATATATTTAAAAAAAAACAGAGAATATGCCACGGTAAAATGATGTTTACAAGTAGCACTAGGCTTTCTTTAGCTGTTAGGCTGAGAAGGGTTGAAAAAAAGAAATCTTCTAAAACCAGGAGGTACTTGACAAGGCAAATTTAACCATATTTTTTACTTTTGTTTTATTAAGATGTACCATGTCTAGACATTGTTTTGGAGTAGATGTGTATCAATTCCGGTTTATTTCAGCTTATATTAAATAGGTGTGTAATGCAACATATTCTTTTTTAAAAAATAGCATTTGTAGCCCCAATAACTACCAGCTACTCTCAAAATTTTGACTTAAACATATGTTACCAAGATGCAACAGATGTCAGTCTGATAAAACTATCACTCCTTATTTTATTAGGTAATTGAATTTACCAATTTCATAAATCAATACAAATTGAATTACTTAGTTACTAAACTTCAATTTATTAAAACATATTTAATTCAAACAATGCCACCTTATATATTGGTGTTTAAGTCTTTTGATCAGATTGGTTGGTTGATCAAATTGCACTTACACCCCTAATCTGTCCCAGCTAATTGATACAGCAATGCCCTCTTATGTTTTGGGCTGGAAAAAGGATAAACACCCATTCCAAATGAATTAACATCCTAAAATGATAACAGAGGACCAACCATTAGAAAGGTGCTGGTAAAATTAAATGAGACTCCAGTGAAATTTCCATATAGCAGCACAACACAACAAGAAATGCTGAATAAGCTAACATTCCAACATATTTTTGTTTTCTTCAGAAAAAGACTAATACCTGTTTCATTTCACTGAAACCAAATAATTACAAAAACCAGTTTATCAGAGTTGTGAACCTCTGGACTGGGCACTGACCAGTGCCATCATCATCAACAAAATATACTAGTAAAGAGCAAATGAACCAAGTCATAGCCACATCTAATCTCCAAAAGTAAGCTAAGTCTGCTAGTACTAAGCCACATAACAAAGGGCTGAGGATTACTACAAAAACAAAAAAAGTTCTCCTGCTTGTGCTCCACTGGCACTAACATTCCAACATATACAAACAGAGAAACAAAAGCACCATAAAATGCCACACTAATTATATTTTTGTTTATACTACCAGCATAACAGTGCAATCATATACATTGCAAGCGCACAAAATGCTCGATGATTACAATTAGCTTAATGACATGCAAACAAGAGTTATTACATAGTTTCTTCATTCTGCAACACACAGGTTACTAGACAATCTTCTGATTTTGATTGCAATCGTTCATGACAACAGGGGCGGATTCATGATTTTCGTCAAGGGGGCAAAAAAATATCAAATCGGGTTTAATTACCTAATCGGGTTTAAATCCATTAACCAATTGGGTACTCGATAAAAAATAATGCTTTAACTTATACTTTCCAATGCTTTGACTTGTAATTTCTGATTCTCTGACTTATAATTCTAATTACCAATCAAAACTTAACAAATTTATTTCAATTTTAATCCTAAATTTAACCCAAATTACAACTCAAACGTTCAGAGGGAGGCAAAAAAAATTACACGGAGAGCAAAGTCAGTCGGAACCGATAAATCTCTACTAAAACCAAAATCCAGGGGGGAGCAGCTGCACCCCCTGTAATACACTGGATCCGCCCCTGCATGACAAACCTGCAATACAAAGATGCCATCAGTCCTTAATATCAAATGCATGATAACATACATGGTATCAACACCCAAAAAATAAGTAATCTCAAAGCAGGCAAATGAAAACTACATAATGATCTCAACAAAAATTATTATAGTAGTGAAACCCTGCTTTATATTTGAAAGGCTTCTTTAAAGATCAGTGCAAAATTATCATTTTAAAGCAGCTTCTTAGAAACCCATAATATTTCGGTCTAAATCAATGGTATATTTCTATCGAACCAGGCATCCAAGTTACACATGCAAGCAAAAGGAAAAAATATTCTCTTCATCCCATCCCATAGGAATAACAGCAGTTTCCCGAATTTTCCTACCCCGATTTCGTAAAACAATTGAATTACCAAACATGAAATTATTTTATGGGCCAGACCTATAGAGAGCCGTTAAAAGCATTATACACCATATATCAGCCTGGTCAAGCGTAATGTCTAAAATAAGGCCCATTATAAGCCCGGTTAACTATGGTCCGTTTAAAGAAAGCCTGTTTGAGAGTCGCAATCGTTTTTATCCATAGTCTAGGCCCATAAAGTCAAACCGATAGAGAGTTAGAGACGCACCACAGTGACTGACCATAGTAAACAGTTAGATACAATCATACAGCACACTAAAGAACAAGAGGAGAGGAGAAGAGAGAAGAAAGAAGGGAGAAGAGATGAAAGCGGTGGTGATAACGACATTTGGCGGGCCGGAGGTGCTCCAGCTGGAGGAGGTGGAGGAACCCACTCTCGCCGCCGACGAGGTGCTGGTGAAGGTGGCGGCGACTGCCCTCAACCGAGCCGATACGGTCCAGCGCAAGGGAGCTTACCCTCCACCCAAGGGAAGCTCTCCTTACCCTGGCCTCGAGGTCTCCGGCACCATCCTTGCTCTCGGCTCCTCTCTCTCCCCTGCTTCCCCTTGGCATATAGGCGATCAGGTGATCCGGACCACTTGGTTAATTCGTTAGTTTTATAATTAATTTCTCTGTATGATGAGGATGACCTTGCTGTTTTCCTGTTATATATTTGTTTTGAATTGGTTTTTGTTGGGGATTGATGTGCAGGTCTGTGCTCTTCTGAGTGGGGGAGGCTATGCGGAGAAGGTGGCAGTGCCAGTTGGGCAGCTGCTACCTGTGCCGCAAGGTGTTTCCTTGACAGATGCAGCTTCCTTGCCAGAGGTCGCGTGTACGGTTTGGTCAACTGTGTTCATGACGAGCCATCTCTCCCCCGGAGAATCTTTTCTTGTATGATACATTTTTTTTTTCCTTTTGAGGATGCATAGTAATAGCACTAATCCAAGAATAGTGGTACTATTCTTGTTTGGATGCAATCCGAACACTATTCTCTCTCTCCGGAATAGTGTTGTGTGTTGTTTTAGAGGTAACCCAACATTTTGCAGGAACAGCAAACTTAGAACTTCGGGTTAGTACTATTCCAAATCATAGATTCGAACAACATTTGTATTATTCATAATAGCTTAAAATAATCAATCCCGTCTTAGATAAGTTTTGAATTTTAAACAATCGCCCACATTATTCAGACTAGCAATTTTCTTCTACTATTTTCACACACTATAACCCAAATAGCACTATTCTTACATACTTTCTTTGATGATCCAAAAACACCCAATTATTTGTTGCATTTTCTTTTGATGAAATGGAACACATCTCTATATCAGTAATTGTGCTGATGGAGGTTTGAGCCCAGAGTTGCCATCGCTTGACCATTAAGACCTTGAGACATTGGCGGCTTGCCGTTTAATTAATATTTCTTAGATCTGATCAATTTAAGTATTTATGTTCTTACCTACGAATTCGCATCCTCTGAGATATCTCATATTTTGCGTGACTTTCTGGAAAATCTCAACCATTCAAATACGTTCTGCACGAATCTCAAAGCTCAAATAATACTGCCCCCCTGCGCTATCCCTGAATAGCCACTGGACATGTCGGTCACGCAAAATATGAGATATCTCAGAGGATCCGCACTCCTTACCTACACTGAAATTGAAGCGAAGGTAATTTACAGATTCATGGAGGATCTAGTGGAATTGGCACCTTTGCTATCCAAATTTCCAAGTACTTGGGAATAAAGGTTTTCGTGACTGCAGGTATGAGAATTTCATCAGCCCATACACATCTCCTGTGTTACATATGTCAAAGTTAGGTTCTATTGAATAAATTTACTTGCAGGAAGTGAAGAAAAACTGGAGGCCTGCAAGAATTTGGGTGCAGATGTTTGCATCAATTATAAGACTGAAGACTTTGTTGCACGAATTAAGGAAGAAACAGGTGGCAAAGGTACTTTTCATGTTCCCCCTATTCATTTTATTTATGTATTTCTGCAGAGGGTTCATCATTTGTTCCTGATAATGTCTAAGTTAATATCAGATATCTGAGAGGGAAAAATTACTGAACTGAATGAGTTAAGCTCAGTTAATAGAACTACGGTGTTCTTAAGCTCATCAATTCCCTTGGTGAGCTCAACTCCAAAATCTATTGGATTGGCTTCGTGGTGGAAGTGGGAGCTTATCTTAGATTGTGGGGAAGAATAAACATTTTTTGATCTCAGTATATATGCAAAACCTATAAAGCACATTTTGCTTAAACAGAGCGTTCCACAATCATAATATTTTTTATCTCGTATAGCTGGCAAAGTTCTAAATGCCATTCTCCCTAAGGGGAGCCGCCCAGATGTAAATTCATTAATAACAATTAACTTTTATTTATAAAAAGTAAATTTTTTTTAAATGGCATCTTCTTTCGAATTAAATTGGAATCATCTACATCTGCAAATATCTATATCCACTTCTGCAAAGATTTAGTATAGATGGATAACATCTAATCCATTCCCACCCCTAATTTTCAGTTTTGGAGATGAAAACATGTCTTTATTATGATATAAACATGTCTTTATTATGATATAAACATGTCTTTCTAACAACTACTGAGTATCATGTAACTGGTGTGTTTATTTTAATATAAATTTGGATATGCTTCCATCAGTAGATGCATCTTAAGATAAGAGCTTGTTTTCTAAACATTGATTACAAATATAGACTAATTTGATAAAATATTGGAGGAAATTAAAGAAGCAATTTAAATGCATGGACTTTTTCAATTGACATTACAAGCTTGTTCACTTTTGTGGCCTGGATAACAAATATAAAGATATAGAAACTGATTAATGAGATTCTTTTTTTCTTTTACCAAAATATAATAGAAGCCATGTTGAGTTTGAAAACCCAAAAACAATTAAGGCAGCTGGAGGGTTTTGGGATTAACTCCTCAATTACTCAAATAATGAATTCAAACCGTTGAAACTAATCTACTTCACAAGTGATACATTTTACATGCAAAATTTTATAAATTTTCAAACTAATTAAGTGTATAGACAAGTGGTCCAAAAAATGATGAAAAAGAAAGCATTAAATTTAACTTATGAACCTTATTTTTTGGCAGTTTGATTTTATCCTAAATTAATTTGAAAAATTATACATTTTGCATGTTAACACATTATCATGAAGCAGATTGGTTTCAACGGTTTACATTCATCATTTGTAGTCAAACATATAGGTTTTAAAGTTAAGCTCACTAAGAGTTTTTGGTGAGCTTAAGAACACCCTAGTTCTACTCAAGCTCAGCTAGAACAAGCTTAACCAATTTTGCCATTAATTGGATTACTTATAAACAGGTCTTATTAGTAACATAATAAACTCCTAAATGAACTGCTGTCTTGCGCAGGAGTTGATGTGATACTGGATAACATGGGAGGCTCCTACTTTCAGAGGAACTTAGATAGCTTGAGTGTAGATGGAAGGCTTTTTATAATTGGGTTTCAAGGAGGCTCAACTACTGAAGTTAACTTATCACCAATGCTTGCGAAACGTCTCACTGTACAAGGTTGCTTTGATTACTCTTATATTTATTTTACCTGAGAAGTTCTTACTCAGAAAATGGATATCATATTTCACCTACTTAAACTGCAGGGTATCATAGGGTAATTTTGTTCGTTTCTGCTAATTATAAACTGCATTGTCAATTCTGTTCCGGTCAGGTTGTTATGTCCCTTTTCCCTTGCAAAAAGCTGATAAGAGATCTTACATCTCTTATTCTGCTCTTTCTACCAGTCAGAGTGCAGAAGCAGGTAGTAAGGTGAGATGAAGAGAATATGCATTCCATATGCTGATTGAAGGGACAAGGGATGGAGTGACTTGATTGGGACAGAGGTGGATGATAGTATAATATACTTTAGTGATCTCCACAGATATTTGCCTTATATTATATCCCAAAAAGGGGAACCAGCAAAACAAAATGTCAATGGTAGTATCATCCACAGTATTGACCCTTTGAACCAGCAAAAAAGAAGCAGCATAATTTATTCAGGGGCAGAGGCATGTAGACTGAATGGGGGTCAATTGACCCCCATTTTTTTTTTTGTATTTATGTATGATTTTCTATATAATGTAGAGTAAAATGTCATGGGTACTTCAATATTGACCCTTTGACCCCCATAGTTTGAATGTCCGGCTCCGCCTCTGAATTTATTTGAAAAGTATACTACTGGAATATACTTTAGTGATCTCCGAAGGTATTTGCCCTATATTATACCAAAAAATGGGAACCAGCAAAACAAATGTTGATATTAGTAAAAGCCTATGCTAATTGAATAGAAAAGAGGCATAATTTATTTGAAAAGTACAACACGCAAGGCAAATGTGCTTAATAAAGGCGCCATATGGACCAGCAAAATTAGGATGCTCAATCAGAAGAACATGCACTTATGAACAAACTTTTCATAGTAAGTCGTACAGCATATGGGGTTGCAAAGAATGTATAAACTATCTCATCTGGCTTTTGAAATTTTACTCAGCTGCTGGGTTGAGAGGAAGAAGCCTCGAGGACAAAGCAAAGATAGTGAAAGAAGTGGAGAAGAATGTTTGGCCTGCTGTTTTGGCAGGAAAGGTGAAGCCAATTGTATACAAGACATTTCCCTTGGCCGAAGCAGCAGATGCTCACAGGTTGATGGAAAGCAGCTCTCATATTGGCAAGATATTGCTAATTCCATGAGCAGGCGAAAATGTAGTTACTTCAATGTGTGTTGTTGTAATGTTATTAATATTAAGCGCATGTTAATGTGTAAATTTCAAGTTTTTAAGAGAGATGGTCTGTCCAGCTTTTTTTCAGATTTGACAATTGAATATGAGAAATAATATAAATGTTGTATCATCATCCGTGTTATTTATTACCTTTTTTGGGTAAATTTCCGGTGTGCCCATTCAAACTTTAAAAATAGCCAATTTCTCCATAAATTCATCATAATATCCAATATCCCCATATAATTTTAACTTTCTTTTTTCTTTCTCCTTTCATTTATTTTATAATTTATTTAATTATTTTAAGAATTATATTGACCAATATATTCTTTTTTTAAAATGGAGGTGTCCATTAAATTTCTAACTGTTATTGAACAAGAGATGAAACAGGAAACAAATCTTCCTTCCTTCCTTGATCGTTGCACCTTCTCTCTTCTTCTCTCCTCTCTTCTCATGGATGCAATAAAATCATACCTATCTATGCTCTCTCCTCATGTGAGGACAAAAGCCATCAGCTCCGAGCATAGATCTCTCCCGCATCTCAATTTGTTTCTTTGAAATGAAAGTTTTTCATTAAGTGTTATTTTAGTTTGGATTTTTGTCATTTGAGCTCAGCTGCATTTGTATCACAAATTCCATGAATATAGAACATTTTCAAGGCAAGATATTTCAACAAATCACGCGTTCATATTTGCTTCATCATCACATAGTCAAACAACTCACAGCCTTTCTATTAAAGCGTCCCATCGAAATTAGCTCATCGAATCTGCATAAAAATACTATGATCTGAGTTTCTAGCTTTCTTATCAAGCTATTTGACTTAAATTATACAAACCTTTAACATGGACAAGACAATTGCTATTATTGGGATAACACATAATCACAAAACAAATAACTAGCAATTTACGCCAGGAAAAGAGCAACACACTAAATTGAAAACGAATGTATACCAATAAATTCAGAAACAAAAGAAAACCAATAGTCAAGACAACCAAATCAACTCAAACAATAGCAATAATCACCCTTTTAATTTAGTTTAAGCCACACTAATTGAGATTTTATATTAAAGAACCATGAATCACCCATTTACATTGAAGCTGATGGTTCTTCATTAGATTGTTACATGGTTAGCTAATCATTGTTTGTACTGTACTATCAATTATTACAGCACACAACGTTGTATTAAACCTGTAAATAACGGTATGCGGTCGTCGGACTGACAGGATAAACCGCCAAGCAATTAATTGAGAATAATCGGCCATAATCAGAAAAATTTATGACAGTATGGTCACCGCCAACAACTAATCGGCCTAAACGGACGTTTTTTTACAACACTATATATTATTGACCAGTGAGCACATCAAAACAGTTATCAGAACGGTATGGTAATACTTTCAAGTTCCCAATCAATTTAACTACGCCTTAAAGCTGAGCCAGATAAGTAAAGGTAATTTGTGTAAATTGCGTCAAACTAGAGACAAACACTCATCAATTGCGTCGCTATCTTTCACGCGGCAGCTCAATGTCGCCAAGACAACTTTTGTTTCATAGAAACAAAATTTATGCTCGGGATACCTTTGCTGGGCTCGTGCTGATAGCTTCTTAAAGAATGTAAAGATGCAAGAGAGATATGCTGAATAAGTTAACATTCCAACATACACAAACAGAGAAACAAAAGCACCATAAAATACCACACTAATTATATTTGTTTATACTACCAGCATAACAGTGCAATCATATACATTGCAAGCGCACCAAATGCTCGATTATAACAATTAACTTAATGACATGCAAACAAGAGTTATTACATAGTTTCTCCATTCTGCCACACAAAAGTTACTAGACAATCTTCTGATTTTGATTGAAACCGTTCATGACAAACCTGCAATACAAAGATGCCATCAGAATTAAATATCAAATGCATGATACATGGTATCAACACACAAAAAAAGAGAGTAATTGCTAAGCAGGCAAATGAAAACTACATAATGATCTCAACACAAATTATTATAGTAGTGAAACCCAGCTTGATATTTGAAAGGCTTCTTTAAAGATCAGTGCAAAATTTCATCATTTTAAAACAGCTTCTGTCTACTGGCACAATTTTCTGTCTACTGGTAAGCTGTGAAGAAGTTGTCCGAGATGGGAAAATAAATTTTGCATTTAGCACCTAAACTTTCTCATGGTTTGAAAACAAAGGAAGGTGGGTAATTGCAAGCTGTAGCTTTTTAGTTGCTTTTAGTTGGCGACTGATTGCTGGTATAGAGTCAGGTTTCTGGTGAGAAAGAGGAGCTCCGTTTGAGTTTACTGGTAAGAATACCAAGCTGTCAGAAGATGAGATGGAAAATTACAAGGGACCCCCTCATTTGTTTCTGTTTTTCCAAGACTGGGAGAAGGCGGGAAATAAGAAAGGGGCACAGAGGAAGAGGAAGAAAAAGGAAGAGGGAAGGGTGCATGGTGTCTCCAAATTGTCCCACTAATTTTTAATTTTCAAAAATGATGAGTTGGACGTCTACGTGGCAGTCCGTTAATATTTTGGATGGAAATATTAACGGAGTGACTTAATCGGAACAAATACTAAGTTTCAATGGTCGGCTGAGGGACAGATCAAAGTTGAGTGACCAATTCGTGACAAATATAATTTTAGTGACCTCTGACGAAATTTTACCCTTTATTTTAATAAAATAGTCTTGGCAGCATCTGCAAAGTTTTTTTTTTTTTTAGAAGTACATATCTCCATGCAAATTTAAAACTTTGCTATGCTTCTGGCTAATCATAAGACTTCTCTAAGGGTATACATGCAGGAAAAAGGCACAATTCTTTCTCAATTTAGTTTTTCTAATATTGCACGAGAGCCTAACCTTAAGTTCACAGATGCACTTTGTATAATTCACAGAGACAGAATTGTAATGCACCGGAAACCCTAATCAAAGCATAGCGTAATCTATATATACAGATGAAAAGGTATGTTTCTCTCATGTGTTTACAGTTGCACACAAAACCCTAATCCCCTAAATACATAACTTAGTATAATTGAAAATTTAACGACCTACCAACTATAATAAATCATTAACTATTATAACCTAATTTAATTTGGAAATTATAATTACAACAATATTGAAAGATCAGATAGTTAAATATATTTCAATTTCAATTTCAATTCAAAACAACCAAATTTCGATAAAATTAACACAAAACCCCAAATTATCTTAATTTTCTGGCGACCTTTTGTCAAAATTAAGTACCAGGAATAAGCATAGAGATCATACCAGGAAACACTCAATTGTAGTAGAGTTCCAGCCCCATCCCATCATGAACCTCGTAATCCTTGAGCGTGATGTGGTCCTTGTAAATGTTATACCACTTCTGGATCCGGATCTTATCGGGACGAGTACCCGTTTGCGCCGCCACGAGCTTCTTCAGGTCGCCAATGGTGTCGTCTTCGTTGCACTTGACGCGCACCTTCTTCCCCAGCCGATCGTTCAAGACAACCTCAATCATCTTGCAAATTGGAGTTTGAAGTTGGGTCGTGTGGCGATGAAAGATCTCCGATTATGTGGCGGTGGTGAATTGGTCGTGTAGGGTTTGGAAAGAAGTAAATAAAAGCTCTTCCGCTCTTGTCGAGGGGATATAAATTGGGGAACCGAGGTAAGGCAATGCCCTGCATCAACGTACCGTTTGAGTTAATTGTCAGACCGTTCGATCAGAATTCAGGCTAATCCGGCCCACGTCTATCAAGCACGGGCCCTTTAATATTTGTGCGGATCTAAATTTAACGGTTGAGATCTTAACTCAAAATTTCAGTTAACTCTGAGGTAAGGAATTCCATCTTTTCGAGTAAATACTTTAAAAGAGCAATTTTGACTTCCTACAGCGCACCGAATCATATGCAGCGATGTTTTTATTCTATATTCCGTGCGCTGCGTAAAGCCATAATTACTCTGTTAAAATATTTACCATTTTTCTTTTTTGGTATTCCTTATTTAGATTTCTGTTTTTAGAAATTGTAAATTAGGAAATATTATGCCATAATAGTCATTTTGGTAAATTATTTGATCAAATTAATGCCGGAATAGGAGTGAGGATGACGATGAATACTTAAATAGTAACTAGTATCGTGCCCGTGTGTTGCAACAGGGACGTATTATAAGAGAACAAAAAAATTGCTGCTAACTTATAATGTAAAGTCCTAAAAATAAATTTAAAAGATGAAATTTATTTATCAAACCTTAGAGATTTTATTTATCAAAACTTATAACGTAATAAGGAAATTGGTAGCAATCGAAAAAGATGAAATTTATTTATCAAACCTTAGGGATTTTCTTTGAAGTCCAAATCCAAATGAATCAAAAAATGCACTGTTCAAAAAGTAACTGCATATAAATTTCACAAATATCTTTTGGACATTATACATCACAATTTCACGGAGGAGGGGAGGATCACGAGAACAGGGAGGAGAGGAGGGGAAGAGAGAGAGCAAACCAACAACTGTTGGGGAGTGGAAATTTTTTCATTCTACGGATTTGTATAGAAACAAACAAGGAGATATCTCCATTTAAGGAAAAAAAATTATCGATTTCCATTATGCTCAATTGAATAAGGAGAATAAGAAAATATATCTTTATTGTCTGCACAATTCGGTGTAGGAGAAATAAGGAAACATATTTCATGCAGAAATTTTTTTTCTAAAAGATTGAGTCGGCTTAAATTTAATTGTAACATTTAGTGTGGCTATACATGTGGCGAGTCTTATTTTAACTAAATTTAAACTTCTACACATAAAAGAGATGCATTTAATAAAAAGAAGACAGATTATGTAATTGGAGGGTTGAGATTAAATCCAAAATTTCATCTTTCAATCATAACTGTTGCGGATCGGACACCCAACGTGCTTAATAATGAAATGGAGAAATGGAGATTTGTACGTAAATCATTTAATTTAAATCGAACGGTTGATATAAAAATTTTACTAAAAGATTTAGATGTAATATGACGCATTTGATTCTAGTCCGAATACATTAATAATAGTGTGTATCATTTTTATGACAACCAATACACTCATATTTCATGCCGCAAGCACTAAAATTATATAACTTATTAGCTCAACATAAATTGAAATTTTGATGGAGGATGTCTTTTCGTTCCTTAAAAATATTTACTTTTTAAAAAAGATTGTATTTATTTATAAATTTTCTTTTTATTTATTCTCTCTATATTTTAATAAAAATTAATTAAGTTTATTAAAATTTAGTCAAATATTTATATTTTCCAGTAATAATTTTCTCAATTAAATTTTCTCCAACCAGTCAAACTCACCTAATTTTGGGGCATATTGGTGCATATATATTTATTAAAACCTTCAAACTAATGTTTTTATGAATTAGTCGTTTGCCCCCTCACGGGCCTCACCAAGTAATTTCCGTTTTCATTTGTTCTCGAGTTGACTTTTATTTTTCTTGTATTAAATTTGTTGGCTTTACATTTTTTTTTTTTGGCTATGTGGAAGATCAAGGAGGCACAAACAAACAAATTTAAAAAAAATGTAATTTAGTCTATTAGATGTTCTAATTTTTATATGTACTAGTACCTTTCAGTTTCTTATAAAATAAAATTATACTACATGTGATTTTTTAACCTCCGATAATGTACTTGTTTTCTTTTGTTCCTTCTATAATTTGATGGGAGATAGACAACAATTGTTTGTTGGCGGTATTAATCTATTTGGACTTTGTTTTCGGTTGTAATGTCTATCAATTTGTTTTTTGGATCAAATTTAAGGATGGTAAAAGCATAATTATTATGAAATGTGCTTGTTATTCATTTAATTTTTTTATATTTTTTTTCTTGTCTTTATTATAGAATTTTGTTAATATATAGATCTGAACAGTTGGATATTAGAAATTCTAGAGATCAATATGTATAACTTTTTTTTTTATCAGCTTAAAGTCTTGAGCACTGTTAGTATTAAACAGAATTTTAAAGTATTAAGATTTCTGAAAAAGCATCAGGAGGAACTTGTTCTTTCACTAATATAAAATTTTCAAGTTATATTAGTATTATGACTTCTAGCTCCATCCTTCAGGTAAAGATTTTAACAGAGCAGTTTCAGCTTCATGCAGCACGGACTATAGAATTAAAACAATACTGGTTATCTATTTATAGAATGCCTGCAAAAATTAGACATAAAATAGATAAAATAAGAAGAAAATTCTTGTGGCATGGAGGTAACTCCACTCGTAGGAAATACTCCTTAGTTGCTTGGAAAGCAGTCTGTAAGAGTAAAGATCAAGGTGGTTTAGGGGTCTTGGACCTTAAATTAATGAACAAGGCCCTCTTAGCTAAATGGTGGATTAGATTCCTTGATAATTCAGTCATGGGTAGATGGAAGGAGATTCTTATTAGCAAATATGGTAATAAGACATCTCCTGTAATTTGTTCTCCTTTTTGGAGATCCATTCTTAAAGATCATATGGTAATTAATTTAGGATTAAACAAAGAGATTGGCAATGGTAAATCCACTGCTTTCTGGTTAGATAGATGGTGTACTGAACATGCCTTGCAACATCAATTCCCTAACTTGTTCTCTATAGCTTCACACAGATTTATTTCTGTGGCTGATGTCTTTGCTTATTCCCATCTAAACTTATCTTTTCGTAGACAATTAACTGGTATATACCAAGTAGAATGGTTAGCTTTACAACTACGATTTCAACATTTTTCCTTATCTAATCAAACTGATGACAGACTGATTTGGAGATGGTCTCAGGATGATAAATTCACTGTTCATTCTTTTTATAATTGGCTAGAATTTGGTGGTATACCTAATTCAGAATATTCCACTATCTGGAAATCTCATATCCCTCTAAAGATTAAAATCTTCTTATGGTTAGTAAAAAGAAACAAAATTCTTACCAAGGTTAACTTATCGGTTAAAGGTTGGCCGGGTGATACTACCTGTGAATTCTGTGACCAAACTGAATGTATAGATCACTTGTTTGTCCACTGTTCTTATATTAGAAGTATTTGGAATTGGATTGCTTCTCACAATAATTTTACTTTCGATTGTGATTCATTAGAAGATCTGTGGTTACTTGATGCGGCTATTCCTTTAAAAGATCGATTGTTGGTGGAATTAGTTCGTGCATCAGTTCTCTGGTCTGTTTGGCTGGAGAGGAACCGCATTTGTTTTAATGATACTCATCCTCTTTCTATTAAGGCACTTGGTACCAAGATAATCTCATTAGCTACTTTCTGGTGCAATTCTAGCTCTAAACATTCTTTACTTAACTTAAATTTGATGATTCCTTTTGATGTTAAGGACCTCCCAGATCTCATTCTGGAGGACGAGCTCAGCAACCCGGATTCATCTCAGGTAGTGGATTCCGAGGTAATCTCTATTCTGGATTTTGGAGCTGGCAGCCCCCAAAATCGAATGTTTGGAGAAGAATCGAGTAATGGTGCTGAAGTGCTTTAGAATAGCTTTACTTAAGTTCTTTGTAATACTCTGCATTGCTTTATCTTGTTTGTTTTAGGGTTTTTGTTTAGCTTGCTGTGCTTGTTATACTTAGTTTGTTACTTTCGGTGTATCTAGTGCTTATGTTCTGATGTAAACTCTGGACTCTGATATTAGGTACCTATTTTAGGTACTGAATCAGATCCTTTTTGGTTTCTATATGAAATCGGTGGATGTTTCCACTATTATTCAAAAAAAGACTATAGAATTAAAACAACGCTACATATGATTTGTGCACCGCATGAAGCCAAAACTACTCTGTTAAAATTTTACCCCCTTCTCCATTGATTCATTCAAGTCAGCGCCATCTAGCACCTGTCACTTGATATAGGATGTGTGCACATGGAAACATATGAAGATAATTGAAGTAATTAACCATTCCATTAATTAAATAACAAATTGTCATAAACATTTGAAGCTATATTCCTTTCTAATACAATTGAACAATGCTGGTAAAAATAAAGAACTTATACCTTTTAGGCCTTTTATTTGCCACTAAACACAGATTGAGGTGCACTGACAACTACTCCAATTACTTCTATGCTCTAAAATTTGACTGGAAGAGAAGCTAAAAATGCCAAATTATAAGGCGCGGTTGACTTGCCAAATTGAGAGGTCCAAGTTGGAAGCTTATTCAAAATTTTCTCAGCTCGTGCGGTTACTTTCAGCACATCAGCTCTTAGCTTTAGCAAATGAGGCCTCTCAGAAACCTTCTGTGTCGGATTGCTTGACCAGACTAGTTTCATTCTGAATTTTGTTGGTGAATTTTTGCCTCCCGCAAATTGTATTGTGTGCCATCCATCAACCTCAGTTTTATTGCCTGCTGTTACAAGCTCCTCCGAGCCAACTGTTGTAAAGAATAAACATTTATACAATTAATAGACCTGAGTGAAATATTTCTTTGCAACGTGCTTTTGTAAAAGGGGAAACAGAAGAATATATATTGCAAACTCATGCTTGTTATGTACACAGCTCCAACAGACTCAAATTGTTTGCACAAATGCCCTTGTTTACTGGTCGGGTACTCAGGTCTGTTACCAGTACTTTGCTGGGAAATAAACATCTGTGTAACACCAGTACCAAAACAAGAATTTTTTTCTTCCTTTCCATATGTGCACATGCAATTTTTTATTATTATCCTTTGTTTTCTTTTTTGTCTTTTAAATTTATGTATTTTTCGATTTCTGTCATTTTCTGGGAAGGAGGGGGTGGGCATGGATAATTTAGGGCTTATGGAACTTCTAAGTATTCGACATAAATTTCAATGGAAAAACCAAACACAGGCATCTTCGCCACTATGGTGCCAATCAGATCTGTTGATCGTACAAACATCCCAATACTGGTAAAGACCCCTGGATCCAATGATGTGAATCTAAAAAATTCAAGAAACCTACCATACAATCTGAAGTCATCAATCTCTTCCATATTGATTGCTAGAGCCCAACGAGTTGCTGATTTTGTATCAATTGAAACTAGGGTTTCTCTCACATCTGTTTTTGAATCGCTCTCAACTTGAATTGTGGGAATTTCAGATTTGGTCCAGCCAGATTTACCATCCACGTAACTCCAGCATCCGTAATTCACGGTGAAGGAAACAAAATCAACAGTATTATTGCGGCCACAGAAGAACTCTTCGTTTTTGAGGCTCTCTACTTCCCTTGTCAATTTTCCAGGTGTGTTTGAATATAGAGAAATGTAGGATAATGGCTCTTGGGCATTTATGTCATTTCCTGTTGTATCCACAACATGCACAGCCTAGCAAAATGAAAATAATAAAATCATAAACAGAAAGGATACGGCGTTTCTGTACCCAAAAATGTATAACTGGTATAATACCAAATTCAGGGTGTTTTTATTGTAATCTTTGGATGTATTTGATTTTTAAACTTTAATTAAGAACCAACCAAGGGAAGAAGTAAAGGAAAAAGATTAGTAATGATAGCAAGGGGATGGAGCTTTCATTGTTTTAACCGTAACTAGATATTTTCAGACATACATTAACAGTTCTAGAAAAGTCATCGGTAAATGCTGGGATGACGCCCATGGAAACAGCACCAAGCGATAAAGCAAGCAATGCCACCATTGACAAAACAAGAGGAAATTTTGCACCTGTAGGGAGAGAGAGAGAGACAGACAGACAGAGAGAGATTACTGCAAGGGTATGCAAAATATTAAATTATTCACAGGGCAGATGGACAAATTGCCTCATCAAATGAGAAATATCATGCATCTGCTTTGAAGAATGAAAAGTCTCATTAATCTCTCTACAATCAAAGTATCTATATAAGCACCTACTCATCTATGTCGCAAAATACCCAAAATACTTGGTCTTTCCTGAATGTTTTTTTTTCCGAAGGTCCAGTCTTTCCTAAATGTTAGGTCATATGAGGAGAAGTAGGTGATGTTAACCATATCTAGAAGGGGAGAGGTACGTAATATCTCAGGTCTAGATAACTGTGGTCCTTACAGAAGTATAGGTCATGATAACCCGGTAAATAAAGAGAAAAGTTTAGAGAAGGATTGAAAATGTTTACAAAGGCAAATGTTATTCAAGGTATAAACAATATTATGATTCTTTTTTAGAATAGCACACTGTTCCAATTCAAGATCTGAAACAAAAGTTTAACCTGAGAAATGGATATATGAGAGGAGATGAACCAACATAAGGCAAATAACCACTGATATATAAATAGCCACTAGTGCATTACCGAGCCAGACCGGTGCTCCACCGGGATTCCTAAATAGACATTAAAATAGGGATGATTCGAATTTTTTAAAAGAAGTAAATTTTGCTTCATATTTACATAAAATTGAACAAATTAAGATGACTTCAAATTCTATATGTACCTGTCTAAGCGCACAATGGTACCAATTAAGTTACCTAACCCACGGAAAACAATACCAGCTGAGACCGTGACTGGTGCAGCAATACCAACAATTAATGTAATCACTTTAAGTTGCCTTGGTGTCCTGGCAGGAGTCAATGTGGCCTCCATAAGACCATCTGCAACATGATAGAGTATTCTTTAGTCAATGTGGCCTCCATAAGACCATCTGCAACTTGTAAAAAGCTAAAACCAAATTTAGCTGTAAGACGGAGTTTTATGGTAAAGCAGGAATTACTTTCGTCATATTTGCAGAACATAAAATATAATAAAACAGAAAAATCATATATGGTAATGCCAGCAATTACAAAAAATTCTAAATATAATCTGCATAAACTCACTTCATAGACAGATACCTGTTGAACGCGATACAAAGGGACAAAAAAATCAAAAGTGTAACCGTACAAGAACCTAACAATACCACTTGTATCCTAGAAACAATGTGTTATTACATATTACACTATATAACGTTGGAGAAAATCACCTGCATTACAACTTCATTCTAAAGCTACCTCTTCTTTGCCCTCATTTACCTTGAAGAATAAAAAGAACCGATGTAGTAGGAGGGTGGACATCTTTGGAGGAAAATAAGGGAGTGGTGACATAAAATATTCTATTTTTTATGAGTGTTTGCTTGATAATTCAATTATTTCTACTTCTGTAAAGATATAACAATTTCCTCCACACACCTTCAACCAACAAAAATAAAAGGCAATGAAAACATTATATAAAACAAATATATCAACTTACAAGCAACAGCAGGTGAAGCAAGCCAGAAAAGAGCCAAGTAAGACGATCCAACCTTGAAATAGTTTCCCAAAATAAGAAGCACCAACCACTGCAAAATACCCGACTTAAAAAGCCACCTCTCAGCCTCTAATTTTGCCAGATTTTCAACTCCATTTCTCTTTTTTATATAACTCTTCAGAAGCACAAAACCTACATGTTGACCAGTCAATGCGCCAACCAATGCTGGTGCACCAAATAAGCCGATAACTAGCCATGGAGAGGCGATGTAAGGTGCAGGTGAGGGTGATAAGAGGGGAAGGACGAAGGCAACTATGGATGAGAGAGAAATAGAAAATAGGAACATGAGAAATGTGGTCAGGAAAGACATGAGGAAAGAGATGCCACCGGTATGGCCGCCCATTGCTAGTGAGGTGGCCAATATGAGAAGCGATTGAAATATGATCGAGTTGTTAAGCATAGATGCGAGTTTTTGTGTGTAAACTACCATGTACATTCCCTACAAAGTAGAATAAAAATTATATTAACTTAACCTTGTGGTACTAATTTGAGTTCGCATATTTAAAGCATATATGCAAAAAAAACATACCAAAATATCAAAATAGACAGCTTGGTTGGTATCACTGCTTTCATTGTTTTCTATGTTTTCATATAGTTTTGATGAAGCAGCAGTGTGAAGAAGAAAGGCAAGCATATTATCTCCCAGATGCTGAAGTGACCCCGGTTTTAATAACTTCATCTTGTCATTCTACAAAATAAAAATGAATAAAGATTCACATGAGTTGGTTATTGACATCTAAGTGTACTTACCCATTATGTTTGATGTTATTTAAAGCATCCTGGATTTCTATACAAGATGAAAGAAACATCCTATGTATACATGCCCCACAACAAGGTCAAATATACCCCTCAAATATTTGAAATATCCCACGTGCTACTC
Source organism: Carex kokanica (assembly GCA_025461125.1). NCBI lineage: Eukaryota > Viridiplantae > Streptophyta > Magnoliopsida > Poales > Cyperaceae > Carex > Carex kokanica. The sequence goes on along the minus strand of JAJGRX010001360.1, from coordinate 1,152,521 downwards.
TTCTGTGAGTTTATTTGAAAATGGCCAACTTGCTCCTCTTTTGTTGCTTACAGAGAGAAACAATGAGGAAGGGTTGCAGAGGATATTTCCACTTTTTGTTAGTCATACTTGTTTCTTATAGTAACATGATGTTATTTGTTTGCCAGCATGTATACTGTACATACACAGGCCTTTAGGTGAAAGTACACCTCAAAGAAATTAGTATAACCTTAGTGTGATAAACAGCAGTATTATCTGAGAATGCAAAATCAAGGCCAGGGAGGCCAGCAACTTCTTGATATATTTGGAAATCTGTGGCAGACTTAATTGCACCAGAAAGAAACAAATCCTGCAAGGATGTCGAAGGTAGTTATATCATAGAGCACAACATATATTTTAATTGAAAAGTTATTAAGCCAAAAACAGTACTTTCCAGAAAACAAAAATAGAAACCTGTGCAGTGATTTGTCCTGATGGATACTTGGAGACTGAGGCAAAAATGTCAAGAGCCCAAGGTGCTGAACCACCCTGTTTCAAAAATAATATACAGCGTACCATAATAAAACAAAGAAGACTTGGTCAAGAGATCCATATTTAAGAGTCGGTACAACATCATAGATAACAAAAGTTTAATACCTGAAATATACCAGACTTTCCGCCAATCCCTACTGCTTCTAAATCAATTGCAAAACGGATTGTGCTACTCCATGAATGCTGCACACGAACATAATGATCAATATACTTATATGGAAATAAATAACACTGCTAACTATAGCAAATATATATTAGCAATCACACACACACCCAAACAAAAAAAAAAGAAAAAACCTCCGACCTCAAACCAATTGAGACATTTACAACTGGTTTGATATCAGATGGTACAGGTGTTGGCTTGTCCTACATACTGGTAATAAGCTGCATGAAAATGCATGAATTGGAGCTATGTAAGATATTAAACCTGAGTAACAAAACTGTGAGCCCCATCAAGACCCTCTTCTTCACCAGTATTAAATAAAAATATAACACCACTCTTAAATCCATGGGCCCACTGAGAGACCCCGCGCGCAAGCTCCATCATGACAGCTATGCACGAACTGCAGTCTCCTGCACCTTCCCTACAATTACAGAAGGCACAGAATGATTCCATTTATCAGCTTTTATTTTATATTTGATAATGTAACATTACATTTCCTAACATTAGAATTACAACAAACTGTTTATGCGTACAACACAATATTTCAATTTGCAATCAGAATCAAAAAAATTGTAGGGTTAATTGGTATTTGCAGAATAAACCCAATCATTAAACTTAAAATTAACATTAAGGTGAGCAGAAAACGACTAAATGTAAAATATTTTAAATGAATCAATTAACTCAATTCACATCTAGTTCATAACAATTAGTCCTAGCAGGTCAACCTTATTGACTTGATTTATAGTTCAATTTGGGATTTAAACAAAAAAATAATGTTCAGTTGTCAACATTTAAGTGCCTAAACCTTTTCTGTAGAACCCACGATTGATCTTATGGTCCTATGTTAGTTTTGAGATGTTACTCTTAAACATGGCATCCGGGAGTTATCGGCCATGTTTGAGAAAGACATTATTTTTTTTTTCCTAATTATTTTTTTTGCTAAACCCTAAACCCTAAACCCTAAACTCTAAACATGGCATCCGGGACTTAATTTATACTCATATTAGTTAATAATTAGAAACTCTGCCCATGTAATTTCTACACAGCTTGTTCCAAGCCAGGAAAAAGGAGGGTTCGTGATAGGCTTGGCGAGCCAGCGGTAAAAAACAACCTCTTTATGGAAATGAAACCCTCACGAATTGGGCAGGAGTAGTACTAGGAAGGGTGACCTCCTGGGAAGTCCTTGTGTTGCTGTAGTACTAGGATGGGTGACCTCCTAGGAAGTCCTTGTGTTGCTGATTCCGGTTGGGTTTCATTTCTAGCCTACCCCAACTTGTTTGGAAATAAAGACTTTGAAGAAGAAGTTTAGTTAATAAACAAAAAAAAGGCTAACAAAAATGTACCCTGAGAAAACTGTATCGATGTGAGAAGATACGAGGATGGTATTCTCTCTTGCCTCTGGAAGATATTTGGGCACAATTCTCAATACAACATGTTTTAGGTCAGAATAAAGCATGGTTTTTCCCTTGAAGAGGCCCTCTGAAAGCTGGTTTACGCCAGTTTCCGAATGAAAGAGATCAACATCAACATCTACCTCCCAATGAGCCGTTTTCTTTATGTTCTCAGCAACTTTATGTACATACTGTTGCAACAATGTAACTGTTAGGTTCATAATAATAAGAAAAATTAAGATGAAATGCAAAATTGGGGTTACTGCTTTCGTTTCAAATGTCAGAATATCATTTACCCTACACTTTTGTCTTCCATTTTACTTTTGAAGGTGCCAAAATAATTACAACTAACCTTCCTCCTTCTACATGAATAAAGAATGAGAGGCAGATTGGGTGTTTTCAAAGAATTATAGAAGTAACAATTGGTACCAGAGTGGACAGAACTACAGCCCATGATGCTTCATTACCAAACTAAACCATATCTTTTTGCTTGTTTTGTTTCTCCTCCTTTTTATCATGTGGTTTGGAAGTTGGTGGTGGTGACATATTATTAACATTTACTTTCTTAACTAATGAATTCAACAATCTATACTTTACAGAAGAGCTACATGCAGTAACTTTCGAGTTCATCAACAAAAAATTCATTGAGCTGACTGTAAGAGAAGAAGTAAATTGACGAAATGAGTAAAAAGTAATTAAATAAAAAAACCAGCCTTTTAAATTGATCTTCAGAATTATCAAGATGAATGAGTAAAAAAAGAAAATATTTCATCAACAACAAATTTATTTAGGTAATCCCACAAGAAAAGCAGCAGCAATAAAAAAATAAAAATAAAAAGTCAAGCCCTGCAGAAATTTTTTTTATAGATGAAAAATATCACTAGCCAAGTATAAGGCTGGCCTGACTGGTACAAGCTATTAGGTACTCCTATTATAAAGGTCTATACTGGATATCCATCACAAACTGTACTTGTGAAATCCTTGATTTTACTGAACATACAGCTACAGAATCTCTACAGGCCAATTAAAAAGCAAGTCTCGATTTATCTCAAAAATTACAAAAATAATAAATTCTAACCTCAATTGCTAGATCTAGGGAATCTGAACTGACTGGGTGTGGCCCCAAACTGGTCAAGTGCTTGACATGTTTCATTGCTGATACTTCTGAGAAACCCCTCTTCCCGGCCTGCTCGGCCGTGAGAGGAAAAGGGAGGCTTTCTGACTGGATATGGTAAGCAGCCCACGCTCCATTGATAAAGAGAAACAGCAGTGTGAACCATAAGACAGTCGACCTCTTTGGTTCATTGGGCTCCTTTTTCTTGGGAGGTTTAAGTTTATTAGAAACTGAAGGCTTGGGTTGTGCTTTTGATCCCGATTTCATGTTATCTATTGTTGGGCAGAATTGGGAAGAAAAAAAAATCATAAGACAAGGAGAATTAATAAACCGTTAGACTATGTGCATAAGAGAAAAAATGCATTAATTATTAATGTACCCGCTGGACCTCAATTTCAAATTTCCTTTCTCTTATTTTGTTCTAGTTATACTTTGGTGTGTAATTGAGGTATGGCATAGACCAGACTTAGGAAGGCTGAACACTAATCTCTTGCCAGATAGACCGTAAAATCCTGTTAATGTCGGTATTAAATGCCCGTGGTTTCAATGTGCCATACCACTTGGTACATAAAATTGATGCAAAAGGTGTAAATATGGCAAGATATTATAAAAACCAAGCTTACTTACCACTTAGGAAGCATGCTTATTCATCAAAATACAATAAGACAGTCCAACTAAACTGGTGGGAAAAAAAATTGTATTCACAATGCCAATTCTGTAAGCGCGATTGGTACAGATTTCAATAAGCTGTTGACGATTAATTAAAAACAATAGAGCTAACCACAATAAATCATTGCCAATTGTATAGAATTGCAAAAGTAAAGGTTAATTTTCTGACCTCTTAACGAAGAACTCAAAAATTGAAAAGAGATAGGATCTCACAGTGGAAGATTTAAGAGAAAATGAGATTTGAGAACAGCGGATGAACGGAGGGGATTCGAAAACAATAAACAAAGGTCGGTGTACTCTTTATATGTGCTCAAAATCTACCAATTTGTGTTGCAAATTTGCAATGCTTTTTACGGCCATGCTATTTTTTGTCAAACCTTATTTTGGATACGTTGAAAATGGCACTTGACCGCAGAGAAGGGAGAGATAATAAATTAATAATCTGGTGAGTGTTGACCGTCTGAAACAGAAACAGAAGCAGGAAACAGGAATCTCGGTTCTGTCGTTCGATGCGGATCTCAATTCTTACTTGAGTTCGCCCAAAGAGGGAGATAAAAAAAAAAAATCTTTGACCTACTCGCGTTTTTTAATTGGACGATCTTGATTTAATTCTTTGGAGAGTCCTGGTCCCGAAATTTTTATTAATATCCAAAAAAATTAAATTTCAAAATCTACATCTAATTTGACAAGATTTCAAAAACTGTCCAAACCGGCAAACTGCCAATTTATTTCCCTGCCGAATTACTGCAGATTTATTTCCTGGTTTTGAAATTTGCGGTTCTAAGTTTTTTTTTAAAACAGAAAATGTTATAATTTATTTATTTTTTGTATTGAAATATTAGAAATATTTTATATATATTTTTGAAAATAGATAGAATACTATATAATTTGATTTATTAGAAAGATTGCGACAAATAACCTGGATCAACATTTTTCAAGCTGGATTTTTCGCGACTGTAAGAAAAATTAAAATATTTATTTGTGTTATTGGAAAAAGATAAAAATGTTTTGAATGTGAGTTATTGATTCTGGTTCAAAAGTCACTTCTAGGTAAATACATAAAATATTGTGATCCTTCTATTTCTGAAAAACAAAAAAATTAAGTTATTTAAGTATCCTTTGTCAGAGAATGTCAGAGATTTTTTTGTTTTTTCAAAAATAGAAGTATCACAATATTTTATGTATTTACCTAGAAGTGACTTTTAAACCGGGATCGATAACTCAGATTCAAAATATTTTTATTTTTTTCTAATAACACACAAAGAAATATTTTAATTTTTTTACAACTGCGAAAAATCCGGCCTGAAAAATCTTGATCCGGGTTATTTGTTGCAGTCTTTATAATAAATCAAATTATATAGTATTTCATCTATTTTCAAATAAATATATAAAATATTTCTAATATTTCAATACAAAAAATAAATAAATTATAATATTTTCTGTTTTAAAAAAAAATTAAAACCGCAAATTAAATTTGCAGTTTTGAAATTCGAAAACCAAAACTGCAATTTTTTTTTTTTGCGGTTTTGGATTTCCAAAACTGAGAAATAAATCTGCGCTAATTCGGTCTAAAATCGGAAAATAAATCTGCAATTTGGACAGTTTTTAAAATCTTATCAAACAAGTTTAGATTTTGAAATTTAATATTTTTTATAGATATTAATAAAAAATTCGGATCCTGGTCTCTTCAGTTTTTTTTCTTTTTTTCTTTTTTTCTTTTTAGGTGTTCTACCTGGAGCGGAATCCACATTCTCGCAGGTAACAGAATATTTGAGTTTGGATCAGGACCATCCAATCAGGATCAATTCGATCCTAAGGTGATGTGAATTTCCTGGAGTGGAAGAGGTCTGATAATCAGTAAGAGCCGTCTGATTCGTATTAGGATTTTTGCACGCTTGATCTACACAATGTTGTAGTTGCTGTGCGAATTTAGATGTAAATCAAACGGCTCTGACATGGCCATAGCACATATGGCATCGATCGAACCCGCCTCAGATTCCAGTTTAGCGAAAGGAGTAACATTGGTGCATTGTATGGGTTGCTAATTTAGAAAAATTCCAGGGGTTATTGGCATCTTGTGTGCTGATCTATTGTAAGTTATGTAACTTGACTTGCATTCTATGTGGAGCCCTGAATGTTCATATTGTCGTCCTTTTAAAGCCTTCTGACTAGAGTGGGAAAAATGGCACGGCAGAGTCTGCTCCGTCACAGAACGGCATGACACATGTGTCAGTTACGTGCTGTAACTTATGTGTCCCGTGCCGTGTTTATTTTCTGAAACTTTGACACGGCACGGCACGACATGTAAAAGATTTAGTTACGACATGGCACAGCACGTAGTCACGCGAGTCACGTGTAATTAGGATCATTAAATTAATATTGATTTAATGGTGAATCTTGAATAAACTAACTTAAATTATAAGTAAATGGTCACGCGAGTCACGTATGGTTATGGCACGTTTAGACACGGCGTGACTCACGTGACGTGACCATTCGCGTGCCGTGATCACCCCTTGATATTTTGGTCACGACACGGCACAGAAAAATAAACTTGGTCACGGCATGGCACGAGATCAAAACCACAGTGTGTTAGTCATGTCACGGCACGGCACGGCACGTTTTTTTCCACTACTTCTGACTCGTATAGTAGGATGTGATTATGCTTCAACTATATTGAATATTATGATATAAACATGTCTTTCTTATATCATTCTCTAGATCCATGATTTAATTGCTTTGACTTGTATGGATGAAGGATCTGGCGTATTTTTTATTTTTTTTTAGATTTTCTCATATACCATTCAAAAATCTTAAAATTATATATATTTCTCTTTAAATTCATAATATCATATTTAGACTTTTGCCAATTCTTTTCCATATTAGCAAATGTATTTATTCATTTTTGTTGTCCTTTTTTTAGCGAACATCTCTCATTAATTTTTCTTCCCTTTTTTTTTTTGATAAAATTCTGAAATTTCATAATTTAATTCTTACTATTTTTAGAGATATTTTGTAGATCTATAATTAATATTGAAATTTCTGTATAGATTTATATAAAAAGATATTCATAAATTAATATAAAATTATGAATACACAGGGGCAGACCTAGGATTTTCGTCAAGGGGGGGCAAAAAAATATCGAATCGGGTTTAAATCCATTAACCAATTGGATACTCGATAAAAAATAATGCTTTAACTTATACTTTCCAATGCTTTGACTTGTAATTTATGATACTCTGACTTATAATTCTAATTACCAATCAAAATTCAATAAATTTATTTCAATTTTAACCCTAAATTTAACCCGAATTACAAATCAAACGTCCAGAGGGGGGCAAAAAAAAATTTCAAGGGGAGCAAAGTCGGTCGGAACCAATGAATCTCCACTAAAACTCAAAATGCAGGGGAACAGCTGCCCCCCTGGAATACACTGGGTCCGCCCCTGTGAACACATGTTTTGTCTTGTATAAACATTTGTCTTTTTTTGTATAAACACGTACTTATTACCTAAAAAAATACGTATAAACAAATAATTTTCTGGACCAAATACATGTATAGTTTATTATTTTAGAATTGTCTTAACATCTCTACTGGTTATAACCCAAAAGGTGAAACTTAGAATTGGCAATCCGAGTGAACGCTGGAACACCCCCAACCTATACCAGAAGTCCGATATTAAGTGATGTTGCATGGCGAGGCTTGTACAGATGGTTAAAGACCACTGAAAATTTTATCATAGAAATCTACGCCAAGGGAGTTTCGATAGAATCAGGGGTTAGAAGTTCTGACCAAAATTCAGTTGCGCCAAATTATGCATCACAACCAAAACCATACAGTCTCGTGGCTCCTTTATTCGTACCTGAGCCAGAAGCATACAGTCACTTCACCCCACCAGCACCCCAACCACCACCTCATACAAGACCCCAATCTAGACCCGTGCATGTGGCGCCTTTATCATTACCTGCACCAACACCTCACCCCAAACCAGCTTTGAGAACTATTTTATTTGCAATTTGTGTGGATTTTATTTAGACTAAGTTATGAGTTAGTTGAATGTTAGTTTTTATAATCACACTATTTTTTTTACCATATTCAAAAATTAATTCTGGGATTTCTACAAAACCAAAATTTTGGTTTTTTTAATGAAACTGTAGAGAAACATCAAGTCTACATGCATGCCAATTTTCGTGATTTATTGATGTATTTAACTGGGTCAGAATCTTGTCTAAAGGCAAGGGAAAAATAGATAATTTGCTATTCTAAATAAATAAACTTCAAAAATACATTAAGATTCAGTTACAATGTTACATCTAACCTACAGCATAATCACTAAATTGATGAAATAGGACATTATAGTAGCTATAGACTTTGTAGAGTAAATTACAACACAACAAGCACTAGTAATCATACTCCTTAGTAGGCGGTTCTAGATCAGTGACAGCAGACAAAGTGCTAGCCTTACCAGTATAAGTACACGAAACAAACTCATCGTCCGATGTTGGAGGCTCTGGAACAACCTTCTTTTTTTTCAAACCGTAGCCATAGGGGTTTTCCACAAAGTCATCGTTTAAATTTCATACCGAATAGGCCGTCTAAGATATTCTTCTATCAGATATACTTGACAGTTATTTTTATCACAACATACTTGACCGTTTTTTTCCCCTCATTTTTATCTCGACCACTAATTGACCCTTCTCTCGATACGCCACGATGGAACGATCTACATCGGTTGCTATTGTTTATCCTATTATCACCCAGAAAATTGCCTCCGAAATCGCCCTTTTCGCTTCAGAAATCACCTTTCTCTTTCTCTTTAGTGATTTTGAGTAAGTTGTGAGAGAAATGAGAGAGAAAACAGGATATTTATAATCTGAAACAGAAAAAAAAAAAAAAATCTCAACCGGCCAAAAAATGACCGATTCTAATTTTAATGCCGGCCGGCCATTTTTTGACCAGTTTGGGCATTTTTAAAAATAAGCTGGGTATAATTAATAATTTATATTTAATTTTAGATATTAATAAAAATGTCGGGAACACTATTGCAGGTTATGCACCTAGCATTTGTAGTTCTGTTGAAAAGAGTCTTCCGTTGCAAAGTATTACAGATTTAGACCCACCAGTAATCACAACTACATTCCATTCAAAAATCCAACCAAAAAGGACATCATTTGCAATTTAATATGAAAAACAGAAATCCAAACAAAATCATTGGATTAATATCCTACCAAGTCTAACCTAACTCCTCTTTCTAACCTTTGAAGCCCTGCGCTGGGCCTCTCTCTCGACTGTCTGCACATAAAACTCAGACCCAAGCATCTCATTTATCTCTGTATTTGACCTCAAGCTTGCCTCCACCGTTTCTGTCACCGACTCTACAGTCAAAGTCAAGCCAATAACTGAAAGGAGCCTAACTGCATTGGCTATTCTACATATATGCCTCCTAGTTTCCAATGACACAGAATTGTCAGTCTCCTGTTTACCACTAGGCTTGTCAGAGAGAAGAGTGCTTTCCTTCTCACTTGTTTCTACATGTTCGCCAACCCAAACAAACCCGTTGCAACCGACAATTAGGTCAACGTTGTATTGATCCAAGTGGTGGAAGTGCTGCTTTCTTCGTTTGACTAAGTAGGGCGGCACTGTTAGCAGTTGACCCTTCTCAAGCTGACATACGTAATAAAAGGGCAATATTCAACATTTGGAAGATCAAAGGAAAATCCATACAGTTTAAGAAATTGCAAAAAACCTCAGTTTCTTTAGTTGTAAAGGTATAATCATCAGTATTGTTGAACTGTTGTATTATCATGGGATTTTCAGAAATTCAGCAATTTGTATGAGTTACATTGGTTTACGGTCAATACTGCTAAAATAATACCGGAAGTCTTGCTTGTCGATCATATTTTAAGAGTGAGGCTACGGTACTATGCATAGCACGGATTGGTCTGTGCTACGGCTCAATATTTGAGTTTCGGTCGATCCGAACCGTTCAACATGATTTCCACATGAATATGTACTTGCAAACCAAATACATTTTTTCGAATTTTTTTACTATTTTTTTCGATAGGTAGAAAATCACTGTTTTTGGATGGTCCAGAATTTTCAGATCAAGTGATTTTCTACCTATCTAAAAAAATAGTAAAAAAATTCGAAAAAATATAAAATTTGGTCTGCAAGTACATATTCATGTGGAAATCATGTTGAACGGTTCGGATCGACCGTTAGGATTTTGAAAACTCAAATATTGAGCCGTAGCACGGACCAAACCATGCTATGCATAGTACCGTAGCCTCACTCATATTTTAATTTCTCCACCAATCCCATGGAATTCTAGAAATACTGGAGGAAAGGTCCTTGTTCAAAATCTCAACAACCTGGAGGCATTAGCAGAATTCACGATAATAGATAGCACTCTTTTGAGTGTATTATTTTAATTCTAATATTGCATTCCATGGCGCAAGTGATACAACAGATATACGCTTGTTATGATTTAAGAAGGAAAGAATAAATAGTACAGATACCTTGCCATATTTCTGACTTCGTGCTTGAAGTTGTAGACTGCCATCATGCTGGAACCCTCGAACCTCAGCCTAATCACAAAAAGGAAGGAAGCTTCTCAGAGTTATTATACCAATGGTCATAAAGTAGCATCCATTTTCTGTTTTGGCCCCTGAGTATTGCAGTTTTACTTGGTCCTTAAACATTATAATATGTATATTTCAGACAGCTACAGGAATTCGAAAAAAAGAAGGGGCAAAATTGATGCCAAGTATATACTGGAAAAACCCATTTTTGATAATTAAACATCTCAACTGCATCACCGCTGACAAGGAAGAGGCCATTTTTCAAATGCAAAGTGTATAAAAGGACGAAATTGATAAAAAAAATGCAAAAGCAAACAGACAATTAGCAACTTCAGTGCTCCAAGAACCACAAAGGGGAAGGAGACTTGACCATTTATGTCATTAGCTCAACTTTTGAAATAAATTATTAGAATGCAATATAAATGTTGTTTATTTTTATTTTCAGTTGGAGGAGATACAGAGATAAGCTAACCATTATTATTAAAAACAAAAGGCATTGCAAAGAAAGAAAATCTTACACAAATAACATCATTTTCTACAAAGATGCTCCGCATATTTAGTTCATCGACAGCTGTTCTCCTTCTCTGCAATAAAATAAAGTATGGGGTTAAATCAAATATCTCTTTTAAATATCTCTTTTAAATTTCTCTTAAAAAAAATTTATTCTCTCAAAAAAATATCTATTAAGTAAATACTAAACTAAGCACACAGTTACAGTACATAATTAGACACCCTTTTAAGATAAGAATGACATACTGAAACAGCTGACAGTGACAACAGAACTGTAATCTAACTATGATTCACTATTATACAATTTACAACTATCTCCATGCTTATTAGTAAAATAGATATACCATAACTTCTAAAAAATCATAATTGGTGAGCACAACATTATAAATTACAGGAGAAAGGGGACTGAAATCACCTGAATACCATCAGGTAAGTTCATAGAAGAAAGCATCAAAACCGCATCTTGGCTGAAATTTATCTCCAACCTCCATCGTTTTGGAGCAACCTTACAAGAAAGAACAACATAACTCAAATTATTTGCAAACTTGTATTTAAAATACTACATAAACATGAGTAGAACTATGGTGCTCTTAAGATCACCAAGTCCTTTGGTGAGCTTAACTTCAAAACCTATCAGAATGGCTTCCAACGACAAATCCAAACCACTCAAAGCGATCTACTTCACGAGTGACACATTTACATACAAAATTGATAAATTTTCGAATTAATTTAGTATGAAGTCAAACTGTCAAAAACAGAAGATTTACAAGTTAATTTTAATGCATTTATTTTCCATCATTTTTTCTACCACTGGCCTTTATACTAAATTAATTCAAAATTTTATAAATTTACATGTAAACACATCACTCGCGAAGTATACCGGTTTCAACGGTTTGGACTCGTTGTTTGAAGCCATTCCAATTGGTTTTTGGCCTTAAGAACACCGTTGTTTTACTCACATAAACATACCTCAATAACTCGGCCAACAATGATATCGCCAACCTCAGGTTTATACCTGAAGTCCATTAGAAAAACAACAGTTATTAAATTCAACATATAATATTGTGGCTTGAATAAAATAACATAGAAGCAAAATGCCCCATTCTTTGCAACATAACCTTGCTAAAACTCGGACAAAAGAAAACACATGTAAGAGATTTCCAATTACCTGGATCTGAGAGCTCTGACATAGACAAGCTTATTAACCCTCTCAACAACACCACAAAGAGTCGCCACCACTTGCCCATCTAAATCCGACGTGCCATGCCCTCTGATTTCAACATATAAATTTCAGGACTATTCAATACAACCATTCCAGGAAAAGAAAAGAAAACCCATTAGCTGGAATGGAGAACTGGGTATCAATTCAAACAATTTACTCACTTGAGGATGTTATCTTCGTGATTAACGGGAATAGAATCGGCGACGGTGACAGAGGCGGCGGCGGCGGCGGTCGAAGCGGCATAGGACTCGAGCTGGTCCAAGGCGGCTTGAAGCCTCACCCGCTGCGTCTGATTCAGCGAGAGGTGGAGATCTCTCATCTCTCTATTCACTTACTAAAACCCTAGTGGAGTGTTCACCGAATATTCGACCAGATGAACTGGAGGAGTGGAGGCGGAGCGAGCGGGAATTGCTCCAAGGGTTTAGCAGGAATTCGTATCCAGTGCAATACCTGACTGAAAACAATTAGATGTGAGTCGTCGGTTTTAACTTGGCACGAATTTCAAAACGGACCTCCTATAGTCAAATACGCACCAAATTCCAATCGCTCGGCTGAGATTTAATAAAGCTAATTGTTCTCAGTCAGATACACGGATTCGTTCAGCAGGGGTTAGCCAAGTATCTTTTACCGGGATGGATTGGAATCGAGTGGGTATCCTCTGAGATATCTCAACTTTTGCGTGACCGACGTGTCCGGTGCCTATTTGGGGATAGCGCAGGGGCCAGTATTATTTGTGCTTCGAGATTCGTGCATAACTTATTTGAATGGTTGCGATTTTCCATGAAGTCACGCAAAGTTTGAGATATCTCAGAGGATGCGAATTTATTGGAATCGCCGGCGGGTCGGATCCTCTGAAATATCTCAAATTTTGCTTTTAGATCCGGACCGTCCGATCTGCCTTCGCACGATTAAAGGGTTCCGTACATTCTCTTGGGACCGTATTGGTCCGAATTCTGATCAACGGTCCGGATTCAAACTCAAAATTTAAGTTACCTTAGGTGATTGAATTCATCGCTGGATCGAGAGACTTTTGCTAGAACTGTTTCTGTCAGTATGATTCCAACACTGAAATCTGATCTAAGCTATATCGGATCCGGATCCCCTAAAGTAACTCAATTTTTGGGTTTTGGATCGAATCCGTTGCTCGAGATCGTCTCAGGATTCGAACCTGTTTCTCGGAATGCGTGTGCTCCACTTTAGTTGGATGGTCACGGATTCGAATCGGACGGTTCCAATCCAAAACCCAATTTTTGAGTTACTTCACTGGATTTGAATTCCCTATATCCGGGGTCTGGATCAAAATTTGAGTTTGGATTCCGACTGTCCGATCAGAATTCAGACCAATCTGGTCGGTGGAAATTCACGGGACCTCTTTAGCATTCGTACAGATTCTAATTGGACAGTCTGGATCCAAACTCAAATCTTGAGTTACTTATAGGAGATCTGAATTCGCAGTCCGTGGCATATAATACCGGTATTATTGGGTCGGCATGTAGCCTTGAATAGTGCCTTTTTAGGCTTTGTGGATCATAGCTCATCAGACTAGTATACACTTTTCTCGAAAGCGGGCTATTTTTGTTAGTACAAGTCAAAGTGTAAACGGAGCGGATTCAGAGCAGATAATACTGATATTATATCCGTATCTGTCTTTCAATGAGCAGATACGGATACGGATAGTAAACGGATGTCAAAATCCAAACCAAATCCGTTTTAAACGGATAATGATATGGAGCGGATAATCCACGGATACGGATACGAAACAAATAATTATCAAATATTAATTGAATCATATAAATTTGATAATATAATTATGATTTTAACTACATTCAAATATAAAGTAAATAAATATAATTTTAATTCACTTCTTTTTAAATTCCAAATGCCAACTCACAATTGTCACAAGTTGTCAAAATTTTAGACTTTTCACCTCGATGTTTGCTCTTCGCCACCTTATATTTAGTTATGAGTAGAACTAGGGTGTTCTTAAGCTCATCAAGCCCTTTTGTTAACTTAATTCAAAAACCTATTGAATTGGCTTCAAACGATACATCCAAATCATTGAAATCAATCTACTTCACGAGTGATGCGTTTACATGTCAAATTTATAAATTTTCGAACTAATTTAGTATAAAGTCAAGCGATCAAAAAAGATGGTTTATAAGTTAATTTTAATGTGTTCATTTTTCATCATTTTTTTACCACTTGACTTTATATTAAATTAGTTTGAAAATTTATAAATTTGACATGTAAACTCATCACTTGTGAAGTAGATCGGTTTCAACGGTTTAGATGCGTCGCTTGAAGCCAATCTAATGGATTTTTGAGTTAAGCTCACAAAATAGTGTTCGGCACACCCTTCTTAGAGCTCCTTAGAGAACTAAGGAGTCTTAAGCTTACCAAACACTTGCTCCTTTTGCAAAATTTAAAATCACTTTCTTAAGCTTCATTTTGCCCACTTTCTTAAGCTTGCCTCAATTTTTAAGTCCACATTCTACATGGCTTAAGTTGAGCCTCCTCAAGAAAGCTAAAGACTCACTTTCTTAAATTTCTCTTGCCAAACACCTCTTCCTTAGTGGAGCTTAAAATTTAAGTCTACCCATCTTGCCGAACACTATCTCTTCCTTAGTGAGCTTAAGAACACCCTAGTTCTACTCTTTATTTATTGCTCTTTTGATTTAACTAACCACTATCGCTTCTTTAAGCAGAAAGACCAAGAAAATAAATGAGTTATAATCAAGCTTAACGATAAACATGCCTTCCATAATTTAAAAGGTCCACAACAGTACGTCGCCAAGCTCTCCACAACAATTCATGTCAAGAGGCGCCCTGTCCGATTTTCAGTATTTGCGATTGTTTAGTCCCACACAATAATATTAAAAAAAGTCGTTAGGAGGAGGGCCTATAAAACAAGCGGGGTGCATAGTTTAATTCACTTAGCTGGTCCTCGAAGACTGGTGACCCGCTATTAGCTTGGCTGGTCCTCGGGGACGCTCTCTGGAGATGGCGAATCGTATGGCGATCAGAATGGCGATCTACAAGAAAAAAAAAGCGGATGTCAGGTGCTTAACCCTCACCTCTACCAAAACCTCGCCGATCTCTTATGCCACCGACACAGCTTACCCACCTTTCCTATTCCCTTCACAAAACCCTAAGTGGAGACACCCTGCAACCTTTACAGACTCGATAATTTTTGAAACATATCCAACACTCAAAAGGAATTCAAAAACCAGAAACTGTCAATCAGGGATTAACATGGACTTTACTAGGCCTAATAATAGTTGTGTTTCATCTTGTAATGGTTATCTTTCATATTCTATTGGTTATCTTTTATCTACTACTGGTGATATTTCGTCTTTGTCTAGTTGTCTTTCATATTGTTCTGGTTGTGTTTTATCTTCTACTAGTTGTTTTTTATCATGTACTGACTGTCTTTCAGGTTCTACTGGTTGTATTTTATTTTCTACTAGTTTTTCATATTCTTTTAGTTGTATTTCATATTCTATTAGTTGTCTTTCATGTTCAACTAGTAGTTTTCATCTACTTTTGGTTGTGTACACTTTTTCTAGTTGTCTTTCGTCTTCTTTTAGTTGTTTTTCATTTTCTTCTAGTTGAATTTTTTGAACTTCAGTAAAACAAATAATGATGAAATAACAATGATAATAAAATATTTCATACTAATAAGAATAAATATAATTATAACAATACAAAATTATAGATTAATATATTTTAATTTTTAATATATCTAATAATATATAAAGAGTGAGGCTATGGTACTTCGGCTAGTGTACTACGGCTCAATATGGTACTTTTTAAAATCCTAACGGTCGATCCGAACCGTTCAATGTGATATCCATATGAATATGTACTTGCAAACTAAATTTTATATTTTTTTCAAATTTTTTTACTATTTTTTTAGATAGGTAGAATTTTCAGTGTTTTATACCTATCTAAAAAAATAGTAAAACAATTCGAAAAAATATAAAATTAGTTTGCAAATACATATTCATATGGATATCACATTGAACGGTTCGGATCGACCGTTAGAATTTTAAAAAGTACCATATTAAGCCGTAGTACACTAGCCATAGTACACTAGCCGAAGTACCATAGCCTCACTCATATATAAATAGAAACATCCGGATCAGTGTGACATGACAATATTTAATTATGAACATATCAAATAATAGCAAAAATATATAAATATGAACATATAATGAAAATGGGTGCAGCTTAAAGTAACATAAGAAATGATTCGATTTCTTGTACGAAATTAAAAAAAATCAAAATATTTTTTCATGTTTCCAACATCTCTTTATTAAATTTCCAAAAATAGAAAAATAAAATTCGTTTTCCCTTTCATATTTAATGATGATACATAAAAAAATACGCCATGAGAAAAACACTTTTATTGTTTTATTTCCCCTATGCAGACATTCACTGATTTAATAATAATTGATTTAGGATTTGTTCGGACATCTTGTAAGATAATTAATTAATTAATAATGAACGGAATAACCGAATAAGGATAGTACACTTTTCATGTTAAATAATTCAATATCTACTCCATACGTGAAGTTTCTCATGTCAGTATTTTGAATTCAATTAAAACAGAAACAAAGCTACAAAATATGATCAAATGAGAAAATAAATTTAAGATGAAATAATTTTTTTTAATTATTTTAAACAATAAATATATTTATATTTTTTTTATAAATTTTCCTTTTAAATTTCTTTAGGTTAGAAGACGGCACTTGTCATACCTATTTTATGTAACTCTGTTCCAGATGCAAAAGTTTTAATTAAAAAGGTGAGTGATTTTTACCGAACAGTCAATCGAATTTAACTACCACATATATGTGGCTCACAATGAAACAAACTTTATGTTAATGGACAAGTGATGAGAAAACCATAAAAAGGTAAATCATTTAAAACATCTTATCTTATGGATGATTGGATGGTAGCGCTGACCTAATCTTCAAAAATAGCACTTTCTCATTTTAGCCCACTGTTTTTATGGCGTGGATAAACGTATTGACAGGGCTATTTTGACTTGACATGTCTCATCTGTCAATTTTAGATTGAATAAGCTATTTTGAATTTACACGGTACATCATTTTATATATTTCTTCACTGAGTATGGCTAAGGTACTATGGATAGCATAAGGTATTATGTACTACGGTTTTAAAAAATTATCGTATAAACTTCAAACTTCAATTTAGGTAGCTCAGTAAATTGTTTATATAATGAATTTGTAAAATACTGATTTTTTGAAATTTTTGAAATTTTTTACTATTTTTTATGATTTATGAAAGATGGCAAAAAATAACTTAAAACATTGGCAATTTTTTTATTTTTAAGTCATTTTTTGCCATATTTGATAAATCATAAAAAAGAGTAAAAAAGTTTCAAAAATAGTAAAAATTGGTATTCTACAAGTTCATTATATAACCAATTTACTGAGTTACTTAATCGAAATTTAAAGTTTATACGATAGGTTTTAAAAATCATAGCACAGAAGACCTTATATTTTCTATAGCACCTAAGCCTTACTCTTCTTTGTTTTGTCTCCATCAGTTAATATCTTTATTTTTTTCATTTTATCTTCCCTTTTAAGCAACAATGTCAGGCAAAGTTACCTTTTTCACTGAATGTTTCTTTTCTCCGCGTATATTACATACGAAAATAACCTAGGTCATAATTTTGTTGTCAATTAACGCAAATAAAAATAAATTTTAGCTAACTACTTTTAAATTTTCGAAATCCAAAATTAATTGACCGGATATACTGTGAAGTGTGAATGTTATAAATTATGTATCCAACCATTATCTTGTTTTTTTTTTTTTTTTGAAAAAACTGATAGTGGCTATCAGTGAATACAACTTAATGGGAAAATGCAAAAAAAAGCAACAACAAAATATACAACTGATTACAACCCCTCATCAACAATTCTGTAACCACATTTTGGCCTCCTGTACCGCATACTCTGCTGCCCAGCTCGGTTGTGTATTGCTTGCTTCAAATATCTTCTTATTACGACATTTCCACAACATCCAACATCCAGCAAGGAAGTAAACAGCCCACTGACTTCTTGATATCCATCTCCAGCAAGCTTGCCATGATCTTTGTACTATTGTTTGCAAATTAGCCCCTCCAAATTGCAAAATTCTGAAACCAAGATTTGAAGAGAATCTGACTCAGAAAATTCTTGCAAAGCTACACCTAAAGAAGAGATGCATAGCAGTCTCGATTGGGCAATTCTGACAGACTTCGCATTGTTCTTGCTCTCTTCTAATGTTATCTATCTCTTCGTATTGGATAATCTTGTATCCAAAAATAGCATCCTTTATATTAGTTAAAACATATATATATATATATATATAGAGAGAGAGAGAGAGAGAGATAGGCTAATATGCTTTTAGTAGCATATGGGCCGATATGCTTCCAACTCAAAATCGGATTTTCAAAGTCCAAACGGTCGATCCGAACCGTTCAAGTTGATATACATATTGAAATCTGCTTGGAGACCAAATTTTACATTTTTTGGAATTTTTTTACTATTTATTAAGCCACTTTGAAAATTGCTGATCCGGGTGAACAGTAAAAACAGTGCAACCAAATTCTGGACCATGTGATCAGCAATTTTCAAAGTGGCTTAATAAATAGTAAAAAAATTCCAAAAAATGTAAAATTTGGTCTTCAAGCAGATTTCAATATGTAGATCAACTTGAACGGTTCGGATCGACCGTTTGGACTTTGAAAATCCGATTTTGAGTTGGAAGCATATCGGCCCATATGCTACTAAAAGCATATTAGCCTATCTCTCTCTCGCTCTCTCTCTCTCTCTATATATATATATATTAACAACGCTATTTGAATTTTATACAATGCACAATACAAAAATCATATAATCTGTCATTTTGATTTTATTGTTTGTGAGCTGCATGGGTGTAAAACAGTGTTGTCAATATCTTTACTATATATATATACACACGCATAAGAGAGGTGGTTAAATTTCCGACAATCCCTTAAAAAGAAATTTGTTTATTACATGATAGGTGCATCTTATTTTGAAAAATCTTCTCTAATACTTAAAATTTACTTTTTAGCATTGTCAAGTGCTTCTACGTACAGAACTATCTTTTCCTTTGCTGAAAGCTTGCTTCTTCAATAATGTAATGAAATTGTCTGTGATGGTTGGTTTAGATAATATCATGTCAATTTACATCCAAACAAAAATCATATTATACGTTTTGAATTTCGTCTGCAGTACATATGGTTAAAAAAACTCCGGCTTGGTGTAAATAAAAGTTGTAATAAAGACAGGTAATAATACAAATTTCTAATGATTACATAATTAATGTACTTATTTATTAATGTATTACAAACCTTCTTGTGATAGTCTCGGCTAAGCAAACCTCCGGTAAAATTTATACGAGTCAAGATGAATATTCAAGGGCTGACTGGACTCAGACGAGGCAAATACTTTTCCCCAAAAAATCGTAATAATATTCCTTGGGAGATTTTTAAGTCTCTATCCTAGTCTCCAGGATTGCGTAATGCCTAGTTGCCTACAAACAATGCACACATTTCGAAAGCACCATTTCAACGAAATGAGATAAAGAGTACGAAATTACCCTCTGTGGTGTAAAAGTCTTAACCGACGCGCCTGACGCCACTTTACCTAACACGGCAAAGTAATGGAAAGCACCCGCTCCGCTCTGGTGCAATTTTCAACAGAAAAGTGTAATAGAAAGAAAGAGAGAATGTAATGGAAAGGTGTGTCGGTGAATTACAACATTTATTGGCACAGATATGTCACATGTAAATTATGAAGAAAAGAAAAGAAGAGGAGGCTCCTATGAAGAAGCAAGGACAAGATGCTGTTTTCGTCTCCACTGAATGTTTCAATTGGAAGCAATCAAAAAGCTGTTTGCTTTTTTAGCATAATTGAATGACCAGAATGCCAAATGTTATTCAGCTTTTCTTAAAATTAGTAACAACAGAAGTATCAGACTGAACTGAACCTGTTTTAATTACAGTAGATTAGAAATAAAAAGTTTCCCATCCACCAATTTGTAAATCAAAATTCAAAACCCAATCGACATTTTTATAATTAAATGTCTCCATGCAAAATATACGCTCAATCTTAATTGATCTCTCCTCTTATCTAAAAAAACAAAGACAGAGAGGAAGAGATCATGGATTTACCAGACAAAAAAAATACTCCATACTATTATTCTCATTTTTACTGTACTAATAAGTCTAAGCTTGAAACCCGGTTCTCTCCCAAACCGCATCCCGGACCCGCCTCAGATCTCTGCCTTTGAGTGTCCGACCGATCCCTTCTTGAACCGAGGAGGTCGGGATGGTACAATTGATGCTCAAGAACTCGTGAGGTGGTATCAATGGCCCGATTGGATCAATCTCTTCATCCCAAAACTGATTATTATCGACAAAACTACAATTACCTCTGTGCGCTTTTCCCAGTATTTTTGACCAATCAGGTATGCTGACCGGGAGCGAGCATGGACCGGTCTGTTGACTGGTTTGGTCTGGTTTCTTACGGGCGAACCGGCCGGTGGCTATAGACCGTGTTGGGGTGACTGGTGAAAGCTGAACCGGGCTACCCCAGATATCTGACTCATCAAACTCGTCTTGAACCGCTCGGGTTGGTTCGATCGGACCGGTTCTCGGGGTGAAGAGTCGGTAGGCGTGCTTTGTGATCGACGGAGCGCTTCTTCCTGCCATTTGGTATTTTACACGAAAGCCCCTCCTCCTCTGCTTTATTTTTAAACGAGCTTTTGCGCATTTGACGAAGGACTAGAAAGAAAGAAACAAGCTTTGGTGGGAAGGACTATCGACGCGGTGGGAGATGGAGACTTTATAGAGTGGGATGGGGATAAAGAATTTTCCTGATTACAGTTTTGCCCCTGCGGAGTAGATATTATTACAGGCGAGGCCATAGAATTTTCAAACCTGACTAGCAATAGCCAATAGAGGACATTTTGGTAATTGCTGATGGAATTTTGATATTATCTTATCTACGAGGAAAAGCACCGCAGCGAGATTTTGTCGCGGTGACCAGGGGCGGTGTACTGGGCCCAGGCAGGCCATTTTTTATTTTGTTTTTAACAGAAGAGGCCCAAACTCCTTATCCAAAAAAAAAAAAACATAGAAATAACTTAACAAGGAAAATTCTTTATCCAGACCAAAAAACCACGAATTTATTCAGAGAGCGCCAAGTGTTATTATCTTATCTATAGCGACACGTGGCACAGCCAGGTGTCATTGAGGGTTTGAGACCGAGCTGTCACTCGTCATTAGTTCATTACGTGGCAGGTTAGTGGAGACTGGAGACCCATGTAGCATATACAGACTACACACTACAGTAGGAGCTCTCTGTTTTTTTTTTTTTTTTTTTAACACAGAGAAATGTCTCTTTGAAACGAAATAATCACTCTATTAAAAAATTCTATAAAAAGTGTCTATCAAGGACCAAAACTAACTTATTTATACTAAATTTGGCAGGTTTTTTTTTTTTCATCCGTCCGGATCTAAATTTGTATATGCAAATTAAATACGAATATCCGTATAGATACGGACACGGATAAGATTTTTAATTTTAATTACCTGTATTCAAATAGTAAATATATACTGTGCATTTTAACATATATTATGAAAAATATATGTTATTCCTATTATAATTAAATAAAAATTATGAACTTTGATATTTTTTAGAGGATTATATATTATTTAATAAATAATAGTATTAAAAATGAATTTCCGATTCGTATCCGTGTATTATATATATCCGTCTAATATTCTATTTGTATTCAAAAAATAAAAACAGATATGCATACGATTTTACCACTATCTGATCTATTTGCAAGTTGCAACCCCAACTTGATAGTCGGTTCTGTTCAACTGAAGCGAGAAGCTGAGGTCGAACACAACAATTTGCTTTTGTTTCCAATATTAACAGTTTTTTTGTTTTGTTTTGGTTACAATATTAGTATTCTTTTTAACAATGCTAACATTTCCATTCACAGTAATTTTTAGTTTTTTTGGTTACATAAGGTGATTTTTAATCTGGACCATCCATGAAACCTTGATTCAAGCTGTAAAATTTCGAATCGTACGATATAAAATTTCTATTATATATATACCATTTTTGGCAAAAAAAAAAAAGTTCAGCTAATTAGAGTCAAAAGTTACTAAATGGATCACCTGACTGATCACAATAAAACAAACTGAGTAAAGATTGAAGATTAAGCCATCCAATTTAATCACAATCAAAGCTTACAAAAAAGTGACGAAGCAATTTTTGTCCATATCATCCATTATGTAATTCATGACACAGAAAATGCTCTAATTTCTAGTTTAATATATTAATAATTAGAACAGGCAAAATTGTAGAAATTAAATGAGACTTCATGAGGTATTTTTATTATTTCAAAGTTGATTTTTTTTTAATAGAAGATAAATAGGCAAAATTCTTTTGGACAGCTTCATAAAATGTGAGTTTAAGGTAAGTAATAAATAAATATAAACTTTAGAAAATTAAATGTGGCTAATCTTGTCTTTCGATAAAAACTTTAGATTGCAACACATAAATATACCCCTTTTTTAATAATGTAATCAAAATCACTACAAAAATCAGTGTAATGCTTGAATAAATAAAAAAAGTTCTCACAAAAGCACCTTGTTTTTATACCAAGCTTGAGAATACTGCCGTAGTATACTTATGTACATTGGAATAACATAAAAAGGAAAATTTCCTTGTCCAAACTAAAAAAACACAAATTTTTATTGAGAGAGTACCAAGTGTTATTGTCTTATCTTTACGGACACGTGGCGCAACCAAATGTCATTGAGGGTTTGAGACCGAGCTGTCGCTCATCGTTGTCGTCATGCTGTGGCAGGTTAGTGAAGGCCCACGTAATATTTATTTAGCTAAAATAAGTATTACAGAGTTAAAATACATCGTACAGAAAATTGATGATTTAGCAAAATAAAAGAGATAACTGCCAAAGCTGGAGTTAGCGAGAAGGATACATTGTTCTTTTTAATTTTTTAATTTTTATCGTACTTGTGTGTTGCAATGGGAACATATAATAAGATTGAACATTAAAATTGCACAGAGAGACAAATAATAACAGTAAGATTTATTTCAATTTAAGATAGACAGTGTATAAAAGCCAGGATGTGTGGAGTTGTAAAAACTTTTATATTTTTTTAATGCAATTCTTAGCAAATCCTTCAAAAAAAAAAAATGTAAGAGAAACAATAACAAATAAAAAAAAACTGTTCAAATATTAAATGAAAAGAATCTTCAAAGTATCATTGTCAATGTAATCCTCTTCAATGTAGTCTAACATTTTTAAAAATAAATAAACAAAATATGAAAAATAGAATTCTCTGATCATAATATGTGAGAATTACATTTATACAAAATGGTCCAAAAGTTTTTTTTTTCTGACACTAATTAATAAATAAATTAAATAAAAGAATATTCCCATGCAATCCAGCTAGGTTTGTACAACATCACATCCCGATCTCTCTCTATATTCCATTATAAATATGCATCAGTAAATCACGGGCCAGCTACATATCTTATTACACAACATAAACTACTTTAATCATTTATTTTAAAGTTTAAGGACAGTTTTAAAGTGTAATCAGTTTTGTACAACATAAGGATAGAGTAAAAAAATCAAAACATTTTCAGAACAATGCCCATGCTAAGTAATCTTACAAAAGTCATTCCTATACAAATTAATAATGTTTTGTTATATGGGCTACTTCACAATTTGGACATCAAGTAGCAGCTCTCTTGTGAATCTTTAATGTAAAAAACACTTCCTCAAAACATTACAATTCCAGTAGATTTAAATCAGGTTAAACAAAAATTAAATAAGAGGACCATACTGCTTAGAAACAAAAGAGGATCATACACTGTACAAACTGGTACAGACGAACCAAAATTTTCAGTTCATTTTTTATAATAGAAAAGCGTACCAGTACAAACTGGTACAAACCATATTGCTGAACATTATCAGAAAAGATAATTAAGAAACAATTAGATGTATTTCTTGTGCCAAAAAGTATAAGAATGAAGAAAAGGAATCTAAATAAAATATATGTTACTTCAGTATCAACAAGCTGTAGCTTTATTATCTTGACGGATAGTGCTAAACATTAAACTTTTGCTCAACTTGTGCGCACAAATTCCATTTGCAGTATCCATAAACATGAAAAACAGTAAATGGAGGAAAGAGTTTCTTCCTCTTCAATCTGTGGAAATAGCAAACAAAATAAATAAAAAGAGACCATGAACAATAAGCAAATACAGATGACAAAATCTTCCTAAGTTGAACTTTCATAATCAAAAGTACCGTTCACACGTCTGTTTTTCTTCCATCTATAGCTTAATTGGTGTGTTAAATTCCTTTTCTCCACTCGGTCCATCTTCTCCTATAGTAGCTGTGACAGATGGCTCAACAATATTGACTTGTAGTTTGCTATCAGTGACATATATTTTTATTCACATGAGATTCAAAATAAACAGTCAAGACACCTTCTGTTATCATAGAGCAACTGACAACCAATAGAAACATGCAAAAATGGTTAAAAAGAAAGAGAGTTGTACCAGTACAGTCATTTTTTTTTAGGAAAACCCGTAGATCTACTATATCAATCGAGAA
Source organism: Carex kokanica (assembly GCA_025461125.1). Taxonomy (NCBI): domain Eukaryota; kingdom Viridiplantae; phylum Streptophyta; class Magnoliopsida; order Poales; family Cyperaceae; genus Carex; species Carex kokanica. The sequence continues at coordinate 1,127,659 of JAJGRX010001360.1, read as the reverse complement.
AAGTTCAAACTATTACATAACTAGAAAAGAAAAATCATAAACAAAAGAGATAACTACCAACAACGAAAAGTTCAAACTATCAATTTAAATTGCCTAAAAATCCTATCTACCCACCTCTTTCTATTTTCCAAAAAGTGAAGGACCCAATTATAAAATTGTATCTCTCCCCTTCTGACAACTCCTTGTCTATTATGTTGAGTATTTTAAGTATATAATTTTTATGCTTGGATTATACTCTTTATGCCTTTAAATTTATTATCCTTAATACCCAAAAAAGGTTTGTTGCAAGCGCACAACCTATCAAAGTAGTACTTAGGGTGTTGAACCACAGAGAGTATGGTTAAAAACTAGGTTTTGACCTTATCAACTAATTTCAGAAAAATAAAAGAAATTAAAGTAAAATTGGGGGGTTTTGTTCTAACAATCCTAAGTTTGGGTTCAATACCCTAAAATGAGAGATCGTAACAATTAAACTAAAACTGAAAATTAAAAGAGAGTTTTGGTTGCTTTTCAAGGTTTGGAAGTCTAGGGGTATTCGGTCTACAATTTTTTGCTAATTCTATCTACTCGGTTTGTTTAAATTCATGTATGATTTGATGAGGTTTCTAACTTGTGTTAGCCTTTGGAACAAATATTGATACAAATACCTTGGGTGGATGGATTAATGTTCCAACAATTCTAGGGCTGTCACTACCTAGAGGGATATTTAAGTCACATGCTTCAAAGTATATGTCAATATTTGTTCTAAGGTGTCATAATTAGGTTTTGACTTCAATTTAATACTTCACCAAACCCTAACCTTAATTTCTGAAAATCCGGTTTAGATATCAAATTGGTCCTAAGATAAACTAAATCCTAAAATATATGTTTATGATTTCAATTAGTACTCTCCTTACCTTGACCAATGCTAGAAACTAAAGCGGAAAGACACGATCAACGTGATTTCAAGCTACTTCAATTCATCTAACCAGGTGAACTTATAATTCAAGTACTAATGAAACTCATAAAGAATAAATCACAGAAATTAACAATCAAATCAAACAATCATAATAAAAACTAAGATCCGAGTAAGATAAAATTAAACAAGTTCATGCATAAGACCTAAATCCCTAGAGAGGAAGACTAGCCTCTCATGGAGATGCAAGAATTCATCAAAAGATTAAAACAAAACATGGCTAAAACAAAGAGAAATTAAATAGAGAAATAGTTTACACCCTTCTCTAAATGAAGAACCTTGTCTTGCCTGCGATTGCTCTGAACTTCCCTTCTCCTTCCTTGATTCGCCTCCAAGAGATGGATGGTAAATATGATTGTAGGTGGATTGGTAGTAGATGTGATAGTGGATGCTTTGGAAGGGAAAGTTCTAGCCCTTTTATAGGAGAAGTACTTGTTAATTCTGGAGCAAATAGACGTGGTGAGTCATTAGATACTTGCCCCACAAGTTTCCTCACGTCCCCACTTTCCATATTTCACTCCCGGGTCATTTTTAGAAGCGCCGGAAATAAGAAAACCAATTTTCAGGCTGAATGTGAACTTAGTGCGTCCGCATAGGATTTTAAATTCCGAATTTGGATTTCTTTCCTTCATGAAAGTTGTAGATCTTTTTGTCCTGTTTCCGTCAAGCTTTGATTCACCTAAATTGGAGTTCGTATGACCAAGTTATGGCTAAAATACGAACTGTATGTTGGAAGCTGAAATTTCAATGTGGCCAGAGTGCGAGTGTAGTGCGGACGCACTGCGCTCAGTCAGTTCAATTTCTACTTCTGCGGTATGAGTGCGTCCGCACTCTTGGTCCGTGCGGCCGCATCCTGTGTTGGGTTGATTCTGCATTTCGCTCTGAATTTTCGCTAAGTCCTGAGTGCGGCCGCATCGATGTCCGTGCGTCCGCACGGATTTTGATGCACAGCTCATTATACCATTTTCAAATTGGCGCGTGTCCAGAAATCCTTCTAAGTACTTAGTGCGGCCGTATCGCAATCCGTGCGTCTGCACTGGGCATTTTTCTTTGTTTTTCTTCATTTTTCTTCATTTCCTGCAAATTAAAGCCGAACAAACGCAGTAATTTGATTCTAGGTGTGTTCTATCTCTTTATGTTCAAAATACAAGATATTTGGTGTTATTTCGTGATAAAAATCAGATCGAATATGTATACAATTTAGGTCTATCATATTACCGGTAAACTGTGAACAAGGCCTCTGTTTCTTTTTTGAGCCTTTTTTTACCGGTAATTTTGAGGCGCCTCTAAGGTAAAATCAGGGACATGCTAGAAGTGAAATATAGCATGCAGACATCGCACATTCCTCCTTCACTTCAAACCTCCTCCTGGAATTGGAACAGTGAGTGAAGGGAAGTTTGTGAAAGTTAAGGGAAGTTTGTGAAAGTTGTAATCTAAAATTTTCTTTTAGATATGTCATTTTTAGCCAAAACAAATAAAGAGCAATGGAAACCAGCTTGTTGATTTGGTAGTATGTATGATTCAAAAGTTTTTGTATGATTTACTAATTTAGTTATTCTATATTCACCATTATTCAAAAGTTTTTGTATGTATCATCCATTATGTATTATTTATTAATATCTAATAATAAAATAGGTCAAATTGTAGAAATTAAATGGGGCTTAAGGATACTTATTTTGAAGTTAAAAAAAATTGATATAAATTAAATAGGCAAAATCATTTTGGACAGCTTCGGTGTTTCCTTTATTATTTTGAAGTTTTCTGAAGTATCGTGCTCAGTTTAACTATGCACATGATCACACTATATTATTACTACTTAGTACTAACACATTAACCATAAAAGTCTATTAAGCTGAGACAAAACAATCTGCTTATAGGAGAAGTATCGTCGGCTTTATAGGCGCTAATGATCTTTTCATAATTTGATATAAATCACATTAAAATTCTTCCCTGAGATAATTTCACCGACACAGTTATATAAAGTCCGCAGTTACATAGAAGATTAATTATTTTTTGATAAAACAATGCAATTGAACTGAAATACAAGTCATGCGCCATTTGTTAAGACACAATTTCATTTGATAATGCAATTCTCCAAGCTTATGTATTTTTTTTCGAATATTTGAGTATACAAATCATAAGAGAAAAAATGAAAGATATTTAGAAGGTTTATGACACAAAAAATAATAGAAGTTGAAATAAAAAATATTTAAAAAGATTATAACCACTTGCTGCTTTTTTAGTAGTTTTTTAACAATATTGAATCTTCAGCACAGTTGGTAGCTCTTTAATGTTGGTTATAACAGTTATGAAATCAAAAGGCCACATATGCAGTGCTAGAAAATATGATATGGGTTATGTAAAAATTATCTCCATAATAAAAATGATAAAAATGATGCAACGGCTCTGACTACTCTGTCTGTTGTTCGGATAAATATAGTTATTCTTTATTGAGTTTAATATCCTCTTTCTAAGTGGTATTAAACGATCTCGAAATACTTTCGAGCTAACAAAAATGTTTTGTTAATAAATTTTAATTTTTTTTAATATTTCAAAAAATGTGATAGTTTATAAATTTCATTATTTCTTTTACTATTAATGTTTTTCTAATATTTATTACTCTCTTTTAAAAAAAAAAATCGTAGTTATTATTTGATCTACTCCAATATCATATGAGACATTAGAATAAAAACACTATGTCACTATGCGTGGTGCCCATAAATTGATTTCATTTTTATATTTTTCTTTGGATGGACCATAGTTTATTTTTTTAAAAGAAATGCTATATAAATCAAATTATTATAGATTTTCTCTAAGGTTTGATACGTGACTTTGAAGATGAAACCCTTATTATTATTATTTGCATAAATGGGCTATGTTACCTTTTTACTCTTTCAATAAGATGTTGGTTGTATTTATATACAGGATTATGTGTAGAACAAGCCCATCATAATGAATAGCTTGATCAGGAATGCGGCAGCATGAGTATTCAATGAAGCAATATAAAAGTGTGTTCAGTGTTCACACATAATTTATTTTTGTTCACGACATTTTATCACATATTATTGGATGAGTTACCAACAAAGACCGTCCAAACTATTTAGTGGTAAATTTAATGTGAGATGAGAAAGATATTAGTTTCATGAAATGTATGAAATAACATCTAATTGTTATATAATATATGCCATAGAAACTTGTTTTTGTTTACTTGCATATTTTAAAGAAAACATTGCTCATGTTAAAGCATTGTAGAGTGTAGACATATATCAAATGAAAAGGACGGAATTTTAAGTATGCGATTCTAAAACTTATAAATTATATATTTCTTCTCCAAAATAAATACTCTTATAAAACTTTTCACATGTATCCTTCTAATAATTTAAAATTACATATTTGGCGCTCATTCTAAATAAACTCTCTCATCCCTCCCTCTCTTCCAGTGGTAGAGCTAAAGTCATACAGGGATAGATTTTGATAAGCGTCACCAGTTCTGTATATAGTTGGCTTGAATATGAGTTTTTCCTACGAACCCTACCTCTAGATTTGAATTTTGCTTACCTCTCAAGAGTCCGACTCTGTTGCTTTTCCGAAAGAAAAGCAGGAACCTGCTTTTCTAGATTCAACCATTCAAATTTGTTGAGACTTGTGCATGGAAAATTTTTTTTATCGAGATACGCAAATGAAAAAATTTGAATGGTTGGATCTGAAAAGCAGGTTCCTGCTTTTTTTTGGAAAAGCAGCAGAGTTCATTTCACCTCTGAATGGGTTTCAGTTCTCAAGCCTTTGTCTGGGCTGAAAATTGAAAATTAGAAAACCTCTCACATTCAAGAATTCGTATCCTTCGCATTAACTCAAAAGGAAATCTTTTGATTTAATGTATCTTGACCATCCGGTCTGTTTTAAAATTCGTGCAAATTAAATCTGCACTAATATTAAAATCAGATGGTTGAAATTCATTAACTAAAGAGATTTCCTTTTGAGTTAATGCAGAGGATACGGATTCCACATTCAGAGCCAACCGTACACACGCCTTCGCTTCACCTACGATTCGCGCTCAATGCCAATCGATTTGTCGTGAGTCCTAAGTCATCTCCTCTCAAATAAGTATATCTATTTTATTTTTTTTATGGATGAAATTCCTTCTTTTCCTCGAGAAGAAAATGTAGCCCAGTTTTTTGAGATTTAATTTAACTCCAGTAATTAAGATATGTAATCAAGTAGTATAATTTCATGTTTTCAATTCCTATATTCATTTTATTTAAAATAATTATTTTGAGCTTGAAAATGGATGGAATTAAGTATTAAGTCGTTTTGAGCTAGATGCTTAAAAATAGCTGATCCTAATTAATGAGATATTTGTTTGTTAATATCTTGTTTCATGGCTCACTATTTGTAATTATGTTCGATGGAGTGTTAGTATGAAAGTTATTTTAACCTAATCATTTATTGAATTGTTTTAAAATAAAAATAATCTCCATTTTAAAGAAATAGTGTGTTGGGCCAGGGGTGCAAACGGATCGGATACGGATCGGATAGTGGTAAAATCATATTTATATCCGCTTTTATTTTTCGGATACAGATACTGATCGGATATTAGACATATACGTACGGTAAGGATACATATCGCATATCGGATATCCGGGTGTGTGTGTCTATATATATATATATAGAGAGAGAGAGAGAGAGAGAGAGAGTGATGCTACGGTGCTTTGGAAAGTAAAGAGGGTGTTTTACTTCCCGCTCATATCTCTATTTTCAAAGTTCAAATAGTCAATCCGAACTTCTCAACATGATCTTCATATTGAAATGTACTTGGAGACCAAATTTTACATTTTTGGAAATTTTTTACTATTTTTTTAAATTTTTTGAAAAACATTGTTTTTCTAAATTTTTTTTTATTATTTTATTTAATAAAAAGTTGTGATTTTCAAAATTTCTAAACAAATAGTAAAAAAATGAAAAAAAAATGAAAAATTTGGTCTCCAAGCACATTTTAATATGAAGATCATGTTGGAATGTTTGAATCAACTGTTTGAACTTTGAAAATAGAGATATGAGCGGCAAGTAAAACACCATTTTTACTTCCCAAAGATTGATAGCCTATCTATCTCTATATATATATCGCATATCGCATATACAGTTAATTAAAATTCAAAACCATATCCGTATCTAAAAAATACTAATAAATTAAATAAATAAAAAATTAATAATAATTTTTTTTGTCAATCTCTGCAATAAATTAATAATAATTAGGATACGGATCGCATATCGGATATTCGTAGATATATATGCATATCGGATGTGCTCATCAAGAGAGGTTGGTGAGCACACCTCCAAAAATCTATCGAATTGTCTTCAAACGCCGAATCCAAACAGTTGAAATCCATCTACTTCATGAGTGATGCATGTACATGAATTTTTTTGAAAGTTTGAATTCATTTAGTACAAAGTCAAGCGGTGAAAAAATGAACCTTTTATAAGTTATTTTGTAAGTTGTTTTATATATTCATTTGTCATCATTTTTTTGACCAAATTTGACTATACACACTTTTTTTTTTCCATATATAGTCTAATGGGTGGTGCTATTTGCAAGTGATCCAAAAGAATCCTGGTGTTTGCAAATGTGAGAAACAATGCTAATAGCCCATACTTTTCAAAAGCATACAAGATTGTGTTTTATTTTGCAGAACAAATATTTTGATTTTCTATATTTTTTAAGTTGTAACTGAGCACTTTCAAAACACATTTACGTTTGCAGTTGCTCTCTTTGGCCATCAAGTCTTTTCTTATCTGAAGTCATTCTATCACATCCTGAGATGTTTTCCAATAAATCTTGCTTTGAGGTGGGTAATGCATTTGAATCTGCAGTTTACTGTGTTTACTGGGTAATTCATTTGAATCTGTAATAGGGAATTCTGCATATTTTGATTAACTAACATTATAAATTTGAACCTTCTTTGCACTGTTGAAAGCACAACCCCGGAACTCATATGGGGTTCTGTATTTGCTATATCCTTTGGCTATGTTTTGATTTGTAGTGTTCACATATCATGATATTAATTAGGTTGGTTCTGGTGTTGGCTTAATCGGCACAGCTCTTAGCCATGTCGGAGCATCTAAGGTATAGAAGTGACCGACTTTTATTTCATCATTCTTTTCTTAAAAAAAATAAGCAGAAAAGAACAAGGATTATTTTATTTCACAAAATACTGGAGGAGGGAGACTTGACAGTTACTGTCAAGTTAGATTTCAAGAAAAATAGCATCAGCTCCTGTCACAATTTGTCAATTTTGAAATGTCTCGAGTCTCGGATGCCTTTCACATTCAGGCGTCGAGTTATTTTCCCACATGACTTCCTTAACATTGACAGCACCAAATTTGGGATGGATTTGTGTGGTTCTTGTATGCTCTTAAAGATATTTTTATATATTTATTGATTTGTTTATTGTAGTCATTTTGAAGCTGTGGAGGCACAATGTTTAAGGACTTCATTTAGTTTTCTTGTCGACAACATGGCACTGGCAACACAGTTTATTGAAGAATACGGGGGCAACAATGAAAAGTGATTGTGATTGTGCTTGAATGCTTGATTAAAAAATAGTGTTTAATTTAGTAGTTTAGAAGTTTTTCATATATCTATGGTCAATATATTTCCAAAATGAGATTTTTAATCTGTGATGTTTTATACACCTTTGATTTTGTGCTAAAATTTAATTAAGATGTTTTTATGCAAGTTTTTCATATATTTTTATTTTACTTTTCATCACAATCGCAAGTTAGTAGTTGCCCATTTGGTTTTCTGTTTTATGCACCTTTGGATGTATTGTTAGGCCTAGTATGTTGTCCAGATTATTATATTAAGTTGGCCCGTTTGGTTGTTCATTGTTCAGCCCGGTTTGCTGAAACGGGCCTTATATGAACAGGGCTCCATACTGAACGGGCTCAGTTTTGAACAACACTGAACGGACTGAACATGAGCATGGAGAATTTCATTTCGGGCATATCATGAAATGATCTGTTTCTTTGAATTCCGAACTGGGCTGGGTATGAACAGGGGGCCCATAATTAACTTCCAAGTTTAAAACTAAGAACATAGAATAATGCATACTTCTTCTTTTTTTTTCTCGAACCTAACATAGAAAAATCCAACGGTCAAGATCTTAACATTAATGAATTCAACAGACCACTCTTACCGCTAGTTTTAATATTTTATTATTGCAAACTAGCTCTCAAGAGTGGAACTCGACTTTAATTATAAAGGAGATTAACCGACTAAACATCACATATTTAACAAATATTTTAATAAAAACCAAAATTTATATTACACAAGATAATATGATTCTTAACTATTTGATTTTATAAAAGTTACAATAAATAACTAACATGTTTATAGAAAAAACATAACATATTTATATTCATATAATTCCAAACACTAATCATTTTTGACATAATTTAAATTTTTATGCAAAAAATATAAATTTAACAGACACCGCAAATAGAAAAATATCATATTAGCGATTTAATATGAAAGTAAAATACTAAAATTAACATTCATCACGAATTAATTAGTGAAAAGTTAGAGTAATTAAATCAAACTCCAAAACATTGAAAAAATTAATCCAATAATTATAATAATTTTTTGCTTTTCCGCAAAAGAAGGAAAAATGAGGTTGAGAAATTAAGTAATTAAAGAATAAATGAATTTGATACATTATTTATGCATAAGAAATTGTAATGAAACACGCACCTTGTTCTTAATCAATTGGACAAAAACTTGAAATTGATTTTTTTAGCTGTAAGAAGAGACTAATTAACTAAATTTCGGTGAAGAAAAAGAGAGATCCTCGGAAATATATAGAACTATATAACAGAGGAGCGCTAATTTTACTTTTCTTTAATTTTTTCTAAGAATTATTTTTTTTCTTGTTTTGACTGTTTCTAGTAACTTATTTCCAAGCCTACGGACTCAATTGGCAAAAAAAAAAAAAAAAAAAAAAATCTTTTCCGTTAACTTGAAATTGATAACTATGCCGTTCAAAATTTTAATAACTTTTGTATTTTCCGTTAACCGTGATGGTGCAGTACTAACTTTTTTTCTATTTTTAGTTACCTTTCTATATTTAACAAACTTTCCAAGTCGGACATGTTACTTTTATATATAAGTACTTTAAGTTTCTGTATTATCATGGTGGCTAGTATTTATAAAATAAAATTTTTAGTAAAATTTCTATGTACCTGATAAAAAAAGAGTTGAAAACCTTGGGGTTTACTTGGCCACTCCTGTACTACTTTCCGCCCTTGTGGCCATCTTCCTTTCTCTACAATATATCTTCAATACAATTGCTAGCTCACTAATGTTCTAATCGCTACGATAACAGTTCTGATAAATGCGTTTTCTTTATCTAAATGATAGTAAACACATTAAGAAAGAGGAAAAATAAAGTCTCATGAGAATATTATGTTAATAAATTTGAAAAAGAATAGCTTGTTAGAGTTTAAAAAATATAATTTTATAATGTTTCTTCTTTATTTCACTAGTATTATTTTCTAATAATTATGTTTTGATTCACTCTAATATCATATTAGACATTAGAATGAAAACACTATGCTTGGTTCTCATAAATTGATTTTATATTTATACTATTTTTTTGCTTTCACCGATATTTTTTTTTATAAAAGTAATACTCTAACTAGATGTTTCTCTATAAAATAAATTATTATAAATTGTCTCTAATATTTGATCCGTGACTTTGAAGCTAAAATCCTTTTTTTTTTTTTTGCATAAATGGGCTATGTTATCTTTTTACTCTTCAATATTATATATGTTGCTAATGCTTTGTATTTACATACAGGGTTTTGTATAGAACATGTATATCATATCAAAGAGCTTGATCTGAATTCGGAATGAGTATTCAATGAAGCAATATTAGTGTGTTTCACACAAAATTCATTTTTGTTCACAACATTTTATCACATATTTTTATCCAACAAAAAACGACCAAATTATTTACGCGTAAAATTAATGCGAGACGAGAAAGATATTAGATTCATGAAATATATCAAATACATCCAACCGTATAGTATATTTAATATAACTTGCATTTATTTACTTGCATATTTAAAAAAAACATTACTCATGTTAAACATCGTAGACCTATATATGAAATAAAAAAATAATTTTATACGATTCTAAAACTTCTAAATCATCTATATTTTTCTCCAATATTAAAGCTCTAACACAAAAAATTCACATATATGCCCTTCTAAAAATTGAAATTTACATACCTCATTCTAAATAAACTCTCTCATCCCTCTCTTCCCTCTCTCCGGCTTTCTTTTTGAGTAAATGTTGAAAATCAAGACATCAAACTATTTAATATCAACAAGAGATTTTTTTATCTGGATTTCAAACATACAATCTTTTACATAGAAAATATTGTCTTTACGCTAGATCAAAGACTGATTCTCCTCTCTCTGTTTTTCTTATAAACAAGTTGTGAATAAATGCACTAAGAAAAGTGTAAACAAGTTGTGATACAACTCTGATCTGTAATTTTGTTATTTTTGTGGTCAGGAAAGTTAAAATTGTAAATTGGGAATCATATCACATAACTTGTTCTCTTTCATCCTTATCTACTGTACCAAGCCATTGTTTGATGAGTGAGAGATGGAGAGCAAGGAACAGAGAAAATAATTTTTCATCATTTGTAGGATATTAATATCAAGTGCAGTTATATAGGGGGACCCACTTACAACATTTGTAAGTTACAATATCTTACAACAATTTGGTTTTGTGATTTTTAAATTTCAAATAATTGATCCAAACCGTTCAACATAATCTCTATATTAAAATGTGTTTAGAGATTAAATTTTTTATTTTTTTGAATTTTTCGACTATTTATTAATTATTTTACAAAGCTGCTATTTTAAGACAATTTTGGACCGCTGAAAAACAATAGTTTTGTAAAATATTTAATAAATAGTAAAAAAATTCCAAAAAAATGTAAAATTTGATTTTCAAACCCATATTAATGTAAAATATTTAATAAATAGTAAAAAAATTTCAAAAAAAATGTAAAATTTGATTTCCAAGCACATTTTAATATAGAGATCATGTTAAACGGTTTAAATCGACCGTTTAAACTTTGAAAATCACAAAACTAAAATATTGTAAGATGTTGTAACTTACAAATATTATAAGTGAAATCCCTCCTTCATATAAACATATATCAAATTCTAATACTTTAGCGGGGATGAAAAATTGAAAATGCAAAACAAAAATTCTTTTGGATACTCTTGTTTGCAGAAGCGCTTCCAAACTACCAATCCAGACCTAAATAATTTAATCAATTCGAGCCCACTTAGATTCGCGGAAAGTATGGGAAAACAGGCGGTTTAACAGTCATAAGACCAAATTGTGGGAGTAAAGATTTTAACAGAGCTATTGGACCAGATCAATTTGTTGGGATAAAATTTGAACAGAGCAGTTTTTGTTTCATCTTTCATGCAGTTGTTTAGATTTTAGGGGGAATTTCATGTATATCTCTCAAAAGTTTTAATATTACGTATTTATCTCTTCAAAATCAATAATTACATATTTATTTTTGAAAATTGTACAAACTCACATATTTGTCAAATCTAACTCTATAACATATCAAATATCTCCAAAAATAATTAATAATATTTTTTAAAACTTTAAAATTTATTTTACAATATTAATTAAGAATATGTTGATTATTATGCCCTTCATTTTGTCTCTTTAGTCTGCCTGAGTTATCTTCTCTCTAAAGCACCAAACCTCCCGCCTCTCTCTCCAAATGTGCCAAATCACAAATTTCTCACCGTCTTCTCGTCGCCTTCCCTCTCATAAATTTATGTCGCCACTCGCTGCTTTAATTTTTCTATCTTTGTTTGGAGAGAGAGAGGCGGGAGGTTTAACATCCTAGAGAAAAGAGAACTCAGGCGGACGAAAAAGACAAAAACGAAGTGGCATAATGGTCAATATATTATTAATTAATATTGTAAAATTAATTTTTAAGTTTTAAAAAATATTATTTAATTATTTTAGGAGGTATTTGATATGTTATAGAGTTAGATTGGACAAATATGTGAATTTTTACAATTTTCAAGAATAAATATGTAATTATTGATTTTGGAGGTATAAATACTTAATATTGAAACTTTTGAGGGATATACATGAAATTCTCCCTAGATTTTTATAGTCACTGGGCTGCATAAAGTCAAAACTCTTCTGTTAAATATTTATAAATGCCTGACTGGAGTCGTCCGATCCACTTCAAAAATAATGCGACCTTTAAATTTAGAGAATCGTCTGCACGAATCGAATCTTAAGACAGATCGTACGTCTATGATGTGGTATTGGACCTAATTCGGTCCGATGCTCATAGGACCGCCGCCTGTTCGGGAAAAGTATACCTTAGAAACACTCTCCAGTCTCCTCTCCCTTTAAACCCTACATTGAACCCTAGATCAACAGCCGTCGCCATGCCTCCTAAGTTAGACCCGAGTCAGGTCGTCGACGTCTTCGTCAGGGTCACCGGCGGCGAAGTTGGAGCTGCCTCCTCTCTCGCGCCAAAGATCGGTCCGCTCGGTCTCTCACCAAAGAAGATCGGAGAGGATATCGCTAAGGAGACAGCCAAGGACTGGAAGGGGTTGCGCGTCACCGTCAAGCTCACCGTCCAAAATCGCCAGGCTAAGGTTCTCGATCTAGATTTAAACTATGTCGATATGTTATTTCTTGTACTTTGGTTGGTTCTGTTTCAATGGATTGTTGGCAGCTCAGCTCTTTGGATCTGTCATATCTTTGTATGGTTTCTATCTGATCTGGATACAAGCTTTAAATCTCTCTAGGTTATAGGTTATGATATTGTTAGTCATTTTGTCAGGGGTAGCAAAGCTTGTTCTGTTGAATAGGATGCCAACATCGCAGCATTTTAGTACAGAACAGTTAGTCTATACATGCATTAACTTCAGAATGCAAGTCAGACATGCATGATTTTCTGTTTCATAATTCTTTTGATGCTCTGAATGTATCTAGTTAGAATTATTGCTGGTCTGTTAACAGCGGTTGTGCGGTCCTTCACCATATAAAGTGATTTTTGTTAGAACATGCTGGTCTGTTAGGCTGTGAGCTCATTGACCATATAAAAGTGATTTTAGTTAGTTAGAATCTAAAAATCATTAGGACCTGGTCGACTGTTAAACAGAGGTTGTGAACTCGTTCATCATTTTAAATGATTTTTGTTAGTTAGAATTATTAGAACTTGCTGGTCTATTAAAAAGTGATTGTGAGCTCACTCACAATATATAGTGATTTTTGTTAAATTAGAACCTGCTGGTCTGCTAAATAACAGTCCTGTGCCAATTTTACATAACAAATTGATTTTTGTGTTACTAATTGTAATTTGTGCTATGGTAGACACTTTCGGTTTCCACTAAGTTACTGTTGAAGCCTCATGTGCTAAAATCTCAATGTTTGAAACTATATTCAGAGTACCGAGTTTATTATGTAATAAGCTGACACTTTGGCAATTCAAGTTTACTAAATGAACTGATTCAGGAAGTGGTTAGAAATTCCATGTTTAGTTAGGAGTGGTAAACTTATCATACTTTGTGTTTTGTTCAATAGATGCAACTTCCAATAATTTGATTAACAACACCATTTGCCAACTAATATAAATTGATAATCAACCAGGTGACTGTGGTTCCCTCTGCTGCTGCTTTGGTGATTAAGGCACTCAAAGAGCCAGAAAGAGATAGAAAAAAGACGAAAAATATTAAACACAATGGCAACATCTCTCTTGATGATGTCATTGAGATCGCCCGTATAATGAGGTCACGCTCCATGGCTAAGGACCTCACTGGTACTGTAAAGGAAATCCTTGGTACCTGTGTATCTGTGGGTTGTACTGTAGATGGAAAGGACCCCAAGGACCTTCAAACTGAGATAGATGATGGAGAGGTTGAAATCCCATCTGCTTAAACTTGAATCTTTTTCATTTAATCTGTTGGTAGAGAGGATTTTGTTTGATCCAAGTTGTTTTGTCAGTAGCTTTTGCATGATCCGAGAAAATTTTGGACATATTAGAGATTTTGTCAAAATGGAGAATATGGCTCTAATTTATAAGGTTTTTAAATTTTTTAGTTCAGATATATTTTTCTTCTTGGGATTGTCTATTTGTTGAACTGTTGATTTGTCATCTTGAAATTTTTTTTGCCACTTGCATGTTAATGATGTAGCTTTAGCTTGAGGTTTTTTGACATTTGTGATATGTTTTTCTTTCTCATTTTAAGTGGCGCGAGTTTTGTCAGTTGCACTGTTTTTTTTTCTTCATTTATTTAATATGAACTCCCCTGTATCAGTTATACAGTTGTACCAATTTGAAATTAGTTTGGTAAGGGAAAAACTTGATGCGTGAAAATGTAGAAGTTGTGTAAAGCAATGATGAATACATGTGGAATGCAAGTAAATACTATTAATATGATGTGTCATATGTAGGGCTGCCAAAAAAATTTGTAGTTCGTAATTTGATTAACTTCAATTTGAAAAAAAAATCGCAATTAACTCGTTTGGATGAAATTCACTCTGAAACAAATCAAATTAGTTTGGTTCAAATCTTATTCAAACTCAAACTGAGTATAATTCGTTTGAAATTGATTCGCGAACTATTTAGGTTTGAATTTTGAATAATGCAACTAATGGTTTCAACCATTAATTTTTAATAATGCAGGAACCAAATTTATATCAGAGCTCAAAATTATTAATGTAATAGTAACTTATAATAAGAAAATGCTTCAGCAGCGTAACAAATTAATAATGGAATAAGTTTTGTTTGATTAGGTTCATGCTCTGATTTTAATCAATCCAACAACGTAAAAGTTAAGGGAATTTTGGACTGGCCCATAATCCATCAGTGTGAATTTGATTGACTTCGATTCGAAAAAATTGCAATTAACTTGTTCGATTGAAGTTCGTTCTGAAACAAATCAAACCAGTTCGGTTCGAGAAAACAAGTTAGGACCGGTACCAGACAACACTCATGCGGTTCACACAAACAGATAGATGAGCACAACAGCTCAAATAGAGAAAGTGAGCACAACAGCTCCAAGTAGGCGGCAACACAGGCTCTAAGTTCAGACAATCACTGGATTCACTCTAATTTCACAATGGATCAATTTAGGTGAAGTATATTTGAGGTTGCTGGAAACATAATTGAAGTTTAGGCACAAACAACAATGGACTAGGCTAAATCTCTCAAAAAAATTCTAAAGTGTAAGGTTTGTGAGGTTATTTCTCGTCAACTTAGACAGATGATAGAGTCCACTATTTATAATGAAATTCAAGGAGAGTCAGCGGCTCTATGCAGATCACAAGATCTACAACATAATGATTTAGCCTATTTTGTTTGTGCCTAGTTTCAGTATTGACTAGGCTTGGTAATTTGCAATTTTGAATTGAACTAGCTATGCAACGGCTAGACTCGGGTGGTCTCAACCTCAGATATGCTTTACCATACTTTTGTACATAAATAAAAAAAACAACACAAAATAGTAAAGTGTGATCTTCATAATCTTCATGATCTCGATATTTATGATCGTCTGTAATCTTCATGATTTAACATCTCATTAATATCCAATATTCCAAATGGCTCGTTTGAATATTCCATTAGATCATTTTCATCAAGTCATTCCTTGTAGCTCGAGGAGATCATGTAACAGATTATCTTGTGCAGTTTGTCACATTGACTTGTCATGATATGTATGTTGACTTGCTTTGACCTTCAAACGCACCTTATCGCGCCAACTTGTCATGATATATGTCGTTGAATTGTTTTGACCTTCGGACGTAACAACTAAACCTGCATACATCTCAAACAGAGAAACTGTAAAATTCAATGTTTATACGTTTTACCAAATTAGTCAAACAACACAGAAGATTGCTTATAATAACAAGTTTTTTGAAAATGTGTCACTTAAAATTAGTTTCTCAACTTTACATAAATACTTTTATATTATTGATCGTTTAATATTGTATCTTTCTGATACCAGTTCTATATTCCTTAATTGACAATTAAGTAACATGGATATTATTTTTGTTTGATCTTATTTATGTCTGCTAGCACTATTTTTTTCAAAAGAATGTGTTGTCTGAT
The DNA here is from genome assembly GCA_025461125.1 of Carex kokanica. Lineage (NCBI taxonomy): Eukaryota > Viridiplantae > Streptophyta > Magnoliopsida > Poales > Cyperaceae > Carex > Carex kokanica. The sequence continues at coordinate 1,111,531 of JAJGRX010001360.1, read as the reverse complement.
CTTAGATGTTCTAAGGTAATATAAACAAATTATGATCAAACTCAAAAACAAATTTATTGGAAATAACAATTTTGTGATTATGTCATTTAAATTTAGATAGAAGTGTAAATTTTTTTTTGGAATTATCTGTACTTGTAAGATAAAATAAAACGCTGCATGAATAGGCCTGCTAATAACTACGACAAACAGAAATGAGCAGTCAATGGGCTGGACGAGCTTTACAGAAAAATAAATGAGTTTTTTTCCGAGCCGGGCTGAGTTTGAGCCCAATCAAACGAGCCGAGCCGAGTCAGGTTTTCTTTCAAAACCAAGCCGAGCCTAAATCTGAGCTTCTATGACTTTCTCATTAAAGTTTTTCATGTACCAACAAGCCAAACCTGTTTGGCTGATTATCTTGCTAAAAAGGGTAGATAGGTGTCTGGAATTACACGGGTTTTACTTTCCCAATTTGTGGTTTATAACTTGAATTTTAGTAGTTGTGGGGTTGGAGTTTGATTTATATTCAGCTATAACTCCATGAGTTTAATAACAATGCCTAATGTAAGGCGTTTCTCCGCAAAAAGAAAAAGAAAAATAAATGGGCTTAGTAAAAAGAGGTGAATGTTAACCGTGGATTGGTTTTTTACAACACACACTATGGGAGTTACGTTTGGATGAGATTTAGAATAGCTAGAACAGCAAAATTTTAGAATAGTAAATGAGAATAGAAAAAAAATAGTGATTTTCATATTAGTGTGAAAATAATGCTATTCGGATTAGTAAAAATGTTTTTTGGATTGTATTTGTGGAATAGTGAATAGTTATAACCAATAAAGAATAGTGTTAATAATGTGATAATTAAAAAGAAAGAAATGCAAGTGGGATCTCAAATGAATTGTCACGACGTGAAGATAGAGGAAAGTGGTATTAAATTTTTCATTTCGGAATTGTGTTGACGGAAATCCAAAAAGGAAACATTTTTTTTCCTCTCATTTCACATTTCCGAATAGTAGTTATTCCAACATTTACAAGGAATAGAGAATAGCAGCTATTCTAGCTATTCCGAATAGCAAAAATGTTGTTTGGATGCACATTGCTATTCCGAATAGCTTCTATTCTATAATAGCCTCTATTCTTGTGTCATCCAAATATAGCGAAAAGTGGTATTAAAGAAGAGTGAGGCTATGGTGCTATGCATAGCACGGATGGCTAGTGTACTACAGCTCAATATGGTACTTTTTAAAATCTTAACGGTCGATCCGACCGTTCAATGTGATAACCATATGAATATGTACTTGCAAACTAAATTTTATACTTTTTTGAATTTTTTTACTATTTTTTCAGATAGGTAGAATTTTGATGGTCCAGAATTTTCAGAAAACACTGATTTTTCTACCTATCTGAAAAAATAGTAAAAAAATTCGAAAAAATATAAAATTTAGTTTGCAAGTACATATTCATATGGATATCACATTGAACGGTCGGATCGACCGTTAGGATTTTAAAAAGTACCATATTGAGCCGTAGTACACTAGCCATTGGTGCTATGCATAGCACCATAGCCTCACTCATTAAAGAATTAGAAACTTTTCTAGGGTATGAAGGATTCAAGTGAAAACTTATTTTAATTTTCTTCACAAGTAGCTTGATACAGCACAAACTTATTTCAAGTTGTAATCTACACCTACCCAAGAAAATTCAATTAAATAGTTGTTTCTTTATAAATAAATAAATAAATTAATTATATTTAGGAATAGAAGTAGATTAATTTTAGTTTATCCCCAATTCTATAAATTCTCTCGAAATCCAAAAAACGTCAAGCCAATTTACAGATTTTATTATTTTTTGGCATGCCCCAATTCAAACACTTTGCTTTTGACATAAGTTGTGGATATCACTCATATGCTAGCAACATAAAGAGTTCAATATTAGAGGCAAACCAAACACTATGTTATAGACAAAACAACATTTAATTAAATTAATTGCGCCAACCTTTCCAAAGACTTCTACAGCTGCTGAGCGCACAAGACCGCCAAATTTTTTGGAGCCACTTTAATTTACACGTGTATTTCTCTAATTTGATGGTCGGTCCTGTTGTTACATATTTATTCATAATCCTACTGGCTGGTGTTTACCCAATGCGTCTTATCTGTTTCCATTAATAGAATATAGCATTTATGTACTGCTATACGTTGCTCAGCCTAATGACAAAGAACATTATTAATATATATTAATAAGATAATCATCCTTCTAATGACAAAGAATAACATTCTTTGGGTGAAAGATCGTGAATTCAAAATTTAAATAAAGATTTTTATGGACGTAATCAGAAATTAGAAGACTTGACCTCTATTTTTTTTTTATCTCTCATTAAACATTATTCATGTTAAAGTAGAAATTAATGCTTATTTTTAATTAACAGAAGCATTCATATTTCTCACAGGAATTAAATCAATAGGGTCGAGAGACGTTTGCCTATTCCTGACTCGAAACTTCTTTCAAAATATATATATTTTTTTAGAAAACATTATAAAAATATGTTTGTGATTAAAATAATTATACCATTATGTTCTATTTTAAAAAATTTGTCTGACCTTCCTTCTGATTTTTCATTTCTTAATATTCAGCTGAAACTAAAATAGTTTCGTATGCGTCTCCTATACATCTAATTGTGTTAACTATGTTAGACTTAGTTATCAAAATTAATACTTTCTTGATAGATTAATTTTAATGAGGTGATCCAAATTCTCCATAAAAACTGTGACAGGATGCTTGAAAGCAACAAAGGACTGAAGGAGTGAGTTCAGCTAATTAAGCGTCTAAGCAGGGGCGGATGCAGGATTTTCAACAAGATAGGACAAAAATATCAAATCGGATTCAAATAGTTAATCGGATTCAAACCCATTAGCTAACTGCGTACTAGATAAAAATGATAAAAAACAACAAAAATAGTATTCTTTTACATAATAAAAAATAACAAAATTAGTATCCTTTTGCATATTAAAAAACAACAAAAAAAGTAAGACTACATATTAGATAGTTAAGTCGATGAAGCGAGCTTTTTTTATGTCTTTGTATTTTTGTCAAAAACGAGTTGTGCCTGAAAAAGATAAAGGACGATGTCAGTGTGGCTTGTATTGAGCAACAATGTGGCTGAATCAGAAAAAAAAAAACTGGGTTGTGCACTGAAATTTCAACAAGTATTACACACTAAAATAAGAAGAAAGAAGATAAAAAAAATGAGATGAGAAATGGAGAAATGGAGGTGGCCATTTACTGGAAAATGGAGAAGAGAGTGGAAAGAGAATTTCTTGTGAAACGTGCTCTGTCAGATTTAAAGAAATCAAACGAATGGTTCAAAATCAAAACTGGATGGCCATTTGACGTAAGAGATTTTAAAAGACCAGATTTAAATGGACGACACTCCTTCCCCTATCTCGCTCTAGACATGGTGCATGTGAAACGTGCTCTTCACATGTTTTGTCAAACTCTCTAATTTTCTGTTCCGAGTCCATGCTCATTGAAAAGACCTTCTTCTCTCTCAGGAGATGAAAACAAATCAAACAAATAGTTGAAAACTGGATGCCTTGCTCGTTTTGGATAGAGAAAAAATGAATTAAAGTTGTATGGACTCTTCAACTGAAGAAACAAATCTCTCAGGATAGAGCAATTTTATTTTTCAGGATAGGGCAAAGTCTTAAACTCAGTTCTTGTAAACTAGTTTTGGATTTTCAAGGTAGGACAACTGCCCTATCGTGTGCTTAACTAGATCCGCCCGTGCGTCTAAGCCTAAAAACAAACAACAAAAAAACATAAATATAACATAGTGGCCAGTCATGCAAGAGCATTGATCAAATCATTAGGCTTCAGAGTCGGTTAAGGGCGGCTAATTAAAATTTATGAAGGATTAAGTTGGAAATTAAAAAAGCAAAGCACTAGGTCCCACTAGAGGTGTCAACGGGTATGGTACAGATCGGGTGGAGGCATTTTCATACCCGTACCTGTACCCGTACCCGTTATGATAACGAAAAAAATCTTTACTCTTATTCGTCTTTTTGAATACAATATGGATCGAGTAAACATATAAAATAGTGCCATTAACATCTTGATTTGTGCTCTTGATAAAATATTTTTCAAAACAAGAAAAAAAAGAAAAAAATAATTATGAACGCAACTAATTTGTATTATGAAAAAAAATGTATTATCTTTATACAAATATATATCTATATATATATAATTTTATTTTTAAAAATTATCTTATAATCCAATAAGCCAACGAAAAAAATCTTACTCTTATCCGTCTTTTCGGATACGGTACAGATCTTTTAAACGGATAAAAGGGTGTCATTCACACCCCTAGGTCCCACCAATTATTGCATCTGCCTCACTTCTCTTCCCATAAATACCCCTGCTTACTCCCTTGCAACACCTCACTCAACAAGACAACAACACAGTGCTCCTGTTCTACTTCCAAAATCACACCTTATTATTCAAATCCATTCTAAATTTTTTGTTCTTTCTCTAGAAACAAAGAAGAAATGGCAAAAGATGTGGAAGCAGGTGAATACACCACCAAGGACTATACCGACCCGCCACCCGCCCCACTCATCGACATAGATGAAATAACAAAATGGTCTTTGTACAGAGCAGTAATAGCGGAGTTTGTTGCCACAATGCTGTTTTTGTACGTCACCGTGGCAACTGTCATTGGGTACAAGCACCAGTCTGACCCGAACGTTAACACGACTGATGCCGCATGCAGCGGTGTCGGTATTTTGGGTATTGCATGGGCCTTTGGTGGCATGATCTTTATTCTGGTGTACTGCACCGCCGGCATTTCAGGTATATACAAAAATTTTGAACTGTAATCCATCAATGAAGTATTCACACAAGTATAACCTTTTATGGATAAAAACCGTTAAGATCTTAGAGGGATAAATGAAAAAAAAAAAATCAACCAACAAATCACACATACAATTGGGAGAAAAATAGCACCAACAAATAAGATACTTAAGAAAAAACAATGGAAAAAAATATAAATGGATTTAGGAAAAAAGAAGGGCCTTTATTTTCAAGCTTAATAAGCATGGAATAGCTAGTGATTTTTTTTGAAGGCGAATAGCTAGTGATTAGTAATTTCATTTTGTACTATTGAAAAATTTCTAATATATAATTATCTTTACTTGACACACATACAGGAGGTCACATTAACCCGGCAGTGACATTCGGTTTGTTCCTCGCCCGAAAGGTGTCTCTGATCCGAGCTGTACTCTACATAATTGCACAATGTTTGGGTGCAATTTGCGGGGTTGGCCTTGTGAAGGGCTTCCAGAGCGCCTATTATGTTCGCTATGGTGGTGGTGCAAATGAATTGAGCTCTGGGTACTCACATGGTACCGGGCTAGCAGCAGAGATCATCGGTACATTTGTTCTTGTGTACACTGTTTTCTCTGCCACTGACCCCAAACGCAATGCCCGTGACTCACATATCCCGGTAAGTAGATCTTACTTTTGTTAAAATTAATCCTTTTTCATGCCCTTAGCATATGATTATTGATGCAACAATTTAATGTGTAATTTGTTAATTAGGTTTAATTCTTCAAACATATAAGCCATAAGCAAACACCTTGAAAGTATTTGTCAATAAAGTTACTATGTGTCAACATCATTAAGTAATAGGTTCAAAAAAGAAGCAATTAATCATGCTTTATGAAAGAGATAGTTTAATAAATGAGAAAGCTTCCAACACCAAAGACACTGTCATTGGCGCATTAATTTTCTAAGCAAGTCTAATTGTTTACAGTCAAAGAACTGTCTTATTAAACAAAGTGCAAAAGTAAAACATAGCTTCTTATAACCACAGAATTAAGATTGGTACTGATATGGACTTATGGGTGTAATAAAAACATGCCAATGTCAAAGAAAATGACAATTGTGAAGTGACCACCTCATCAGAGTAACTTCCCTTTTTTTACTACAAAATGAAAATTTTGCTACCGATAACTTAGCTAATATTTAGCCATGAACGCTCAAAATATACAGGTATTGGCTCCGCTTCCAATCGGATTTGCAGTATTCATGGTGCACCTTGCCACAATACCAATCACTGGTACCGGTATCAACCCTGCTCGGAGCTTCGGTGCGGCTGTGATCTATAACAAAGACAAGGCTTGGGATGATCACGTATGTTTTTTTTTTCTCTTCTTACTTTAATTTCTTTTCAGTAAAACAGGGCAGAATATTTCATAGAAAATTCATCTCATGTTGACATTATCTAAGCAATACAATATTGTGCATAGTCATTCAATTTTGACTGCAATTCAAATTTTAAACAGTATTGATAGTTGGTATCAGGCAGTATCATCTACCAGTAAATATATACCTATCTGCAACTCTTTAAACTATATATACCAGACTATACAATAGCATTGCTTTTGGCTGCTACCCATTCTTTACACATAATCAAATTTCAATATCTCTTATTTTTTTACTACAGTGGATTTTCTGGGTGGGGCCGTTTGTCGGTGCCGCAATAGCTGCTTTGTACCACCAATTTGTGCTGAGAGCCAGCGCAGCTAAGGCCACAGGGTCTTCATACAGGAGCAACATGTAATTTCGCACTATAAATTTATCCCTATTACGCTCAAGGTGAAAACAAAGATGAGGTGCTTGTCAGGGAAGTGTACATAGAAGGTCTCCAGAGTGTGATGCATGGTTTCTCTATTGGATTTGCATGTTTTATTTACTTTGTTTAACCTTGTATCATGGTGTGTTTTAATTAAGGCTGGGGATTGTTTTTGTTATTCCCATCCCTTCTTGGCTGTAGTCTGTGCTGGTATTGTAAAGGAAATCCTTTGTACATGTGTATCTGTGGGTTGTACTGTAGATGGAAAGGATCCCAAGGATCTTCAAACTGAGATAGATGATGGAGAGGTTGAAATTCCATCTGCTTGAACTTACATTATCTTTTTAATTTAGTCTGTTGGGAGAGTTAGGCTTTGTTTGATCAAAGTTGTTTTGTCAGTAGCTTTTGCATGATCTGAGAAAAAATTGGACATATTAGAGATTTTGTCAAAGTGGAGAATATGGCTCTAATTTATAAGGTTTTTAAACTTTTTGTTGAGATATGTTTTTCTTCTTTGAATTGTCTATATGTTGATGAACTGTTAATGTGTTGTCTTGAAATTTTTTTGTCACTTGTATGTTAATAATGTAGCTTTAGCTTGAGGTTTTCTGACATTTGTGATGTGTGTTTCATCTCAATTTAAGTGGCCTGAGTTTTGTCAGTTGCACTATTTTTTTTTATTTAATATGAAATCCCCTGTATCAGTTGTACCAATTTGAAATTAGTAGTTTTTTTAGTTTGAAACAGTACTAAAGGAAACTTAATTGTGACCATATCAAATCTACGATGAAAAATGCGTGGAAAGGTAAATGTATAAAACAATGATGAATACACATGGAATGCATGTAAATACTATTAATATGATGTGTCATATGTTTGCTGTGTTCTATTTGATATATATTAGTGAATTACTTCTTACATTTATTTAGTAAATATGAAATTAGTGATTTATTTATAAATTTTCTCGATAAGATGTTGGAGAAAATTGAATATCACATTAAAATTGCAGAATATTGAAACAATTATATATTGTTTATATTAAGCCAATAGTGACAAAAATAACTTATTTAAAAAAACAAAATCACCTAGCACAGTAGGTAATAAAAATTATAATTGACCAATTTAATAAAATTCTATCCTCTAAGTCAATTTTTGTTTTGCTGTCTTCTATTTGAATTGACAGAATACATGACCTCCTAAATTGCTAACTCGTCCAACTGACTGATTTTTAATTGTGTCTGTTCTTTCACTGTTAAGAAACCTATCGTCACTAGTGGAATCCACATGGTTTTTAGGAAATAGGGCGGAATACGGATGAAGATCCTTCCAAGTACCGTAGAAGATTGTTCTAACTTTACGATTTGAGATATACTCTCAGCTGATTTGGGATACGGGCTAGCGCAAGGTCAGTATTATTACACTTTGTGCCGAGTTAAAAAAAACAGTCAGGATCCACTAATTGTAAAATAATCCCTTTTCAAGTAATTGGGAGGATGTGAATTCGCATAGTACAACTCTTCATCCCTCAAATTAAACACTGCACATATCCTTCTGCCAGAACCACACAAATTCTACTTGTTTGCTTTAAATTTTTAATTTGTATTATATAGTTATGGAAGCTCCATCGAACAAATATTCATTATAATTTTTTGTTGAGATTTAAGTTTAAAATTAGCAATTATGTAAAAGGAAAATTATGAAATAGATTAGAGATCCATATGTATAAGATGTGTACTCTATATAAGACTTAAGTGAATTAATGAAATTATATTTTTCTCAGAAATCAACTTTTTATTATTATTTTTTTTTTTGAAGGTTGGCGGCGATAGCTGACAACAGATATATTGATAAAGTTACGCAATTGCGAATGAAAAAAGTGGTTCCCTATCCCTATACAGTGGATCTATTTTGAAATTTTCTATCCCCAGCCTGCATTCGGCCCCAAACTAATGCATGTCCTCCACCTATCAATCTCTAGAGACGTATCAATTATGAGTCGGCACACTGGTTTTTGTTTATCCGAAAATAGCCTCCTGTTCCGCTCCCTCCACAGTCCCCAGGCACCTGCTGCCCAAATCGCACTCCATTTTTTATTCTGACGCACCGACATTTGTGTCCGGGCACACGTCCAAATAGATAGGATATCCACACCACCCTGCAAGGATATATTGTGTTGTACCATCAAACCCATCCAAAATCTCATTGCATAAATACATTCCCACATAATGTGATTCATATCTTCCACCACGTATGCCGTACATAGATGACAACCCATGTTAATTTGGCACCCCTTGACGTTAACACCTCCTGGGTTAGCACCTTATTGTCCAATATTAGCCAAAGAAAGATCCTTACTTTGAGCGGGGCCGCTATTTTCCAGAGTCTCTTCTGGTTTTCTGAGATAATCCCCATGTGATGCATTGCTCTATAAGCCGATGCGCATGAGAAAATTCTAAATTCTGACCATCTCCATTCCAGAGAGCCCCCATTGAAACGAATCGATGAACAAATTGGTATGAGGCATTACAAAACACAAAACACAACTGATAAGCACAACTTTGTCCCAAATAATGTGATAAAAATCATTTTATAAATTGAAAATTTTAAAATTGCGCGGACAAAAATGAATCTTTTAGACGGAGTGAAAAATTCATTCTTTTTTATACAATAATAAATTTTAATTATATCGCATAAATTAGATCTTATAAATATTTTTGTTTAGCAATTTTTCTTAGAGTGAGGCTATGGTACTTCGGCTAGTGTACTATGGCTAGTGTACTACGGCTTAATATGGTACTTTTTAAAATCCTAACGGTCGATCCGAATCGTTCAATGTGATATCCATATAAATGTGTACTTGCAAACTAAAATTTATATTTTTTTGGATAGGTAGAATTTTGATGGTCCATAATTTGTATAAAACACTGAAAATTCTACCTATCTAAAAAAATAGTAAAAAAATTCAAAAAAATATAAAATTTAGTCTGCAAGTACATATTCATATGGATATCACATTGAACGGTTCGGATCGACCGTTAGGATTTTAAAAAGTACCATATTGAGCCGTAGTACACTAGCCGAAGTACCATAGCCTCACTCTTTTTCTTATATATGAAGTAGGTTAAGTTACGAAACTACATGGTTTTTAACCAAACCGATTATTCTATTTGAGCTCTCTATTTTCAGCAAACTATTTAAAAAAAACAAAAAAAAAACAAATCTTATTGGAGTAAAGATAATTTTGCAATTATTGAACTTTACAAAATGTTGCCAGCTGTCAGAAATCAAATATAAATTTTTTCAAAACTCCACAAATATATTTTCAAAATTGCTTTCTGCAGAAAACATCATCTAACATAGAACATACAATTGTTCATTGTGTTCTAGTCTATTAATGATTTTAGCTAGAATTAATTTCCAGTTTTTAGATTATTGGTGCATTTTAAGTTTTTTCCTATTCTTCAAAATAATTTTTAGATATAAGAGCATCTACATCTCTGAAACTATTAGAATTTCTAAATAACTGTTAACTATTTTTTAGAAATTAAAAATTCTGGAGTTTATAAATATTTACATTTCTGAAACTAATTTTAAAATTTCTAATAAGTCAGCAATAAATTAAAATTGAAGAATTTTTTTTCCGTTGAAATCTATCATTCGACTCTATTAATTCTGTCTCTTTCCCCGCAGTTCCTTTTCCCTTCTCCACCAGACCTATCCGTTTTCTACTCACGGACGCTCCAACAAAATTTCAATGCAAGTAGTCCAAATTTTCTCTGATCTTTGGGCTGACTTGAACAATATCTAAATGAAGCTATATAAATCACTGTTTTTGGATGGTTCAGAATTTTCAGATCAAGTGATTTTCTACCTATCTAAAAAAAAGTAAAAAAATTTGAAAAAATATAAAATTTGGTTTGCAAGTACATATTCATTTTATAATCATGTTGAACGGCTCGGATTGACCGTTAGGATTTTGAAAACTCAAATATTGAGCCGTAGCACGGACCAATCCGTGCTATGCATAGTACCGTAGCCTCACTCTACATATATATACATATCAGTGTTCTAAATAGCGCGCTATAGCGTTTTTGGATTCCAAACGCTAAGCTATGACATCAAAATGCACTATTTGCGCTACGGCCGCTATACAATATGTTTTTTTTTTTTAATAAAACCTATTTTGCAGCCACTGCCAAATTTTTCAAAAAAAACAATATGGATTTTTTTAAGCAATTTATATGAGCTTTAAATAAAGACTCAAAAAAGCTCAAACCGAAATGAATTTGTTGCTACTTACTACAGATAAATCAATTTGAAATTGGGGATAGAAATTGAAATTTGAATAAAAAAAATAGATAATGTCATGAATCATGATGCTTAAGATACTTTTAATAGGAAAAATTGATAGTTTATGATATTACTATGGATATTTTGAACCGCAATTTGGACTTTGTACTGGTTCAATATGAATATTATAATTTCTTAATTACTTTGGTATTATTTATTGTTCTATGAGATTTTAGATAATATTGATATTTAGTACAAATATTGAATATACGGAATGTAAAAAAAAAAAAAAACGCTATGTGGCATAGCTTCCGCTATAGCTTTTTTTGTAGCCTTCCCGCTATGACGCTATTTATAACCTTGATACATATATATACATTTTGCAAATATACATATATATACTTATTTTGCAATCATAAAACTTTACAAAATGAGTTCGCATATCAGAATTCAAATATAAATTTCTTTCTATCCTTTACAAATATTTTTCAAAATTGTTTTTACATGAAACTGAGTCAGGGGCGGATCCAGGATTTTCGTCGGGAGGCAAAAAAATATCGAATCGGATTTAAATCCATTAACCAAATGGGTACTCGATAAAAAATAATGCTTTAATTTATACTTTCCAATGCTTTGACTTGTAATTTCTGATGTTTTGACTTATAATTCTAATTACCAAGGTTCTAAATAGCGTTTATAGCGTCGTAGCGGGAAGACTAAAAAAAAAGCTATAGCGAATAGCGTCGCTATAGCGGAAGCTATTCCAAATAGCATTTTTTTTTACATTTCGTATATTCAATATTTGTACTAAATATCAACATTATCTAAAGTCTCATAGAACAATAAATAACACCAAATTAATTAAGAAATTATAATATTCATATTGAACCCGTACAAAGTCCAAATTGCAGTTCAAAATATCCATAGTAATATCATAAACTATCGATTTTTCCTATTAAAAATATCTTAAGCATCATGATTCATGACATAATCTATTTTTTTTTTCTATTCAATTTTAATTTCTATTCCCAATTTCAAATTGATTTATCTATAGCAAGTATCAACAAATTCAATTTCGGTTTGAGATTTTTTTTATCTTTATTTAAAACCCATATAAATTGCTTAAAAAAAAAACCTATATTGTATAGCGCAAATAGCGGACCGCTATAGCGCTGTAGCGGCCGTAGCGCAAATAGCGCATTTTGATGTCATAGCGTAGCGTTTGGGGTCCAAAAACGCTATAGCGCGCTATTTAGAACACTGCTAATTACCAATCAAAATTCAACAAATTTATTTCAATTTTGACTCTAAATTTAACCCGAATTACAAATCAAATGTCCAGAGGGGAGCAAAAAAAATTCCAGGGGGAGACAAAGTTAGTCAAAACCGATAAATCTCCACTAAAACTCAAAATCCATGGGACAGCTGCCCTCCTGGATACACCTGGGTCCGCCCCTGAACCGAGTTGCTGATCTAGTTCAAGCACAACAGTAGTCTAATTATCAATTAATAAAGAAATGTGTTTAGTAAGACTAGGTCAATGTAAGCCCTGAATTGGGTTTTCACAAGTCACAACACGGACCATTAGAAGCCCAGTTGCTTAATAAATTAGAAACTTTTATATGGCTTGAAGGTTTTAAGGGGTAAAGATTTTAACAGAGTAGTTTTGACTTCATGCAGTGCACAGATTATAGAATCAAAACAGCGCTGTATTTGATTCATACGCTGCATGAAGTCAAAGTTGCTCTGTTAAAATATTTACATGGTTTCAGAAAAAGAGAGCTTATTTTGATGTTCTTTTTGAATAAAAGCTTCTCTCTCCTTGCTTTTACTTGGTAGAGGACCAACTTATTTCAAGTTGCAATCTGCGCCTAACCAAGAAAAGTCAATCAAAAATTCTATAAATTTTCTCCAAAATTCTATAAATTTTCCCTCAAAATCCAAAAAATCGTCCAGCCAATGAATTTACATATTTCATAATTTTTCCATGCCCCAATTCAAATACTTTGCTGAACTAGCAACATAGAGTTCATTATTAGAGGCAAACCAAAAACTATATTATAGAAAAAACAACAATTCATTAAATTAACATGCGCCAACCTTTCCAGAGACTTCTACAGCTGCTGAGCTCACAAGACCGCCAAATTTTTTGGAGCCACTTAATTTACACGTGTATTTCTCTAATTTGATGGTCGGTCCTGTTGGTACACATTTATTTATAGAGTTTATAATCTACTGGCTGGTGTTAACCCAATGCGTTCTATCTGAATAAAAAAACATCGTTTGCTTAGCTTATCTGTTTCCATTAATAGAATATATATATAGCATGTATGTACCACTATACCTTGCTCAGCCTAAAGATATGGGACACGCTACTGAACCAAAACCAAAGAACAAATATACTGTCATTAAATTGGATGAAAATCAGCTTTTACTACTGGAGTTGGGTCGGAAAAGTTGCGGCTAGTTTACTTATCAAATATCAAATAGCAAAGAAGCACATAATTGCCAATAAATCTAAACATTATTCATGTTATAGTAGAAATTAATGCTTTATCTTTTGCCTTTTTTTTTTAAATTAACAAAAGTATTCAGATTTCTCTTTTTTTACTATTCAGCTGAAATTACTTAATTAGTTTTATACGCGTTCAAAGACTAAACTAGAAAATTTAGATTGATGTAGCTGAAACATAAAATGTATAAATGTTTGTTAGGTGAGATTAGAACTCAAGTCTCCACGACCACAAAATAAATTCAAATTATTGAACTACAAGCATCCATTTAATATTTTGTGAGGGAAACTGAACCATATAAAAACTTAAAAAGGAAAAAATTCAAATAAATTTTAATATGCATAATTAAAATTTTAAAATCATAAGTGTGGCTCTAATGCGTCTCTTATACAACGCATTGGGTTAACTAATTATGTTAGACTAAGTTATCAAAACTAATACTTATCTTGATTGATTAATTTTTTGAGGTGATCAAAATTCTCCATAAAAATGTGGAAAGATGCTTGAAAGCAACATAGGAGTGAGCTAAGCAAGCCTACAAACAAAGAACAAAAAAACAAAAATATAACACAGTGGCCACTTATGCAAGGGCATTGATCAAATCATTAGGCTTCAGAGTCGGTTAAGGGCGGCTAATTAAAATTTATGAAGGATTAAGTTGTAAATTAAAAAAAGCATAGCACCAGGTCCCACCAATTATTGCATCTGCCTTACTTCTCTTCCCATAAATACCCCTGCCTACTCCCTTGCAACACCTCACTCAACAACACAGAGCTCCTGTTCTACTTCCAAAATCACACCTTATTCAAATCCATTCTAAAAGTTTTGGTCTTTCTCTAGAAAAAAAGAAGAAGAAATGGCAAAAGATGTGGAAGCAGGTGAATACAGCACCAAGGACTACACCGACCCGCCACCGGCTCGACTCATCGACATAGATGAAATAACAAAATGGTCTTTGTACAGAGCGGTCATAGCGGAGTTCGTTGCCACAATGCTATTTTTGTACGTTACCGTGGCAACTGTGATCGGGTACAAGCACCAGTCTGACCCGAATGTTAATCTGACTGATGCCGCATGCAGCGGTGTCGGTATTTTGGGTATTGCATGGGCCTTTGGTGGCATGATCTTTATTCTGGTGTACTGCACCGCTGGCATTTCAGGTATATACAAAATTTTGAACTATAATCCATCAATGGAGTATTCACACAAGTATAAGTATAACTTTTCATGGATAAAAACTGTTACAATCTTAAAGGGATAAATTAAAAAAAAAAATCAACAAACAAAGCACACATACAACTGGGAGAAAATGGCACCAATAAATAAGATACTTAAGAAAAAACAATGGAAAAAAATATAAATCGATTTAGAAAAAAAAGGGCTTTTATCTTTCAAGCTTAGTAAGCATGGAATAGCTAGCTAGTGATTAGTAATTTCATTTTCTATTATTGAAAATATTATAAAATATATACAGAGAAACATATATATAATTATATTTACTTGACACACATACAGGAGGTCACATTAACCCGGCAGTGACATTTGGTCTGTTCCTGGCCCGAAAGGTGTCTCTGATCCGAGCTGTACTCTACATGATTGCACAATGTTTGGGTGCAATTTGCGGGGTTGGCCTCGTGAAGGGCTTCCAGAGCGCCTATTATGTTCGCTATGGCGGTGGTGCAAATGAATTGAGCTCTGGGTACTCACATGGTACCGGGCTAGCAGCAGAGATCATCGGTACATTTGTTCTTGTGTACACTGTTTTCTCTGCCACCGACCCCAAACGCAATGCCCGTGACTCGCATATCCCTGTAAGTAAAGCTTACTTTTGTTAAATTGTTCCTTCTTCCTGCCCTTATCATTTGATTATTGATGCAACAATTTAATGTATAATTTGTTAATTTGGTTTAATTCTTCAAACATAAGGAAAATGACAATTGTGAAGTGACCACCTCATCAGAGTAACTACCCCTTTTTTATTACAAAATGAAAATTTTGCCACCAATAACTTAGCTAATATTTAGCCATGAACGCTCAAAATATACAGGTATTGGCTCCCCTTCCAATCGGATTTGCAGTATTCATGGTGCACCTTGCCACAATACCAATTACTGGTACCGGTATCAACCCTGCTCGGAGCTTCGGTGCGGCTGTGATCTACAACAAGGAGAAGGCCTGGGATGACCATGTAAGCCTTTTTCTGTTCTTACTTTAATTTCTTTCTCTAAAACAGGGCAGAATATTTCATAGAAAATTCATCTTATCTTGACATTATCTGAGCAATACAATATGTTGCATAGAGTATTTCATATTTGACTGCAATGCTTTTATTTTTATTTTTTTTATGGAGAAGTAGAACAGTGATTGATGACATATGCTCTGGCTATGCTAGATGCAACCTAGCTAACCTACATGTCTAAAAGAATCCCAACAATATTTAAATGACAAGTTATGGTTTTGACCCCTCAGGCAATTTAAAACCTTTCAAATTTTTACCAGTAATATATACCTATCTACAACTTTTAAACCATATATACCATACTATACATTAGCATTGCTTTTGGAGGCTACCTTTCCTTTACACATAATCTGATTTCAATATTTCTTATTTTATTTTCACTACAGTGGATTTTCTGGGTGGGGCCGTTCATCGGTGCCGCAATAGCTGCTCTGTACCACCAATTTGTGCTGAGAGCCAGCGCAGCTAAGGCCGCAGGGTCTTCATACAGGAGCAACATGTAATTTCGCTCAAGGTGAAAAAAAAAGATGAGGTACTTCTCATGGAAGTGTACATAGGTCTCCAGAAGTGTGATGCATGGTTTCTCTATTGGATTTGCATGTTTTATTTTCTTTGTTTAAGCTTGTATCATGGTGCGTTGTAATCTAGCTAAGCTGGGGATTGTTTTTGTTATTCCCATCCCTTCTTGGCCGTAGTATGCACTGGATTCAAAATAATAAAGTATGTTATTTGGGTAAAGGATTTTTATATTCTACTTCTTTTAAATTTCTCAATTTTTTTTTTATTTCCTTTCTTTTGGAAAGGGTTAGTACCGTGCTCTAAAACTATCTCATTAAGGAAGCGTTTGGTTGACGCTACAAATCATTTCAGAGAATAGAAGAATTACATAAAATTTAATATCAAGGAATATCATTTCTATGATGTTATTACTATGTTTGGTTCGCACATGTCTAACATTTTCAACATTTCAAGAGATAAGAATTATCATGTTTAGTCTGTACATGACTATCATTTTCTTCATCATAAAAATTTGTTGTCAATACAACACAGCCCGTTTAAAATATTTATTACTAAATTCACTTTTATAAAATTACTTTATAAATTGTACTTTGTTAGAAACATAAGAAATGATGCGCAATTTACAGTACATGTCGTTTAAAATATATTTTTTTTGTCGACAATTGGAGAGTACAATTGCCTCAAAATTTTATATATCCTCCAATAAAAATAAGTGTATTACATATGATCTCCACATATAAAGTAGAATTTTTATATATCCTAAAAAATTTAAGATTATATTACAGATATGAATCAGAAATTTATTATATTCAGAAATCAACTATTGTCTAAAGAAAAGTGTAAAACAATGTTAATGAACTTTATAAAAAAGAAAAAAAAGACACTTTGCATAGGGGCGGACTCAGAGTATTCCAGGGGAGGCAACTGCTCTCCTGAATTTTGAGTTTTAGTAGAGAATTATCGGTTCCGACCGACTTTATTAAAATATAATAACATTTGTAAGATAACATAAGGATGGTTTCGTTGGTACGTCATGATATGATAGAATTCAAAACATGTCAACATAACAAAGCGTTTCGACAGATAAATTAATAAATTCAAACATATTATGTGGCGTAGAATACATTTAAAAGATAAAAAAATTGAACGTACGCAAATGCTCGGACTCGGTCTGTCAAATAAAGCAAGGTGAACTTTTTTAAGTTTAAATTGATCCAACAACTTTTAAACTTAGCATGAATTCATATAAACTTTTTCACTATAATAATTGATATTAGAGAGGTTAATCAATAAAATGAAATTTTTATAAATAACAGTAACTGCTAAATATATATATAGCTAGGTGGTTAATGGAATTCAATTGATATTTTCTTCTTACACAATGAATTACATTTGAAATATGTTTTTTTTTTCAATACTCGTCTCATTTTTGCTAACAAAATGAGTTCAATATTGAATATGTTTTGCAACCAGTTTGATAATTCTCCACTTTTCATTTGTCATTTGGGCCTCAAAAATATGTACAATTCCGTTGTATTTAATGTAGAAATGATATATTTGTCTTTTTTAAATATTTGATCATGTAAAATTAAATTTATAAGATAACTGATGATAATTGTGCTAACCAATATGTATATATGTCATATAAAATAAATAAGATAGATCATACATATTAGAGATTATAATTATAGTAAGAAAATATACATGCCTAAATAAATTTAGTTTATTATTGTTAACCATATAACCTGGAGAAAGGAAAGATAGTTATAAATTTCAATTTGTTGTTTGTAGATTTTGGATTCAAAATAAATTATTTTGTCTGATATTTATTGACCACTAAGTATAAAGCGCGCTGAGCCGCACATTTTTTTTTTGGTAAATTCTTATATCTTTAAACAGTGCCTTTTGATATATTTTGTTTCATTTCACATATTTTGGATTCAATTTATCTTCAATCAATAAATTTGTTGTAAAAAAAAATGTATTTATTAAGTTGAGACCGTTTATAATTATACATAATATTATAAAATATTTTAGCTCTCTATTATGTAAAAATATAATTAAAAATAATTAAATAAAGGTACTGAGCATAGCAGAGTTTCACACCTACTTAATATATAATAAAATAAGTAAGGCTATGGTAATATACTTATTACGAATCGACTAATATTATCGATCTATATTTTTATTTTTAAAGTTCAAACAATTGATCTAAATCATTAAACATGATCTTCATATGAAAATATACTTTAAAAGCAAAATTTACAAATAAAAAAAATAGATAGTAGCATAAAATGTAAAATGATTTTCATACGAAAATGTACTTTAGGATGGTCCTAAATTTTCAAATGAAGTGATTTTCTACCTTTCTAATAAAATAGTATTTTTTTTTAAATGTAAAATTTAAATTGGAAGTACATTTTCATATAAAGATTGTGTTGAACAGTTCAAATTGACTATTTATACTAAAAAATAAAAATATGACTTCCATGAGTAGGGTTAAAGAGTGAGGCTATGGTGCTATGCATAGCACCAATGGCTAGTGTACTACGGCTCAATATGGTACTTTTTTAAAATTCTAACGGTCGATCCGAACCGTTCAATGTGATATCCACCGAATTTTTTATTTATATCCAAAAAATAATGGAAATTTCAAAAAATACCCATGTTATCTTGAAAATTCGAAAAATATCCAAACCGGAAATTTTTTTTCCGGATTTGGCCTCTAAATCCGGAAAAAAAAATTCCAGAAATTGAACTCCAAATCCGGAAAAAAAATTTCCGGATTTAACAATTTTTTTTTTTTTTTTTTTTAGAGTTTCCGGAAATTTTTTTTCCGGATTTAACATTTTTTTTTTTAGAGATTCTGAAAATGCGAAAATGCGCATGCGTCCGGACTAGCTTCGCCAGTATTCCAAATTCAGAATCGCCAAAAAACAAATAGAAGAGCCTCAAAACTTCAGTTGAAGTTTCCGATTAAGATTTTCATTTCTATTATTCAATCTACGTAGCTCAGTAAATTAGTTATGTAATAAACTTTTAGAACACCAAATTTTATTATTTTTGGAATTTTTTTTTACTATTTTTTATGATTTATGAAAGATGCCACAAAATAAGCCCCATTTATACGTAATTTAGCGTAATTTATCGTATTTTAGTAAATTTACCGTATTTTAGCACAAAATCGGCCCTATTCGTAGTAAAAAAACAATTCGATTTTTTAGTGTTAGATTTCAGTATTTTAGCTATTTTGATAATTTCTAAATTATTCTACACCATTTTTAAAATTTTTAAATTAATGAAACAAATATTTAAAAAAACAATTCGATTTTTTAGCGTTAGATTTCAGTATTTTAGCTATTTTTCTCTTAAAAAAAAAATTTATTTAGTTCGGAAAAAAATTTCCGGAATCTCTAAAAAAAAAAAAAAATACAAAATTGTTAAGTTAAATTTTTTTATCCGGAATCTCTAAAAAAAAAAAATATGTTAAATCCGGAAAAAAAATTTCCGGAAACTCTCAAAAAAAAAAAAAAAAAAAATTTGTTAAGTCCGGAAATTTTTTTTCCGAATTTGGAGTTCAATTTCCGGAAATTTTTTTTCCGGATTTAGAGGCCAAATCCGGAAAAAAAATTTCCGGTTTGAGTATTTTTCGAATTTTCAAGATAACATGGGTATTTTTTGAAATTTCCATTATTTTTTGGATATAAATAAAAAATTCGGTGATATCCATATGAATATGTACTTGCAAACTAAATTTTTGATAGGTAGAAAAATCAGTGTTTTTTGAAAATTCTGGACCATCAAAATTCTACCTATCTAAAAAAATAGTAAAAAAATTCAAAAAAATATAAAATTTAGTTTGGAAGTACATATTCATATGGTTATCACATTGAACGGTTCGGATCGACCGTTAGGATTTTAAAAAATACTATATTGAGCCGTAGTACACTGGTCATCCGTGCTATGCATAGCACCATAGCCTCATTCAGGGTTAAATATCTCATTGTTTTTGTGCCTCAATCATGCTTACATTCTTATCTCTATCTTCAAAATTCAAATAATTGATCTGAATCATTCAACATGATCTTCATATTAAAATGTGCTTAAAAACCAAATTTTATATTATTTGAAATTCTTTTATATTTTTATAGGTACAAAATCATTGTTTTCACATGATTCTAGACCATAAAAAAACAATGATTTTGTACCTATCTAAAAAGATAGGAAAAAAATCCAAAAAATATAATATTTAATTTCCAAGCACATTTTAATATGGAGATCATGTTGAACGGTTAGGATTGATTGTTTGGACTTTGAAAATGAAAGTAAAAATGTGAGACATAATTGAGACACGCAAATAATAGACATTAATTAGTCTTTAGTTTATTGACAAAGACAATACTTATTCTGTGAGAGAAGTTACATATTCAAAATTCAAACAAAATTTCTTGTAAATATTTAATAACTAGGTAAGTTCAAACTCCAAACTTGCTCAAAACAATTGAACATTTTAAACCTACTCTTTTACGAGTATAGTATGACATCAGTGTCATTTCAACCTATATAACATCAATTCTAAAACCTATCAAATCGACTTCAAATGGTGAATCCAAACTGTTCAAATTCATATATTTCATTAGTTGTGCGTTTACACATTTACATGTAGAATTTATTTTTTTTTAAGTTAATTTTAATACATTCATTTTTCAACATTTGTTACCACTTAATTGATACAAAAATAACTCGAAAAAATAATTTTTTTACACATAAACACATCACTCATAAAGTAAATCGGTTTGAACAGTTTAAATTAGTCATTTAAAATTTATTCAATATATTTTAAAATTAGTGTTACATGACACTAATGTCACACTAGCCGAACTCCTCTTTTACCGTTGCCCCACTAATTAAAATATGCCAAATTACTCTTCCAACTCTTCCAGAGGCTTCTATACTTCTATAGTTCTTTGGCGCACTCCTTAGTCTACTACTGGCTACTGCTGCTCTGCCAGAGACTAGGCCCACTGCAACGTTTCTCTCTCTTATTGGTTGGACGGTTACGACGGTATATGTTTTTACATTATAATCTTATGGCCATAGTTCAACGTGGCTTATTCATACTAGCTTGCATAGAGATTCCATGCCGACGTGGTGCCTAATGTCTGACACCCTGAGCTCGCTTTTCGGCCTCTTATGAAAATGGAAAACAGATGCGACAACCAGCTTCATTTATTTTAATAATCTGTAATATATATATACAGTAGAACTGGGGTTTTCTTCAGCTGACCAGGTCTCTGTGTAACCTTAATTAAAAAAATCTATTGAATAGATTTCAAGCGATTTATCTAAATTGTTGAAACCGATTTACTTCACAAGTGATGAGTTTACATATCAAATTTTTAAATTGTCGAACTAATTTAATATAAAATCAAACAGTTAAAAAATGATGAAAAATAAATACATTAAAATTAACTTATAATTTTTTTTTTTTTTACCGCTTGACTTTATACTAAATTAGTTTAAAAATTTATAAATTTGACATGTAAACATATCACTTGTGAAGTAGATCGGTTTTAACGGTTTGGATGCATCGTTTGAAGCCAATTCAATATGTTTTTGAATTAAGCTCACAAAAAAACTCGGTGAGCTTAAGAACACCCTAGTTCTACTCATACATTCACACATTTATATATAGAGTCCGGCTAAAACAGCTAAAATTTATATATATATATATATATATATATATAGAGAGAATGGCTAATATCAAAACGTTTGTTCCTGGGCTCAGGAACAAACGGTTCCGTTCTCCAATTTCCGAAGTTCAAACAACAAATCTAAATCGTTAGATGTTCAATCTATATTAAAATGTGCTTGGAGACCAAATTTTACATTTTTTGGAATTTTTTTACTATTTATTAAGCTAGTTTGAAAACCGCTGTTTTTCAATGCTGCAGAAATTTCATAAAAACAGCGGTTTTCAAACTAGCTTAATAAATAGTAAAAAAATTCCAAAAAATGTAAAATTTGGTCTCCAAGCACATTTTAATATAGATTGAACATCTAACGGTTTGGATTTGTTGTTTGAACTTCGGAAATTGGAGAACGGAACCGTTTGTTCCTGAGCCCAGGAACAAACGTTTTGATATTAGCCATTCTATATATATATATATATATATATATATATATGAGCTATTGTGCTTTGCAAAGTAAAGCCATCGTTTTACTTCAGCTTACTTTTTGGATTTTCAAAGTCCAAAACGTCAATCCGACCGTTCAAGTTGATCTACATATTGAAATGTGCTTGCAGACCAAATTTTACATTTTTTGAAATTTTTTTTACTATTTATTATGCCACTTTGAAAATTGCTGATCACATGGTCCAGAAAAAACAGTGCAACAAAATTCTAGACCATGTGATCAGCAATTTTCAAAGTGGCTTAATAAATAGTAAAAAAATTCCAAAAATGTAAAATTTGGTCTGCAAGCACATTTCAATATGTAGATCAACTTGAACGGTCGGATCAACGTTTTGGACTTTGAAAATCCAAAAAGTAAGCCGAAGTAAAACGATGGCTTCACTTTGCAAAGCACAATAGCTCATCTATATAGTGCTGGGCTTAGCTAAGCCATGGTGTAAAACGACTTGGTGCTCCACGCCTCATTATTTCCATTTTGAAAATCCAAATGACCGATCCGAACCGCTCAAGTTGTTCTCCATATTGATATGTGCTTGGAGACCAAATTTTACATTTTTTGGAATTTTTTTACTATTTATTAAGCCACTTTGAAAATCACTGATCCGGCGGTCCAGAAATTTTTACTGTTTTTTACTGTTCATAAGGATTTTCAGATTTTCAAAGTGGCTTAATAAATAGTAAAAAAATTCCAAAAAATGTAAAATTTGGTCTCCAAGTACATTTCAATATGGAGAACATGTTGGAAGGTTCGAATCGACTATTTGAACTTTGAAAATGAAGATATGGCGTGGAGTACCAAGTCGTTTTACTCCATGGAGTAGCCTAGTCGGACTCCATCTATATATATATATATATATATATATATATATATGAATTTTGCTATTGTACTTCATGAAGTAAAACCAATATTTTACTTCACGCTCATATTTCCATTTTCAAAATCCAAAACGTCGATCCGACCGTACAAGTTGTTCTCCATATTGAAATGTGCTTCGAGACCAAATTTTACATTTTTTGGAACTTTTTTACTATTTATTAAGCCACTTTGAAAATCGTTGATCCATTGGTCCAGAATTTTTTACTGTTCACAATGGATCAATGATTTTCAAAGTGGCTTAATAAATAGTAAAAAATTCAAAAAAATGTAAAATTTGGTCTCCAAGCACATTTCAATATGGAGAACAACTTGAACGGTTCGGATCGACTATTTGAATTTTGGAAATGGGAGTATGAGCGTGAAGTAAAACTTCGTTTTACTTCGCGAAGTACAATAGCCCTACTCTATATATATATATATATATTTTAGAGGAAGCCCAGAGGCGTTGCTTAATTACTGCATGAAAGTACAAAGTATCATAATAAAACAGCTAAAACATAAGGCTAAGTAAATCGGAAATAAATCAGCTGAAATTCCGAAACCAATGTGTACCTCTGAAATCCTTGCAATCCGAATTCAGCTATCAAATTTTTTTTGAGAACGCATATCGAAACAGCTGCTTTTTCCTTACGCACATCTTAGAACAGTTCAACGGCTGGATTCAGATTGCAGGAATTTCAGGGTGAACAGTAACCAATCTCGGATTTCAGCAGATTCGAATCTAAGTAAATCTGTATATTTCCAGCATAGAAATACTGAAAATGGAGGGCGGTTGTTTTAGTAATTAATATGCACATACATATCCAGCGTACTTCATTTATTATAGTAATCTGTATATTTGATCCAATGTTTGTTTGAAGTTGTTTGATTCGTATTAAAAATCGTGCATATTAAGTATGTGTTAATTTTAATATGGATCGAACGGTAATAATTAAATATTAGACTTTTCATTTTTGGAAAGCTGAGTTTCTATAATTAGAATGATGGCACTAATTCTCAACGCTACAAGGAACATATTGAATTTTAAAGTATACTATTTCGCGGGTATTTTCTAGAAAAAAATATACAGCCGTGAAATAATTAAAAGAATATATTGAAAATATATTTTAATATCGTTTATTAAAATCAAATCAAATTATTACCCAATCCTCACACAATACAATATCGTTTATATATTTTAATAGTCATACGTTTTAAATAAAAAAAAATAGTCATACGTCATAGCACTAGGTTAAAGACTTGGACGCTTACTAATTTAAGGAAAACTACAGTGGGCGGTATGATGGATGTTGATCAAATCTATTATATATATATATATATAGAGTAGAACTAAGGTGCTCTTAAGCTCACCAAGCCCTTTGTGAGCTTAACTCAAAAACCTATTGGATTGACTTCAAACGATATTTTCAAACCGTTAGATGTTCAATCTATATTAAAATGTGCTTGGAGACCAAATTTTTCATTTTTTGGAATTTTTTTACTATTTATTAAGCTGGTTTGAAAACCGCTGTTTTTATTAAATTTCTAGAGCATTGAAAAACAGCGGTTTTCAAACCAGCTTAATAAATAGTAAAAAAATTCCAAAAAATGAAAAATTTGGTCTCCAAGCACATTTTAATATAGATTGAACATCTAACGGTTTGAAAATATCGTTTGAAGTCAATCCGATAAGTTTTTGAGTTAAGCTCATGGTTTGGCTTGGTGAGCTTAAGAGCACCTTAGTTCTACTCATATATATATATATAATGAGGAGGGATCCACTTACAACATTTGTAATTTACAATATCTTACAGTAATTTGGTTTTGCGATTATTAAAATTCAAATAGTCGATCTAAACCGTTTAACATGATCTCTATATTAAAATATGCTTGGAGATCAAATTTTATATTTTTTTTGAATTTTTTTACTATTTATTAAGTATTTTACAAAAACCGTTGTTTTTAGGCAATTCTGGACCACTGAAAAACAACAGTTTTGTAAAATACTTAATAAATAGTAAAAAAAATATAAAATTTGATCTCCAAGCACATTTTAATATAGATATCATGTTGAACGTTTGGATCGACTGTTTAGACTTTGAAAATCACAAAACCGAATTGTTGTAAGATGTTGTAACTTATATATATATATATATATATATATATATATATATATATATAGTGCTGGGCTTAGCTAAGCCATGGTGTAAAACGACTTGGTGCTCCACGCCTCATTATTTCCATTTTGAAAATCCAAACTACCGATCCGAACCACTCAAGTTGTTCTCCATATTGAAATGTGCTTGGAGACCAAATTTTACATTTTTTGGAATTTTTTTACTATTTATTAAGCCACTTTGAAAATCACTGATCCGGCGGTCCAGAAATTTTTACTGTTTTTTACTGTTCATAAGGATTTTCAGATTTTCAAAGTGGCTTAATAAATAGTAAAAAAATTCCAAAAAATGTAAAATTTGGTCTCCAAGTACATTTCAATATGAAGAACATGTTGGAAGGTTCGAATCGACTATTTGAACTTTGAAAATGAAGATATGGCGTGGAGTACCAAGTCGTTTTACACCATGGAGTAGCCTAGTCAGACTCTATATATATATATATATATATATATATTATATGAGGAGGGATCCACTTACAATATTTGTAAGTTACAACATCTTACAACAATTTGGTTTTGTGATTTTCAAAGTCCAAATAGTCGATCCAAACGTTCAACACGATATCTATATTAAAATGCGTTTGGAGATCAAATTTTTTATTTTTTTACTATTTATTAAATATTTTACAAAAATGTTGTTTTTCAGTGATCCATTGTGAGAAGTAGCAAAACAATAAAAAATTCTAGACCAATGGATCAACAATTTTCAAAGTGGCTTAATAAATAGTAAAAAAATTCCAAAAAATGTAAAATTTGGTCTCCAAGCACATTTCAATATGGAGATCAACTTGAACAGTTCGGATCGACGTTTTGAATTTTCAAAATGGGAATATGAGCGTGAAGTAAAACATTGGCTTTACTTCGCGAAGTACAATAGCACAATTTTGTATATATATTGTCGCTAATATCTAAAACGTTTGTTCCTAGACTGTGGAACAAACGCTTCGGTTTTTACATTTTCAAAGTCCAAATAGTGGATCCAAACATTCAACATTCAATCTATATTAAATTTGCTTGGAGACAAAATTTTACAGTTTTTGAAATTTTTTTACTATTTATTAAGCTAGTTTTAAAATCGTTGTTTTTAACGATCCAGAAAATTTTCACTTTTTATTAAATTCAGCGATTTTAAAACTGGCTTAATAAATAGTAAAAAACTCCAAAAAATGTAAAATTTGGCCTCCAAGTACATTTTAATATAGAGATCACATCTAACGTTTGGATCGACCGTTTGGACTCTGAAAATCGGAAAACTAATTGGTTGCACCACAGCTCCGGAACAAACGTTTGATATTAACCAATCTTTCTCTCTATATATATAATTTAGGAAGGGTGCATTGTTCACTGTAGTGTTGGCTTCTTCTCAGCCATTCGATTTGAATCTGACGGTTCTCAGCGATCCGTGTTTGCTCTCTTCGCGCGTTGTGGACATGTGTCTTTCCCTTCCTCGTCGCGTCCGTTGCTAAATTAAGTTTAATGTTTAATCGGAACCGTCTAATTCATATCAAAATTTGTCAGCACTTAATTCAAACAAATCTGGATCCGTATAACCTCAGGTATCTGAGGAAACAACGAGAAAAGAACAATCTAGATTTATTCCAATCAGGTTAAACAAAATTCAGTACCTATTATAGATAAATGAAGTCTGTTTTGAGATTTGTGACAAAGTTAAAGAATGGTCTGAATTTATCAATTATATCCTCAAGTAACACGAGGGATGCTAATTCAACAAAATTTAAAATTATTATTGCAGATTTTATTGTGAACCAAACAAGTCCACAAGTCCAGCTAATCAAATTGAATTTAATCTGATGTCTATCGAACCACCTGATTCCTTAACTATATGCTTCAATTTTTAAGTTAGATACTGGTCCTTTTGCATTATATAGACTAACTATTGAGTGAGTCTATGGTACTATGCATAGCACGGATTGGTCCGTACTACGGAGTCATATTTTCGTTTATAAAATTCTAACGTTCGATCCGAACCGTTCAACATGATTTTCATATGAAAATATACTTGTGGACTAAATTTTCTATTTTTTAGAATTCTTATACTATTTTTTTAGATAGGTAGAAAATCTCTATTTTTGGATGGTCCAGAATTTTCAGATCAACTGATTTTCTACCTATCTAAAAAAATAGTAAAATAATTCAAAAAATTTAAAATTTAGTTTGCAAGTACATATTCATGTGGGAATCACGTTTTGAACAGTTCAAATCGATCATTAGAATTTTTAAAATAAAAATATAACTCCGTAGTATGAACTAATATGTGCTATGCATAGTACCATAGCCTCACTCCTAACTATTTGCTTGAAGGCACCAAGTCAAATACAGGTGCATTTGCATTATGAAACCTTCTGAACTTCGCACTTCTACATAGAGAAAGCGAGCTCTTGTGGAAAATCAAAGAGGTTAACTAACAAAACTAATCAAATGTGAAAAGCTTTTTCTAGCCGACGTCTTTTATGCGGCTCTCTGACTCTCTGTCTATCCCTCCGGCCCACTTACAATAGAAATTCGGTACGTGTTGTCGTGTCACATGATTAGTACGGAAATGTAATAGTAACTATTTCATAGTACTTCCATATTATCATCAACAGTGTCTTAAAAATTATAATTATATATGTCAAAATAATTATAAAATGCAAAAAAAAATATTTACAAAAATGATACCGAAATTTTTATTAATATTAAAAAAATAAAAAATTTAACAATCTGTACTCAAATTCGGAAAGTTTTCAAGTCTGTCCAATCCAGAGAATAATTCTTCGGATTCAGGTCTTATTTTCAGAGAATTATTCTCCGGATCCAGCCTCTGTCTTTCTGGAGAATTATTATCCGGAAAGAAGCTTTTTTGGCAACATTAATTTTTTTTTTGTTTTTTGTTTTTGTTTTTGTGTGTATTTTAATTGTTTGTTTTTATAGTTATTATTATTGCATATTAATTATTCAAACAAATTTCATATTTAATATTGTTTGAATGTTTTATATTTTAATTTGTTCGAAATTATTTATTCTAATTGTATTTTTTAGATGTTTTAATTGTTTTTTTTGTTGTAGTTATGTGAAATTTTATTTGGCAATTGTTTTTTATAAGAATATGTTGTTAAATGGGAAGTAACAATATTGAAATTCAAATTATTTCAACATAAAAATTAGAATTAAAATTAATAAATAAAAACTGAAAATGTCACTACAAATTAAGATTACAACTACATAAAAATTAAAATTACTAAATAAAAACTGGAATTGTCACTACAAATTAAAATTACAACAACATAAAAATTAAAAAACATCAACATTAGTGTCTATTTGAAGAAGATTCTCTTGTTGCTCTTCTTGAGGAAGATGTTCCTGCTTCTGCTTGTCTTGCTGCTTCCTCTACATTACAAGTAAAACATATATAAATTAATTAATATTTGTTAAAGAGAGAACCAATAAAATTGGTACATGTAAATAATTAAATCATGCATTTTACTTGTTGCATTCCTATCAATGGTCTTACGATGAACCTGATGTCTGAGTCTCCGATCTTGCATACGGTTCATTTCCATCGGTATGCGGTTGTGCCGTCTCCTTCCCTTTTTGATCAGTCTCCTCTCCGAGATGATCCTCAGACCGTTGTATCGAGGCAGTCACATTGGTTGCCTTTGGACTCGAAGCAGGCACCCCATGTTTGTGCCAGCATTGACATACTGTAGAGGGGGCTGACGTTCAAATTCTCATCATATTTATTTTCTCGGACCACCACCATGAAATGAGAACATGGTATACCAGTTAATTGGGGCTTCTAATATTCATATTCAACCTTGTTGTTATCCTTAACAACAACCTTATGTCTGAAATCCCTGCGGGTATACTCCAATCTTGGCTAATCACACCTTGCATGAATTTTTTCACCCCTTACCATGACCTCATACACCCCATGTACCCTACCGTAAGAAATCACAGTCATGGCCAAAGATTTGTTGATACGCTTTTGTTGGTCGTATGCAATATTCTAAGTACTTTTGTTTGACATAATTTGCAAAAACATACATTAGTTGACTTTAACCGTTTCTATGATTGAGTGAGTTTGTAGGTTCATGACCTTAATTACAAGATTAATATGAAGAACTAAAGAAAGGTTCATTAAGATCTTAATTACAAGACTAAATTGAAGAACCGAAGAAATCAACAAGACTTTACGAAGCTATAGATTTGTAATAATCAAATAGAAAAATATATTTGAGATTGTTGATTCCTATGGAGCAACCGTTCGGAACGGAACTATCCGTATGGAACGGATTAAATCATAAAATTACAAGGAGTTCCAGTTTAGTTCCGTCGATAACGGTTGTGATTCGTTGAAACGCTTATCAAGTAAACTGTGGGATAAATTGTACTAACCGTCCTGAACGGACATAGACGTATATTAATTTAATAATGTGGAAACTCTAATTTCAATATTCGTACTATCCGTTCGGAACGGATCACTTCCGTCCGAACGGATCTGACAAATATGAAGCCCCCACTATAAAAGGAGTTACCCCACTTCAGATTTGACCAAGCTAGCCGCCTCCCACATTCAAAAAGCATTTATTGTGCATTCTTGAAAGCTTCCATTGTCGAGTGAGTTTAAACTTCAATATCATCTCAACACTCTCAAATCCACTCGACTTATCTTCTTTTAGATATAATTTAGTGTTTAGGATTTAGTTATAGAACCTTCTCATCCATAGTGTGGAAATTTACTTAGTGCTCCAATTCGAATAGCTTTGTGACTTCCCCGCTTGTAGGGCATTAAGAAGCTCACTAGCTCGAGCGTCTTTCGCTCACCATATATCCATAGTTATGTGACGATCCGCTCTGTCGAGACTCTCCAACTGAGCTTCTAGGCTCACCTTGTATACGAGTTAGGCCGTGACTTTCCACCTTTGTTGGACTCATGTGTCACGAGTTGCATCCATTCTTTTTGAGTAATAGTAAAGGAGCGTCGACGATGTTGCTCTATCCCGGAGACGTATGTATTTTACGTCGAACTCCGTTATCATCTTGCGTGTCAAATTTCTCTAACTCTACTCTATTTACTTTTACTTGTGCACGCTTGCTTATTGTTTGTTTGACTTGTTAGTTTAGATAACTTAATCGAAAAACGTCCAAGAGTCTTTAAGACTCCCTATTCAACTCCCTCTAGATGCTATTAGGAACTATAGCTTTTGCAACAATTACTTTCAAATGTCATTTCAGTTTTGTTCCGCCGTTCAAAAAATTAGACATTCAACTTGTAGAATGTGTCTTCCACTACGGCTGCAACTAACAATCGCTGACTCAGTTTAAATACATTGTTCACTTGAGTATGTTTTCTATTCTTTTATTTAAATTTGGGTATAAACGAAAGACTCGTATATATATATATATATATAACCAGAGGTAGATTTAAGGAAAAGGTTCGGGGTCAATTGGACTTCAATTTTTTTTTTCTTTTTTGAAATCATGTATGATGTAATGATGTTCCATATAATATATAATATAGAGTAAAATATGTATAATTGATTTTCATTCTTCATAATTTTTTTTTATATAATTAATGCTTAGTTCGAAAATCTAACTATATAACTCCCTCAACCTTAATAAAAAAAATTAGAAAGTTAAAAATTACGAACATACAATAAAACACTAAATATTTATAGAAACACAGTACGTACAATTTAAGGTATGTACGGAGAGTAGGTGAAATAACATAAATAACTAGTTCTGGCTAAATTTTATTTACACAGTTACATAACCTGTTGCAGGATGGGAAAAAAAAATTAAGTTTCACCAAATAAGGAAAAAATTTAAGAAATGAGCTGCTACCAACTTATGTAATATTAAAGTTGGATAAACTATAGTATTGAGGTGTTAATCAATAGATGTTATACCTAATCAAGAGAACTTTAGTTGTTAATTAGTTTTATTTTATTTTATATAACAATTCTCAACTAGCTAGTTTAATTATTTTAAACCATTAACAGGCCAGCTAATATCCACTAATTCGCTGAAAGATGATCAAATGATGAGGTTACTACTTACTAGTCGGTCAGGACGGCAAATTTAAATTCAAGGATAAATTAAATTAGAACTTAATCAAAACCCCACCAAAATTTGTCACTTCTCCTGTCAACCCCCCATAAATACACTCCACTTCTCTCTTTCAATAACTCAGTCACTGATCAGCATTTCTTACTCCAAATAAGCTCTCTCTATAATCTATCTCCAATTTTAAATTCCAGCAGTTAATATCCTTTTTACAGTTTTAGAAAACAAAGAGAATGGCAAAGGATGTTGAGGCTGTGGCAGAATCCGGCGAGTATGGCACGAAGGACTACACCGATCCACCGCCGGCCCCGCTAGTAGACTTGGAGGAATTGACAAAATGGTCCCTCTATCGGGCGGTGATAGCCGAGTTTGTTGCCACCATGCTGTTTTTGTATGTCACAGTAGCAACCGTCATCGGTTACAAGCACCAGTCTGACCCGACCGTTAACCTGACCGATGCCGCATGCAGCGGTGTGGGTATTTTGGGTATTGCATGGGCTTTTGGTGGCATGATTTTTATCCTGGTCTACTGCACCGCTGGTGTTTCCGGTGTGCATTTTTTTATTTCTATAATAATGCATATTAATACTGTACCAGATAGTATATAAACCCGTTTTGCAACTATTTAACTAGTATTGAAGTGTATAAATACGCATATGTATATTGTATACATATAGCCTTATAGATTTTAGTGTGATAAAATTAAAAATTCAACCAGAAAAGGAAGTTTCATTAATCAAGCTCTTACAGGTGGCCACATCAACCCGGCTGTGACTTTCGGTCTATTCTTGGCACGAAAGGTATCGCTAGTACGTGCCGTGCTATACATAATTGCTCAGTGCTTGGGAGCGATTTGTGGTTGCGGCCTTGTGAAGGGCTTTCAGAAGGCTTACTATGTGCGTTACGGAGGTGGTGCCAACAGTCTCAGTGCCGGTTACTCGAAGGGAACCGGTGTGGGAGCTGAAATCATTGGCACTTTTGTTCTAGTGTACACTGTTTTCTCTGCCACCGACCCCAAGCGCAATGCACGCGACTCGCACATTCCGGTAATCAAGTAGCACTTGTCAGCAAAATGTTATTTATTTATTTTTCTTGTAAAATCTGTGTTTGAATTAAAAGGAATTCAACAAAAATAGATACATGAAAGAATTCAATGTGCTTTTCTAAAACAATTTGCAAGATTAAATATTAGGTAGAATTGCCGTTGTTTTGATATGCATGTATATATATTTCATCACTATGTAAAACAGATTAATCCTTTCCTGATTGAGACAGAGTGCTTAGGTCTATGATCAATTAATTATCCCCACAAACTTAGGATAATATATTTTATTAACAGTCTCTTTCTAGATGACTAAGTGAACACTAATCTTTTGATTTGTTTTGTAATATTGCGCATGGCTGAACTGTTATGAAATTCATACTTTGGGTCATTATCATGGATTAGTTACAAATTATTTATATTTAACTTGAAGAGCAGATGTATACAATGACATAATGTAACTGATGTTACAATTTAATAGTTAAGGGATATAATTTTTTTTTTCATTTTTTAAATGTAGGTTTTGGCACCGCTTCCAATTGGATTTGCTGTGTTCATGGTACACCTTGCCACTATACCAATCACTGGTACTGGTATCAATCCTGCACGTAGTTTGGGTGCTGCTGTTGTGTACAACCATGAGACCACCTGGCATGATCATGTATACTTTCCACCCTTCTATCAATTGCATCTAAGCATTTTGTAGGAATTAATTTTGGCATGCTATTAACACTGGATGCAATCAAACAGCCATCAAGTAGATTTCTTGAACCAACTTTTAAAAGAATTATGGACAGAATTAGCCCTGTTTCCAGTCCGGCATTTTATCTTGGTAATGACATTTTAGGTATATATATATGACAGAAGCAATGGCCTAACCTAACCCTAAGTTTTGTCTTTTAGTCACTGGTTAGCCAATAGGAACAAAAACATCACCTATTATAATTAGGTTATCAAGCTGATATGCAATGTAACTTATGTAAGCCAGAATTATTTGGTAAAATTTGAAACCAATTCTGAAATTAAATTTCAAACACACCATGCATGCATGACTCGGTTATTTGGTATAAATTTTGACAGCTGGGTAGGTTTAAATTAAAAATGAGCATCAAATAATGCACAGTTTCATGCCCTTAAGAGAAGTGGCTCCAAATTCTATTTCAAAAAATAATATCTCAGGAAATTCTAAACTATTTTTTTTTTTTCTTTTTGCAGTGGATTTTCTGGGTGGGACCATTTGCAGGCGCTGCATTTGCTTGTATCTTCCACCAGTACATCCTGCGTGCCAGCGCTACCAAGGCTCATGGATCATCGTACCGCCGGTAAAATAAACGGTGTCGATCGAGATCTCCATGCTGTCCATGGAGGAGCACGGAAGTGTAAATAAATGAAGTGCTCCGCTCTTCTCTGTGTGATTTTAAATTGTGTTGCCAAGTTGTGTTTTATGAGCGTGCTGATTGTATGTGCAAGAGAATTGCTTATGTTTTCTTCTGTTGTTCCTCCTACATTTCTTTCAGTTTTTCTATGTATTTTCTCATGTGTGCAAATAATTTAATCAATTGGCTTTAATTTATCTCCTTTAAGCATTAACTAGCGTGCCAATTAGATGCTCTGATATTTGATGTTAGATGCAAAAGGTGAATTATGTGATTGATGAAGCACTCTCCTACAATTAATAAACTTGTAAGAATTTTAAATGAAATATATAGAAGATATTATTCATTAATTGATCATAATACATCAATATAATTGTGCAAATTTTATTTAAAATGGATACAATGGCTTAGTTGTGCAAATTATAGCCGTTAGAGAAAGAGAGAATTGGCTAAAGAGTCATTGAGAAAAGGAAAGGAAAAAGTGAGAGGGAGTAATTTATAAAATATATATATATATATATATATGAGGAGGGTTCAAATGCCTCCATTTTTCATGCCTCCACCATGCCTTCATTTTTAAAAACTTTAATAACTCAAAATTTAAAACTTAAAAGTCAAAATAAAACCGTTGGATATGATCTACATCATCTTATCTATGCACGTATAAAAAATTATGACATTTTAATTTTGTTTTGGTTGTCATCAAGAGCTTATAAAAAATGTACTAATGTGGATAATTTCTAGACGTTGATTTTTCAACTTATTGATTCACATAAAAAAAAATCAAAATGTGATAATTTTTTATGAGCACATAGATAAAATGATGTAGATCATATCCAACGGTTTTATTTTGATTTTTAAGTTTTAAATTTTGAGTTATTAAAGTTTTTAAAAATGGAGGCATGGTGGAGGCACAAAAAATGGAGGCATTTGAACCCTCCTCTATATATATATATATATTTTTGCTTGGTGTATCCAAGACAGATATTCAATTTGTATGATTTGTTATTAATCTTCAACAAGATTAAGGAATTATAACAGTCTAAAAATCTCAACAGTTGCTATACATGTGGTTCACCATTCTTTTAGAAATCGGGAGCGGTCTGATGGACATCAAACTAAATTTGGTCTGATATCAGATCAGAGTTATCTGATTCGCATGAACAATTTGAAAATTTATTTGAATCAAGTGTGCTCAAACCTTAATGCGGATCAGACGACTTTGATCGGACATTAGACCTCTCCCACTTTATTCCTTTTTATCCATTAATTATCCACTGATTTTGGTCTAATCACAGTCCCTTTCTCCTTTTGGTAATTTTGATTTCTAATATAGGAAATATAAAAAAAATAGTATGCAGTATATAATTAAAATGAAGTGCGAGAGATTTAAAAAGAAGGGTATTTTTTACTTACATCTAACTTTTATAATGCATTATACTCTTATGTATATATATTATTGTAGATATATTTTTAATTAATTGCATAGGACATGTCGCATGTATCCAATTTGAGTTGATAAAAAAAATTTAAATTGTTAAAACTCCACTGTTAAATTTTTTAAATTGTTTGATGAAAACTAAATATTTTTCAAATCGACTCAAATTTGATACATGTCTTATTGAAATAATTGAGAAGACATCTAACAATTCTATTTTTTTATTTCAATAATATTTTTTAAATATATACACCATAAATTAGATATATGCTAGAATTATTCTAAAAAAATGAACTAAAATGACGAGAAAATACAATATATTAATACCGTATTGTTGAAAGTAGGGCTGCAAACGAATCAAACCAAATCAAACTTATCATAGTTTGAGTTTGAGTTTGAATAAGATTCGAACCGAACTGGTTTGATTTGTTTCAGAACGAACTTCAATCGAACGAGTTAATTGCAAAAAAAAATTCGAATCGAAGTCAATCGAATCACGAACTACGAGCTTTTTTTGACAGCCCTACCGCCCTTAGTTATTTTTTGAAAATTGGATAACTTAAACTAAGCATTGCATTGGATCTTATCTGATCATATCAGGTACCTATTTGTACATATTTGAAATGAAACCTTGATTTTGCACTGAGCCACTAGCGTTGCTCTAATTTGAACAGTACATGTTAATTTGAGATTTGAACCTAAATAGTTCGCGAACTATACCCAGTTTGAGTTTGAGTTTGAATAAGATTCGAACCGAACTGGTTTGCAAATTTGTTTCAGAACGAAATTCAATCGAACGAGTTAATTGCGAAAAAAATTTCGAATCGAAGTCAATCGAATCACAAACTACGAACTTTTTTGGCAGCCATAGTTGAAAGTTTTTCTTGAAACTAAGAAAAATGATTTTCGTGAAATTTATCTTTCCTATCAAATAAACATACAAAAATTGGCTTCCACAGAAAATAACTTTCTATATCTCTTTTGTAATGAACATAACCTAAATGGCTAAATCAATGAAAGCGATAAGGCCGGAAAGAACCCCAAAAAAAAATTAAATATATCCAGAAAGTTTAATCTTTGATAATTTATAACTTTCTCCATTTTTTTTAGACAAGTTAGCTGGAAAACTGAAAAAAAAAATATATATATATATTGTTAGAAATACAAAAATTAAACTATCGGAAAACATATGATTCGAATCCTATAAATATCCCAAAGGGAATTTGGTACGGTCCTTACTCCTTTCATGAGATGAAAAAAAATGATCCACCTGTTTTTTTTATAATTTAATTTTTATATTTCTAAAAGAATTTTTTTCTTGGAAAAAACTGTGTTGGTTACTATTTAGACAGTAAATGTTGCGTGATATTAAGTTGTCCTTTCCTTTTGAATTTGAGTATATTAATGCCGACCTGAGAGTAGGTCCGACGGGCATCGGACCTACTTTGGTTCGATAGGTTTAATCACCGTCAATCTGTTTTAAGATTCTAGCAAAACGCTTTAATTTTCGTGCGTATCTGTTTCAATTATCGTACGGATAAATCTTAAGTTAGATCGGACGGTCATCATGCTCGTTGAACCTAAAAGTAGGTCCGATGGGCATCAGACCTACTCCGTTCTCATCAATGCCATATTGCCCCGTGCCCCCGTTTGTACTTTTGTAATTCTTTTTTGTCTAAAATCGACTGTGTGTCAGACGCCTGTTCCCTATATGATGGTGTCTGATTTTCTATAATAAGACGGACAAGTATCCTCTCCATTACTGTAAAAGATTCCTTTCACTTTACAGTTTGAGATTAACTCTCATCCGCTTTGAGATTCGGGCTAACGCAGGGGGAGTATTAATGAGCCTTGACATTCGTGCCAAGTTCAAAAGAACGGTCCAGATCCAGTAATTGTAAAAGTATCCCTATTACGGTACCGGAGAGGATGTGAATTCTAATAAGACAGCGCGTGAGGCACGGATTTTCATGCACGTACAGATATCACATTTACATGCTTTTGATTTAGCTTGGGGCTCACGTATCACATATCAAGAATTGCTACAATTAATGTCATGAAATGATGTGTTTGAATAAACAATGTACCAAATCACGTTAAGTAAGAGTAGAGGCGGATTTAGAATTTTCAAAAAAAAAAAATAGGGAATCGAATTCAAACTTATTAGCTATTCAGGTACTAGTTAAAAAAACAAGAGTGAGTTTATGGTACTATGCATAGCATGATTTGGTCTGTAATACGGATCATATTTTCGTTTTTAAAATTCTAACGGTCAATCCGAACTGTTTAAATGATTTTTATATGAATATGTACTTGCAGACCGAATTTTTTATTTTTTTTATTTTTTTACTATTTTTAAAGATAGATAAAAAATGACTGTTTTTTGATGGTCCAGAATTTTCATATCAAGTGATTTTCTATCTATCTTAAAAAAATAAAAATAAAAATAAAAATTCTAAAAAATATAAAATTTGATCTGCAAGTACATTAGGATTTTGAAAACAAAAATATTGATCCGTATTACGAACCAACCCGTGATATGCATAGTACCAGACTCACTCAAAAAGTAATGCTCTTAACTTATAATTTACAATACTTCTTAGTAGCTTCTACCGTGTTTTAAAAAAACTGTATAATTATTAATCTCTGACTTCTAATTTTCAATACTCTAACTTTTAGTCTTAATTGCCAATTAGAATTCAAAAAACTCTAAATTTAACTCCAGTTACAAATTGTAATTCCATAAAGGGCAAATAAAATTTCAGAATACAAGGGGAAAAAATTAATCTAGACCTATAAATTTCTAACAAAATTCAAAATCAGGAGAAAAACAGTTACCCCCTGTACCTTACTGGTCCGTCACATTGTAAGAGTATCCTATAATCTCATCCTAAAAATTTAGTTGTTTTTATATTGAAATTATTAAACAGATTAGCAGTTCACCAAAAATTATGTAAAACAACAGGAAAATGTTAAATTGAGTATGTACAAAATTACTACAATTTGTTTGTACTGAATTCCAATAAAAATAGTTTCAACTTTCAACATATTTGCGTCAATTGGAAAAAAAAAAAAAAAAAACACAATTGCTCCTCGATTCAATCAACATTAAACGATTATTATAGAATGCATTCCATTTATATAATGATGCTAAACACCTTGGCAAATCTGAAGATCAATTCAAGATCTAGAGATGCTAATTGCCATTTATGCTAATTGCCAGGTGTACATTGAAAGATGTGTAACCACAAACCAATTGCCAAGTGTCTCATTGGAAACTGTGTTACCCAAATCAAGGAATACTGTAATAAAACAAGAACAAAGTTAGCGTGTGTCAGAGAGACTTCTATTACTAATACTGGCCTTACAAAAGGAATATATTATAAATATAAATATAAACCAACACAGCAATCTTCTAATATTTTTGTCTTTCAATGCAGGGATTAGGTTGGGAGTTGTGTTAAGTGATGTTTATACCACACAAATCTTTTAGATTAATTAAACATATTAGAGGTAATATAGTGGAACATTCACCTAATCCTTTTCTTAATTTAATGGCCAAAGTACCATTACTAGAAAGTTCTCAACTATACCAATAGTCTAGACCCATAATAAATTAATAATTTTTTAATTGGATTACGGAAAGCCAAGCATTAATTACACTGCAGTTAGCTGAAGGTTGTTGAAGTTTGTCTCTCCTTTATTCTTTTTCCCATTTTAATTTTTTATTTTCCTCTGAACAGTTTCCAAAAATAAACTTTTAAGTTTTAAGCTGACCTGGTCAATATCGGAAGGGCTCGACTGTTTTCACAGTCGTGTAATAATAAGAAATGAGTGAGTCTACGGTGCTATGTATATCACGGGTTGGTCCGTAATACAGATTAATATTTCTGTTTTAAAATTCTAATGGTCGATATAAACCATTCAACATGATCTCCATATGAATATGTACTTGCAGACCGAATTTTATATTTTTTAGAATTGTTTTATTATTTTTTAAGATAGGTAGAAAATAACTTGATCTGAAAATTCTAGACCATCTAAAAACAGTGATTTTCTACTTATTTTAGAAAATAGTAAAAAAAATTAAAAATATAAAATTCGATCTGCAAGTACATATTCATATGAAAATCATTTTGAACAGTTCGGATCGATCGTTAGGATATCGAAAATGAAAATATTGATCTGTATTACGGACCAAATCGTGATATGCATAGTACCATAGACTCACTCATAAGAAATTGCTTATATGGCACGGTATTGTGTACATGTCATGATTTGTGTCTCGTGCCGTGTTTTTTTGTGCATCGTAATTAATTTTTGAAAAATTAACACATGCGAATCAGTTTAATCACGAAACAACATGTGACTAACATGAACAATTTTAATAATTCCACATTTGTTGACATTTTTTATTTTTCCAATAAACTAATTTATATTAAAAAAATAGTTAAACTCGATCAAATGTGACTAATGTGAACAAATGTGATCAATCATGACACATTTGATCAGAGCATGTGTTGTTACGGCATGATTAACATGTCATGATTATTTATGTGTTGTGACCGTTTCATGTTATTTGATCGCGACATAATACGGTACGTAAAAAAATAATTTGATAACGTCTCGACACAACACGTAACCAAATCACGATGTATTAATCACGACATAGTACGACACAAATTTACTTCAATATTTATATCCAAATCAAGATCAAAAGTACTTTAAAGCCACTCAAGGAAACTAACCTAAATATATGGGCTTTAACTCCTTCCCATTTCAGAGTTCCCATCACATGAAAAAGAAAAAAGTTCCTGCTTTGAAATTTTGCATTAAACGAGGCCACGCCCAATATGTGTTCCTACAGGCTTTTAATAAGAAAATAAGTTAACAGAAGGCCTAATTATTAGGTTTAACAATTAATTCTTATTATCAGGGCTTTTAAGTTCTATCCTTTTGTACGGGCTGACAACTGCGGCCCATTACCGGGTCACTGCGAAAGTACAATGTCTTGGAAGTGAGAAGAATAACCACTGCATTCTGGACCCACATGTCATAAACCCGTTCGTTTCAGGCATGTCCTATTGTCCCGGCTTTACACTTACTCTTCTTTGCTCCGTCCCTCTCCAACTCTGTAGGCCTGTAGCTAATTTCCAGATTTTCTGGTAGAGATGT
Organism: Carex kokanica; assembly: GCA_025461125.1. NCBI lineage: Eukaryota > Viridiplantae > Streptophyta > Magnoliopsida > Poales > Cyperaceae > Carex > Carex kokanica. The sequence continues at coordinate 1,071,040 of JAJGRX010001360.1, read as the reverse complement.
TGACAGAGCTGGCTCTAACTCATGCAGCGCACAAATTATATACTTTTTCATTTCTCTAGTTGATCTTGCGATGTATGAAGTCAACCTAGCTTTGTCAATATCTTTACCCGGATTTCCCAAATTTTTGCTAAATTAGAGAGGATAGCGACTTTTAACACCAATTTTACATCAGGAGGGTTCAAATGGCTTCATTTTTTGTCATCATGTCTCTATTTTTAAAAAATTTAATAACTTAAAATTTAAAACTTAAAAGTCAAAATAAAACCGTTGAATATGATCTACATCATTTTATCTGTGTGCTCATATATCACATTTTGATTTTGTTTTTATATGAATCAATAACTTGAAAAATTAACGTTTAAGAAATATCCACATTAGTATGTTTTTTACAAGCTCTTGATGACAACCGAAATAAAATTAAAATGTTATAATTTTTCACAAGTGCATAGATAAAATGATGTAGAGCATATCTAACTATTTTATTTTGACTTTTAAATTTTAAATTTTAAGATATTAAAATTTTTAAAAATAAATGCACGGTGAAAGGCATAAAAAATAGTGACATTTGAACCTCTCTTTTTACAAAATTCGATTCTTTCTGAATCTCCTCTTTAACAAGATTCAATTATTCAAACCTTCCAATTAATATACATCTCTCGCTCAAGATCTCCTCTCTCCATTTCCCCCCTTTTTCTCAAATCATGCATCTATGGCCATCGCTGAAAATTAGGGATTCGTTCAAGCGGACGTACCTGGAGAAGCTCGAGTTGAATCTCCACCGCATGAAGCGTAGCAAGGCATCTCCGGCGACGGCGCCGCTCCTATCTGACAAGTCCAACGGCGGCACCTCCACCTCCGCCAATGATGAAGTGGGTACCACCAAATCCGTCAGATTATTGCTTTTCTGCCATGATATTTTCATGCTCTTGACCTGTTGCTGTTGCTGCTTCTGCTGCGGAGGTATAAACTTAATTCACCCGTTTTTCTATTGTTTTCATAACTCTTCGTTGAATTGTACTAACATATTGCAAAATTTAGTTTATTCGGCTTGATCAAATATCATGATCAACGGACCCTACTCCACTCGGTTCACTAATTAAAATAATTTCCTTGTGATGATTTTATTTTGCAAAAACTGATGTGAGGTTCTTTTGGAGTGTCATAAATTTTGTTGGGGGAATTTCATGTATCCCCTCAAAAACTTCAATAGTACGTATTCCCTCTCAAAAGTTTGTAATATCATATTTGTAGTATCAAGTCAAGCGATCAAATGTGTGAGTTTTTAAATTAATTTTAATGCATTTATTTTTCAACATTTTTGACAACTTGATTTGATACTAAAATAACTAGAAAATATAAATTTTTTGCATATAAATGCATCACTCATAAAATAAATCAGTTTGAACAGTTTGAATTAGTCGTTTGAAGTCTATCCAATTAATTTTGTAGTTGGTGTGTCATATGACACTGATGTCATACTAGTTGGACTCCTTATTCATCTGTCATTTACTTAGCTTAAGCATATTAGCCCTCCTTATTAAAAGAAATTACATGAAATTTATTCATCTCACCCAGAATCTCAATCTTAATTTTCTAGTTCCTTAAACTGAATGTAGTCGAAGGAAATGTTTACTCTTGATCAATTTTCTCATAACAATTTAGAGAAAAGCTTTGTCCTAAATTCCTGGTAGAAGTTTTGTGCATGATGGAGATGGACAGAGATCACAACAGCAACAGCAAGAAGTCAAATAACTCTAGCATACACAGTAAGAATTCACATGATAGAAGACTGCAACAATATCTGAACCAGTTGTAACTTGTAAGAGATGTTTGTTAATAACATGACAGTTTATTGCCCTCAAACATTACAAACAGATATAAAAGAAGTTTGTTTAATGACCATATTGGCATATCAAAAAAGCAGAATCTCCACAAAAAGCTAAATTAATCAACCTTCTTGACCAGTTTAAAAAAAAAATTTAGCTTATTTTTCTTTCGTCAAATTACCACCCCCTGGAGCTGAGAAACTTAACAAGCTGGCCAAGTGTCAAGTCCACAGTTTCGTTCCATGCATGAGCTAGATCTGACGATGCATTTCGAGGAAGAAGCTGTATAGGCTGAAAAGGATAGAAAGGTTTTAATTAGTTTTGCTGCCATAAGATTGCCTTAAAGAAAATAATGGCATAATGAAGTAAACTGTAAAAAAACACAAGAAAACAAAAATCTCTAAAGCTTATTCTATGATATCATTATCAAGAATGGTTTGATGGGTGTCTTTTCAAACACCTAAGTATAAAAAATTCCCTGCAAAACGAGAACTGTAGCATGTTATGCTCTAACATGAAAAGCATGACTTGCATAAAACTCATAATTTTTCTATTAACTTGTGTGATAACTACCCCCAGCAAGAGAATCAGAAACGCTTAACACTCTCCGGCACACCCCACACTGAAGGCCCCTTGGGAGGGGCAAATGTCAGAGATTAAGTATAATAATCCTTACCCGAATGACATACGTGCATTCATGTTTTATCCTACTTTAAACAGAAATTAGCACTGAAGAAGGAAAGACAGTGTAGGCATCTTCCATCTTCCAATGGTAATACCATATGTCCTACACTTGTAGAGATATGCATACTGTCTATAACTTCCAATGCCATAACATAATATATCACTGGAATAATCGGTTTTGGTCTCTGGACAACACCAAAGGTGCCAGATTGCTTCCTGAATTGTCATTTGGACTCAATTGGCCCTGAAACTTCCCAAGTGAACCAAATTGGATCTTCTGTTCTTTTACTGGTTAGGTATGTTAAATTGGAGTTGCATTAAGTCCCAGGTCAGTTAACATAGGGACGCTCCTCTCTATTGTTTATTGTTCCATTCTTCCTCTATATGTTTTCTGATGGCTTACTGTATCCGCACCCTATGAAAAGATCTACCCCCCCTCCCCTCCCCACCTCGCAGGGCTCCTCTCTTGTTTGCCCCTCTTTCCAATGTCACCTTGTCTCATCTAACAACACCTAGACTAATCCGTGTTGTGTTTTCCATAGGGCTTGCACCACCTCAAATTTCCTAGCTGCTGGGGCCCCCCTCCAAAAAAGAAACAGAAAAAAAGAACGGAAGGTCTCAACCTCATCAGGCCCGTGTTACATTGCCGTGTGTGCTCGTTGAAACCACCACATTTACATCTCCATCCAATTTTCTCGCTATACCACGTCATCAGATCCCCTCTCCAGGCCCCCAACGCCAAGGATCTGGGAAAAGTGATGTTTACAGGACTAGCCTGAGAAGGTGATCTGATGCGAATCTTAGAAGGCAATGAGTAAACACGAAAGATGGTGGACCGAAATAAATAGACGCTCGAACAACAAAGTAAGGAGAAAATGGAAGGCAAAGAAAGAGAGAGATAGTTGGGCAAGTGAGCCTCAAGAAAAGGAGGCTTCAGTAGCCACAATACTACTTGTGTTTCTAGAAGTCCGAAGGACCAATTTGGTTGAAATGAATTCAGGAACCAATATGGTTTTTGGGTAAATTGTGAGGAGCTATGACTCAAATTTACCTACAACTTATATTCAATTTTTTGCAGACTCAGATAAAATTGATCTTCAGTTATGCACAATGTCACAAACCACTGGTGTGCTATCAACCAAAACCCAGTGCTTGCATCCATACAAAACCAAACGAAGTCATGAATTTTTTTCCCTTCTTATGTTTTGAGCCAACTACTGTTTAGGTAAGTGACAAAGTAATTTTGCTCTACTATTCAGTTAAACCCAAAAACTTCATTAAAGTCATGCAATATCTTATGATTTGGTCATTTCCAATAACTTCAATGGCTAAAGTAGTGCTTACTGCATGCTTTCTGATTTATTTTGCACCAATTGCTCATCCCAACAGTATGTTCCCTTAGGAGACTCATTAAACACTAGATCTAATATGTGTCAAAAAGTAACAAAATTCATAGAAGAAATTTGAAAGTTTCGTATTTCAGATTCACCAGTACCGCCAATAAATGACTACTCATGCTGTAACATACTGAAACTTCTATATAACAACATAATACCTAAATTAAATTTTTTTTATCACAAATTCAATCATAATCAAACATTTCTGAGATATTTTCTCAATATAGATTGATTAAACAAAATAAAAAGACTAACCAGACGACCAATTTTTACAATAAACCAAACAGAAACAACTTTCACTTGAATCATACCTCAAAGCTCGTAGAATCACACTCATGGAGAGATCTATGGATCCCTCTTCGCTGGTAAAACACTACGCCTCCCGTAAAAACAGCCCCTAAAGTGGCCCCAAGGAGTCGCTCCTGAATCAAACAAGGGCGTTAAGGAATAGTTACAGCTTTATTTTGTTTTTGTTTTTAAGTAAAGCTTTCTCCTTTTTAATGTCTATTCTTAAAAGCAATTGACAAAAATAGATGCGATAATAGAAACAAGCTTAGATCAAGAGAAAACCTGAGCGAGAATGCTAATCATTTCTATGCAATTCTGTTGGTTTTTTGGGGAAATGGAGAACCTCGCGCTCGATGGAAATGGGGGAACGAAAACTACAAAGTTGCAATCAACAAAAGAGACACTAGAGGAAGCTGCTGCACTAAGAGAGGAAATAGATAAAGTTGTTGTCAGTTCAATGATAAATGAATGGAATAACAAGAAAAACATTGTTGATATTAAACATTCATTGGAGGAGGAAATTGATAATGTTTTATTCGGTAAAATCATGAAAGATTTGACCAAATTTTGTTCATCTAGTTCGACTCTCGCTCTCAGTAAAGAGAGAGATCACAAGGCTGCTATCAGTTTAATGATAAATGATTGCAATGCCAACAAAGAAGCTATTCAAATTGAATATTCTCTGAGGGAGGACATCGATCGTTTTGTAATAAGTGAGACTATGAAAGATTTCTTAAAATGTAGCTCATCAACTTCAACTGCATGTCGCAACAACGAAAATTCTGATGATGAAGTACAGAAGGAAACTATAAACAAGGAAGTATTGCAAGACACTAATACGGCCTTCACTAAACTTTCAGAGAGATTTTCAGATGTTGAGACCATGATTAGCAGTAGAACAGATGCAAACAATAAAAGGTTAGTAGATTATGGTTTCACCCAACAGTAGAACAGATGCAAACTTCTTTAATCAGGGATCGACCGATTTAAAGACCAAAAAAATATGGATTTACAGGTTAGAAAATCTCGAGCAGCAATTAGACGTCATGAAAGAGGAAATAATTTTGCTAAAAGGAAAGGAGTTTCTGTACCGAAATGCTTTTCTTAGGCGATGTTATGATCTACAAACAGCTGAAGCAGAGGTTGAAACTTTATCTTAATTAAAGGCACATAATATATAACAATTTCATATGGATTTTATTTATGAAGATATTATCTTCGTTTTAATTACAGGTTGTGAATTACTAGGAACCATTGTGTAACTATGACATGTATTGTTGTTAAAATCACCAACAGTAAGAAACTATGTACTAAGGTTGTGAATTAGGCGATGTAATTTACACAATGTATCAATTATGGGAAAATATGAAAAGTTTTTTGGGCAATCGATGCCTTGATGTACACAATTAAGGCAGAGAAAGAGAAACCACATATCTAGTGTATTTTTTTTCTTTTTAAAAAGTGCACGCCACCAAAATCTGCAAAGATGAATGAAATCTATCTAACATGTCGTAAGGGAACTAAAATGAAATAAGATTAGCAAACAACACAACTTTTCGAGTGGAAAATGCTTTAAACAATCGAGTTTTCAACTTTGGCATAGGTTCTGAAGCATCTAAAATCAGACTCGAGATCACACAGGCTTACTTTCGATTTAATATATTAGTATGAAGATCTGAAAATAAAAAGCAAGACATCAAAAAGAGAACAGAAGGTACCATTGTGGCGTTGGTAGGATCTGAGTCTCTTCTCGGCGTGGCGTACAAGCAATACCTTCGAAACCCTAAATCCGGACGACAGGGAAATAAATAGACGCCGGACGACCCTATATCCGGATCAATTTGGGCCTTATTCGGCCCAATTTAGAATACACTGATCCCTTTAATATTCGGGCGGATTTTTAATCGAACGGTCCGGATTAATCGAACGGTCCGGGTCACTGCGAAAGTACAATGTCTTGGATGTGAGAAGAATAACCACTGCATTCTGGACCCACATGTCATAAACCCGTTCGTTTCAGGCATGCCCTGGCTTTACACTTCTCTTCTTTGCTCCGTCCATCCCTCTCTAACTCTGTAGCTAATTTCCAGATTTTCTGGTAGAGATGTTGACAGAGCTGGTTCTAACTCATGCAGCGCACGAATTATATACTTTTTCATTTCTCTGTTGATCTTGCGATGTATGAAGTCAATCTAGCTTTGTCAATATCTTTACCCGGATTTCCCAAATTTTTGCTAAATTAGAGAGGATAGCGACTTTTAACACCAATTTTACAGAATCAAAATTCGATTCTATCTGAATCTCCTCTTTAACAAGATTCAATTATTCAAACCTTCCTATTAATATTATACTGTATTACATCTCTCGCTCAAGATCTCCATTTCCCCCCTTTTTCTCAAATCATGCATCTATGGCCATCGCTGAAAATTAGGGATTCGTTCAAGCGGGCGTACCTGGAGAAGCTCGAGTTGAATCTCCACCGCATGAAGCGTAGCAAGGCATCTCCGGCGACGGCGCCGCTCCTATCTGACAAGTCCAACGGCGGCACCTCCACCTCCGCCAATGATGAAGTGGGTACCACCAAATCCGTCGGATTGTTGCATTTCTGCCATGATATTTTCATGCTCTTGACCTGTTGCTGTTGCTGCTTCTGCTGCGGAGGTATAAACTTCATTCACCCGTTTTTCTATTGTTTTCATAACTCTTCGTTGAATTGTACTAACAGATTGCAAAATTTAGTTTATTCGGCTTGATCAAATATCATGATCAACGGACCCTACTCCACTCGGTTCACTAATTAAAATAATTTCCTTGTGATGATTTTATTTTGCAAAAACTGATGTGAGGTTCTTTTGGCGTGTCATAAATTTTGTTGGGGGAATTTCATGTATCCCCTCAAAAACTTCAATAGTACGTATTCCTCCTCAAAAGTTTGTAATATCATATTTGTCCTTCAAAAGTACAAGAACTCACATATTTACCCAATTCATCAACTTTTTCATTAATTTCAAATTTATCACCATTCTAAATTCATAATTCCCATTTTACCATTATAAGAACTCAAAGAAATTAGAAAGGAGATAAGTTATTACTAAATGCATATGATTTAATTTAGATGAGCATATATAGAATCACTAGAATATGTGATGGTCAGAGTTCAACGATTGAGAATCGCAATGAAATTGAAAGAACGAAAGGATAATTTGGGTGAATCTGAAGAAAATTGAATACAGCGGAAATAGCGAAGTTGAAAGGAATAGAGCAAAGCTCATTAATTTCCTAATGAATCACATGATTAGTTCCATACATGGATTCGCCTTTATATAGCGAGCCAAGGCATCTAATTACAATTAAAAATAAGAATCTAGAGAGGTCTAATGAAGTATAGCTTGCATCATCTTATTTGAACAGTTGGCTCAAGAGCCGATTCTGACTTCCTGGGACCCGCTCTTCAGTTGCTATGCTTATTGTTCAGTTGGCTCCAACAGTAAGAGAGGCACGGTATTGCGGTCAGACCATTAATTAATAGCTTGCTTCCCGTTGAATTCAGTGAGTACCCGTTTGAATTGGGTTTTAATAGTTTGCTGCCCGCGGAGCCTTTCTTTTCCTTGCTTCTTCTTCAATTGGAACTCTGACTACTCCCAAATCAGTTGAGTTGCTGCTCCTGCCATTTCCGTCTATCTTTCCTCTCCTCTCTCTGCCTTGCTCTTACAACTATCAAATGGAATAATCTTTCTTCAAGGGTATAATGGTCAAAACTTTACTAATTGATATGGTGAAGACGTGAAGTGAATTCAGAGTCTCAAATATTAGGATTTAACTACTTTTAGATATATTTAATATACTGTAAAATTATGTTGGGTAAATATGTGAGTTTTTGCACTTTTAAAGGACAAATATGATATTACAAATTTTGAGGGGGAAATTTGTAATATTGAAGAGTTCGTTTGATGTGGACCTAAACACAAGCCAGTCAGATCTTCCAATTGAATGTCTTCTGAACCATTGATAGATATATACTCAGACCAGAAATAAGTACCTAGATTGATTTATTCATTGAATGTTTCAAGGGTCACCTAAGGTAACATAATATTTTAGTTTGAATCCAGACTGTCCGAGCTGATTTGGCATGAATATTAAAGGATATTAAAGGGGCCCTGTGCATTCCATCTCAGGCAGGATTTGCCCGGATTATGACCGGACGGTCTGGATCCAAACTCAAATAAAAACCAAGTTTATCCACAAGTAATGCTTGCTCAAATACACGATGACAGAAGTATTTACTCTACCTGCAAGGATTATAAATAAAAAGAATTTTGAATTTATAAGTTAATAGAGGTATTTACTTGAAGTAGAATTTCACAATATTTTGTACTTCTATGATTTGCACAGGGGACTAATTACTAATGCAACAGTTCTCTTTTCCAATTTTGTGATTTCAGCTTGTGGTAATGAAGAAGGAAAATCCCCTTTGCACTGATTGTAGCTTCAGCATGCATAATAGAGTGAATGAAAACAAAATTATTTGCCAATTTGTATATAGCTTCAGCTTGAACCTGATAGCTTGAAATTTTTTGGTTATTTAATCTTTTATCGAATAAAGTTTTATTCTTTAATTTAGTTCCATGAAAGATGTGGTGTTACCTAGAATTGACCATTGGCTCAATTTGGAGCTATAGTAGTATCAGTGCACATCATGCTAATCTAGTAAAATGTAACAGGTCACTGTATCAGGCTCAAACCCTTCGTACTGCATCTTATCGGATAATCATAAAGCCTATTTGATCCATCCACAGTGTGTTTTTACTATGTTGGTTCAGCTCAATGTCCTTTGAAATCATGGTTCCCTAAAACAATCTAACGGTTCATCAAGAAGGCTTTACCAGACATGCTGCAATAACCATAGATAGTAGGTTAATTTATTAATTCCCCTTTGTCCTCCATCACATAGAACAGATTCTCTGCTTCGCTTGCTAGTTCTTTTTAGGCTCTATTAATGCAATGGAAGTGGTAACATTTTCGAGATGGGGCGGTAGCACAGTTGGCTAGAAAAAAAGTCCTAGGACTGTGGCTACCCAAAGGTCGAGAGTTTAAGTCCTGCTCACGACTTTGCAGCTTTCTGCTTAGATTTCAAAAAAAAAGAAAAGGTAATAACATTTTCTGTTCTAAGCACTGTTCTGTTCACCAAGGGGTACTGCATAAAGACCTTGTATAAAATAGTTGTTAACGACAGCATTCTAATTACAAAATTGTAAATCATCTCAATTTTTTGTATAAGCTTCCAAAAGTTATAAATTACTTATTTGAACCGATTTATTTGAATTACCAACATCCATAAATTAAAATTCAGAAAAATGAATGCACAAAGGGAGGGAAAAAACGGTAATTTCAGAAAGAATTCTATAAACGCTCGCAATTGGCAGCATCTACTTTTTTAATGCTTGCTTTTTAAAATTTTCCCTTTTTTAAACCATTTACTCATACAACATAGAAGTTATACCAATGTATTTTGTGTACAAAGCGTAATGACACTGTTGTAACCTTGTAGGTTGTTGATCACACCATGAACTACTTTAGGAACCATTTCAATGATTTCATCAAGTATCCCTATACATACTCCATGGCTATCAAAACCATAAATTATAAGGCACGAGATAGTCTCGTCACTTGTAATTATTTTAGCAAAAACCATATATGTGCTATCCATTTAGTGCTCTTGTATAAAAATCATGAATGTAGTGATGGTAATAGAAGCAGCTTAATTAGCAACTATTGCAACAAGCATCTTCATTCTTCAAAGCCCTCTGTTGTAAAACCAATCCTTTGACATGTAAGTAAAGTAGTAAGGAATCATAGTAGGTCCGATGCCCATCGGACCTACCTTTGGTTCGATGGGTGTGATGACCATTCGATCTGCATTAAGATTCGTGTGCTATGTATCAAAATCCGTGCAAGTGTGTATCAATTTCCGTGTGCATGATCTTGATGCTAATCATACGGTCCTAGAGCTCATTGAACCTAAATGTAGGTCCGATGCCCATCGGACCTACTCCTATCTCAAGTAGTAAACCCATAAAATACTGTAACATACTGTTATTATGTTTACTTTGGCATGGCTATCACGTTCAGCATTCCCAGAGATTTATGATTACAATGTTTGATTTAGTATAGATTGCAATGTCTATCAGAATTAAAGAAAATCAACATTCCATTGTTAATAAACTTTATAACATGAATCTACCAAATTACAATATGATAACATTCGATCAAAACATGAATCTACAATTACTGCAGTTAAAATATTGTTTTGTACATGAGAAACTGAAACTTAAATTTAATATCTGCGCTAAATTAATAATTGGAAGGGTTTTTTTTTTTATTACATTACATACTTGACAATTCACAATAAAACTCCTTGAGGTATCAGGTATCTCCATTGTTAGCTAGAAGCCTAGAACTACAATAATCGTTCCTAATCCAACTATTATCACAAATACATGTTAACAAATCTCAAATCTTGAACTAATTTCAAATTGGCAACAGATACTGCACATAAGAAATATTATTTTGATATCTGGAATCAGTTGGTTTCCTAATTTAATTTCCAAGCCTACGGATATGGAAGTATTTCAATCAAGCGAGAATAGAAAAAATTCATCCCCACCATAAGCAACACAATAATTATCAAGTATTGAATTGTAATTGCAAAATACCACTAAAACATGTACTACTGTCACAATGCTGTATCAAAAACACCGCACCGTTTCCAACAGTATTGATTTCCTACGCACCATGAAGCCAATATTGTTTGATTTACATGGGACTACAGTAGAGGAATTGGTTTTGAGAACAACTCGTAAGCCAACTCTGTTACATCAACGCAAATTAAATAAAACTTATTCCAACCAAGAATAAATTTCCAAAGAGATTTATTTGTAGAGGTTGTAAAAAATAAGAACACTATTTCAAATTCAAATGTACTTCTTTTAATTTATAATCTCAAACTCAACGTACCAATCGGTCATATGGCTTAACCAAAAATCACCAAGAATCATTTTTTAAGGACATTTATACTACCGTATTTATATTCCTCTAATTGAAATGCATTTTTGCATTAAAATAAAGACGTTTCCAGAACCATGTCGTCTCCTTATTTTTTGAAAAATATCATGCCGTTCATTGTCTGGACGTCTGGTACCCCAACATACTTCATATAAGCAACACTACGTGTCCCAATTAATACAAAAACCACACATTCATGCCGGTAAAAAGAGGGGGAAAATAAAAAATAACTCAGCTAATTTGTCAAAAACAGGCAGTAGCATATATTCTCTGACAGACTGAAAGAGAAAGCACTAAGAAAATAAAGATAATACCCACTAAAAGGGGTAAATGATGCATCCAACAGGAAACTAGAAGAGAGAAGTGCCCTTGCCCTTCTTGTCTCCACCAATCTCAAAATGTTTGCATCTCTGCAATACAGAAACATAACAATTTTTTGCTAATTAAGCATCACTAAAAAAAGGGTACCTAAAAATTGAATGAAAAAATAAAAAGATACCTTGATAGCTTTCTGGGAGAAGTGCTTGCAGCTCTGGCACTGCAACTTCAGCACAATCTTCTTTGTGGTTTTAGCCTAAAATGAGAATAAGTTAAATCTACTATAAGAAAACTTGCATTATAGAACCAAGGATTCTAAATTTTGACACCTTGCATAACATGTAAAATAAGTTTTGCATGCTGGTAACACTAAAAAATTGCAGAACTTCACTTATGCAAAAAGAATAATACAAAACCACTTCAACTTGGTACACAGTAAAGCACTTTGTCCCAGTGATAAAAGCTATGACAGCCAAAAGTTAACAAGTTCAAAGCAGCAGAGATAGAATTATTCAAGTGTGCCTCTGTTTACCAGATAAAAAGAAGAAACATTAAAGATCTTTTCACATTTGCTTTAAAATGCCAGCAGCCATTTATAATGATCCAAATACCCCAACAAACCAACCCAATAACATCTTATATGCTAGACAATTTCTTGTGAGCCAGAGCCAATACTAACCCTCTGTAAACTTATTCAGAGACAGCAAGATAACCAGAAAGAATGAAGTAGTTTAAGCATTCTATAAATAAAATAAAGACAAGTACCTTCTTGTGGAAGACAGGCTTGGTCTGACCACCATAGCCGGATTGTTTGCGGTCATAGCGGCGCTTTCCCTGTGCTGACAGACTGTCCTTTCCCTTCTTGTACTGGGTGACCTTGTGTAAGGTGTGCTTGCCGCACGCCTTGTTGCGACAGTATGTCTTCTTTGTCTTAGGCACGTTCACCTTCAATCAATAACAAAATTCATAAACCTTGCCGATAATACGAAAGTGCATGATTTACTAGGAACCATTGTGTAACTATGACATGTATTGTTGTTAAAATCACCAACAGTAAGAAACTATGTACTAAGGTTGTGAATTAGGCAATGTAATTTACACGATGTATCAATTAAGTTCAATAAGCCATGAATGGTAAAACAGAGAAATAAATTGAGAAATAAGAGATGATTGTACAAAATGGGAAAATATGAAAAGTTTTTTGGGCAATCCATGCTTTGATGTACACAATTAAGGTAGAGTATGAGAAACCACAAATCTAGTGTATTTTTTTTCTCTTTTAAAAAAGTGCACGCCACCAAAAACTGCAAAGATGAATGAAATATATCTAACATGTCGTAAGGGAACTAAAATGAAATAAGATTAGCAAACAACACAACTTTACGAGTGGAAAATGCTTTAAACAATCGAGTTTTCAACTTTGGCATAGGTTCTGAAGCATCTAAAATCAGACTCGAGATCACACAGGCTTACTTTCGATTTAATATATTAGTATGAAGATCTGAAAATAAAAAGGAAGACATCAAAAAGAGAACAGAAGGTACCATTGTGGCGTTGGTAGGATCTGAGTCTTTTCTCGGCGCGGCGTACAAGCAATACCTTCAAAACCCTAAATCCGGACGACAGGGAAATAAATAGACGCCGGACGACCCTATATCCGGACCAATTTGGGCCTTCTTCGGCCCAATTTAGAATATACTGATCCCTTTAATATTCGGGCGGATTTTTAATCGAACGGTCCGGATCTAAACTCAAAGTTTGAGTTACTCTGGGGTATCCGAATTCACACACGCCGCCGCCTGAGCTTGTACTATCCTAGGCTAGGTCGTTTTTGCTTTTCTTTTTCTTTCTAAGTTGTTTGGTCCAGGTGGACCGGGCTTTCGGCCTACTCAAGGTTACATCTCTGGACCTAAATTAAACTTCCTTTGTTTGAATGTTTTTTGTCTTACAAGTAGAGACAAGTATCCTCCCAGGTACCGGCTTCAAGCAAATTACAGCTGTACGGCCCAGATTAATCCCAGCCGGTCCAAACTCAATCCGGTGCCTATTGAGACTGTAGGGGGTCTGTTTTGAGATTCGTGCCATGTTAAAGGAATTAATCTGGACCGTACATCTGTAATTTGCTTGAAGCCGGTACCTGGGAGGATGTGAATTCTAAGTAGGCGCACAACTTTACTTACCTAACCCTCAAATTAAATTCCAAGTTTTAATCTCTGTTTAAAAAGACTGACGGCATTATTTCTAGTTTTTTTTTTTATAATATCTCACAAACATTACAATTGCAATGCCATTATAATTTTGAGTAAAGATTGGAGCATAGTAACAACTTAATGATTCGGAAAATGTTCGGCAGGGTAAAAATTTTGTGATTCGGGTATAATTTAGAAATAATGTGGAATTATACATTGAGTCTAGATCGGAGATATTAGTCCCTAGAGAGGAAAAAAAAATGGAAAACCGAATAGTACGCAGATTGGTTCAGCAACTGCTCAAATTCCGAATTATTCACAAATCTTGTCACTATGGATTGGAGGACACGCTACCAAATTATTTAATATTCAGAAGTAATTTCCAATTGAATTTCTAACTTGTGACCTTCTACACAAAAACAGAGGGCATTGACTTGTTTTTTTTTTTTAAACTCAGACAGTTTGAATCTTATTCATGAGTCTGGCTAGTATGACATCAGTCTCATTTCAGCCTATATAACACCAACTTCAAAATCTATCGAATTGACTTCAAACGGTGAATCCAAATCGTTCAAACTGATCTATTTCATTAGTTGTGCGTTTATATGCAAAATTTATAATTTTTGGAATTTATGTAGTATTAAGTCAAGCAGTCAAATGTGTGAGTTTTTAAATTAATTTTAATGCATTTATTTTTCAACATTTTTGACCGTTTAATTTGATACTAAAATAGCTAGAAAATATAAATTTTTTGCATATAAACGCATCACTCATAAAATAAATCAGTTTGAACGGTTTAAATTAGCCCTTTGAAGTCTATCCAATCAATTTTGTAGTTGGTGTCATATGACACCGATGTCATACTAGCCGGACTCCTTATTCATCTGTCATGTACTTAGCTTAAGCATATTAGCCCTCCTTATTAAAAGAAATTACATGAAATTTATTCATCTCACCCAGAATCTCAATCTTAATTTTCTAGTTCCTTAAACTGCATGTAGTCGAACGAAATGTTTACTCTTTATCAATTTTCTCATAACACTTTAGAGAAAAGCGTCCTAAATTCCTGGTAGAAGTTTTGTGCATGATGGAGATGTACAGAGATCACAACAGCAACAGCAAGAAGTCAAATAACTCAAGCATACACAGTAAGAATTCACAAGATAGAAGACTGCAGCAATATCTGAACCAGTTGTAACTTGTAAGAGATGTTAATAACATGACAGTTTATTTCCCTCAAACATTACAAACAGAAATAAAAGAAGTTTGTTTAATGACCATATTGGCATATCAAAAAAGCAGAACCTCCACAAATAGCTAAATTAATCAACCTTCTTGACCAGTTTAAAAAAAAAAATTTAGCTTATTTTTTCTTTCGTCAAATTACCACCCCCTGGAGCTGAGAAACTTAACAAGCTGGCCAAGTGTCAAGTCCACAGTTTCGTTCCATGCATGAGCTAGATCTGACGATGCATTTCGAGGAAGAAGCTGTATAGGCTGAAAAGGATAGAAAGGTTTTAGTTATTTTTACTACCATAAGCTTGCCTTAAAGAAAATAATGGCATAATGAAGAAAACTGTAAAAAAAAACACAAGAAAACAAAAAACTCTAAAGCTTATTCTATGATATCATTATCAAGAATGGTTTGATGGGTGTCTTTTCAAACACCTAAGTATAAAAAATTCCCTGCAAAACGAGAAATGTAGCATGCTATGCTCTAACATGAAAAGCATGGCTTGCATAAAACTCATAATTTTTCTATTAACTTGTGTGATAACTACCCCCAACAAGAGAATCAGAAACACTTAACACTCTCCGGCACACCACACACTGGAGGCCCCTTGGGAGGGGCGAATGTCAGAGATTAAAAATAATAATCCTTACCTGAATAACATACGTGCATTCATGTTTTATCATACTTTAAACAGAAATTAGCACTGAAGAAGGAAAGACAGTGTAGGCATCTTCCATCTTCCAATGGTAATACCATATGTCCTACACTTGTAGAGATATGCATACTGTCTATAACTTCCAGTGCCATAACATAATACATCACTGGAAGAATCAGTTTTGGTCTCTGGACAACACCAAAGGTGCCAGATTGCTTCCTGAATTGTCGTTTGGATTCAATTGGCCCTGAAACTTCCCAAGTGAACCAAATTGGATCTTCTGTTCTTTTACTGGTTAGGTATGTTAAATTAGAGTCACATTAAGTCCCAGGTCAGTTAACATAGGGACGCTCCTCTCTATTGTTTATTGTTCCATTCTTCCTCTATATGTTTTCTGATGGCTTACTGTATCCGCACCCTATGAAAAGATCTACGCCCCCCCCACTCCTCACCTCGAAGGGATCCTCTCTTGTTTGCCCCTCTTTCCAATGTCACCTTGTCTCATCTAACAACACCTAGACTAATCCGTCATCAAATTTCCTAGCTGCTGGGGCCCCCCTCCAAAAAAGAAACAGAAAAAAAGAACGGAAGGTCTCAACCTCATCAGGCCCGTGTTACATTGCCGTGTGTGCTCGTTGAAACCACCACATTTACATCTCCATCCAATTTTCTCGCTATACCACGTCATCAGATCCCCTCTCCAGGCCCCCAACGCCAAGGATCTGGGAAAAGTGATGTTTACAGGACTAGCCTGAGAAGGTGATCTGATGCGAATCTTAGAAGGCAATGAGTAAACACGAAAGATGGTGGACCGAAATAAATAGACGCTCGAACAACAAAGTAAGGGAGAAAATGGAAGGCAAAGAAAGAGAGAGATAGTTGGGGAAGTAAGCCTCAAGAAAAGGAGGCTTCAGTAGCCACAATACTACTTGTGTTTCTAGAAGTCCGAAGGACCAATTTGGTTGAAATGAATTCAGGAACCAATATGGTTTTTGGGTAAATTGTGAGGAACTATGACTCAAATTTACCTACAACTCATATTCAATTTTTTGCAGACTCAGATAAAATTGACCTTCAGCTATGCAGTGTCACAAACCACTGGTGTGCTATCAACCAAAACCCAGTGCTGGCATCCATACAAAACCAAACGAAGTCATGAATTTTTTTTCCCTTCTTATGTTTTGAGCCAACTACTGTTCAGGTAAGTGACAAAGTAATTTTGCTCTACTATTCAGTAAACCCAAAAACTTCATTAAAGTCATGCAATATCTTATGATTTGGTCATTTCTAATAACTTCAATGGCTAAAGTAGTGCTTACTGCATGCTTTCTGATTTATTTTGCACCAATTGCTCATCCCAACAGTATGTCCCCTTTGGAGACTCATTAAACACTAGATCTAATATGTGTCAAAAGTACCAAAATTCATAGTAGAAATTTGAAAGTTTCATATTTCAGATTCACCAGTACCGCCAGTAAATGACTACTCATGCTGTAACATACTGAAACTTCTATATAACAACATAATACCTAAATTAATTTTTATAATCACAAATTCAATCATAATCAAACATTTCTGAGATATTTTCTCAAACTACTTTTCTCAATATAGATTGATTAAACAAAATAAAAAGACTAACCAGACGACTAATTTTTACAATAAACCAAACAGAAACAAATTTGACTTGAATCAAACCTCAAAGCTCGTAGAATCACATTCATGGAGAGATCTATGGATCCCTCTTCGCTGGTAAAACACTACGCCTCCCGTAAAAACAGCCCCTAAAGTGGCCCCAAGGAGTCGCTCCTGAATCAAACAAGGGCATTAAGGAATAGTTACAGCTTTATTTTGTTTTTGTTTTTAAGTAAAGCTTTCTCCTTTTTAATGTCTATTCTTAAAAGCAATTGACAAAAATAGATGCGATAATAGAAACAAGCTTAGATCAAGAGGAAACCTGAGCGAGAATGCTAATCATTTCTATGCAATTCTGTTGGTTTTTTGGGGAAATGGAGAACCTCGCGCTCGATGGAAATGGGGGAACGAAAACAAAATAAAAATAAAAATCGCTTGGAAAGCTTTGACAACTGCTTTCTACGAACAGTCGACCAGGCCCCAAAATGGGATACATTATCCATTTTCCTTTTTTTAATGGACATCTCTATTTTCTTTTGTAAGGCCCATAACAAACATGCCGTTTCTACATTTTTGGATTTACCTTAAATTAAATAACCTGATAAGGCGAATATATTATGTAAAAGAAATATTCCAGTGTTTGCTGACATTCAGTTATTCATTTGTTGTTGTTCTCCCTTTGTCATTGTTCTTGTTCAAAACAAAATCAAGTTAATAATATTCAGCACAATGTTTTTAACAGAGCCAATTTGATGTTGTTCAGGTTAATGCCCCAAATGTTATTAAGAAGTGGTTCCTATGGGGTTGAGGTAGTTCAAATGCAAAGTTCATTATATAAGATATGTTATTCCATTCTCCAATAAAGTTCTGACAATCCTCTAACCAAAAGCACACATGTTTAATTCTAGAGCACTGTAAGAATAAATGATCTGTAGTTTCTTATTGCGAACATAAATGACATCTGGTGCTACCTAGCCACCCTCTTTTGAGAAAATTAACCTTGGTCAAAATCCTATATTTGGTTAATAACCACATAATTAAATACCCTATTTTTAGAAGGTATTTTAAGCTTCCACCAGACCATGGTATGTAGTTCTTTGATTACTTTAAAGTTCAAAAATCAGTGAAGTTGTCATTGGATGACCATCTCCATCTCAATTGATCTGTCTCATGAGGAGTAATAAAGTTTTGTATGATTTTTACTATATCATCCCATTCATGTTTAACAACTCCGGTTAAAGTTCTACTAAAGGTCACCAATCCTTGGAAGAGATCACCTCATGGAATTCTATGTCTGAGGAAGTGCATATGTCAAACATAAAAGGGTAATTGGAAGCTAAAGATGATTCTCCAAACCAAATATCTTTCCAGAAACTAATAGAACTGTGTACCAAATATACTTAATTCTATCTCCCAAATGTTGTAATTGAGTAATGGATGTCCAAAATGGTGAAGGAGAAGTAACAACTTGAAAATCAAAGTAATTCATTTGGATAGCTTGTTACCAAGTCTTTGAATCTCCACCAGATAGAAGACCCATATTCATTTGTTCCAAATCTAAGATACCCATGACCCCATTCTTTTTTTATCATACATAATTTTTGCCAATTTACTAAGGAGTAGTAGTTCTTATTTGTCCCATAACCCTGCCAAAGAAACTTCCTCCTTAAACTATCAATTTGTTGGAGTATAATTCCAAGAGGTGATTTCTATTATCTCTTTGCATTTGTATCTGTAATATCATGTTGCCTAACAAAAAAAAGATAGAGGGGAGCGGGAGGTGAGTATTGAGCAGTAGATGATTGTTGCAACAAAGAAGAGTTGGTCCGTGTATAGCTCCAAATTTAGTAAGAGAGAGAGAGAAAACCATATCTAAATTCAGTTTTCTAGTTTATTTTCAATACTATTTTAATAGGTTTAGTTGTAAATGGGGGAATGGTTTAGATTTGTCTATTAATGTCACTTGATTCTTGGAAGCCCCTTGAGTTACAAAAAGCACTAAAAATAAGGTAGAAGATTTGCTTACGAGGATATGCTTGATTTCACATTGCATTTTGAACCGTTCAATCATTATAGAAAGATGGATGCACTATTTGAAGACCTACTTGATCGGTTAAGGACTTCAGGAAGACTTGCTGATTCGACACTGCTGGAAATTGTGCACTCGGCGATGTTGGATGCTCACAAGAAGACTGTGTCAGAAGAAAAATGGGGTTTGGTGCGGTTGCACCACAATGCAAGATTTCATGAGCTTTCTATTATGGAGTTAGAATGCTGCCTCAAGGTGGTACGCAAAGAGGCAGAGAATAACTTTTCTGATCAAAGGTATGAATTTGAACAAGCGCTTGCCAGTATATCAGAGCAACAGGCATTAATGCAAAAGAAACTTGAGGAATTAGAAATCATAATTGCAGAGAAAGATAGAGACTTAACTAGGATAAAAGAGAATGAACTTAAACTAGCGTTTGATGTGATATCAAATGAGGTGGAGAAAGCCGCAAAGGAAAATATTAAAAATAATTCAACCAACCAAAGCACGGTACCAAATGTGGATAGGGAAAGTAATGGCATGTTTGATGAATTGAAAAGCTCAATTGAGCAAAAGGTGTCAAAAATTGAAGTGAAATTGAAAAATGAGACGCATATTTTGACTGATAAGTTCAATAAATTGAAGCAAGACGGTGTGACCGATCTTGAAAATGATGGCGCAAAACAATTTCATGGCTTGTATAACATAGCACATTTACTGATTGGATTTGAGGAGATGATTTCTGATGTAAGCATGCTTGAAGAGAACATCAAATTTTCTTTCAAAATGATCGAAAGTTCAACAAATTTATTCAAGACGAAGCTAGAGGAAAGTAAACTCGAAATGGATATGGAGCGGGAAATGTTAAATCTTTTAATGAAAAGTTATATCCAAGAAGCACAATGCAACAATTGCAAGTTGGATTCAATTGGAGTAATAACAGCTGCCAAAACTACAAAGTTGCAATCAACAAAAGAGATATTAGAGGAAGCTGCTGCACTCAGAGAGGAAATAGATAAAGTTGTTGTCAGTTCAATGATAAATGAATGGAATAACAAGAAAAACATTGTTGATATTAAACATTCATTGGAGGAGGAAATTGATAATGTTTTATTCGGTAAAATCATGAAAGATTTGACCAAATTTTGTTTGTCTAGTTCGACTCTCGCTCTCAGTAAAGAGAGAGATCACAAGGCTGCTATCAGTTTAATGATAAATGATTGCAATGCCAACAAAGAAGCTATTCGAATTGAATATTCTCTGAGGGAGGACATCGATCGTTTTGTAATAAGTGAGACTATGAAAGATTTCTTAAAATGTAGCTCATCAACTTCAACTGCATGTCGCAACAACGAAAATTCTGATGATGAAGTACAGAAGGAAACTATAGACAAGGAAGTATTGCGAGACACTAATACGGCCTTCACTAAACTTTCAGAGAGATTTTCAGATGTTGAGACGATGATTAGCAGTAGAACAGATGCAAACAATAAAAGGTTAGTAGATTATGGTTTCACCCAACAGTAGAACATATGCAAACTTCTATAATCAGGGATCGACCGATTTAAAGACCAAAAAAATATGGATTTATAGGTTGGAAAATCTCGAGCAGCAATTAGACGTCATGAAAGAGGAAATAATTTTGCTAAAAGGAAAGGAGTTTCTGTACCGAAATGCTTTTCTTAGGCGATGTTATGATCTACAAACAGCTGAAGCAGAGGTTGAAACTTTATCTTAATTAAAGGCACATAATATATAACAATTTCATATGGATTTTATTTATGAAGATATTATCTTCGTTTTAATTACAGGTGGATTTGCTCGGTGATGAACTTGAATATCTTCTTGGCCTTATAAAGAAATCATATGAAGTACTAGATCATCATTTACCAGAACAGCAGTATCATTCTGAGGTAGTTTAGCTCTTTAAAATTTATGGTGTTTAAGAAACTAAACATAATTTACTAATTTGATGATTATGTGTTGAGGTGGCGGAGATCGTAAATCTACTTAAGAGGGAAGTAGATGCGGAGTTGCAGCCGTGATTGTTCGGAATCCAAGCACCAACAATTAATGAAATTTTGCAAATTGTACAGCAAATGTACATATGGAGAGTTGAATTTATTGGGACGATAATAGAAAGGAAAAATGTTAGTTTATTGTTGTGTTTTTGCCCCATTTTTTGTAATTACAACTCTTATCATCTTTCATTCTATCATTTATAATTTATCTACTTCACTTTAAATATTTGTTATTTTGCCTCTAGTTTCTTCCAACTTCTATTATCTGGCAATATTTTTTTGGCAAGGAAACATAAAGAACAAATATTGAAAGGAGCAAAGCCTGCCGATAAAAATTTAAAGACTTTTTATGGGCCCTATTTCAGCCCCGTAAATGCATTTTCTCTGGAGGCCCAAATACTTAATAGTGGATCCATTTACTTTGTGCGCATCAGTTGTTCCACAATGGACCCACATGTCAGCCCAACCATTTGGATTCCCCTGAAACCCTAATATAACATTCATCTCCTCTCATATACCCATCCCTCTGTGGCGCGCCTCCTCTGCTTCTCCAAACCCTAACCCAAGCAAACACACCGGAGAGAGGAGAAGAAGAAAAGCAAAGAGAAAATGGGTCGCGTTCGCACAAAAACCGTCAAGAAATCCTCTCGGCAGGTGATCGAGCGCTACTACTCGCGCATGACGCTCGACTTCCACATTAACAAGAAGGTTCTAGAAGAGGTGGCAATCATCCCCTCCAAGCGCCTCCGCAACAAGATCGCTGGGTTCACCACCCACCTCATGCGCCGGATCCAGCGTGGTCCGGTGAGAGGCATCTCGCTCAAGCTACAAGAAGAGGAGCGTGAGAGGCGCATGGACTTTGTGCCTGACGAGTCGGCGCTCAAAATTGATGCCATTGCAGTTGACAAGGAGACAATGGATATGCTTTCGGCACTTGGAATGGTGGATCTGCCAGGTGTAGGGCTTGCTGAGGAGGCACCCGCTGCAGCAACTTTTGGTAACCGTGCGCCGTTCTCAGGTCCCCGCAGGGGCAAGATATGAGGAGTATCTAGTTTTTTTTTATCTTAGTTTTGTTACTTTTTATTTATATTTATATTTTATGGACATGAATTGAGTTCTGAAGCTGATTTTGGATTTGCAATGTTGTACTGTTTGGTTATATGTTTAGCTTGAGATGGAATTTAGACTCGGACATTAAAGCCAATTGTGACCTTTTGTTGAGTTTCTTTTTTAATCAAATATATGGTCAAATTCAAAATGTGGATCTGTGTTACATGAAATTAAATTACTGAAGTGCTAGGTGATGAGTCCATCTTTACTAATGGTCTTCATACTAGGTAAACTTTATCAACTTTTATACATGTCCCATCTTTTCCATGTTTGCTGTTTTGTATTCTATAGTTCAGGTTCATGTCTAGCTTAGCTCCTCTTAGTTTTAGTTACCTGCTGGAACTTGGATGGAGGGATGGGTTTAAACTTTAAAGGCATCTGAAATAATGAAAAAATTAAGTACCTTCTTATATTAGTTCTGTTTAAATTTTAATTTGACTGTTCATGCAATGTGAATTGTTCATTAATTTTAGGTCAAGGCAAGTTTTCGGTGTATCGAAATAATATTATTCATCTTGTATTCTGTTTATATTTTGAATCCTAGGCAATCTTAATTTAGGTTTAAGGCATGTTATCATTCTATTGAAATAATACTGGTGAGTTGATGTTTTGATGTTGCTTGTTTTTGAAATGCCAGTACAGAATGTAAAGGAAGTAGTATTTAGTTCACGATATTCAGGTTGGCATTTGTTGAATTGAAAATTAGTAAATTAATCAAGTTGTGTTCCAAGTTTTGTTGATAGTCTAGTCTACCTTTATTACATTTTATTGAGGGTTCAACAAGTGTCAAGTTTTTGTTGATAGTCTGCCTTTATGTTGGTATTACCGCATTACAGAGGGTTCAAGCGGCTCCACTTTTGTAACTCCATTATGTCTTCATTTTAAAATTTTAATAACTTAAATATAAAATTTAAATGTCAAAATAAAATCGTTTTTAAAATAACTTAAATATAAAATTTAAATTTAAATGTCAAAATAATTATTAGATATGATCTAGATAATTTTGTGCACATAAATAAAATGTTATGCCAACTTGATTTTTATTATTATCAAGAGTTTGTAAAAATATATTAATATTCTTATTGTTGACTTTTAATTTGTTGATTTTTAAATAATTTTTTATGTGCATGTTACGAAAAATTAATATAAATCATACATAATGTTTTATTTTGATATATAAGTTCTATAATTTTTTTATTAAAAAATTAAAAAGTAAAAGCATAATGGAAGGAAAAAAATGAAGATATTTGGACCTTTTTTTATTTACTTAATTTGAAATGTCTCTGCTGTACCAAATTTGAGTTGGGTATTATATATGTCGCATAGAAAAATTTGTTTGTGTAAAATAAAAATAAGATGTAGTAAACAATTTAATACTTCTTAAATTTGTATAGCAACCAAAAATTGAACTAAAAATAATCTATGAGAATTCAAATGCCTTCATTTTATTGTGCTTCTATTGTGTCTTTATTGTGTCTTTATTTTTTAATTTTCTAATAACAAAAATTCTAAAATTTATATGTCAAAATAAAACCATTAGATGTGATCTATATAATTTTCTCTATATGCACATAAAAAATTATCACATTTCGATTTTAGTTTTATATGAATCAAGAAGTTGAAAAATCAACGTCTAGAACTTTAATTTGCTACATCGGTATATTTTTGCAAGCTCTTGATACTAATCAAAACAAAATTAAAATGCCGTGATATTTTGTGTGTAAGCATAGAGAAAATGATATAGATTATACCTAACGGTTTTATTTTAATATTTAAGTTTTAAATTTTAAATAACAAAAAATGGAGACATTTCAACCCTACTCATAAATTATAAGACAAATTTTTGCTAAATTCCGATGTATAGTCATCACATGACTTCCTTTTTCTGGCTCTTTTTTATGCTTAAATAGCAACCAGCAGATCATTATAATTTGCGCTATCTAATTAGAGTAAATTTCCGTTTGAAAAAAATATATTTTTTCTCTTATATAACAAACAAATTAAAACTCAAACAATTGAAATAAAGTTGTTAATTGTTATAACGTTGTAAATTTTGTTTTACGTACATGTAAAATTTAGGGTCGTTTCGTTTTATATTTTAATGGTTCTCAAAAACTTGTAAATATTAGTTGGTGCGGATTATTCCTTAGCATTGAATTTTTTGTGTTTATCAAAATGAAATGTCATCAATCTTTTTTGTTGCATATAGAAAATGAATAATACACAATATCTAATGATATAATTTTATTATTTGAGTTTTAAATTATTATAATTTAAAATCTAAAAATTATAAGTATGATAGAATCTGCACTGTAAAATTTTAAGAATTGTTTTTGTAATTGAATTAATAACATCATTAGTATTTCTTAAATCAATTTAATTCGCTGGTGTAATAACGTATCTTTCAAATTCAATTAATAAAAGATGCCTTCAAAATGGATAGATTGGTCGATTCAAATTTCATTAAATGAATAAAAAAAAAGTTAGGCTTATATCGGAATAAATCTTTATAAAAATTCAATAGAGTTCCATAGAATTGATTTAGAAATTATTTTTATCACAACAAAAAGTAGACTGAGGAAAATTCAGTGCAATATGTTTCTAAAAATTCTAATTTTTTTTTTTTTCTATTTACTGCTTATGCCAATCCATTTTCATTTCTGGTTCCTTCACTTGTGAAGACCTTCTGATCAGAGTGTTAGTCTAAATAAGAAAATTAAATACTTATATAACTTTTAAATATTTTTGTGGACATATGAACAAATAATCCATTATTTTAGTTTATACAGTTTTACTCCGGTTAATTAAGTTTGAGTGAGGCTATGGTACTATGCATAGCACGGTTGGGTCCGTGCTACGGGCTTCAAATTTGAGTTTTCAAAATTCTAACGGTCCATCCAAACCGTTCAACATGATTATAAAATGAATATGTACTTGCAAATCAAATTTTACATTTTTTCAAATTTTTTTACTATTTTTTAGATAGGTAGAAAATCACTTGATCTGCAAATTCTGGACCATCCAAAAACAGTGATTTTCTACCTATCTGAAAAAAATAGTAAAAAAATTCGAAAAAAATGTAAAATTTGATTTGCAAGTACATATTCATTTTATAATCACTGTTGAACAGGTTTGGAATGAACCGTTAGAATTTTGAAAACTCAAATTTAAAGCCGTAGCACAGACCATCCGTGCTATGCATAGTACCATAGCCTCACTCGTTAGAGTTTAATCCGAATTGAGTTGGTGTCAAAGGAAAGGAGCGGCAGTGAGAACTACTGGATGCTTCCAGTGCGAAAAATGTTCTTGTTTCCTTTCCCCCTCCTCTTCCTTTTTTCCTACCTCGCCTCTCTGCCTTTGTCAAATTCTCTCTACTCCACTGATCTCCTTCGCCAAGCCAAAGACGACAAGGAATGGCTCCTCTCCATTCGCCGTACACTGCACGAGTACCCCGAGCTCAGATTCCAAGAGCACAAAACCAGCGCCTTTATTCGATCTCAGCTCGATCAGTTAAACATATCCTATTCCTTCCCTTATGCTGATACTGGTATTGTTGCTGAAATCGGATCTGGCAAACCTCCAATTGTCGCTCTCCGTGCTGACATGGATGCTCTCCCTCTCCAAGTACGTTTGATTTGTCTTGCAATTTCATTTCAAATTTGATTAAATTTTGTTGGCATTGATTTGTGATGGTTAATTTGATGTAGGAACTGGTGGATTGGGAGCATAAGAGCAAAGTAGATGGGGTCATGCACGCTTGCGGCCATGATGTACATGTTTCTATGCTTCTTGGTGCTGCCAAATTGCTTAACCAACACAAAAACCAGCTGAAGGTATTAACTGCTGATATTTCTCAATTTGTTTATTAATTTTCTCGAAGGCAATTCTTCTATTACTTGATATATCACTTCCCATTGCTAATAGTTTCAATTTGAAAGTGAGGCTATGATACTATGTATAGTGACAATTGGTCTGTGCTACGGATCAATATTTCCGTTTTCAAAGTCCAAATAGTTGATCTGAACCGTTCAATGTGATTTCTATATGAA
The DNA here is from genome assembly GCA_025461125.1 of Carex kokanica. Classification (NCBI taxonomy): domain Eukaryota; kingdom Viridiplantae; phylum Streptophyta; class Magnoliopsida; order Poales; family Cyperaceae; genus Carex; species Carex kokanica. The sequence continues at coordinate 1,044,546 of JAJGRX010001360.1, read as the reverse complement.
AATGTACCTGCAGAATAAATTTTACATTTTTGGAACTTTTTACTAATTTTTTAGATAGGTAGAAAATCGCTATTTTCTAATGGTCTAAATTTTTTAAATCAAGTGATCTTTTACCTATCTAAAAAAATAGTAAAGAAAATTCTAAGAAAATGTAAAATTTGATCTATAAGTAAATTTTCATATGAAGATCATGTTGAAGCATTTCAGATTGGTTGTTGGAACTTTAAAAATGGAGATATCGATCCATAGTACGGACCAATATGCGCTATGCATAGTACCGTGGCCTCACTCTCAATTTGGAAATCCTTAATTCACAGTAATAGCAAGTGGAATTCATTTTGATAGTGGTGAGTAACAGAAATATGTATCTAGCTTCTGAAATTTAAATCGGTGGTGGTAGAAAATTCTTGCAGATTTGTTCTCAAACTTTTTAGTAGTGGCGTAGACTACTGCAAATAGAAATTATATCCATGAATTAGAACTGAAATTAACCGAAGTTCTCGTTGATGCCATTACAAATTTGCTGTCTTCAAGGGAACAGTGAGATTACTTTTCCAACCAGCAGAGGAGGGTGGTGCCGGTGCCTCTTACATGATCAAAGGAGGTGCTCTCAATGGCGTGGAAGCCATTTTTGGAATGCATATAGACTACTCACTGCCCACCGGAAAAGTTGCGGCAAATCCTGGGCCCACTCAGGCTGCTGTCAATTTCTTTAAAGCAAGAATAGAAGGAAAAGGAGGGGACGCCTCGGCCCCCCATCTTAGTGTGGATCCTATAATCGCTGCTTCTTTGGCAATTCTATCTTTGCAACAGCTTGTTTCTCGAGAAATTGATCCCCTCTATAGCCAGGTATGAAGACAACATACACTATGTCAGATATTAAGATTTATTCTGACATGGCCATGCTTCACTGCTTTTTTTTTTTTTTTGAAAAAAGGTACTATCAACAACATTTGTCAGAGGAGGGGCAAGTAATGATGTCACGCCTCAATTTGTTGAATTTGGGGGAACACTGAGGAGTCTTACTACGGATGGCTTGGAAAGACTTCAGAGACGCGTTAAAGAGGTAAATCCTGGAGATAATAATCCTAAATATTATTTAATATCATAAATCCAGACATGCTGTATCTCAAAGCTTCATCTCTTTGTAACATTATTTGTTCCTTTTGAATTCATGGAGGTAATACAAGGCCAGGCAGCTATTCATAGATGCAACGCAACCATAAACATGGAAGATAACGAAATGCCCATGTATCCGGCAGTCATAAATGATGTAAAATTACACAATCACGTCGAAAAAATTGCCAAGTCTCTTCTTGGTCCTGATAAATTGGAGAAGGGGAAGAAAATCATGGCAGGAGAAGATTTTGCATTCTACCAGCAGTTGGTACCGGGCATCATGTTTGGTATTGGGATAAGAAATGAGGAGGTTGGTTCGGTGCACCCTGCTCATTCACCTTATTTCATTGTTGATGAGGATGTGATTCCTATTGGAGCCGCGCTTCATACTGCCATTGCCGAGTCATATTTGATCGACCATGGCGTTCTCCCCAACACTAATGAATATTAATGCAATGTGATGAAATTTCCTGGGATGACAAAAAATTTAGTGCGTCTCGATTGTAACGAAGTGTTAAATTGTAATTTCAACGTACCGATACATGTTTATCGGACGGGCAATCAATCGTTTCCTTGACATTGGAGAATGCACTTTTTGCGAAGATGGGCAACAATATCGTTGCATTTGAGAACAAATGTAATTTCGTTGGTGCTCTTATTAAAATTTCCACTGATAATAATTTCCGGCAGCGGGCCCGCTTTGGAAGGCCAGACGACAGCCTATTACATTAATTTAGAGCATCTACGTTCCAACAAATCAAATGAGTTTTTAAATAACTGTTAATCTCTTTTTAAAAATTAAGGTTTCTAAAATTTCTAACTCTCACATCTTTGAAATTAATTTTAGAGTTTCTATTAAGCCACGTCAGCAACAAATTAAAAAAACAAAAATAATTTGAGCCAATCATTTGGTCAGCATGGAGTTTATAAACAGTTTCTTAATAAAAAAATTTACTGCATAATTTTTAAATAAGAAACTCTCCCACATTCCTAAAACTAAATTATAAATTGTCATATCATATTAGAAACTCTAATAGTACTAGTGATGTAGATGCTCTTACAATTAGAATCTGTTCAAAACTAATATTATAATTTGGAAATATTTGAAAATTCACGAGCAGGTGCGGAGATACATTAAAAAAAATGCAGGTTAATTGATCTTAATTTTTTAATAATTATACACAGTTTTTATATAGTTTAAGTAATATGCTATGTATATAGTAAAATTAATTTTTATTCGCAATATGAAAATTTTATATAATTGATCTTTATTTAATATTTATAATCTTCATTTATGTTAGACATTGATAGCTTAAAACTCTGGCTCAGCTTCTACACGAGAAGATAGCGTTATGATTTGTATCGAACAATCACGGATAAATTTAAAATTTGATTATCTCAGCGAATTCATTAGGTCAGAAGTAAAGCGCGGGAGAGATGAGGAATGAACTGATAAATAGGGGTGGCAAAAAAAAACCTCGTAGCTCGTGGATTGATCGTGATTCACATCTGATTCGTTCTAACAGCTCGTTTGTTAATGGACTGAATTGTTAACGAGACAACTCGTCACTAGTTCGGTCCAGAATTAACGAGTTTGAGTTGGGCCTAGCTCGCTCACGAGCTGGCGAGCCAGCTCAGTTCAGGTATGAAATTTTTAATTTGTGCGAATTTGGTATGCATGAATTTATTTTGTAAACTATGTTAGTATAAATTTGGAAATTTGATATTTTGGTATGTATGAATTTAGTTGCAAACTCAATTTATGGTAGTTGTTTTACTTAGTTACACTTGAAATAAAAAGTATTGCTCAAGCTATGAAAATAAATATCTGATGCAAACCTGAAATTTTTAAATATAGCACAGCCCCAAAAAAAATAAACCAAAACGGCACCGTTTCGTCAGAATTCCAAATTTAGCACGGCCGCAGATCAGCTGAGCGGCCCCATTTACTGGGGACCGCAGATCAGCTGAGCGGCCCCTGAAATGGGGCCGCATATTGGCTGAGCGGCCCCAGGGGCCGCATATTGGCTGAGCGGCCCCAGGGGCCGCAAATTAGCTGAGCGGCCCCTTCCCTTCTTATTCCGATCCAGGAGAGAGAAATTCATTTCACACTCTGATCCCCTCTCTCTCCTGGACAAGAGCTTCTCCTGTAAGTTTTTTTCTCTCTTTTTTTTTTCATTTTTTTTATTTTCAGTAGATTAATAATTAATTTAGTTAATTTTTAATTTTAGGTTTCTTGTGTATTGGATTCAAAATGGCTCTTATGGTATCAATTTATACTGGTGGTGATGTTCTAACAGGTCCTAATGGGGTTTATTATAGTATCGGACCTGTTACTGTGATTCCGGTTTTACCGGGTACTGATTATGTGGGGCTTAAATCGAGTATATGTCAGAACTTGGGATTGGATCAGGGCCAGTATGACCTTAAAATTGAGGCCAAGATTAGTATGCCGACTAGTTCAGCACAAACCTGGTTCCAACTCTTTCCAATCCAGAATGAGGGAGTCTGGCAGGTATTGTACAACCAAACTATGAGTTTTTCTGGGGGTACATACAAGATAATCGATCTATATGTGGAGGTTACTAGAGTCCGGCGTACCAACCCAGCTATGAGGTTAATTCAGGGTCGGGGTCGGGGTAACTCATCCGGCTCTAGTCCGGCCCCTGTCCAAATTGACCAACCGTCCAGTAGTCGAGCCCCAGTTCAGAGAGATTGACCGTCCAGTAGTCGGCCCTCCCGTCGGGCCCCCACCCGGACCGACCAGCCTTCATCTAGTCGGAGCGCTCATTGGGGTCAATCTTGTGATCCAGATGAAAGTGCTGAATCAGAGGATTCAGAATTACAAGAGGCAGAGGAAAATTGGGGTGATGACAATCCTGAGGGTACGGGCAATCATAGTGACGAGGAAGATACCGGGCCTGTGCTTGGACGGCCGAGGACTTTCGTAATGGATAGTGGTTTTCGGATAATGGATCGCGGGTTTCAGCACCCGTGTTCAGCTTTCAATGACACATCAGGGTTTCAGCCCGCAAATTCGAGTTTGTTTGGAAGGAGGGAAGTGTTTGAGAATGAACTGTCTGAGGGTCAAATATATGACTCAAAAGAGGCCATGAAGAGCGCAATTGCCAGGTTTCACATAGTTTGCAACAAAGAGATAAGGAATACGCATAGTAATACCACCAGAATGAGGTTCAAGTGCAGTGACAGTAGGTGTGGCTGGTACATACTCGCAAAGGCCACTGGTTACGGTACACAATGGCGTATTTCGAAGTGCCCAACACAACATTCATGTCACGCGGATGCGACAAGAATTGATCATGCACAGTTGTCGGCTAGTATGGTTGCCGATTGCATATCGGCTCACATGAGGAACGACGTTGATTTGAGTATCAACACAGTAAGGATCGCTGTTGCTGAAAGATACAATGGTCAGATACCGGCGTACAACAAACTGTGGCGTGGCCGTGAGTTGGCAATTGCCCGCCAGTTTGGTAGTTGGGAGGGGTCGTACTCTCTTATAGTTCCGTTGTTGGAGGCAATCAAGAGAAAGAACCCAGGTACTAAATTGGCACTTATTTTTTTTACGTCATTGTAATAAAATCAACAATTGAACTTATTTTTTTAATTTATTGACAGAAACATTGTTTGAGGTGACCTCATTTCCCACCGGTCAACCAGGACCATGAAGGTATTTCCATAGGGCTGCTTGGGCATTTGGACCGTGCATTGCAGCTTTTCAACACATCAGACCAGTCATCACCGTTGATGCATGTTTTCTGTCAGGCCGGTACAAAGGTAACTATTGATTTTTTTATCTTTACTTAATTTGATTTTTTATCTTTACTTAATTTGATTATTGTAATACAGGCAAGTTGTTGATTGCAACCGGGTACGATGCAGAAAACCAGCTTCTCCCGTTGGCTTTTTCACTGGTAGAATCAGAGAGTTTCGAAGATTGTGCGTGGTTCATGAAATGGTTGCGCCGCAATGTAATTCGCTCCAGATTCATGTGTGTAATAACTGATAGGGGCAAAGGTATAAAGAAGGTGTTCAGACAAGATGATTTGGGGTGGAACGATGAGGATGAGGATCAATGTGTTCACCGTCTTTGTGCTACTCACATAGCCGAGAACATGAAGAAGAACGGTTGTAGTGAGGCGGCAATCAAGTTTTTTAGGATATGTGTGGCTAAGAGAAAGATGAGGAGATACGAGCAAGGAATGCAAGCAATGGGGGATGTATGTGACCGCGCTCTCAATTGGCTGGACGGTGTGGGTAAGTATTTGGATCAAGACGAGAACGAGTGTCCGAAACCATGGAAGATATTCCAAGCACTGGACGGCGGTTACCGTTGGGGAATTATGACTACAAACGGTTTCGAGTCGCTAAATAATGTTTTCAGGTCATCTCGTAGGTTACCGGTGGCAGCAATAATTGAAGACACATTTTACAAATGTCTCACATGGTTTGCGCAAAGAAGGGCCAAAGCGCTAAATGAAGCCAGTCTTGGTCAACAGTTCTCGTGTCGTGTGCATGAGGTACTTTTATTTATAGTTTTTTTTTCATAATTTTTTAGTAACTTTGTTAAAAAGATCTGACTTCTTCATTATTTTTTAATTTTTCTTAGCTTATTAACCACCGGTTCGAGAGGTCCAATACTATGAAGACGCTTGGGGGGTTTGGCCACAACAACGAGTTCGAGGTAACCTCTACACAAGAGAGAGTTCACTCTTACATACCTGACGATTCTGGCCGGTTTACCAAGGCTAATTTCAAATACACGGTTCACATCAGGGATGATCACACGGTGGAATGCACATGCCAAAAGCCTCAATTGGACAGAATACCGTGTTCTCATGTTGTGTCTGTGTGCCGTCTCCGAGGCATCGACCCTGGCTGCTTTGTTAGTCACTACTACCACATCCGGACACTGATCAACACATGGAGTGCTGAATGGCATGTCTATGAAAATCAGTCGGAATGGCCTGCAAACGAGGGCCCTGTACTTGTTCCAGAAGATAAAAATATTTCTTTGGGCAGAAGAAAACACAACAGGATTCCGATGTGGATGGATGTACTACATCGTAGGAGAAGAGGACACCAAGCCGGCCGAGATACAATGGAAAGACAGAACAGAGCTGCTCGAGATGCACGAGGTAGTTAATTATATTCGTAGGCTGAGAGCCGTACCAATGGACTGGATGTTTATTTAGTTTTAATTATATTCGTAGACTATGTCAGATACTGGATTTATTTGTTATATTATGTCTCTTATTTTTTTTGTTAGTTTATTATTTGTTTTGGTTATTTATTTATTTTGTTCATTATATCACTATCTCCTCGTACAAAAAAAATATTTGAACCACACAACGTATATAAAATATTTCAAACGAACGACATTTCTAAAATAACTTGCACCAAAATACATAAATTTAAACAACATTTCAAACTACAATACAAATACAATTATTTTTATAACACAATCATCAAAAAAAATAACAGCATTTCCGATATTAAAAAAAAAAGGGGGGCCGCTCAGCCAATATGCGGCCCCATTTCAGGGGCCGCTCAGCTGATCTGCGGTCCCCAGTAAATGGGGCCGCTCAGCTGATCTGCGGCCGTGCTAAATTTGGAATTCTGACGAAACGGTGCCGTTTTGGTTTATTTTTTTTGGGGCTGTGCTATATTTAAAAATTTCGGGATGCAAACTATACTTTGTTTGATGGATTTTATTATTTATTTTTTTGAATTTGTATGATAGTGATACTATAAAGTTTAACGAACTAACGAGCCAGCTCAGTCTAGCTCTTGGACCGAGCTGGCTTGTAACGATGATCTAAGATTCTAGCTCAGGTCCTTAATGTCAGTTCACTCGACTCGCTCGGTAACTCTAGCAATGAGTTGGGCCCAGCTCGTTGCCACAGTGATAAATAGTTAATGACTTTAACATTGGATTAAACTTGATACATAACTTATTAGTTATTAACACGAAAAAAAATACATATGCAATTTTAGTTGTTTCCTTCATATAATATCATCAAAAACATCAAATGACTAAACACTAGAATTACCCTTATTCAGCAAATTCTCCAAAGTGTGACGGTAATGTATGGCAAGTAAGAATTCGTATCCTCTGCATTAACTCAAAAGAGAATCTTTTGAGTTAATGCATCTCGATCATCCGATCTGTTTTAAAATTTGTGCGAACTAAATCTGTACTAATATTAAAGGACCCCCTATGTTATAGGCACGAGCCGGATTGGCTCCGTTTAAAATCAGACGGTTGAAATTCATTAACTTAAAAGATTCCCTTTTGAGTTAATGCAGAGGATACGGATCCGGCAAGTAAAAGTTGGAAGCCTTCAACTCAACATAACAGGTCGCGTTACACAAAGTACCCCACCGAAGATGCTGCAGGAAATCTGACACTATTGGAAAGTAGAAAGTTTAATCCTGATTTTTTTTTTAAATGCTACAAAAAAATAAAAGTATTGGGACATTTGTTTGGCGGAAGCAAAGAAGCAAGTAATCGAGTTGGACAGTATTGATGATATGCAGCAGAATTTATTATTTGTAGCATTTATAAAGTTCTAAAAGTAGAGCAAGTTGTAGGGAAAAAGGTTCAAACTTAGCATAAACATAGACCCGTCTGCATTATTTGTCGTTGTTATTGAAAAAGTTACTGAATATGTGTCGTTATTAGTCGTTCAAAATTCAATTAACAACGACAAATATCAGTCGTTCAAAATCTCCGAGCGAAAGTCAGACATACTATGCGTTTTTGCTTCTCAACTGCATCTTATTTTTAAAATTTTGTTTTATTAAATTAAATACTACAAACAAACAAAATTCGGCATATACAATACCCATAATTAGTTTTTTTTTATCCGAATGCTTCGCTCTTTTTTGGAAACATGAACCAACAAGTAGCTAACAGAGGAAGAAGAAAAATAAAGAATAATGAAAATGTACCAAACCCTCTCTAGCAATTCTTCATTAGTCATATCCAAAATTATCTGGGAAGCATCATAACAACCAACAAAGATGATAAATTTTTCAACGTAATTACTCAAAACTAAGGTTCTAAATAGCGATTATTGCATTATCGCGGAAAGGCTAAATAAAAAGCTATTGCGAATAGCGTAGCTATAGCGAAAGCCATCCTACATAGCATTTTTTGTTTAAAAATTTATGTTTTATATTTCTACTAATTATCAACATTATGTAAAGTCTCATAGAGCAATAAGTAACGCAAAATTAATTAAGAAATTAGAATATTTATATTGAACCAGTACAAAATCTAAATTGCTATTCAAAATATTCATAATAATATCATAAACTATCTATATTTTTCCATTCAAAATAACCTATATATTTTTTTCTATTAAAAAAAACCTAAACATCATGATATAAACTATTTATCTTTTTTCTATTTAAAAACAACAACAATCCGAACCTTGTAAAAAATTGATCCTTAAAAAAAATTTTCAATTTGGACCTTTAAATAAAAACCTATATAGCATAGCGTGCGCTATAGCGCGTAGCATGTAGTGCAAATAACGGACTGCTATTACCGCTATAATGGTCGTAGCTGAAATAGCACACCTCTATCCCATAGCTGCTCAAAACTAATCTATTTTTTTTCGTTAATTCTCTTTTACTATAAAAAATGGAGAACATGGAGTGGGATGGAGAGAAAAAAAAAATCCTCTTCCCTTCATTAGAAGGCCAGGTATATTATTCAAATTATTTCTAGGCTTCACCTCTAACAAACCAGGTAGCCTCTTAGACCATTCCAAAGTATTATTCAACAAATTTCCCATCTGATATGATTCTGCATCCAACTATAGATGCAAACATATATGAATTGTTATTTGCATTATAACTTTTGCCTAACAGAGTATATACATACAGTGGTTTATTGAACCTGAGCTATTGTATATTCTCTAGCTTGAATTCAAGAAAAGAGACCAATTCTGTAAGCATTCAAGGAAAGCAATTTGTATAATTCTTTTACGCAAAAAATATGCAATGTCACTTCTCCACATATCAAGTACAAGGGATTATACCAACTGTGACAAATTATATACATAAATACAACCCAAAAGTGATTGAAAAGAAGTGGGTATTGGACCAAATTCGGTCCAATACCCGATAATACCCCTCCAATCCTTATTGAGATTCGTGCCGACAAGTTTAGATCCGCACGAATCTAAACTGTCCTTGTGAATCTCAACCCGGATTTGGTCCGATGCCCATCAGAAACCAACCCCCCCGCACCCCCCACCAAAACATAATAACAGTCAGTCTTGATCAAATGCTTTTATTCAGCTTGTCTCATTATTCATTTCATACAGACTTCTCTTGGCCACACATCTGGAACAAAAAAGGAAAGTTTACTAATAATATAAACATGAAAGGAGTAGAATTTGAACAAATATAAATAGGTTCGTTTTAGTAAAGTTTTCAATAAAAATTGGGCCTCTTTGAGTTTTTTTCAAAGACATAGCTGCAAGATAAACCAAGTATCAAGCAGAAAAGGTATATCTTTAGCTAACAACACAAGTAAAACACTTTAATGATGAGTTACTGCCTCAGGAATACGATCTTTAAGAGTAGTATCAATACACAAATAACACAAAGAAAAGGACAGACACAAGTCAAATTGTTACCCAAAAATTTAACTGCTTGCAAGGTGTGGAGTGTGCTGCATGAATGCAAATTTGTTGCTTGAGCCAGTAAACAACCTACTAGAATTAAATAGTGAGAAATAATTCCAAAGAAACATGACAAATTAAGCATACATCCACAAACCTTTAAACAAGAATATATATTAAATTAAGAAATACATATATTAAATAAAAATAAACACAAACCTTTTAACAGGAAGAATCAGTCCCAGCCTCCATTAATCAGATTCGCTGTGATATCCAATTGAATCACCTTGAGACAATTAGCAATTCAGTAGTTTAAGGCATTCCGTCGACTCTGCAAGAAAAACAAAGCTAAGCTTTGTAAATAAATACATGATTTGGTGCACAGCTGGTCTGATCTCAAGTTGTACATTTTTTTTTCTTCATTGAGGTACTTCCTTTCCATTTTTCCTTCCTTACTACCGCCTAACTGAGTCTTCAAAAATAAACAAATAAATTTAAAATATAATAACCATCATTACTTTTTTTCATCTCACTAGAACGAAGCAATCCTTTATCCATGACTAACTGAGCAAGCGAATCTGGCCTGAGGCCAGAATCAACCATTTTCTGGAAGAGATTCTGAGCCTTTTCAATTTTGCCTCGCCTACAATACCCATTTATTAGAGCCGTGTATACTGGCACATCAGGCTTCAAGCCGTTCTCCAGCAATTTATCAAATAACTCTTGTGCACGATGCAATTGTTCCATCTTACACATCCCATCAATCACGACAGTGTAACATACCACATCAGGTTCAATCCCATCCTCCAGCATGCGATCAATCAGCTTTTCAGACTTACCCCATATCTCAAAATTTCTCCTGTCCCTGGCTATTTCTGACCAGCAGGTTTCGAAAACTTTGTTGAAATGACCATCTAAAAGAACACTATAAACCACCACATCAGGCTTTATACCGACACGTTTCATTTCCACAAACAGTTCACATGCATCACGCAGTCTTCCAACCCTGCAATAGCCACATATTAAAGTTGTGTATATAAACAAATCAGCACAAATGCCATGATTTATCATATCCTCAAACCAAAAGAGTGCCCCAGACATGTCTTCTCTCTGGCAAAAAGCTGTGATGAGTGTTGTATAAGAGAGCAAGTCAGGTACAACTTGGTGGTCTCTCAGCATCACACGGAACACATTAGAAGCTAACTTGACTTTGCCATCATTACAGAGATCCCGAACTAACCATTCATGTGACAACTTATTTATCAGATAACCTTGTTGCGAGAAACACAGAAATAATCCATACGCACGTTCAGTTAAGCCTCGATACAAGTAACCCGAGACCATTGAACTATAAATACGGGTCCGACATGCTTGACCCATTTGGTTCCTTGAGCCTCTCTGTTTTAGTGCTTTAAACAACAACTCGGCTTGACCAACATTACCTCCTTTACAAAATCCCTCTATAACCAAACCATATGTTTTACCATTCAATTCAATCCCTTGTTTAACCATTTGTACTATAAGGTGAATTGCCTCATTAATCAAGCCATTGTCACAAAACCCGCTTAAAAGTGCATTGTAGGTGACCGTATCAGGCTTTAGCCCCAACTTAAGCATTTCAATAAATACTGTATAGGCTTTGACAACATCTCCCTTGAAACAGAAACCCACAATCAAGCAGGTGTAATGGATCCTGTCAGGGTCCAACCCGTTAATTCTCATCTCGTGGATCAGCTCCATGGCCTCTTTAAACAAACCCAACCTGCAATATGCATTGATGGCAAAGTTGTACAACACCCTATCTAGTGCCAATCCTGACTCTTTAAGTTTAATGAAGCACAGCAAAACCTCATTATTCATGCCAAGCTTATGGAAGCTTTGTAAAAGATGCGCAACTATATGAGGTGTTGGTTTAATGCCTCTAGCGGTCATCTCTTCATAAAGACAACAAGCTTTTGATAAATTCTTTTTTTCACAGTACGCTCTGATTATATACCCATATGAATAATGATCTGGTGGTACGCCTTGTTTAGACATATTTTGTAGAAGCTCCTCAGCCTCATTTAATCTTGATTCCTTGCAAAGGCCATAAATCACCATGTTAAAATCTATAGGGCTAACCTCCATCCCTTCTCTGATCATTGCTTCTAACGTCACATAACTGAGGTCGTATCTTTTGCATGCAAACATGCCAGATAGGAAGGTCAAATATGTTAATCTATCAAATTTCATGCCTGTTTCCTCCATCAGGCCAAAAACCGAAATTGCCTTATCGGGTTGTTTAGCATTTAGAAAGAATTTCATGAGAATTGTGAAGGAATAGGCATCTGGGTTTATGTGAAATCCTCTCATGTGGTATAAAACACTTCTTAGGGTTCCTTCATTGCCAGCTTGAGCGACAAAATTCAAGAGGAAATTGCAAGACCTGACAGTGGGGAGAAACCCTAGGTTGCCTAAATGGAAAAATGCATTGGCAGCCTCTTGAGGATCCCTTTTAGAGGTGTGGTAGGCCTTGAAAAGGGCATCAAGAGAGAATGGTACCAAAGCTGAGTCGTTAGTCAATTGAAGAAGAGAAAAGAAGATGGATGAAATTTGGAGAGGTGGATTGGTGTTGAAGGAGAGAAGATTGGAAAATAATGAGACTAGGGTTCCTTTTTGGTTTGCATGGTAGAGGATAGAGATTATGGTAGTGTACGTGGAGAGGTCATGGCAAAAGCCAAGGTTTTCACAGTCTTTGAAATAGGCAAAGGCGACGGAAGGGTTTGTTTTTAGATTGTGCAAGGTATTACAGACCTGAATAGAACTCAAGCGACAAACTTTTTGGGAAGGAACAAAACTTTGTTTTTCCTCACCGCTTGAGTAGTCAAGGTTTTTACTGAGCACTGCAATTGCTGAGAAAAATCGGGAGGACGATTTGTTCTTTCTTTGGATTTTGATTTTCTCCAGAAACGGTGAGACCTTTAGAAGCCCAATCGACCAATTAGCAATCAATACTGATTTCAGATAGCGGCGCATCCGAAGAAACAAAGGTCGAAACTTTTTCAAAAATTCATCAAAGGAATAGCCCAATGTAGTGCCTGTTGAGAATAGAAATAGTTAGAAGGGCAAAAAGGGTACCAACGGTGGAGAAAAAACCAAAGTGGTGGAAGGAGAAAGGCGGAGGTATTCAGGGGCGTAACCCTAAGGGGGAGAAAAAACGCGCTTTCGTTGGAGCGGCGCAGTCTCATGAACAAGAAGAAGAGAAGAAAGAACAGTTCGGAAATAACGGGTCTGGATCCGGTTCTGGAGCAACCCGCGCTAAAACAGGAGCTCTTCTCTCTCAACTCAGTGGGCTGCTGCAGCCCAAAACAGGTTTTTCTTAAAGCCCAGCTTAATTTAAAACCTCATAACAGCAAAATAAAATCAAGCCCAAGTCAAGGTTTATATGTTATATCAAATAGAAGAAGCATTATAAGCCCAAGTGATTTTGAACCCGAAAATAACAAAATAAAATGTACAAATTTGAGTAATTTGAATTTGAAACACCCCAAAATAATTTAGATTGGCTTTTAGATTCCGGTGTAACCGACAATATGACCGGAAACAAAAATATATTGTATAATTATCAAAAAGTCAAAGGTCAAGAATATATATATGTTGCAAATAGTGAAAAAATGGAAATTTGTGATCATGGCTCAATCAAGATTTTTTTTAAAAGAAAATTTAAAATATTTTACATGTAAAAAATTGCACCTCTAATTTATTATCTATAAAAAAAAATTCAAAAGAAATAAATTGTGAGACTAAAAATGTATTTTTTTCAAGATGTGACATTTAAGATAATGATTGGTGGAGGTTTCTTTCAAAATGGACTTTATTTTTTAAATAGCCAAAAAATTAATTTCAACACAAAAATAAAGACATGAAAAATTTATGGTATATAAAAGAATTGGACATCCCTCCGATAAGATTTTAAAATGTATTTTTGATTTTTCAAATTTAGATTGTAGCAATTGTGAAACATGCAAATTAGCAAAGCATACAACTCCTTTTTGTACCTTCAAATTCTAAACGTAATAAAATATTTAAACTTGTTCATTTCGATGTCTGGATATCCGCCCCCGTAGACTCTTATAATGGTTTTAAATATTTTGTTACTTTTATAGATGATTTTTCACGACTAACATGCTTATATTTGTTAAAAAAATAAAAGTGAAGTGTTTTCTCTTTTTCAAGATTTCTCAAATTTAGTTGAAAATCAATATAACACAAAGATTAAAACTCTTAAGATTGATAATTGTACGAAATTTGTAAATCAAAATTTCTCAAAAATTTTTAAACAAAAAGGAATTATACACCAAACTACTTGTGTTTATACACCACAATAAAACAGAGTTTTCAAAATAAAACCGTCATTTACTTGAAATGACAAGAACACTTATGTTTCAAAATAATGTTCCAAAAATTTATTGGTCGGATGTCATTATAACCGCAACTTATTTGATAAAGAAGTTGCCAAGTGTCGTTTTAAATAAAAAAAACCCATTGGAAGTTATTTACCAAAGAAAAATATATTTTTGACCATTTAAGAATATTTGGATGTACATGTTATGTACACCAAAATAAACGAGATAAACTAGATCATACTTATATCTCCGGCAACGGCGCCAAAAAGCTTGATGAGTTCAAATTGAACTACTAATTTTCAGTATAAATTAATATACCTTTTAACTCTAATTTCACTTACGTTCAGATTACAAGCGCATGATCCTATCGTGTAGTATAATTGGGGTGTCGATTCACATAGATAGTGTATTGGATTTCTAACAATTTTTGCTAGTCTAGGTTATAAGGGTTTAAAATAGGTTTTTAAATATTTTAAGGTAGAGTTCAATACTATCAAAATTTATGCCGTTGCGCTAATTGTGCTAGGATTATAATTAAACAATTAAATAGAGATTATGGGGGATCATGTGTTTCGAATTTTTAATATAGACAATTCTTTTCACTGATGTTAATAATTGTTTTATTTTGTTGAAAGATGAACATACGCTTGTTAAGTAGATTCCACAATAACACATTGTTAAATTTTGGACTGAAAAAAGTGAATAAAATCAACAATAGAAATCAATGTCTATGCCGAATGTGTACTAATCTTCTTATAAACTCATGAGAAATTTAGATATATTATCCATTAAAATTTTCAAATTTTCAAATTATCTATTTCTTTTTTTAAACTCACTTATTTTTATTAATATCATTATATATTGATTTAATCAATTAAAAATCGATAAATATTAATAAATATAAATAACAACTATTCCCTTTTCTTTTATAATTTTAGTTTCTCTTTACAAATTTGTCATAGGACTTCTTATTTGGAATGAAAGATTTTTTTAATTAGACATAGAGATTCCGGTCTGAGATTTGTGCCAGATTAAAACTGACAACTCAGATCTGATTCTACTCAGTCAGCTATTGCACTGGATCTGAATTCCAGCAAAATAGGCAAATAGCTTGTGGAAGGATAATGAAATTCTCATCCTCTGAGATATCTCAAACTTTGCGTGACTTTATGGAAAAACGCAACCATTCAAATACGTTCTGCACGAATCTCGAGCACAAATAATACTGGCCCCCTGCGCTATCCCCAAATAGGCACCGGACACGTCGGTCACGCAAAGTTGAGATATCTCAGAGGATACGCACTCAGGATAATGGACGCTCCATCGTATGCGTCGCTAACTCTTCCTCTTCGCTTCCCGCTGTCGCCTTCTCCGATTAAAACATCTCCAATAATGTCTCGATAAATCGCTCATTATGAGATCAATGGCATCTTTCTCTACGCTCAAACCCTACTCTCTCCCTTTCTCACCAATCAAACCCGCCTACCCTCCCCAAGGTAACCATATTTCGCCTCTAAAATCTCTATTATAATTAGTTCGCCATTAATACTGTCTATATGTGATGAAATGTTTGGTTAATTCTTTTTGTTCAGTTGCCTTGTGCAATATTGTCAAGAAAAGGTCGGATTACCAGAACTTGGTTTTGAATTATGCTACTCCGCAATTTCGTCAATTTGGTGGGGTTAAGCGGCACAGGATTCAGAGAGATACTGTTGTTGGGTCAAAGTCTGCCGCATCTACTGCTGGTTTCTCTGATGATTCTTCCCACGCCTTAGCAGGTATTCTCACTTCTGTTCAGTTTTGTTAGCTCTTCTACCTTTGGAGGCAAAAAAAAAAAACTGACATTTTTGAATTTTTCTCTCCATATTTTGGATTACTGTGAGCAGCTGTTATGTCAAAAGCAATGGTAAATTAGTACCGTGTACTTCAGAAAACTAAAGTTGGAGAAAGAATATTTGGAACTCGTTAGTGATAATTTGAGACCAATTTGAAATACCCAATTACTGTTTTAGTTTACCACAGTTTCTAAAATCTAGTCCTTGCAGTACCAGTATTGTAGAAATCCAGTAATATCTAATGTAATTTTAGTTTGGTATTTTGCACCAATTTTGACTACTTCATTTTTGCCTCAAGTTGCTTTTTGTGCAGCAGTAGGCCCTTTTGTATACTAAAGCTGCATTAAGGATGGAAATTTCAAGAAAATCAATAAAAGAGTCAACCAATTTATCATGCTCGTCTTTAATTTCATCTTTTTATAAAACCAGATTCACAATGTATTTCAAGAATCAGAGGTGTCTGCTTCTATCTGGCAACAGCTACTATAGCCATCCCTCTCTTCATTGCAATGGCAATTATACACCCCTTCGTACTCTTATTCGATCCATACCGAAGGAAAGCCCAGCATTTCATAGCCAGTCTCTGGGCCAGATTTACCATTTGGCCCTTCTACAAGTTTGAAATTGAAGGATTGGAGAATTTACCCCCAAATACTACCCCTTCTGTCTATGTCTCAAATCACCAAAGTTTTCTTGATATATACACACTTCTGACATTAGGACGGTGCTTCAAATTTATTAGCAAGACGAGCATATTTGTTTATCCTATTATTGGATGGGCCATGTTTCTCATGGGGGTCATACCATTGCGGCGCATGGATCATAGAAGTCAGTTGGTAATATTCTCCTTTTTCACTCTTTTGGTGTTTATATGGTTTTACCTTGTTCATTGAGCTTTTGGTTTTGTTGGTAATTTTATTCTCAATACGGTCGCAATGTTCCAATAGCTATGGAAATTGGAAACCACTTTGTTCGGGTTCAGTAAACTTCTAATATTTTGGCTGAAATAGATAATAAAGTCTAATTTTGTTTAGGATTGTCTAAAGCGGTGTATAGATCTTGTCAGAAAGGGCGCTTCAGTATTTTTCTTTCCTGAAGGAACTCGAAGCAAAGATGGGAAGCTAGGTGCCTTTAAGGTGAGACCTTTTCTCTGAGATTCAATATTAGAAAATATTATCATACTCCTGACAGATGGTAATTTTTAATATTAGAAAGGGGCATTTAGTGTTGCTGCCAAGACTGGGGTACCTATTGTTCCGATGACCCTTTTAGGGACTGGAAAACTGATGCCGGCAGGAAAGGAGGGAATAATAAATTCAGGTTCTGTGAAGGTTATCATTCACAAACCAATAGAAGGGAATGATGCTGAAGCTCTATGTAATGAGGCAAGTATAATTGCTGAGTCTCTTCTTACGCATGGCTATGGGGTGCACTGAGATCTGCATAAATTTTTTGTGTACGTAGCTGAGATCTTGTAGAGGAATAATTTGTTTGAGGTACAATTTTTGTTTTTATACTTTCCTGAGTAATTACCATTTTCTTTTCTTTTCTTTTCTTTTCTTTTCTTTGTGCTTTTGTGTTTGGGTGAGTCTGTTGCTTGAGCTGTTTGTTCACTGGTGTACACTTGTACTCCTTTCATGAAGTACACTATTCCCCATTATTTGGTTTCTTTTCTTTACTTTTCTTTGTGCTTTTGTGTATGGGTGAGTCTGTTGCTTGAGCTGTTAGTTCACTGGTGTACACTTGTACTCCTTTCATGAAGTACACTATTCCCCATATATTGTTTTAGATTTAGAATCACCCTAGTTTTGCTTAAGAAACAGTAGTTGCCATGTGATCCTCTTTGTAAAAGGCTTTTTATAGAAAAAAGTTCTATAGAATTGTCTTACCTGGATGTTTTTCTTAGTCAACTTTGGCGAATTGAAATGTCAATATTATAATATGAAATTCTCAACTTATGTTAAATGTCACTCTGAGTTTAGTAAATGTTAGCACAAGTATATAAATTGGGAGCTCTGATACATTCGACTTTTGTCCAGGGGTCAGTGTCCACCCCTAGATTGGCTGAAGAACTGGGGGCGATTTTACATTGACAACCAGGCACCTCACTTACGTTTATGATTAATTTCGAATTCTCTAATGTCAGAATTCAATTTTTTTTTTCATTGTGCTAATTGACAAATTGCAACTCATTTTCATGCAGGAGCCATTCTCTTTGCTATCATACTTGATGATGCGCATCGAGAAGCATACTTATTTTGGGAAATATTGTTCTCCTTTTTCCTTCTTAGTTGAGAAAAATAAGAGAGGTAATTTTGGTTTCTTGCGAGTCATTAGTTAATATAGGTTGATGAAATCTGTTACTTGGCCTTTTGCAGGAAACAATAATCATAAAAGAATAATCAAAGGAAAAATTCTTCCTTTTTTATCCTCATCATTTTTTTTATTAACTTCATATGTTGTACCTCAGTTAACTTAGATGGCTGGCATTATATACCTCTGTTAACTTAGATGAATGACATTACCTTTTCAAATGAAGGACCAAATCATTAAGAAAAGGAATAATAACTTGAAGATTTTTGACATACAAATGTAAAACAATGAAATAGGGTTGACCTCTCTAGAGAAGAGCTGTTTGTCATGATCTGATTGTAACAGAGGCCGCCGCAATGGGATCTAGACTTAAATGAGGGATAAAGGCAGAGGCGGAAGAAGGCATAGGGTAAAGGGCGCTAAGCACCCTTGTAAATTGAAACTTTTGTAATTTTATCCTTAAAATTTTTCAATTTTTGCAGAATATATTACTAGTTGCTTTCTGATAAAATGAAATTACATGATACTTATTCATCTAGCTCTTTCAATCTCAATTTTCTGATTCCACTCCCGGATAAAGGCATCACCGTTTTGACCTTCAATTTCACCTTCATGTTAGTTCCTGCAGCCTCTGTGGATCTGGGATGGGATGAAATTGTGCGGGCAACCTTGTGTAGTCGACATGCATGCTGAATATTGCTTCAACACCATGCAGAGTGCCTTCTATCATGTGAGAAGCACTGACACCTTCCTCTTTTGCCTGGTTGAGAAGTAATGTCATTATTACTTCTAATGAGTATATAATGATATGAAATGATACAATCTTATGACATGAGTTGCATTTGGTTATAAAATTGAGTAAAAGAAAATAGTAAAACAACTATACCTTGGTGCTTTCGGTTGTGAAGTATTTAGCAATTTCAACAAGCATAGTGTAGTCTTTTACTCTCCAGTGGCAAGAAATGTTATTTATTACATATAATTTATAATTACACGAGGGATTAGAGAGAGATTAGTAGGAGCATACTATTTAAAAAATAAGAATAGACAGATATAGAAGGGTTTTGACAATCTGTTGGCTTCTGACCTTTCACAAAGCAAATTTAATAATAATTTCTAAATTTGCAAATTAAGAGGGGAGCCGGTAGCGTTATAACGCATCACCTATCGATAATTACAGATCAACCTATTTCATGAAAGAGGAGTAATCAAAGCAGGATAATGCTGTCAATTAATGTAACCTTTCTGGGAGGAATACTGCATGTTCCCAAAAGGCCAAAATGGTCTGTTAATCTGTTTAATTAAATGGATGTGTTAGATCACACATTAAATGGGGCCTCTTTGAGAAATGTATATCCTCATAAATAACTCAACTTCTCAGTCAATTTTTTTTTGCGTGCATATTAAGATGCACGGATATTATTAATAGTGAATGAGTTACCTTGAGATTCGTGCTTTGAGAATTTAAATGGTATGAATTTTTCATAAATCAACTCAATTTTTGAGATATCTCAGGGATGTGAATTTCTCTTTGAGGGTATCTCTCGAGTGTTTTTCCATTTTGATTTTCTAACATTTATAAGTAGTTCTTTCCGGATTGAACCATGGTTTTTCTGTTTAATATATATTTTTTAACGAAAGAGTTTGATAATTACAGATGAATGATCAATTAATTTTGAATTAATTCAAATTAGATATGGGATTTATTTAAATAATTGATAACAAATCTACAATTTTAATTTCTTAGTTTGATAACATTTTTCAAGATGTCAAGTAAATATACCGTAAAAAATAAATATACGCTAGAATTATCCTTAAAAATATCTATAATTTTGTGAGATCTATGTACAATATCTATTCTCAAACCTAAGGGTGTGTTTGGATGATCCAAGAATAGAGCTAACTTTGGGTTAGCTCCACTATTCTCAAACCTTGGTGATCAAAACACAAATTAGCAAATTGGGTTAGCTCAAGAATAGCTCTATTATATTCTACTAACCCATAGAAATGGTGAGATAGCAAGAATAGAGCTAGTGGGGTTAGTGATATTAATAAAATATTTGATTCCTCTCAATTAGAGTTAGTTTAAATATTAAATTAGTATTAAATAAAATATTTTATTAGTATTAAATAAATTAATATTAGATTAGGTTAGTATTAAATAAAATATTAGTTTAAATATTAAATGTAATATAATATTAATTTAAAATATAGTATTAAATAAATATAATATCAAATTAGATTAATATTAAATAAAATGTTAGATTAAATATCATATTGTAGTCATTAAATATTAAATGGAATATAATATTAGTTTAAATATTAAATGTAATATAATTATTAGTTTAAATATTAGATTAGTATTAAATATAATATTAGATTAAATTAGTATTGAATAAAATATTAGTTTAAATATTAAATGTAATATAATATCAAATTAGATTAATATTAAATAAATGTTAGATTAAAGATAATATAATATTAATTTAAAAATTGAATGTAATATAATATTAGTGTAAATGTTAAGTGTTGAATGTAATATAATATTACTTTTAATATTAGATTAATATTAAATAAAATATTAGATTAATTATAATAGAATATTAATTTAAATATTAAATATAATCTAATATTAATTTAAATATTAAATGTAATATAATATTATTTAAATATTAGATTAGTAATAAATAAAATATTAGATTAAATATAATATAATATTAGTTTAAATGTTAAATGTAATATAATATTAGTTTAAATATTAGATTAGTATTAAATAAATATAATATTAGATTAGTATTAAATAAATATAATATTATATTATATTATATTAGTATTAAATAAAATATTATATTAGTATAAAAAAATATTAGTTTAAATGTAATATAATATTAGTTTAAATACTATATTAGTTTAATTATTATTTTGTTCATTCTTTCTATCGCTATTCCAATTATACAATCCAAACGACATTTTTATTAACCCGAATAGTCCAAAGTTAGTGCTATTCTCAAACCACTCAAGCTAGCATTATTCTCAACTACTAATTCAAAAATCGTTATTTTTGTACTAATTCTTGCATGAAGTGAATAGTGAAAAAAAAAATGAGGGCATAGTTGGATTTTTTTTTTCAATAAAATCTATTAAAGAAAAGATGCAACGGAGCTATAATTTCATCAGCATAATATTATTTGAAACTGCTTATGTTACAGTGACCGACAAATAAATTCCCAAAACATTACTTTTTGCAGGATCTGTTTATAATGATTTGTAATAAAATCTACTCATGCGTTGTACTGACTCGGGCCGAGTTAGGTCCTAGCTCAGCTTGTTAATTCTGGACCGAGTTCTTATCAAGCGAGCTGGACCTAGGGCATCCGAGCTAAAATCTCAGCTTGAAATTGTGACGAGCCAGTCTGAAATAGCTCGCAAGCTGACGAGCTGGCTCGCTAGATCTGACTAGATCTTGTTAGCGAACGAGTCAGATGCGAGTCACGATCGAGCCGAGCTTTTTTTGCCACCCGTCCCCTAATGCGTTGTAACACCAGGTTGTCAGTACTCGGTGAATATTAAATTTCCCAAACTCCTGCTTCTGCTTTGACCCAAACGAAGGTTGAATTCATATCAAGTAAATGTACCTCAAATTTTCAGTTTGGATTCGGACAGTCCGATCTGTTTTGGCACGAATATTGAAGTAATCCATGTATTTTACCTCGAACCGGATTGGTCCAGATTCTGATCGGACGGTCTGCATCTAAACTCAAAATTTGGATTACTTCAGAGGATGCTGGCTCAGCGAAGGTTCGCCTATTAAATTTATTGAACTCTCCGTCTTTACCTTTGTCCTCATCTTTCTTTGTAAGAATCGCTTTCTCATGCGATGAATCCGGGCCCACAATTAAAATATCAACAAAAAAGCGACTGTTGACAAAAGGGACCCAGGAAGACAAAGTCCGTTTGGCATCTTAAAGGCCTCCCTTGCCTCCTTGCGAATGCAACCGGAGGCGTCCGAGAGGCATCGGACCAATATCCGATCGGAGCCGTTTAATTAGCATCAATAGCGCGTAAACTTGAACTACACGAATTATAAATCTGATCGGACGGTTCATACCGGATATATTGGACCGAATTTGGTCCCATACCCATCGGACACTCCATTCTTCTTGAATGGAATTAGGTTTAACATGGTAAATTTCCGAGTCGCATCAGTTAGGGAATCCGTATCCTCTGCATTAACTCGAAAGAGAATCTTTTGAGTTAATGAATCTTGACTGTTCATCTGTTTCAAGATTCGTGTGAACTAGATCTGCACTAATATTAAAGGCCCCTCTATGTTATAGACTTGAGCCGGATTTGCTCCGTTTGAAATCAGACGGTTAAAATTCATTAACTCAAAAGATTCCCTTTTGAGTTAATGCAGAGGATACGGATCCTCAGTTAGGTAGGCCGTTTAGAGGAAAAAAAAAAAAATCTGCAAAGTTTGCGGCGTAAAACAGGCATGCTAAGCTGTGTGATTCTACTGAACACAGTAAGGTATGGGATAGTAAAACATTATCTTAGATTTTGGTGACCCGTTATACATAATTAATTTTGTGAATTATACAGATAAACTTAGAAAATAAAAGATTTACAAAATTTCGCTTTCACTCAGCTTTCAACCTCTCCATTAATGAGGTGACACGTGGACATGAATATTTTGTTGCGTTAATTTCGAGTTTCGACTGTACAAGCGGATTAGCGGACACGCCTCTACTCTCTCTCTCTCTCTTCTTGCCCTTTTTGTAGAGATGATAGTTGTCTGCGGGTTTCGATCTAATTTATTTCTCTGAATTATCGGTTTGTCCGAGACCGTGAGTTTGCGAGAAGAATTGAAAAGCAGGGGTAAGTTTGCAAATATCAGCTGCTTAATACTTTCTTCGTTTGATAATTTTGTTTACTTTCGTTTTGTGATCTGTTACTCTCTAATTTGTTCGTTCTTTTGGGAAATTTTGTATAATTAGCTGCTTAGCAGCCTTAACCCTTGCTTTTTGTTGTTTTTTTGCATCACTAGCTCATGGCCGTATTTAATATTTGAAAAGTATAAATAAAATAAAAAAAAGTTCATTTCTTCAGTTTCATTTGGGAGAAAATCTAGAAATCTCTCTTTCGAAATAAAAGAACTTTAATACCTTGCTGAAAATTTGCCCTTTGGTAATGATTTATTATTCATGTTAAAAGTCTAATCAATCATCACCTACCTGATGAATGGTATCTAACAGATACCAGAATTGAGTAATCACTAGAAATGCAATCATGTGATCTCTATGAAATATCAAGCACCAATCAATGACAGCTACATAAGAGCCACTTAACAAAAATTAGTGTTCCAATAGTGCAAGGATGAAGCCAAAGGGAGGAACAGTCAGTAAATACTTCACACTGAACACTGGGGCCCGCATCCCAGCTATAGGCCTCGGCACATGGCAACAATGTGGCTCAGACATCTGCATTGAAGCCGTCACCACCGCATTAAATGCTGGGTATCGCCACCTGGACTGTGCGCATCTCTATGGCAATGAGGCTGAGGTCGGCAAAGCCTTCTCAACAGCCTTCCAATCTGGCCTCAAGAGAGATGATTTATTCCTGACCTCAAAATCATACTTCTCTCCCAATTTGCACAAAAAAGTTGAAAATTATGTTAGGGTTTCTCTGAAAAATCTTGGAGTGAGTTATCTGGATCTGTACTTGGTGCATTGGTATGAAAGCTCAGCAGTTGAGGATGCAACAGATCCACGAGGAAGGGGTGATTCAGAGTACCGGCGATTCCTCCAATGGATAAAACCCACATGGCGGGCCATGGAGGAGTTGCTGGAGACCGGCCTCGTGCGGGCCATAGGCGTCAGCAATTTCAATGTGCAGCAGATCAATGAGCTGCTCCAATTCGCAAAAGTTGTGCCAGCAGTTAATCAGGTTTGTTTTTGTACTTGTTTGTGTTGAATTGTTGTTCATTAATTGATGTGAATTGAACGGTGGGAATGTTGCTTACATCACGAATTTTTTTATAATTGTTTGGTCCACCATGTTAATTAATTAGGTTTGGTTGAATCATTTTAGTTAATATCTCAGAAATTGAAATTCATGTTTGCAGTCAATGTTCTGGCAGATGACTAATTTTGGCAATTCTAATTTTCTACACATCTTGCTGGATATGATTTTATTTCCTTTTTTGAGATATTGCCAGAAATAACATTTTGAAATTGAAAAAGGAATGTACTCCTTTCAGTACACAGAAGTACATAATTGATGTCTGTTGTAACTTTCTTGTACCTCCATGAGCCCGTTCATGCTGATATATTACTGGTATCATCTTTTTCATACCAGAAATATTTTTTAGTGCCCAGAGCTCTACTATATGAATCAATTTCCAAAGAGCACCAGTATACCCAATTTTCACTTTATATCCTTATTTTCCACAATAATCATAGACATACTGGTAGTAGCCAGTGATGCTCAATATATATATCCTTAGGACCTTCAGTTGTCTTATTTTTTAAAATTCATTTAATTATAGGGGCTATTTTGCCTTTGCTGAAAATTCAGTGGCGTCAATTGGCTGCAGATTGCCTCCTATATCTCCGCCACTGTTCAATGCCATACCGATTATTTCTTTTAATAACCTGTAATGTTATAGGTGGAGTTGCACCCATTCTGGAGACAAGATGAATTGGTGAAATTCTGCCAAGAGAGAGGCATACATGTGTCTGCCCACACTCCCTTAGGCGTGCCTGGTTCTTCTTCTGGGTCACAAACACCAGGCCAAGGGATGTCTGATAGTGGTTCTGAGGATGAGCCGGGGACACCCACCTTGTCGTTTAGACGGTCCAGGTCGGTTCATCATCAGATGGTGAAGCTCTCTGTTGTAGCTGAAATTGCGGAAGTACATAAAAAGACACCTGAACAGGTATGGCTAATTTCGGTACTTCTTTACTTTGTCATAAGTTAGATTCTTTTTATTACTCGTCTGATTTTCTTTCAAACATTAGGATAATTGGATGCTTGGATATTCATATTACTACTTTCTATTACTCAATCAACATTAGTAATATGAAATACATGTATTTGGATGCTTGGATGGCACAGCATATGTTGGCCATCTATGATTTGGTTACTTGAGACCTTAATATGAAATACATATGCATGCACAAAAACACAAATGAATAAAGAAAACTAAATGAAATATAGAAGATCAGTATTAGTGAACCTGTGCTATGCTGACTTTGTTCATTAATCATTACTCATCAGATCTAGTACTGAAATGAGGTGATCAATGGTACAACATTTATCCTCTGAAGTTTATGCTTAGTATTTAGTATTTAACTGGTAGACTTTTCATGATCAGGTTATTCTAAGGTGGGGACTACAACGTGGCACCAGTGTTCTCCCGTGCAGTTTGAACCCAGACAGAATAAAGAGAAATATAGATCTGTTCGATTGGTCTCTGTCTGATGAAGAATGGCAACTAGTTAACTCATTCGAGCCACAAGCATGCCAATTTGGGAACTGGCCTGTGAATCTGTCAGAAAGTGGGTCTGGGTTCTTTTCTGGAAGGGGGCCTCTCCAAGCTGTCCATGAGCTGGAATATGATGATGAGCAACTCTTTTGACAAATAGATGCTGTAAGAACAGTGAAAAAATTTCAGGCTTTGCTTTGTTGCCCTTTTTTTTTTTCTTTTTGTACAGATTCTATGGTTAGAGTTGCGTGTTGGGGTTACAAGTATGGTGCAGGGGGAAGCTGTCCTTGTAAAAAAAAAAAGTTTTGGTGTTCTTTTTCTCTTTTTTCTTTTCTGTTATGGTGTTGGTATGGTGGAATAAATTGCTTACACTTTGGAAGATTGTTTACAGGGTGATGCTTTCTTTTGTCACCAGTTTTCATCATGCAAATCTAAATGGTGAATTTTTTTCTTAAAAAAACAAAAGACAATCCCCTCGGAAAATTTCCAATGTTTGGTTGTTGTATGTGGGACGAAGGTGACTCATTGATTTGGGTTTTGGAGGTAGTAAAAACATGCTAAATTTGTCTATACTTTTGACAAACCGGTGTTATTACAGTCGAAAAGCTATAGATTAAAATAGAAATTCCTCATGCAGTATGATGATTGCTGATGCAAATTTTTATTGTCAATATCATATTGTATGTTTTGTTATTTGTTTCTAAAACTGGCAGTTATCAATTTGATTTTCAAAATTGAGAAATATAAATGGACAAATAATAACAATTCTCATGCTTAAGGCTATTTCATGTTTATGCAAGTATTTCTCTTCTATTAATTTATTTCATCGTAAATTTGTTATCTAGTGATACTTTTAGGTGCATCATAAGCTTATGGCATAAGACCAGCTTCTTTTTCAGTCTATGAATGTGTTTTTGTATCTCTTACAGTTCATTTTACTGGACCGGGTTATGTCCCCGGTACAGGTAATACCATAGACTCAGTTCATTCCCTCTCATAGAGATCTACAAAAACAAAGAGGATGTGGTGTATAATAATACCAAAAATTTCAACACTTTATTTGCGATTTTCAAAAGATTAACTAATGGAATTAATGTGCACTGTAATTAATGAAAATTTATTGACAAAAGATCAAGGTTTATATTCATAACTTGCTCCCAATTTAAAAAGAAGGGATAGAAGTTAATATAGATCTGTACAATGGCTCAGTTCATCTGTCTTATTCCACAAAGTTATACAAACTCACCTCTTATATCTATGTCACTGCCTTAATCTCAGTTATTTTGTGTGTAGGATAGAAAAAAAAATGCATCAGATGTTACAGAGCTTAAAAATACAAATATCATATTTACAAATCAAATTCAGGTCATTCTACACCTATTTCAGCTAGGCCAATGGCATCAAGCCAGGTCACTAGCTGATGTGACGGCGGCCTTGCCTTCGGGGAATCGCTCACGCAAAAACACGCTATCTCAAGCATTTGCATCATTTGCCTTTCATGTTTTTTCTCATACACAACCGCATCAAAAACTTCAATTTCTCTCTTCTGTTTCTTCATCTGAGTAGTCCAAGAAACAAGTTCTCTGCCTCCCCTTGGCTTGCACATATCAACCGGCCTCCTACCGGTTAGTAGCTCCAAAAGAACTACCCCAAAACTATAGACATCTCCGTTGTATGTAGCGACTGAGGATTGCCCGTATTCTGGTGGTATATACCCCAAAGTTCCTATCAAGTCGGTTGTGACATGTGTGTCATATGGCAAAATTAACCTAGCAAGCCCAAAATCAGCCAAATGAGCCTTGAAATTCCTATCTAGAAGTATGTTGCTCGACTTGATATCCCGGTGTAATATATGCGGCTGACATGACTGGTGCAAGTATTGAAGACCCCTAGCAGCCCCTTGCGCAATTTTAAGCCTTCTCTCCCAATTTAAAACCGACCCGCCCTCTGGTTTTTCATGTAACCAATAATCTAAACTGCCATTCTCCATGTATGAATAGATTAAAAGCCTGTCATTCCCGGTTCGGCAATAGCCTTGAAGAAGAACCAGGTTTTGGTGTTGCACCTTAGAGAGGGTTTCGATCTCGGCCTTGAACTCCCTCTCCATCTGTCCATAATCACCTGAGAGCCGCTTGATCGCGAGTTTACTTCCATCAG
Source organism: Carex kokanica (assembly GCA_025461125.1). NCBI lineage: Eukaryota > Viridiplantae > Streptophyta > Magnoliopsida > Poales > Cyperaceae > Carex > Carex kokanica. Next base: position 1,016,591 of record JAJGRX010001360.1, on the reverse strand, counting down.
GTAGAGTTGCTTTGTATACCAGACCGAAACCGCCACAACCAATGATATTCGCTTGATCAAAACTGTTTGTCGACTTTAAGATATCATTGATGGTCAACTCTTTGTTCTCTCCTCTGTTTTGGAAAAGAAGAACTAGTGAAGAACCATTTAGCTCTAAGCTACCGTTCGAATCTCCAACTGCCTCCACGGCACAATCTTGTCTGCCTGAATAAATCCTGGAAAGCACTAAATAAATTATAACCAGTAGACATGTCATTCCAAGAGCCACACCAACAGCCACAGTGACTATGACACCCTTGTTTTTTTTGTTTCCGGTTGTAGTTGGTGTTGCGGCTTTCGGCTCACAAGCATTCTTATTATGGAAACCACACAAATATGGATTCCCCTCAAAATCAGAGCTTGAAAAGGTAGAGAACTGGCCTCCTGTGGGGATTGAACCTGATAAATTGTTGTACGCCACGTCAAAACTCGAAAGGAAATTCAAGTTTACCAATGTAGAAGGGATGCTTCCTGTGAGATTGTTGTTTGACAAATCCATGATCTCCAAACTAGACATACCGGATAACTCATCGGGAATTGTACCCGAAATCCGGTTATGGCTAAGATCAAATATGTGGAGATTCTTCAAATTCCCAAAACCGGGTAAAATAGGACCCGTTAGCAAGTTATGCGAAAGATACAGAGATGGAGGAAAACTACTGATTTGGTTGTATTGCAATCCCTGTCCAGTTGTATTTCGTTTTACATAAAACGGGAAATCATCGGTCTGGGTTGACTGTTGTGAGCTGTTGCCAGAGATCAATCCCTTCATTGTTGTCAAACTAACAGGTAGCTCTCCTGTCAACGAATTATTCGATAAATCCAAATAAAATAGGTTTTCTAGGTCTCCTATCCAGGAAGGTATTGACCCGTTTAACCGGTTCCAAGACAAGTCCAACACCTTCAATGTTGTCAAATCTGCGATCCAAGGAGGGATGACACCATAAAGAGGGCAACTTGCAATAACAAAAACCTCAATTCTTTTGAATCCGGTTATACCATCGATCGGTAAATACTCACCATTGAAAAAATTTCTTGTCAACACAAGGCTTTTCAAGCTTGGCAAGTCTTGAAGGTTCAACAAAGCTGAGGTTACATTTGAGAAACTATTGTTCGAAAGCGAGAGAGAGGACAGAAATTTCAGGTTTTTGAAACTGGTTGGTATTTCACCAGTAAGGCTATTTCTGGCAAGATTAAGGCTTTTTAATTGTACACAACTGCCTACAGCATCTATGGATCCAGAAAACTTGTTCACTCCAAGATCAAGTGAGCTCAACTGAGTCATGGTAGAGCAATTGAGATTAATCTCCCCACTCAAAGAATTGTTTCTAAGATACAAAGATGTAAGTGATGCAGAATTGGCAAGGGAGGAAGGAATGGTGCCTCTAAAAGAGTTACAATAGGCATAAAAGAGTTCCAATTTCGAAAGACGATCGAAAATATTAGGGATGTTTCCACTAAATGAATTAAAGGAAATATCTAGTGCAAGAAGGTTAGAGAGATTACTAAACCTTGTACTCATGCGGCCCGAAAGTTTATTCTCGCGCAAATACAAATACTTCAAGTTTGAAAGCATGAAAAGATCATCTGGTAAACTGCCAGAAATCATGTTCAAATCCAACCAGAGCTCCTCAACCGATAAGCAATTGCCGAAACCGGTAGGGAACTCACCCGTTAACTGATTCATCGTGTAGTGAAGGATACGTATTTTCGAGGAAAAATTACAGAGAATTGGGTTAACAGAGCCACCAAATAAATTGTAGCTCACATCAAATATTTCAAGATTCAAAGAACCATTCAGGGCCGGGAGGCTTTGGTTTAGCTTATTGGATGAAACATTAAATACCCGAATCGAGGGCAGATTCGAGTAGATTGGAATTGTGCCTGATAACTGGTTACTGCTCAAATCGAGTCTTTCTAATTGGGGGAGATAAAAAAGTTGGTCCGGTACCGTACCAGTCAGAAAATTTGAGGTAAGATTGAGCCATACAAGTTCATCCAAATTAGCCAGTGAAGGGGAAACGGATCCTTTTAGATTCATGGATTGGAGATCCAATCCAATTACGCGCCCGGTGGAGTTGTCACATGTCACGCCGGTCCAGTTACAGCAAGTGACAGTTGACGTAGAAGATGAATTGAAGCTCCATCCTTCTATGTCTGAATGAAGGGAGCTCATGAAGCCTTGTAAAGCAGAGAAATCAGCTGAGTTGCAGGAACTCTGTTTTTGGCAAGTGGTGAACTTGGCTTGAAAGAAAAGCAAAGAGAAGAGCAACCACATACAAAAGATCTTCATTTCAGATGAAAATTGGGGAAGATGGTAACGAATTCTTTCTTTCAGTTTGAGTGACTGTAGCTTGAGATGCTCATGGTGAGTTAGAGAGAGGGGGAGAGAGAGAGGAGAGAGGAGAGAGAGAGAGAGAGAGAGAGAGAGAGAGAGGTGTTTGGTTTTGACTCCTCTCTGTAGTACTAAATGAGCTCAACCTTAGACCTATATATTTTTTTTCTACACTTGAAAATGAATTCAATGTCAACTAAGAAGATATATTTAATTCAAAACTTGGATGTCTCTATCTGCTCCAATCTCGGCCTAATCCTTCTTTACTTGTGTTGTAATTAATTTTTTGGTGGTGAGTTGAAAATGCTAGGATCCTTGAACAGTGGAAGTCGAATATTAACGACATTTGGCGGTTGATGCACCACGACAAAGTGAGAGAAATGCTGCTCCTCCCCAGTTTGCACTCAGGCTCCTCCCATGACAGCGATTCATCTCTGTTTTTTTTTAAATAAATTAAAATAAGATAGGAGTCAAGCTCTTAATCTTATATTTTGTTGATAAGTTTATGAATAATTATTTCAATCCCCCATTTCAGTACCCACAGCAACAATAAAAGAATGTTGTACTATAGTCCCTATTAATTATATGATCACCCTTTTTCAGTTCTTGCACTTGTCTCCGCGTGAACCTTCATAATTATAAATACTTTGAACATAAAATATTAATACTTGCAAAATAAGATAATACTTGCAAAATAAGATAATACTTGCATGCGTAACTTGATATGATCATCATCTTTTCCAGTTCCCCAATCATTTCCGCGTCAACCTTCCTCTAATGAAGTACTAGAGATCCCGTATCCCCGCATCAACATTCTCCAATCGTCTCCGCGTCAATCTTCTTCTAACAAAAATAGTTGACCTCATAAATATAAATATTTGCAATACTTTATATTAATACTTTCAGATGTAATTCAGTATCATATATAAAAAAATACTTGCAAGTATAGGTATAAATACTTGCATGACGAGGAATAAATACTTATGTGACGACAAGTCCGAACGTACGTTATCATGAATCTCATTTGAAAGAGAAAATTATGGTTCTCACAAAAAATTCTTTGAAAAACTTTTTCTTGACAAATTTTCTTATTTTTTCGAAAATAGAAGAATCTAAATATTTTATGTATTTACCTATAAGTGAATTTTGAACCGGGATCAATAAATCAAATCCAAAACAATTTTTTTTTTCCAATAACACACAAAGAAACATTTTAATTTTTCTTACAGCCCTGAAAAATCCGGCCTCAAAAATGTTGATCCGGGTTATTTGTTGCAGTCTTTCTAATAAATCAAATTATATAGTATTCCATCTATTTTCAAAGAAACATATAAAATATTTTTAATATTTCAATACAAAAAATAAATAAATTATAAATATTTCTGTTTAATTAAAAAAAAATAAAACCGCAAAAAAATTTGCTGTTTTGGAATTCCAAAACCAAAACCGCAAATTTTTTTTTGGGGTTTTAGACCGAATTTCTGCAGAATTTTTTTGCTTTTTGGACAAATTTCAAAATTCCTCTGCATGGGATGTATAGATTTTAAATTTAATATTTTATTGGATATTAATAAAAATTTCGGGTATGCAACTCATGTTCGTATTCTTCAACTTTTATTTTTACTTGCATTAAATTTTCTTTGAAGGTTATATATGTTACTGTTTAATATGTTTCTCTTGTCCTAATTAACATCGTTTAACAAATTAATCTAAAATAAGCATGAATATATAACTTTCACATTATAATGCATTTCAAACTATATTGATCATGAACAAGTGTGGTTGACAGATTTTTGAATGATAAATGGCGTTGGAGCCAAATATAACAAAGAGATTGGTATAAACCCGACATTTTTATTAATATCCAAAGTTAATTACAAATTAATAAATATACCCACGTCAGCTGAGTTTTTTTAAAAAATATCCAAACCGGCCATTAAATGGCCGGTTCTCAATTTTTTGTTGTTGTTTCAGACCCTATAAATACTCATATTTCTCTCTCCTCCCTCTCACAACTCACTCAATTCACAGAAGAGAAAGAGAGGAAGAGAAAGAGAAGGTAATTTCTGAGATGATTTGAGGTGATTTTTCGGGGGCCAAAAGTATGAACAATAGCAACCGAGGTAGATCGTCCTATCGTGGCCTAGCGAGAGGAGGGTCAATTAGTGATCGAGGTAAAAATGAGAGAAAAGAGAACAACTGTCAAGTATGCCGTGATAAAAAGAACTGTCAGACGGCCTATTCGGTATGAAATTTCAGACGATTACTTTGTGGAAACCCCTACAGCTTTTGTTTGAAAAAAGAAAAAGGTTGATCTAGAGCCTCCAATATCGGACGATGAGTTTGTTCCATATACTTATACTGGTAAGGCTAGCAATTCGTCTATTGTGACTGATCTAGATCCGGCAATATCGGACAAGGAGTTTATTCCATGTACTTTCAAGGCTTGTTCTAAGAAGTAATATTATAAGGGTTTAAAATTTGGATGCATTTGAGCTGGAGACATTTTAGTTTGATGAATTAGGGTTATACAATTTTTGAGTTTCTTTAGTGTCTATTTTGTAGACTTTATTTCATCAATTCAGAGTTTATTTAGAATTAATGTATTGACATGCATGTAGACTTGATGTTTCTCTACATTTGAATACGGTAAAAAACAGTAAAGTTATAAAAACTTACATTCAACTAACTTATAACTTAGTCTTAATAAAGTCCACACAAATTGCAAATAAAATAGTTTTGAATGCAGCATCTAAATAAAAAAGTTCACAACATGCATCAAATTAGAAGAATTTAAATCACCTATTAATACTACACCTAAAATTAAATTCGAGAAACCGACCAGTTTCAGAAGATGGCCTACCAGATGGCTCTGTTTGGCTTCCAAATGCCCTTGTACGCCTACCAGTTGACCTCCTTGGTTGGCTTCCAGATGGCTCTCCTTGCACCCCAACCGCCTCTCATCCTATGACAACTGCCTTTCCCATTGCTTCTGCAAACATAGCAGATGTAGCTAAACGACTTGTAGCTGTGCTTCGATGTGACCTTGTAACCCAGTTGCCTCTGCGATAACTCCCTCATTTTCTGCCGCATTTGCTGCATTTCTGGCCTCTGCATTGCATTTGTTACTTAGTAAGTTGGTCTAAATTTAAAAGAAATATAATTTTTGATACATGTTACATACCTCTTCGATTCCTGTCGGTAGTCGAACAGCGAGCCTGATGCCCCCTTCGCCTACCTTGCATTTTATCCATGGTCATTACATGACGGATGTGTTTTCTCCTCCCAACTCTAATTCAGGCCTTGCTAGGAAGAATTCTATGTTCATTACAAGTATGTCATTCTTCCATATTGCCAAAAACAACAAACACCACACTCCAAGTACTTTCAAGATAGTTTAGAGTATATCAGTCTGCAACAAATTGGTCCTCGCTCCAGTTTCGTTCGAGACAAACCGCTAAGACATGAGCGCACGGAATATATATTAATTGGATACATCTGCATGTACATTCCATTTTGTTGCTGGGTCTGCGTGTCACAATGTACTGGAACTCCCTATGAATGATATTCATACTTTCATTGGCGTCGCGGGTGACTGGAACGTACTCATTTGAGAATGGAACTTGGTACTGACCTTCGCAGTGCGTATAAAATACCAAATGCATTTATGCAGCTTTGGTCCACTATTTTATGATCTTTTGCAAAACCCAGTCGGAAAATAATTGATATAATCTTCACACGTTATATCAATTTATTATTTTAGATTATTTTTTGTAAACATTGTAATGCTGAGAAATTTATCAATTGCTCTTGATATAATGCAGAATGAAATGTTTATTTTAGCAACCCTCAATAAAGTGTAGTTTTTTCATGTGTATTTTAACGTTGTAACATATGAAGTGAGATGAACTGTCAAAGGAAAATGTAACCAGATAGGTCAACCGCCTCTAAAACCATGTGAAGATTATACCAATTATTTTCTCAGCATTATAACATGTGAAGATTATATCAAGTACTGTTTCTTCTGAAAATAAAATAATAAGGATATTTATTTTTTCTCTGGGTAATATGTGCAGGAGATTTTCTAACAGCCCATGAAAGAGGGAAAAAAGAAAGTGGCAGTGAGAAAGTGCCCGAGGGAAACCGGCAACAGCCGGTGTCCTGTAGTTACTTAGGCGTACCCGTCTTGGCAGGGGCAACTGGGCAGCGCCGCAGCGGCGAATGTGACCGGTTCTGTATGGCAAAAAGTCAACGGTCAAAAGAGAACTTGACACGTGCATGGTCGCTTTGTCCAACGGCCTGATGGGATGGACTCTCCACGGCAGAGAGCGACCGCACAGTAGAAATATCATTCATTTTTGTTTTTTTCTTCCGACTTGGCGTAGTATGTTGTCCATTCGGAACAAGTTAAAGTAATTGCTTTCGGCTATAGGTTGTACGAAAGGCACAAGATGTGAACAACAGACCTTGATGGGTTTGGCGGCTTGACTAGCCGATAATTGCGACTTGCGAGGCATGTTATATTTCTCGTTTTTTTGTTATTACTGGCCTGCGAGGAGGAAAGAGTACCCGTCAGTTACACGACTTTTTACTGACCTGTCTTGAATAAATTTATGAAGTCTACGATTCGGAATTCAGATCGTGGATCTGGACCGTTCTTTTTAACTTGGCACGAATCTCAAAACCCAATAATGCTGTCCCTCTGCTAGCTCGAATTTCAAAGAAGCAGGAAATTAATCTCAAACCGTAAAGTGAGGGAAATCTTTTATGGTACCAAGGAGAATACTTTTCCTACGATTCGTACATGATTAAAATAAATGATCTGAACTTCATTTCACCAGGTCAGGTACTTAATTGGATCTGAATTCTACTAGGAGTTCGGATCCTCTTTATTATCTCACTATTTGAGTTTGAATTCCAAACTTATAATACACGGACATCATTAGAATTTATGTTAATATATAATGAACATATCAGATTCAAATTTAAAGAATAAGATACCTTAGGTGATATGAATTTCGCTTGATTTGATTAGATAATCTAATCGTAGCCATTTAATATGTATCAAAATTTATACATAATTTATATGTATGTATTTTTAAGTTATCAGTATTAATATTGATGCAGATTAAATGACTCTGATTAATTATGAGATTGAATTTGATTAGATGTACGAGTACAACTATATCTTGTTGTCTTGTTAATTAATACATACGAAATTTTAGTCGTGCCGACAAACTTTTAGTTGTTGGAGCGCATAAGATATTTAAAAATTTGAATAATTAATTAAATGTAAACCTATTCTAATATTCAGGTGTTTATAAATAAAAGAAAAGAAAATATATAGAGTAAAAATAGTCATAACTGGTTTGATTTCATACAACACATAAATAATAGAAATAGAGTCAATATAAAAATATATATATATATAACTAATGTGTTGCATGAAGTCAAATCAGATATATATATTAATTTCTTTAACCAATATATAAATGGTATTTGAACTCGTAAACTCTAGTGTTTGACGAACAAAATAGTGACAAATGTAGCAAAGTTTGAAGGTTTTTTCTTTTTTTACCTATGTTCATATTAACAATTTTCTCATTTTTCTAATTTTATACTCTTTCTTATATAGTATGATCGAATGACTCGTATATTTTAATGCGCTATTTTCTTATTTAAGAAAGTATATGTTTGAGTTTTTAAGTAAGAATTTTCTTAGCAGTTAATCGTATTATTTTTTCATATATAAAAATTTTAAATTTTAAAAAAATATTTAATCACGTAAAAGTTTTACTTGACTGCATTTTTTTTATATAAAAATTATTATTGTAAAATTTTAATTTATTCTGAAATAGTTATTATTATTTTCTCATTATCATTAAGTCGAAGGTGGCAATAAAAGGTCGTAGCTCGTGGCTCGATCGTGATTTGCACCTGACTCGCTCGTTACTAGACCGAGCCGTTAACGAGCCAGCTCGCCATTAGCTCGGTCCAGAATTAACGAGTTCAAGCTGTGGCCTAGCTTGCTCACCAGCTCGGCTAGACATCAATTTATGAATTTGTGTGCATTTTATATTGTCTAGCTCGGTTCAGCTCGGTTAAAACAAGATCCAGTCAGACCAAGCGAGCCAGCTCGGGCTGGCTCGTCACGATTTCAAGCTGAGGTTTTATCTCGGATGCCCTAGGTCCAGCTCGCTCGATAAGAGCTTGGTTCAGAATTAACAAGCTGAGCTAGGGCCAGCTCGTTGACAGCCCTATGTCGAACCAATAAACTGAATTTTTAAGCCTTCAAATTGAATCATAATACTATTAAACCGAATCATATAATACAAAAATATTATTTGGTTCGGTCGTAATCTATTGAAGACATCTTGGCAAAAACTAGATATTGTTAATTAATATTGCTCTGTCATAATATATTTTCAAGCACGTTTCATTAATATATTAAAATATCTAAATCATTACTATTTCACTAATCAAACACACACCTAATTAATTTTATCCATGCACCCAAAACCAACTACGGTCAAAGTGTTTACACAAAAAAAATTCCTAGTCAACGACGGCCAATATCAGACTCTGACTGCTTGTAAATTAATACAAATAATACAGAGGGTTCACTTTCATTTGTCCTATTTTAAAGTTTACTTGGAAAGTAAAATTTCAAAATTAAAACGCGCTTTAATTATTTTCTACATGATTGATTTCGACATTATTTTACTCTAGCTATAGCTGTGCTTATCCATACATAAATATACATAGAGTCCGGCTAATGTTATAATGTTATAATTTCAACTTAAGTTATAACGAGTTAGTTTTGACTATTTTAAATTCTTAACGGTCAATTCAAACTGCTCAACATAATCTCCATATTAAATTGTGCTTGGAGACCAAAATTTATATTTTTTTGAAATTTTTTTACTTTTTTTTAGATAGGTACAAAATCACCGTTTTGAGATTATTCTGGACCATCCAAAACAGTGATTTTGTACCTATCTAAAAAAATAAAATAAAATTTCAAAAAATATAAAATTTGGTCTCCAAGCATATGTTAATATAAAGATCACGTTGAGCGATTTGGATTGACTGTTCGGACTTTGAGATCGCCCAAAATGACTCGCTATAACTTAAACTGAAATTATAACGTTGTGACATTAGCTATTTGCATACACACACACACATATACATATAAACTATACGTTTAAACAGAAGGCAAAAATACAATATTGTCTAATATGTTTGTAAGGAATTTTAATGTTAAATTATCTAGCTTTAAGCAATTTCGGGTGAAATATATAACATTTTAAATTTGAATGAGTAAAAAATTAAGTACCTAAATTAGAAGTTTTGATAAAAAAAATATCAAAAAAGTAAAAACTTCATGGTTATATATATATATATATATATATATATATATATATATATATAGTGCTGGGCTTAGCTAAGCCATGGTGTAAAACGACTTGGTGCTCCACGCCTCATTATTTCCATTTTGAAAATCCAAACGACCGATCCGAACCGCTCAAGTTGTTCTCCATATTGATATGTGCTTGGAGACCAAATTTTACATTTTTTGGAATTTTTTTACTATTTATTAAGCCACTTTGAAAATCACTGATCCGGCGGTCCAGAAATTTTTACTGTTTTTTACTGTTCATAAGGATTTTCAGATTTTCAAAGTGGCTTAATAAATAGTAAAAAAATTCCAAAAAATGTAAAATTTGGTCTCCAAGCACATTTCAATATGGAGAACATGTTGGAAGGTTCGAATCGACTATTTGAACTTTGAAAATGAAGATATGGCGTGGAGTACCAAGTCGTTTTACTCCATGGAGTAGCCTAGTCGGACTCTATATATATATCCAATTTTGCCCACTTAATTTTATGGACTCAAACTCAATTCCATTCAAATTGATTTTTGAACTTTAATGAATAACTTATTGACATCCAAATTTTATTTGAGTAAAGGTTAAATGATAAGCGTTATCAAATTATTTAATATTAACAAAAGATCTCATAACCTGATTTTCAACATGCAATCTCTTATAAAGAGAGAACATTAATTTTATTTTGATTCTCTTATTGACATCCAAATTGGATTTTTGAACTTCAATATAGAACTTATTGACTTTCTTTACTTCTTTTAAAATAACTAAGGTAGTTCTTATTTTAGTTACTCTTATTCTAGAAACCTAACTTAGATTATTCTCGAAAGTTTTATGATTTAACTTTTAATGATAAGAAATGTGCATGAACCGATTTTATTTTTTAGATGATTTTTATAAGAACGTGACAGTACTACGTACGGTTCCTTATAGGTTATTGAAATATTATTTAAAATGAGTATTTAAATTAAATTAAACTTCATTTTGGCAGATATTTTCTTGAAGAGAAAATTCATATACCCATTCAAACGTTTGATATTAGATATATTCCATAAAAACTATAAAATTTGATATTTATCCGTTCAGAATAAAAATTTGATATTTAACAAAATTGACATTAATTATACCAGGAACATTGACGCTAGCTATTAGTTTGCTAGGTTCATAAAATTTCAATAGAAGATGGTATTTTTTTTTAAGAGTTGACAGTGAAGTACTGTCAACTAGGGCTGCAAACGAACCGAACCGAATCGAACTTATCTCCAGTTTGAGTTTGGTTTGAATTAATTTCGAACGAACTTAGTTTCGAATCGAATTTTTTACGAACTCAATTTCGAACTTTTACGAACTTTGTTACGACTTACGAGTTATGACTTATGGCTGTGCCATAGTTCGAAATTACAGCACTTCAATAAAAACTCAGGCATTCTGAATTCTAATTACACATTATACTAAAGTTTATATCAAAGTTCATTACAAATACCAAAATTTATATCAAACACCAAAGTTTAGTACAATCAATCAAAATTCAGTACAATCACAGTATCCAAAGTTTTTCAAATTGCCAATAGGAGCAACATCACCAAAGTTTTCAAATATCCAAAGTATTCATAGTACAATTTGAGTTAGAACTGAAAAAAATTATGGACTGGGCGGCCTTATATTTTCATCAACGAACATAATTTATCAGCGGAAATCAACGGTTCACATTTGAGTTAATTTCGAACTAAATTTGGTTTGCGAACCTATTTCGAACGAACTAGGTCCAGTTTGAGTTTGGTTTGAATTAATTTCGAACGAACTCAATTTCGAATCGAATTTTTTACAAACTTTTTCGAATCAAACTCGAATCGAATTACGAACTATAAATTTTTTGTGCAGCCCTACTGCCAACAGATGTATTGATTAATAAAAAAAAATTATTTACAAGAACCTAAAAGATGGTATTGTTTATTTCAATAAAAAACTGAGTGCATGCAAGGGGTGGTTAATAAGAGTAGAATACGGATAAGATAATTTGTAGTGGATAAAGATAAAATACGGATAAGAACAAATTGTAACGGATATAATAATACTTCTACCCGACCCTTCCGGTCCTCGTTGACACCCTACTCAATCTTAATTCCTGCCATGAGGCTTTTCTCTCTTTCTCTCTCCTCAAATCTCATCATCCAATTGTCTGATTTCTCTCAAGCCCCACATGACACTTTTCCCTACATAATTTATCTCTTCAGCCTTTTTTGAGGTTTCTTTCCCTTTTCTATTTGTCAACGGTGCATCTTTGCCCTGTGAAAGCACCAATTGTTTGTTACCTTTTTGTCATCTTTTTGTTTGGTATGGTTCCACTTGATTTTTTTTTTTCTAATAACTAGTCTTTACTACGTAGGTGTCTATATTTATGTATTTTGTTATTGGTTACACCATTGGAAAATAAGAATTCTAGCCCATTATTATTAGACTCCTCCAAGAAAATAAATAAAAACATTCAGTTCCAGAAGAAAAAAACATATATTATTTAATAAATTGAGCATCTATATTTATTGGTAATTTCATTTCAATTTCAAATCCTAGGTGGCAATTTAATTTTAATTTTAAGGATGTATGATTTAAAAAAAAATTAAACTCTAAAAACATTTCAAATTAATTGCACGAGTGCAGTGTTTTTGAAATTAATTTTAAATTAATTTAAATTATTTCTTTTATAATTTCAGTCTAATTTATGAATGTAAATGCTCTCAAGTAGAGTGAAAAAAACGTGCCGTGTGACTAACACGCCGTGACTTTAATCTCGTGTTGTGTCGTGCCGTGACCAAGTTAATTTTTCACGTGTCGTGTCGTGCCGTAACCATATGTGACTCGCGTGACCATTTAATTATAATTTAGGTTAGTTTATTCAAGATTCACCATTAAATCAATATCTAATGGTCCTAATTACGCGTGACTCGCGTGACTATGTGCCGTACCGTGACTAAATCTTTCACGTGCCGTGCCGTGCCAAAGTTTCAAAAGATGAACACGGTACGCGAATGGTCACCACACGTAACTGACACGCGTGCCGTGCCGTTTCGTGCCGTTCCATGACGGAGCCGGCTCCACCGTGCCATTTTTCCCACTCTACTCTCAAGTACTGGAAAGATATTGTTTCCGTATATTAATACGTATAATTAGTTAATTAGCTTTTAGTTTGCACTAACAAAAAGGAAGGCAAAAGAGCTATCTTCATTGTCACGATAGCAAATCCAAAAAGCATCAAAACCAACCGTGTAAGCCACAACAAACAAAAATTTCTCCCTTTTTCTATTTAAATAACTAATGAGAATCGTTTCCAATCTTCAACTTTTTGTCAATCCAAATTTTTTTTTATTTTTTATTTTTTTGCAAAATGGTCGTATGTGGTGGTAGTGTTTTGCAAATACCCCCACGGGTCAGACCCGTGCCCGCCCTGCCCGTGCCCGTGCACGGGTTTTGCACGGGTTCACGGGTTAAACGGGTACGGGTTGAGAAGGGCCGGGTACGGTTTTTTTTAAAAATTTACCCGTGATACCCGTACCCGCCCGTACCGACCCGTGGACCCGTATTACCCGTACCCGCAAACCCGTACCCGTCTACCCATAGATCCGTGCCCGCCTACCCGTGTACTTTTTCTTTTGAAATTCAAATTTTTCCCCCCAAAAAAAAAAAAAAAAAAAAAAAAACAAAAACAGAAAAAAAAAAAACAAAAACAGAAAAAAAAAAAAAAAATACCCGCCCGGACCTAAACCCGCCTACCCGTGACCCGTGTTGCCCGTGACCCGTGACCCGTGTTACCCGTGACCCGTGTTGCCCGGGGGGTTTGAGAGGGGCCGGGTAGGGTTTTTCAAAAAAATACCCGTGCTAACCCGTCCCGTGTCGCCCGTGACCCGCCCCGGGTTTTGCCCGTGACCCGCCCCGGGTTTTGCCCGTGACCCGCCCCGGGTTTTGCCCGTGCCAGCTTGCCCGTGCCCGTTTGCAAAACACTAGGTGGGACGACAATGGATCACCGAAAGGACCTAATTGAAGAGAATGAATCATGTGTTGTGTTTCTTTTGTGGCAATTGGTGTAGCGAGTTGTATAATAATCTTTTTTTTCAGAGTTCAAATTGAAAAATGTATATTCAGCTTATATAAATCAAAATTACCTTTTATTTTTAGAACTCGTTATAATCTCTTTGACTTAGCATATTATTTCATGCTAATGTTTTTTTTTTTAAAATAAATGAAGTAGGCTTACATATTCCAACAATGATTCGTGACACATTTTTTTTACCGGAAAGAGCAAAAGGAGATGATAAGTTGATAACCCATTTTGTGCACCGTATTTGAAAGATTTGATGATTAGTTACTGGGTTCCTTGTTGGCAATTTAATTATCATTCCACCCAATCATAGCAAAGATTAGTGACAAATATTGATTCTCAAATGATATTTATAAAATAATGGCAAGATAAAAAATGGGATGAGGCAGATGTCAGCTTGATATATATATAAAAAAAAAATCTCCTAAAGCATGTTTAGTGGCTTCATGATAGTTTTCCAATTTTCAATGATTTTAGGTCTTGCTAGGCAAGATACGGTTGCTTGCCTTTGAGCAAAGCCAATCTCTCTCTAGCTAAGTTGGATACCTCTTCACCTAGTGGGTGTCAATTTTCAATGGATGGATAATATTTGTTAGCTATTTTATTTTGCACATTTAACCTTTGAATATATTCGTTTAGAAATGCTCTTCAAAATTTGAACTTTTGGGCTAGTAAAATATTAAAGGGAATTTAATTTCTCAATACTTTGATTATCATAATAAATTGTCACATGTTAAATTTTGAAGGGCATATTTGAAAAAATGACAGAGATGTGGGCAAAGAAACATTTTGAAATTAGCCCAAATGAATTGGTCATTTGTTGCTCTGTTTCCATTTTCCACTACTGAGAAGATCATCCCAAGTGGTGATAAGGGAATCATCACAAGCAATACATAAATGGAAGCATTATGAATTCTATGTAGACTTTATGCTCAATTTTAGTGGAGTTTTGTGGGGTCAATGGGTATAGGTGTCTGCCATTTTATGTCTGATCTCATTTTGAGTTTGTGGATAACAGAACCAGATATAGGTGTCTTTTCAATTTTTTGCTTTACCAATTTCCAACTTCTCTTGTTTTTAGTTCATATTTTACCAAGGTGGAAGAATACTTTTTTGATATAAGGCCATTTAAACTGGTGTTACTGGAAATAAATCTGTTCTGTTGTTATTCCAAAAGATTAACAGGAAACTGTTATTCTGGTTCCAACCGTTCAAATTTTCCCATGCGCGAATCTCTACAAAAAACAATTTTCATGCAATTATCTCAACAAAGATCTGTTATGTATGTGGGCCTGATTCTAGGATTATGCGGGGGGTGGCAGGGGGGCGGCAGCCCCCTGATTCTAGGATTATCCGACGGTCCAGATTAATCAAATTTGTGATCTGAATGTACGGCCCAGAAATAGGCCATTTACTGTTGGCGTGTTTTAGTTTTGCATATACATTTTCGTGTTCTATTTTTTAGTTCTTTGTACCGTGTGTTGTAACCTAACTGAAGTATAGTGGATTTGTGCGCTGGCGACGGCTGTGGGTTTTTTCCCTTCGAGGGTTTCCCACGTTAAATTTCTTGTGTTCGATTTCTTTGATTCTCTCGTTTTCTCTTTGATTTTGCTCTCTGAGATTGATTCACTTCAACAAGATCAACGGTTGGGATCGGAGTAACAGATTCATGTTATTCCTTTGGAATAACAACAGATTTATTTCCAGTGTTACTTGTTCAAAGTGAGGTACCGAATAAGGTTAGGTTAGATCCAGACCGTTCAACTTAAGCTTGTACGAACCTTAAAACGGACTCCTATGTTCCAAATAGGATTTCAAAAATTTTTGTCTCTACTTTGACTAACATGACTGCGTCAGGTACCGCAGGGGATGTCCATTTGTGTTACCTGACATAGATGAATTAATTAGGCAAGGTTGGCATACTGAGGAAAGTACTGAGCAAATCTGACATGGAAGAGTACTTTGCTGATTTCAGATGTTGGTGACTTACTGAGCAAGTCCGGTATGGCTATGCAATGGAAAGTACCAGCCAGTACTCAGTACTGATAACATATTGATATTTAATTGTTTCTTAGAAAGGGTTCTGATTTCTGAAGAATAATTTGGGTTCAATACCAACCAAAGAAACAGTGTACATTATCAAACAATGGTTTGTTCAATTGTTCTGTTGATACCAGTGCAACAGTAGAAATTATATGAACAACTGTTATGTTAATTCTTAAAAATTTCATCAGAAATCATAAAACTTATCTTAAGCCTGGAACTGATTACTAAATTTAATTCCATTTGTCACAAATTACTGATACATTTACTGTGACACAAACTGGAGAAGCGAACATGAGTAATGGAAATTTAGGAAGGAGAGAGAATTAGAGAGAAGTTTATCCAGTTTGGTTATTTGACAAAAGGAGCCTGTAACTTGATTGGGAACAAAATTAAAATTCCTAAATTCAGCTTGGGACACTAATTAAATGATGGGCCTTTGTAGCCTATTAAAATTGAACAGATGCACTCTTTTTTGTTTGTGTGTGTGTGTCTTCCTTTTCTTTAAAAGAAAAAATATTGATGCACACTCTGATTATATTAATTAAACTGATGCACTCTCCTTTGTGAAGAACTGATGCACATTCTTCATTGTAAGCGACCACTTTGTTACCATTTCTGTAGTTTAAAATCTTTTAATTTTTTATTTGTGAAACTGGAGTACGAAATTCAAGTTCAGACAATTTTAATATTCTAAATTGAAAACTTTAGAACCGGCCCAGTTGTCCGGCCCGGGTCGGATTTTATGGGCCGGTCCTTGTCCATAATACATTACATACACCAGTTTGGCCCAGTAGTCCGGCCCGGGTCGAATTTTCTGTGGGATTTTGTCATGTATTTCTTCGTTACTGGAAATGTGAAACTAAATGTTTCAATCATACTCGTGCTAAACAATTTCTATTAACCTCTTATTTTTCATAAAAGAAAACAAAACTAAATGGGTCGTTTGTTTGGTGTGCACTCAAGCCACTCATGTATCTTATTATTTATATTAAAAATGATGATTAAGGAAAATATGTACAAGATTGAAATTGCGTTATACAATTTAGTCCTAATGTGCTACCTGATTTTTCGCTAAAAACCCTGACAAATTTATCATTGTCACCATGATTCCTGCTATCTCAGAAGCCCAAGCAAATGCATGTACCGACTAAGGAGCCATTAGAGATAGCAGTATTAATTTGATCCAGCACTTGTAAGCCCCACAAACAGGCCTTATTTTCATCCAATAATGGTTAAGTAAAAAGAAGGCTTGAATTTCTCAATTACACCCTATATTTTGCCAGCTTTGCAATAGCACCCATGTATTTTCTTTTGCTGGTATTTGTACATGACACTACCAGGATTGCAATTTGTGTAACAACCACACCAACCTAGAAAACCATGACTTGATCCTGTTGCAAACAAATTAGGTCCTCAGAGAAATGTCCAAGTAATTTGCATAATTGAAAGAACCTTAACAAACAATCCACAACAAAACTTCTATTCTAGCAAGATAATCCACTATTTTCCTCTACCATGCTCGAAAATACTCATCCTTTCATGCAATTTACACAGCGACTCATGCCTTTTCGCGAGCTCCATTAGCACTCTAACTCTTTTAACTGAAACACTACTCGGCCGTTGACCTTTCTCCACCATCTGAAACAAACACTTCTCGGCCTCATCCAACCTCCCGTCATCACAGAGCATATCAAACAACACATCCGAGACCAAGGTCAAAGATCCAAACCCGTTAAGGACCATGTCTTCCCACAGCTCTAAACCAAAACCCACATCCCCATTCCGTCTACAAAGCCTGATAAGAAACATGCAAGTTTGCGTGTTGGGCAAGCAGCCGTGTACCACTTTCATTCTTTTGTATAAGCTCAATGCGTTTCTCATATCATTAGCCCAATAGAAGCAGCGAAAGAATAGGTTAAAGCTTGTGGCGTTTGGCTGTAGACCCACTTGAACCATTTCATCCATTAGGTTAAAAGCATCTCCCAACCTCTTAGCAATGCAAAAGTTTCTCATAGCTGCATTATAAGCTGCGGCATCAGGGTAACAACCAAGTTCTCTCATCTCCTTCAAAACCGCTCTTGCCTTATCAGGCTGACCAATTAACCCCAACCCACCAATAAGGCTGGTGTAACTAATAAAATCTGGGTAAATCTCCAGTTCACGCATTTCATCAAACACCTTGTGTGCCTTCTCCAACTGGCGGTTTTTGCAGTACACATCAATCAAACAATTGTATGACACCAAATCAGGTTTGACATTTAACTCTTGCATCTCTTTAAAGAACGACTCTGCCTCTTCTACAGATTTCCAGCCCGACAAGAGGATGTTAAATGTGATCAAATTGGGCTTGAACTCGTGCTTTAATGAATGGTATACATTTCTGACATCAGACATGCTCTTCTCCTGAGAAAGGGTTCTTAATAGTGCGTTGAAGCATGATACGTCAAAATTCGTGCACAATCTCTTGAACATTTTAAAGCTCTCTGCTGTCTGTCTAACCGAACAAACCTTTGCGATTCGACCAAGCACGATCATGACCGTTTTGGGGGTGATAAAAGCCGGGTCTTTACGGCGCATTTCCTTTAATACCCTCCAGCAGTCTTCGAACCTGCGGGACCGACCAAGGATGTAGAGCATGGTGTCGTAGGAGTATTGGGTGTGGTAAAACCCTTTCTTTTTAGCGACAAAATCAAACAAGTCCAGGGTTTTTATAGGGTTGGCATGGCTGAATCTAACCCGCTTGAGGACTTGGTCGATGAGGTCGTTGGAAAGGGGGATTTGAGAGGAATCGAGACACTTAATCATGGACTCAGGCGATGGGGAATTGGTGATTATTTGAAAAATGGTGGTTACATCCGGATTGCGAGCATTAGCAGCAATATTAAGTTCACCATTAAGGTTTTGAACGAGGGACGAAAGAGATTTCAAAGGAAGGTAGAGTCTTGGAAACAGACAATGGTAATTTAGTTTGGAGAGATTGGATAGCTTCAGTGCCATCGTTTCTTACTACGAGGGACGAGGGAGGCTAGAATAGAATGGATGGGAGGGGAGCGAAGGGAGAATTCATATCAAAGGGAACAAATATATTTACTGTTTGGATCACGACCGTCCGATCATAATATACACGAATATTAAAAGGCTCTGTGCAAACAAAAATCCACATTTCGAAATAACACTGAATTAGCGAGATTTCGCTAAGTCCACATTTCTCTTGAATAACGAATTGAGCGCTCTTCATTTTTTTTTTATTTGTGTGTAGTACAAACAAAAATCTAGAAATATAAAAAAATAATGTCATCATTAATATTATTTTGGCTTATAATATAAATATTATTTACACTATTTTAAATACTAACTTTTTAACATTCGTAACATAAGACAAATCAGCACTCAACTTTTATTTAATTTCTCACATCGTTCTGACAAACGAAACTGAATAGAACTATATTTTTGTACTACCTTTTTAATATCCGTGTGTACTCAGAAGGCAGAACTAGAAAATATAGATTTTTAGAGGATTGAAACATAAAATGCAATGTGTGGTGAGAATTTTGAATTCAAGTTTAACAAGCATCAAATAAAATTTCAATTACTAGACTACAAACACACATTTAACCTTCTCTAAGATAGGCTGAACTATATAAAAACTATAAAAAAAAATTAGTTAAATTCCAATATACATAATTAGAAAATTTAAAATTATAAGAGTAGCTAAACACTTTCATAACTTGACTGTAGATCTCGCCCAAATCATTTTTTTTTTTGTTTCTTTCTAAAAGTGTCTAGTTTTGTTAATGTGTTTGATGAGCTCTGTTGTTAATATTATTTTTTGGTGCGTATTTGTTTTGTTGCAATGCTTTCATATGAAAGTGAAAAACTACATTTTATCCAAAGAATGTTAAGTTCTACATGAAAATGTAATACCAAATAATTTGTTTTACTATAAGTCTAGCTTATGGGCCTATTTTAGTATATTGGGCCGAGAAACACTACCAGGCCGAACCAAAATTAAAAAATTGCATCTAATTTGTACAGATAACCCCATATTTAAAATGCTTGAATTTTGAATTTATTGCACATTGCAAATTTGGAGTAACAAAATTCATCTAGCAAAATTTTCGTCACGAGATTGTCATCAAATCAGATGCTGAAATGTATCGTTAAATTATAAAAGATTTAGATCTTTCGTAATAATTATTATTTTAACCTTCGCCATTATACTATAGTTAATTCGTTATCATATAAAATATCAACACAATAACAAAAATATTACAATCAATATAATAGTTTGTATCCACGCAGGTCAACCAATTATTTCATCCGTTTTGCCAGCCTCTATAATTGTAATTAGTTGCAAGTATACTCTTCCTGATCCCCCCATATTCATATCACCTAAGGTAACTCAAATTTTGAGTTCGGACCGTTCGATCTGCTTTGGCACGAGTATTAAAACGGTCCCGTGCATTTTACCTCGGGTCCAATCAGGATGCAAACTCAAAAGTTGAGTTACCTAGCTCAGAGAATCCAAATCGACTTGCTTTTTGCCGACGATATCTTCGTAGATACTTCTATTGGTAATACCTAGGGCTGTAAATGAGCCGAGTTTGAGCGAGTTACTTCCAATTCGTGCTCAGCTCATTTAGTTAATGAGCGAGTCAACTCGAGTTGGGATGGTAATAACGAGCTATAAAGCCAACTCGAGTTGGATCAAAACTCGTTTATAACTCGTTTGACCAGTCAATTCCTTTAGTTATAGTTATATACTAGTAAGAGTTTATCCAAACACAAACAATTTAAACATAATTAACAAGACAACTAACAAAACAAACAATCCTAACAGCAGCTTAGGAGTCATTTAGAAGGGCATGAGATTTATTACGACGAATTTTGTGTAACTCGAGTTGGGTATGCTCAAACTCAGCTCATTTATTAAACGAGTCAGCCAACTCGAGTTGGAACTGACTCGAGTTAAATCGAGCAGTTAGCGAGCGAGTTACGAGTTTAAGCGATTTTATACAGCCCTAGTAATACAGATATGTTCGGAAATAGCAATTTCTGTCGGTGAATTCTCGACAATAATCACTTTTTTACCCACACGCCACTTCAATCAGCCGTTTCATAGGCCAACTACTAAAGCATCTCCAAATCTCTCTCTTTCTGTCTCTAAGTGTCAAGTTCTCTTTTTGATTCATAAACATTGACAAGTATAAACATATAGTAACAGGTGGCAACATAAGCATATAAACACCAAAATATTTGAACGCTAAATTTAACAAGTACAATACCGGACTATCTAACTTTAAGTACTGCACAATTAATTGAAGTATAAATACCTCTGTACAGATTTTGGTTTACACTATCAAGTGTTTGCATACTTATTGTATATAGGATATATAAATACCTAGAATTATAGATATTTATGATGAGGAGGGATCCAATTACATTCTTTTTTTTGACACATTATGACATTGTTTTTTTATAGGTCAATTTTGCAATTTCAAAATCCAAACAGTCGATCCGAACCGTTCAACATGATCACCATATTAAAAAGTGCTTGGAGATCAAATTTTACATTTTTTTGAATTTTTTTACTATTTATTAAGATGGTTACAAAATTGCTGTTTTTCAATGGTCTGAAAACAAAGATTTTGTAACCATCTTAATAAATAGTAAAAAAATTTAAAAAAATGCAAAATTTGATCTCCAAGCACATTTTAATATATCCATCATGTTGAACGGTTTGGATTGACTATTTGGACTTTGAAAATAGTAGATATCAAAGTGTGTAAAAAAAAGGGTGTAATCCGATCCCTCCTCATTTATGATTTGTAGTGTAGATGTAAACATCCATGTACAATTAATTATTTTTTAGAGATTTTGAGACGAGCGTATGCATGGATTGAGCATGTGATTCTACGTGTGGGTCACGTGGTGCTAATGTGGAGGACCGTTGTCACTTAAAACAAATACTAAATTGTCAGGGGATGAATTTCGAGAAATGTAATTTGGGAATTATTATAACAACAATAATTATTATTATGATGATAAATAGTAAATTGTCAGGTGATGATTTGGAGGAATGAAATTTGGGTATTTTTATAACAACTACAATAATAATTATTATAATTATGATGATGATGATGATGATAACACAATAATGTTAATAATATAATATAAATAAGATTATAGTTATAATCGCTAATGTTTGTTCCGTTTCATCACCCAAAAGTTATATGTATAAAAAAAAATTATTAATTTTTATTGTTAGAAAAATAAAGTAGAAACATAATTTAGACGTTTGCCATCATCTGAAATCTTCATGTTCGTTCACACTTGTTTCAAGATCTAAAGACCATATATTTATGTATGGTATAATATATGCATTAATTGTTCTAGCTGCTTCTGCATGCAAATTTATATAATGAACCAGCTGGCAATGGCATGCATGCCAGGGATCAACCAAACCCGGTTTTTTTAATCATATGACAGTGTTTGATTTCCAAGAAAAAGTACAGCTGGCTCAAGTATACACAGAAGGTCACCTCAAAAAAAGGCACACCAGTGGTTCTAAGTAAAAAAACACACAGCATTGGCTGGCATCCGAGATTTTTATTTTTACCCCAAAAAAAAAATATTTTAATATAATTATCCAAATTTTTGAAAAATTTAAATTTATACCCAAACCGTAAGAAAATTTTACGGTTTGAATTTTAATTCAAACCGTAAATTTTTCTTACGGTTTGAATTAAGAATTCAAACCGTAAATTTTTCTTACGGTTTGAACTTTTTTTTTTTTTTTTTTTTTTTTTTTTTTTTTTTAAGAGAAAAATAGCTAAAATGCTGAAATGAAATATAACACAAAAAAATCGAATTGTTTTTTAAAATATTTGTTAGAAAATACGCTACGAACAGAGCTGATTTTGTGCTAAAATACGGTAAATTACAATAATTATGCTAAAATACGGTAAATTTACTAAAATGCTGAAATTACAATAATTATGTAGAATTATGCTAAAATACGGTAAATTACGCTAAATTACGTATGAATTGGGCCGATTTTCTGGCATCTTTCATAAATTTACTAAAAGGAGCGTAACTTTTGATCCGTCCGTCGGATCGGGCTGAAATTTTGACAGAAACTCCACAACCCAAAACCCGATCCGAAACCCATCTACGATCCGTTTCGCCCATTTGCGGGCTCAGATTCGCGATCCGAGTCTTCCTTCATGGACTTTTGAACATTTCTTTATAATTTTAGAGTTTTTAGGGTCTTTGATGTATCTTTTATATATATTTTCTGTTTTAGTGTTTGTATTTAAACAGACGTCATGTCTTTTGGCATAATTATTGTAATTTAACATATTTTAGCACAAAATCGGCTTTGTTCGTAGCGTATTTTCTAACAAATATTTTAAAAAACAATTCGATTTTTTTGTGTTATATTTCATTTCAGCATTTTAGCTATTTTTCTCTTAAAAAAAAAAAAAAAAAAAAAAAAAAAAGAGTTCAAACCGTAAGAAAAATTTACGGTTTGAATTCTTAATTCAAACCGTAAGAAAAATTTACGGTTTGAATTAAGAATTCAAACCGTAAGAAAAATTTACGGTTTGAATTCGGAATTCAAACCGTAAATTTTTCTTACGGTTTGGGTATAAATTTAAATTTTTCAAAAATTTGGATAATTATATTAAAATATATTTTTTTTGGGGTAAAAATAAAAATCTCGGGGCTGGCATGTTGAATGAATAAATATCGAATTAATCAATATATATATATTTCAGGCAACAAGTTAATTAATTTAATTCCTCGGAATCAATAAATTTGCAGCGACTCGAACGCGCTGTGGGACGAGGAAAGATCGATGTGCAAATGTTGTCTGGTAATTAGGCAGCGGAGCAGTTCAGACTCGGTCAATATATATATAACCAGTGTTGTAAAAAACGCTCTTAACGGCTGATTAAACACCCGTTTAATCATTAATGATGGCCAAACTGTTACAAATACACTAATCGGAGGGCTATTAACGGATTTTTCCGATTAATTGGCCGATTATTCTGTTTATTCCCGTTTATTCCAGTTTATTCTCATTTATTCCAGAGAATATTTATTTTCACATTTTTTTTCTATGATTGTGTGTGATATTGTATTGTAGTTTTATTTGTACTTAGATATACATCCAATATTTTTTACATATGTTTTTTCTTCTTACTTATTTTGAAATTGATTAGTTCTTCTATTATTTATATGGTATATGTTTTTCATATTTACTGATATAATTTTTTCAATTAGTATATATGAAATTAAGTTGTTATCATAAACTAAATTTAGTGATTTTATGTTGGAATGTTTCATTGCTTTCAAATAATATATTATTAGTATTTAAAAAAGCTTAATTTTTGAATTTATTTTTGCATTAAATAAATGTGTTACTTACAAATATAAAATGTGTATGTATTGTTAAGAAAAAATAAGCGTAGTGTTATGTTATAATAATAAAACTAAGTTAAATTAAGTTTATTTGTTAAGTTTGATGAGTTAAATAAATTATTTTTAATAAATTATGAATATATATATATACATAATTTTAATGAAAATGATTAATTAACTACATAATTCTGATTAATCAGCCGCATACTGATTAATTGCTTGACGGTACTCCGTCTATCCGACAAGCGCATACTGTTATTTACAACACTGATATATACAAACCTGACCTCTCGCTGATTTTAATAAATGCGTTCCACTCAGAGCCGCAGAGCATGGTCCAGCAAATTTTATTCATTTTTTTTTAATAATTTACAGCTCATTTTACTCGTCTCTATAAATGAGGAAATTTCTAGATAGATGCTTCTCGAGCTTAGAGTGTTGATCGAGTTTAACAATCTACTCGATAAAATATTGACAGAACTAGTTTTACTTCATGCACCGCACTAGCACTAGAGATAAAATAAAAAAGTACATGATGCGTGAAGTCAAAATAATTCTGTTAATATTTTACTATAGTCAAAATAATTCTGTTAATATTTACTATTAGTTCGTTGTAAAGATAAAATTATTTTTCTACTCATGATCAATATTTTCGTTTTTTAAATTTTAGTAGTTGATTCAAATTGTTTAACATAATTCTCATATAAATACGTACTTGTAGACCAATTTTTTTTTTTAAAAAAATTATTTACTATTTGTTAAGATAGATAAAAAAATCACTATTTTTTAAAATTTATTTACTATTTATCAAAATAGTGATTTTTTATCTAAGATAACAAATAGTAAATAGATTTAAAAAAATATATAAAATTCAATCTGCAAGTACATATTCATATGAAAATTATGTTTGGAATAATAACTTGGAATTCATATCTACTGCATTAATGCACCGTGCGTTAATACATCTAGACCGTCCGATTGAGATCTACACTAATATTAAAGGACTCCGTGCGTCATAGACGAAGGCCGAATTGGCTCTGATCCTGATCATACGGCTGAGATGCATTAAACTCAAAAAAATATTTTGAAACTGCGATCCAGAAAATAATGAAATTCTGAGAAAAACTGATTATGAATTTTTTTTTTAAAGATAATAAAAATAAAAATTTCGGTTGATACGCAAGACGATCCGAAATTCGACAATAATCTGCATCAAACTTAATTAAACCCGGTTGAATCCAATTTAACCCGACTAGTTAAATTACCACCTTCATCTTTTTTAAACAAAAAAGCTGTCTCACGTTGATGGAACAATAGAAGCTTATTGGTTGTCAATTTTGGTGGGTCCACACGTTTGTACTGCCAACTGACAAGAAAAAGCAGATACTAGCACCCTAGCACGTGATGTTACATTTAAAGATGTTCGGTGTAAAGCAATGTTTCATGCAAATCTAGTAAAAAAAAAAAAAAAAAAATTCTGCAGTTTGAGTGACCTAACATAACATTTATAATTTTAAATAGCCTCCAAATCCAATACACCGATTTTTATTTGTAGTGTTCAATATACAAAATTTCAAAAAATGATACATCGATGTTTGAATCCAATGCATACCTAAGTTAACTTAGTGCATACACAGTCTATGTTTGATTTTTTTTTTTTATCATTAAACAACAAATAAAACATCAATATTTCATTCAGAGTGAAACTCAAATGTTTATATTATTTCTGAATAATCGCATACTTGGTTTACGATTTACCGTTGACGCTGAGTGATGCACAAACTGTCTGTTTTTCCAGCTAGAATAAGAGTTATTTCCAACTACAAATAAAAAAATTCCAAAATGCTACAAATAAAAAAAATCCCAAAATCCTACAAATACGTAGATTAATTTTATTTGCGCTTTACTCAGGAGAAACACAGATCTAGTATGTACGTCACTCAAGATGAATATCGATGTTTTGAACTCTGATAGGCCTCAAATATATCTATATTTGGCTAAGGTTTTAGTATGAAATGGTACCAAATTCCAAGTATTTATCTCTGTTCAGTTCTATATTTCTTTATTTTCATTAAATTGTGTTCCAAAGATCAAGTTACAGCCGAGAATAAAATTTTATGCAGAAATATGAAGAGAACAAGTTAAATTGTCTGCTGGCAGGCCACCAGCCATCAAGGACTTAGCCGCAAAATAAGTGGAGAGTTTGGCCGAGAGTATGGCGACCCGCTCAGTATAATTCGTACCGATCCAAACTTTTTTATTTTTAAGATCGATAAAAATCCTACCAATCTTTCTACTAATATAAAAACTGATGTACTCTTTCTATTTCTCTCTCTTCTTTTTTATTAATTTCTACCAATAAAAAATTTCCCGAATCACATGGCCTATAGGGCTACACAGCTGCAAATCTTTGTCTTGAATTCCTTTTGAGTTTCTTATTACCCAAGTAAGAAAAACGCGCAAAGTACCGGAAAAGGTATCTTTTAAATATTATTCTTTCTGGAATTTCGTTGATTCTTTTTTGAATGTAAGCATGACTGGTTAGTCAAAAAGATCTGCTATATCCTAATATTCAATTTATCGACTTTTTGAAAATTGAAAAGTAAGGCCCACAAAATTAATTTAATATTGTTGCTTTTAAAAAAAGGGAATATTTGCCGACGTAAGTTTCTCCTTATTTCTCGTGTTTTACCTTTGTCTTAAAGAGATAATTTTATTTATTTATTTCTGATAAAGATAAAAAAAGTAGAACTAAGTGTTCTTGAGTTCACTTAAGTTTTTTTTGGTGAGTTTAACTTCAATATTTATCGGAATAATTTTAAATGACGAATTAAAATTGTTGAAACTGAAATATTTCGGAAGTTGAATTAATTTATTATAAAGTCAAGCGGTAACAAAATAATGAAAAACCAACGTATTAAAATTAACTTATAAACCTTTTTTTTTTTTTTACCGCTTGGCTTAATATTAAATTAATTCGAATATTTATAAATTTGATATGTAAATGTTTCAATCGAGAAGTAGATCGGTTTCAACTGCTTGGATATTCGTCATTTGAAGTCATTTTGATATATTTTGAAGTAAACTTAGCAATTCCATGGTGAGATTAAGGACACCCTAATTCCACTCTAAAGAAAATTATCTAAAACAATGTAATTTTGAATGATGAATCAAATATATATTAGTAATTAATTTAGTACAATTAGTATTTTTTGTAGTAAAATTTGGAGGACAAGCCACGTAAATAGGATCCGACTCTGCTGCTTTTCCGATCCGAATCATTCAAAAAATTTCATTCGCATATCTCAATAAAGAAATTTTTTCATGCACAAATCTCAACAAATTTGAATGGCTCGGATCGGAAAAGCAGGAAGGTGCTTTTCTGAGAGAGTTGGTTCCACGTAAATAAATTAACATTCTCTATTTGATTAAAAAGCTAACAACACATTCTCCATTTGATTAAAAAGCTAACAACAATTGCTCAGTTGTTGATCTTCTAATTAGTTTTATCGCATGTTGTTTGACGTGCGCGCGTGTGTATATATATGTATATATATAGATGGGGTATGGTTAGTTGTGAAGTAAGGATCTTGTTTTACTTCATACTCATATCTCCGTTTTCAAATATTAAACAGTCAATCTGAACCGCTCAACAAGATATCCATATTGAAATGTGCTTGGAGACCAAATTTTTCAATTTTTTTTATTTTTTTACTATTTTTTTTTAAAATATTTCAAAATCACTGTTTTTTATGATCCGGAACCATTAAAAAATAACAGTGTTCTACCTATCTAAAAAAATAGTAAAAAATTTTCAAAAAATGTAAATTGTAGATGATCATACATTAAAAAACAACGGTTTTCTACATACATGAGGTATCTTGTAGATTGTAGATGATCATAAACAAACATCGTACTAAGTGCACTACTAGAATTTACATTATTAGTATGAGCAAATAGAAGTTCATATGCATGATCTAACCATGTAACTAATGCCAATTGCATGGATTGCTCATGTAAATGAAGCCCACTTAGTTGAGCACATATAGCTAGCTATGATTCTTGTTTGTATGGGGTTCATGCAATTGATCATATTAAATACATGGGTGATCAGCAAGCATCTTTTGAATGTGTTAAAATAATACAGTACATATAAATGAGCCTCATGAAATAATTTTAGTAAATATAAATGTGATATGTTATAACTGAATTGGCTGCTTAAAATACATGTTTCTCTCATCTACATGGTTACAATTCTAAATATCTATTTCAAAAATTTACATTTAGTGTCATTATTATATAACAGCACCCAATTAATATATTCATCGACCCTACAGTTTATTGAATTAGTCATTTTCTTTTTCTAAAGATTTCGTTTCATACGAGTAAAAGTTCCTGCTAGTAAAATAATAAGAAGATCTATATATATATATAGAGTTGGGCTACGGTACTTCGCAAAGTAAAGCGAGTATTTTACTTCACGTCCATATCTTTAATTTGAAAGTTCAAAATGTCGATCCGAACCATTTAAGTTAATCTTCATATTAAATTGTGCATGGAGACCAAATTTTACAATTTTTAGAAAAATTTTACTAGTTTTTTGAAATTTTTTAAAATCACTATGTTTCATAAAATCGTGGACCATAAAAATCAGTGATTTTAAAATATTCCAAAAAAATAGTAAAAAAATTCTAAAAATTATAAAATTTGGTCTATAAGCACAATTTAATATGGAGATCAACTTGAATGGTTCGGATCGACGTTTTGAACTTTGAAATTGAAGATATAAAAGTAAAGTAAAATACTCGCTTTACTTCGCGAAATACCATAGCCCAACTCTATGTGTGTGTGCGTGTATATATAAAAAAGAATAATTTGACCAGGTACATGCATGTACATAAATTGATGTTGAAAGATATACAAAGGATAGACAAGACAAAGACAAGTGTAATATCAACCAACAAACCACATGCTTTTTTTCTGCTGTAAGAGAATTGAATATGAAAATTAATCGGCGGCTTAATTTCTATGTGCCAGCTGGAGAACCACACCTTAATTTCTTCGTTCCTCAAAAAGCATGCATCGTCATGATATATGGAGGTTATATGACACACGTGCTTAAATATCAAGCTTTTTATTAATAACTGAAACCCTAATGGTCCATGAAAAATATTTCTATCAAGGAAACATTCCCATGTTCCCGCAAATGGATTGTTCCGTTTGTTTCAATTTGAATTGTGACTTGATAACATAAAAATGCAATGATATTATTATATTCTCGATCGATTTCTCGACCTTGCAAAGAATCTCTTTCGTTTGGTTAAAAATTAATTACTTGCTTCGAATAGACTTATAACTATCTCACATACTTCGAAAAAATATATATCCAAGCCGTTTAATTTTGAGAGCCTCTAACAGTCTTTAAATCTAATCTTTTAAATTTATTTCTTAATTATTTTGATATTTCTCTACTCTTTCACATAGAAAATATGCATCAGCAACCACACACCTCACTTGGGAATTGGGATCCAGCGTTCAATTAGGGCCTGTTCGGCTGAACAGTGGGAACGGAATTAGGAATAGGAATAGGAAATTTTTAAACTAGATTTTACTGTTCACGTGGGAAAAAAAAATTAGTCTGAGTGAATTTTTTTTTTCCCACGTGAACAGTAATTTCCTATTTACTGCCGAACAGGGCCTTAGTGCCCCCATTCTGCGGGAAAAATATCCTCCCTGGTACTGTAAAAAATTCTCCTCACTTTATGGTTTGAGATTTACTCCCATCCGTTTTGATATTCAGGCTAGTGCAGGGGTAGTATTATTGGGCTTTGAGTTCGTGCCAAGTTAAAAAGAACAGTCCAGATCCATTAATTCTAAAAGATTCCCTATTACAGTACCGGAGAGGATCTGAATTGTATTATGCGCTCTCTGCCTATGATTAGTACTTTGGAGGATCCAAATCTGCTGAAATCCGAGATCATCAACAGTAACTCTAAAATTTCTGAAATTCCGAATCCAGCCATTGAATTGTTTCGAGATGCATACACAGAAAAACCAGCTGTTTCGAGATGCGTGCACAGAATAAGTTGGACGGCTGGATCTCAGATTTCAGGAATTTCAGAGTTACTGTTCATGGATCTCGGATTTCAGCTGATCTGAATCCGTACTTTGGATGCTTGTACCTACAATGTTAGATATTTATGCCTTTACAGTAGGTGTTTATATTTTTTTTATTCTACACAATCACTTGCAGAGTTGCAGTATAATTAATGATAAATACTAATAATTGTATGATCAGGTGCTTATATACTTTTGTTCAGTGTTCAAAGTTATATTAACATGCATGCATGTGTTTATAGTTGCAGAGTCAAGTGTTTGGTTTTTTTTAGAGTTTATACCTATGTTGTAAATTGTTAATATTAATATTTCTTGATGTTAATTTATAGCTTCATTGCTATGTGTGCTTGGTATTTGTATTTGCAAAGTCAGATTTCAAGATTTATAGTGTTTATAACTACGTCGCTAAGTCAAGCTTTATAGTGTTTATATTATTTATATTTGCAAAGTGTGCTTGATAAGTATTTGTATTTGCAATGTCAAAATTTTCAAGATTTATAGTGTTTATAGTAATATTTGCAAAGTCAGATTTTCAAGCTTTATAGGGGTGATATCTATATATAGAGTTGGTCTACGGTACTCTATCGGTCCTGACTGACTTTGCCCCTCCTCCCCCCCCCGAATTTTTTTTTATCCCCTCTGGATGTTTGATTTGTAAGTTGGATTAAATTTAAGATTAAAATTAAAATAAATTTGTTAAATTATGATTGATAATTAAAATTATAAGTTAAAGTATCATAAATTATAATTCAAAGCTTTGGAAAGTATAAGTTAAAGCATTATTTTTTATCAAGTACCTAATTAGTTAATGAATTTAAAACCGATTCGATATTTTTTTTATCTCCTGACGAAAATCCTGAATCCGTCCTCTGAATTGCTGAAATTTTTAAATATAGCATAGCCCCAAAAAAAATAAACCAAAACGGCACCGTTTGACGGAAATTCCAAATTTAGCACGGCCGCATATCAGCTGAGCGGCCCCCTTTCCTGGGGACCGCATATCAGCTGAGCGGCCCCTGAAGTGGGGCCGCATATCCGCTGAGCGGCCCCCTGGAGGCCTATATAAGGGGGCCGCTGGTTTCATTTTTTTTATCGATTCAAGAATTCCATCCCTTCGTACTCGGGTAAGTTTTCTCTTCTTCTATTCTTGTTTAATTTTTTAGTTTAGGGTAGTAATTAGGTTTAGGGTTTAGGTTTAGGAGTAGGGTTTAGGAGTAGGGTTTAGGATTAGGGTGTAGGATTAGAATTGATAATTAGGATTTAATTTAGAGTTAATAATTAGAATTGTTCCAAATTTTAATTGTCCCACCAATAAAATTAAAATAGACTTGTACCAAAAATTAAGTAGGTATATTTAACCAAAATTAATTGTTTTAGCACCAATACTTAACTAGATTTGTACCAAAAATTAAATAGGTATATTTTACCAAAATCAATTGTGTTAGCACCAATACTAATTAGATTTGTACCAAAAATTAAATAGGTATATTAAATAGCCAAAATCAATTGTTTTAGCACCAATACTTAACTAGATTTGTACCAAAAATTAAATACAGCATGGCATCTGGTAGAGATATACCGTCTTCCAGTATGGGTGTGCCATCTTCCAGTAGAGGTACACACCATGCCCATCCACCCACTCCGTATCAGATGTCCCAGCACATCGAGAGTGCTCTATCACAGACAGATATTCCGGGTATCCGGAGTCGCATTGACAGGGTCAGCGACTTCCTGTGGTACCCGAATTCAGAGCACCGGATTCTAGAGGCTGCCACCGGGGTAAGTTATAAATTAGTCATATTTATAAAAATACAATAAAACATAATCTTTTTTTTATGAATGAACTTGATCTGATTTCTTACATAAATGCAGGGGTTGGATGCGGTTACGGTTCGTCACAACCGCATGTGGCTACCGTATCAGCCGGCGTACGGGGGGACATTACGCTCGATGGGATTATTCCAGCTATCATAGATGCGGGAGGAGAACCATGACGAGGGGTTATCTTCCGGCCTCATCGAGCGATGGCGTCCCGAGACGCATACCTTTCATCTCCCCCATGCTGAGATGACAGTCACCCTACAGGACGTCAGCTGTCTGTGGGGTATGACTATTACCGGGGAGCCGGTGACGGGTGTCGAGTACGGGGACTTCCGTCCGTTGTGCGAGGAGTTGCTGACTATTACCGACTGATGTGCCGGACTGGGGCCAGCCCGAGCCAGACCAGTGCCCTGCATACGGCGCCAGATACTGTTACAAGAAGGTTTGGGTTGGAGCCGGACATGGCGCGACACTCGGGATCACATTCTGGAGACAGGAGATCGAGCATCTGAGAGATGATCCCGAGTATGTCACCTGGGAGCCCTACAGAGAATATGTGAGTCTACTTTTATTATAATTTTGAATTTGAAAAAACTTATATCAATTCATACTTTACTTGAATTGATATATGGTATGAAATATGTGCTTTCAGGTCGAGGTCGATGGGGGACATCGGGCTTACATCGAGATATTGCCTGAGCGATGTCGGCAGCAGGAGAGATACTGGCGTGCAGAGGTGCCGCTCATATGCTTTCAGGTACCGTTATTTAATTTAATTTTTATATTTCTGTACAATAAAAACTTAATTAAATATCTGACATACTGAATATTTTGAAATATGTAGATCGTCGAGCATCACTACCCTGGTCGGGTCCTGAGGCAGTTCGGCATGCGTCAGCTAGCTCCACCCCCGGCACCGATCAGCGAGGAGGTGTGGCGACAGCTCCATCGGGCCAGGGACACCACAGCTGGCAAGAACTGGGGGACCTGTCTTTCTGATTACGTGTTCGAGGCAGCATCTCCTGACCCCCCATTGGCCCAGCCGGACCGTCACATGGATGTCGCGCCAGTGTAAGCAATTTTTTCTCAAATTCGAAACCTTCACTGTAATTTTCTCATCGGAATATCTAACATTTTTTGTAATTTGTACAGACCTTATAGAGATTGGTACCAGGATCACGGCGCGTACACTATATATCTGGAGGGGTGTATCGCCAACAACCCCTTAGAGCGAGTACCAAAGCCGAGGGATCGGAGAGGACGGGTCCATGGTCTTATCCCTGCTGGCGCACCGTTCGCAGCCACGGTATGTTTAATTTTAAATTTAAAGTTAAAAACTAACAATATTTAAATTTGTACAACTTTTTCATATATTTTTTTCTTTGCAGGCACTATATCTAGTCAAGAGTTGCGTGATAGGGGCTACGATGGCCGTGACCACGGGTTGGAAGAGGCTCGGGAAGGTCCTCCTCAAGCACAGCGTACCGGCGGTGTGCCAGTGTGGGTACAGGGCGCGTCTCGACTCTCTACTGAGATGCGCTGGCTTGGGCGGAGTTGATGCGGTAGACGACATATCCGACGAGCCCGAGCCTGATGTTTACGTCCCGTACACTGGCGATGAGCCCATGTTTAGACCTGTACATGAGGCTGAGACTGTTGGTCTGGTGTTTGACCGAGCTGCCGAGTTGATGCGCGACTTCGGGCGTATGGGCATGGGATCTCAGGCTGATACGGCTGCCCAGGTATAATTTGTAATTAAAATATAAAACAATTGTTTTTTTTTTCCAAATTTCTCGATTAACTAACTTGTAAATTACTGTAGCAGGGTGAGGAGGGGGAGCGCATTCCGGATTACCAGATCTCAGCAGACGGACTGTATTCTCCGGGTTACAGTCCGACCCAGACGGATCCTCCTGCCTATCAGCCAGGGTATGTTCAGACAGAGCCCTTCCCGGAGTTTCCGGGACAGTCCTCACATCATGCCACCCTTGATGACCCCATTGCCAGACAGGCGTATTTATTCACGCATCCTGAGTCTGCACAGACTACTGTTTTTGGTCCTGGAGTACAGCAAACATCCGAGATTGAGGAGGTTCGTGATGAGCCGGTCCAGTCTGCAGATGTCCAGGCGGCGGACTCCACAGACACTACAGACTCAGGAGATACAGACAAGACACCACTCTCCAGGCGGGGTCGAGGGTTCAAAAAGAAGAAGCAGAGACAGATGTATGATTTGTAGACTATGTCAGACACTGGACTTATTTGTTATATTATGCCTCTTATTTTTTTTGTTATTTTGTTATTTATTTTGGTTATTTATTTATTTTGTTCATTATATCACTATCTCCTCGTAAAAAAAAAAAATTAGAACCACACGACATATATAAAATATTTCAAACGAACCACGTTTCTAAAATAACTTGCGACAAAAAAGATAAATTAAAACAACATTACAATAATTAAAACACAAATACATTTATTTTTATAACACAATAACTAAAACACAAATACATATTTCGTAATTAAAAAAAAAAACCCCTGGGGCCGCTCAGCGGATATGCGGCCCCATTTCAGGGGCCGCTCAGCTGATCTGCGGCCGTGCTAAATTTGAAATTCTGACGAAACGGTGCCGTTTTGGTTTTTTTTTTTTTGAGACTGTGCTATATTTAAAAATTTCGGTCTGAATTGTCCACGATGCGCGTGAACTATCGAGTGCCATATTTATTTTTTATTTTTTTGCTTTTACTATATTCGCCCTTCTATTCTTTTCTTTTTTAACATACATCTCTCATTACCTTTTCTTTCTGACCTTTTTGACAAAATTCTAAAAGCTCATAATTTATACCTTTTTCTAGAAGAATCTTGTTTTTTTTTTTTTTTTGATGAAATAGAAGAATCTTGTCGATTCCTAGACGTATAATATTTTATGGATTTATGTATAAAGATTGGGTGTGGTCAGGTCGGATTCAGATCATGTCGGTATACTTTATTATTTTTCTCTGATCCCACACAACCTGATCACCTAAACAGCTAGATCATAAGCTGACTCATGTAGCTTGATTACTTATTAATTAATTGTTTATAGTTTATTTATTCAAATTAATCTTGATTAATATATAATAAAACTTTAGTGTGTAATAAACTTTAATTAGTAGATCCATTTTGAAATTAATTGTTTTAAAATCATTGTTTTTCAGTTTGAAATGGACCCGATCGACCAGATCCATTTCATTGTGATTTAATTATTAGATTAAATTTCAAATTTAGTACTAATTAAAGTTTATTACACACTAAAGTTTTATTATATATTAATCAAGATTAATTTGAATAAATAAACTATAAACAATTAATTAATAAGTAATCAAGCTACATGAGTCAGCTTATGATCTAGCTGTTTAGGTGATCAGGTTGTGTGGGATCAGAGAAAAATAATAAAATATACCGACATGATCTGAATCCGACCTGACCACACCCAATCTTTATACATAAATCCATAAAATATTATACGTCTAGGAATCGACAAGATTCTTCTATTTCATCCAAAAAAAAAAAAACAAGATTCTTCTAGAAAAAGGTATAAATTATGAGCTTTTAGAATTTGGTCAAAAAGGTTAGAAAGAAAAGGTAATGAGAGATGTATGTTAAAAAAGAGAAGAATAGAAGGGCGAATATAGTAAAAGCAAAAAAATAAAAAATAAATAAGGCACTGGATAGTTTAGGCGCGTCGTGGACAATCCAGAGGATGGTGTTAGAGGAATAAGAAATATTTTCTAATTGGTCATTTGGAGCATTGGCGGATTCAGAATTTTCGTCAGGGTTAAAAAAATATCGAATTGGATTTAAATAGTTAATCGGTTTTAAATTCATTAACTAATTGAGTACTCGATAAAAAATAATAATTTAATTTATACTTTCCAATACTTTTGAATTATAATTTCTGATACTCTAGCTTATAATTCTAATTATCAATCATAATTCAACAAATTTATTTCAATTTTAACCCTAAATTTAATCCGAATTACAAATCAAATATCCAGAGGGGAGCAAAAAAAATTTCAGGAGAGAACAAAGTCGGCCAGGACCAATAGATTTCCACTAAAACTCAAAATCCAGGGAGGGGCCGCTGCCCCCCCTGGCCCTCCCCCCGGGACTACCTGGGTCCGCCCCTGATTTGGAATTCCGAAGAAATTATTGGTAATATAATTAGAAAGATATTAAAAAGAAGGGGAAAAATAAAGAAATATATCCAAATGTTTTTGTAAAAGTTCCTCTGGAAAGTTCTTGGGTTGAAATACATTCAATTATTAGGCCATTCAACTATTTAATATCTATAAGTTGAAATTTCTCTATTCAAGTTTCAAATTAAATCTGTTATTTCTCACACAGAAAGTATTGTCTTTGTCACTAGATCAAAACTGATTCTCACATCCAATCATTTGTTTTGCTTAACTTTGTCTAGTTTTTATGTAATATTGCGATTAATAATCATACAAACTCTATCATTCAATAACAATTATCTTTCAGCAAGCAAAGCTATATATATCGATCGAGTGTCACGGGATAAAATATCAACATATGGAGACTGACAAATTTTTTTGTTTTTTTGTTTTTCTTTTTTTTAGTAAAGTTGGAATCAAACAATTTTGTTTATTAGAAGCCTGATGCGGATGATACTATCCAAACAATTCAAAAGAATAAAAATGAAATAACAAACAATGGAAGTTTTTCAACAACAAACAGCGGATGATACTATTTGTAAAAATGAATAATTTATTAATGTTCATTTTTCAACTTATTGATTTGCATAAAAATTAACAAAACCGAAATGTGATAATTTTTTTATAAGCACGTAGTGAAAATCATATGGATCATATATAACGGTTTTATTTTGACTTTGAAGTTTTAAAAAATAGAGGCATAATGGAGACACAAAAAATCTTCCTAAAAAAAAAATGGAGACAAAAAATGAAAGCATTTGAACCCTCCTCATTTTATATATTTTGCCACATGCACAACCGGTATTGCAAGAATGAGATCTGAGCGTCATTTTTAATTTGACACCAATTTGAAAACGAATTAATTCTCTATATTTCAAATAAACATCAAAATTGATTTTAGTCGTACAATGTTGAAAATTATAGTACCAATATTATAGAGAGCTTACTAGATTATTCTAGTTTATTTTAGATTAATCTAAAATATTTTCAGTTATTCTAGAGTATACTAGAGTATACGCTAGAATGCTCTGGAATACAGAATATACGTATAGATATATAAATATTCTAAAATATTCTAGAGTATAAATTTTATATCATTAATCTATGATTGTCCTCGTATATATATATAATATATATGCTGAGTTCTTACCACGAGATCGATCTGACCAAATACAAAGCCCCACCGAAAAATTTATAAGGTGCATTCATTTTTTTAACATAAATCTTGAACGCACAGTAGTCCTGACACGTTGTATCTTGCCATAGGGAATTAGGTACAGTCAGTCAGTCACAGTCAACAAACTCCAAAGTCTTTCTAAATCTATGCTACTCTACCTCCCTTTGACCATAGTCAAACCGACAACATTTTTATTCCACCCCTGCTTGTCTGACACCTGTCAAACTAGCAAATGGTACCCCTCTCTCTGATCAAGCATCACTTCATTTATTCCATGCAGAGTGTGTGTATAAAGCGCACCTACTATGGAGCAGTTTCTACACTTATAACTTAATTTGCCCCAGATATCTTCTCCAACGAGAAAAGAAAGAAAGCACTATTGCCATGCAAGAAGTGCGTAGAGAAATATCAGAACCACCATTAGTAACAAGTTACCAAGCTTTGTTACAAAACAATGACCTCCATTCTTCATCCCTTAAAAACGAAAACCTCATTGTGCATGAAATAGACCTCCCCTTGATAGACTTGTGCAATCTACAAAGTGAAAATAGAGAAAACAGTAGGCTGTGTGCAAAAGAAATTGTTGGTGCTGCATCGGATTGGGGCTTCTTTCAAGTGCTTAACCATGGAATAAACCTGGAGCTATTAGAAATGATAAAGAGAGAACAAGTGAAGTTATTCCGTCTGCCTTTTGAGAAGAAAGTTAGTTCTGGTGTTTTGAACGACTCGTACCGGTGGGGTAATCCGACTGCCACGTCAGCTAGTCAATTTTCTTGGTCAGAAGCGTTTCATGTGCCCCTTGAGAAGATCTCCGATGAAGATTGTAACTATGGGGAGTTCAGTTCTCTAAGGTATTCTTTTTGTTACCAGTAACTAAAACTTCAAGTGTAACTATATTGTGTGTGACTTATTTATATAGTAAGTTAGTAATTACTACGTACTTTGGTTATATATGTTTCTCTTTAGTTGATTCTTTTGATAGTTTTATGAACAGGTAGTAGGTTTATGATTTGGTTATCATTAAATTACCAATAAACTTTTCTTTCAGTTAGTTGTGAACATGTGATATATTAATTAAAGAAGTTTGTGTTGTTCAATTCTATTCTTCCACACCGTCCCCCTTGTAGTTGATTCTGTTGCTAGCGGTTAGAGAAAACTGTTTGGTACCGCCAAAGCATTATCTATCTCTTTCCATCTTCTATAGTTGGCATGCTCTCACTTTCTTTCAAGTTGCATTGGGGAAACCTTAAAAGATTGTTGCTGACTAAAAATTTAAAATGGTTTATCACATGCTGATTTAAGCTCAATACTCTTTTTCTTAATGACCATGTTAATATTCAATACAACTTTTTTCTTAAAAATATCATATGTAATAGATATGTTAATACGTGCACCAACTCTTCCTCTTTTTTTAGGGAGATAATGAAGAAACTTGCCATGGCAATGTCAAGCTTGGCACAAACAATAGCCGATATTTTGGCACAAAATTTGGGTTACACATGCCATGACTTCCCTCAAAACTGCGATGAACGGACATGTTTCCTTAGGTTGAACAGGTACCCTCCATGTCCATTTTCATGGCCGGAAACAGGAGGCGGCGCCTCTGGCTTGATCTCACATACCGATAGCGATTACCTAACGATACTGCACCAAGACCAGGTTGGTGGATTACAGGTTATGAAAGACTCCCGATGGGTCTCGGTCAGACCCAACCGCAATGCGCTCATTGTTAACATTGGAGACCTCTTTCAGGTCCCTATATTTTACTTCTTTCTTCCTTTCTTTGTTTATTAGAAATTGTTCTTCTTTTGAGGACTAGGATTTGTTAGGTTTCAGCTGATATAGGTTTGTACTGCAAATTCAAAGATCTAAGCTTGGATTAGGTTTTTGATTTGGGCCACCTCGGCCCATCACTACAAATAAAAATAACCAAGCCCAAAAAATAGCAGTCTTCTATTGGGCTAGCTGGTAAAATACATTTTTTTTTTTTTTGAATTTGGTGGGGAAAATAAATCTTCCCTCCTTAATAATTACTTGATGGATGTTCATGCATGTAATTTGTGTAGGCATGGAGCAATGATGTATACAAGAGCGTGGAGCACCGGGTAATTGCGAATGCCGAAAGAGAGAGATTTTCCTTCGCTTACTTCCTTTGTCCCTCGTACGAGTCAACTATCGGTGCCTATGCGCAGCCATCCCGGTACAGAAGCTTCACCTTTGGAGAGTTCAGGGAACAAGTTCAAGATGATGTGAAGAGAATTGGTAGGAAAGTTGGCCTCCCTAGATTTCTCATGGATCATGCAGAGCAACACATACACAAACAGATCGATTTTTGAATATATATATATATATATATATATATGATTTGTATGTCTACTGTTGGATTAAGCTAGCAAAGAGAGAAACTTATAGAGAGATATTCATAATCATACAGTACATGTTTGGTGTGCCTCCTTTAGCTTCCTTCAGCCTACTTCTAATGCCACCAACAACTTTCTCTTGAGATGCACGAGATAGCTTTAATTCTCATGAGGGTATAATTTGATATTTACATACTATAATATATACTGCTTTCTCATGAGGGTATAATATATACTTTAGACCAAAAACGACTGTATGTGACCAAAACAACATACATTTATGTCATCATTTATTCAAACAACAATCTAAATTTCAGACAACAAATATATTTTTGTACATTTATATATTTTTTCTACAATATTGTTTCTTTATTTTATAATTATTTCAAATAAGTTCATATTTTAGACATGTTTTATTTTTTTCTTTCTTAAACAAATTTGAAATTTGAAAAAATAATTAAGCGCAATCATACGTGACTATGTAATAAAAAATGACAAAATAATATGATCAAACATGATCAGTTACGATGTGACCAATGTTTTAGAACTACTATGCGAGATTTTAATCAACGATACAAAAAAATTTGACTTAACTATAAATCAACACGGCACATGACTGAACACAGCACATCTATTATATATATATAATCCTCATAGGGTTGCTACAGTATATTCTACAGTAAACGCTACAGTAATTGCTACAGTGACAAATAGTAAAAAAATTCTAAAAAATATAAAATTTGGTCTCCAAGCATATTTTATTATAAAAGTCATGTTAAGCGGTTCGGATCGACTGTTCGGACTTTGAAAATGCAGAAAAAAAATTGAGTGCATTGGGAGCATAGAAATTTGGGTGCATTTGAATCCTCTAACTTTATATATAGTTAGAAAATCACAAATTAATGAATATGGTATACCGGTATAACTTTATACAGTAACAACTTGATTTTGTGATTTTGAATTCATTAATATAGCATTTTGTTTATAACCGGTATAACTTTATATATATTTAGATGTTTATCTTAATAGTTAATTATCTTTTTTTTCGGTAATATCCTGATACAATCTTTTTACACTCCTCTCGATAATAGCCGCCGAAGCAAAGCGAGGCTCACTTCTAGTTACATTAGAATTTACATCCCTAGAGAAATCATACATGCAGCGATGGAACTTGGGAGTTGGAGATGCTGCTTTGGTGTGGTTGTCTGTGTGGCAATTAGGGGTGCAAACGGGTCGGATATTATCCGCATTCGTATCTGAAAATTAGATACCGATATCCGATATCCGAATATCTATGCGGATACGAATACGGATATGATTTTAAATTTTAATTATCCATATCCAAATAATAGATAAATACCATATAGTTTACTATATATTATGAAAATATTTATGTATATATCTACGGATATCTGATATCCGATCCGTATCCATATCCAAAAATTAAAAGCGGATACGGATATGGTTTTAGCACTATCCGATCCGTTTGCACCCCTAGTGGCAATACACAGACAATGGTTTATCATAGACTGTATTAATCGGTCAAAGGTTTAAATACTGTGAATACACCAATTATGGATACGTTATGTAAATTACTTGTGAAATCCGAATCAGATATATTGTGTGCATCTCGGTTTTGTTTGATTGTGAAATAAGAGATAAAGTAATTTTTCATTTTTTATTTATCTTGCCAAATGAGGTACAAAATAGGACAAGTGGATTAACGCCGAAATTTTTATTAATACCATTTTAAAAAAAACCATAAATTCTAAAAAATTCTAAAAATACCAAGGCCGCAACGACAAATCACGGCTCTATTTTTGGGGGCCGCCATTTGTCGTTGCGGCCCTGCGTAAACTAAAAAACCCCAAAATTTGGATCTGATTCGGTTGATTTTATCATATTTGTTTAATAATTTTCAAAAATAGAAAGAACAATTAATAATTTAAATATGTTAGAAAGAACATTAAATAAAATAGATAAAATATCTTATAATTTAGATGTACTAGAAGGACTCCGAAACATTTTTCAGGCAGGATTTTTTCCGGTTGTAAAAAATATTAAACTATTAAAATATCTTATAATTTATTGATTCTTGGAAAAAAATAAAATACTTTGTATCTGAATTATTGATCCCGGTTCAAAAGTCACTTCTAGTAAATATAGAAATTATTGCGGTCCTTCTATATTGAAAAAAAAAAATCCTTGCCATCATTACAAAAGTCAAATCAATTTTTTTTTCGAAAATAGATGGAGTATCTTACAGTTTGAATGTACTAGAAAGACCACAATAATTTTTTTATTTACTAGAAGTGACTTTTGAACCGGGATCAATAATTCAGATCCAAAATATTTTTATTTTTTTCCAATAACACACCAAGAAATAGTTTAATTTTTTTACAGCCGGAAAAAATCTTGCCTGAAAAATATTTCGGCGTCCTTCTAGTACATCTAAATTATAAGGTATTTTATCTATTTTATTTAATATTCTTTCTAACATATTAAAATTATTAATTATTTTTTCTAACATATTAAAATTATTAATTATTCTTTCTAACATATTAAAATTATTAATTATTCTTTCTATTTTTAAAAATTATTAAACAAATATTATAAAATCAACTGAATCATATCCAAATTGTGGGGTTTTTTAGTTTTCACGGGCCGCAACAACAA
Organism: Carex kokanica; assembly: GCA_025461125.1. Lineage (NCBI taxonomy): Eukaryota > Viridiplantae > Streptophyta > Magnoliopsida > Poales > Cyperaceae > Carex > Carex kokanica. The sequence continues at coordinate 973,895 of JAJGRX010001360.1, read as the reverse complement.
ATGGCGCCCCCCTCAAGAAGAGGGTTGCCATTTGTCGTTGCGGCCATGGTAGATTTGAATTTTTGTCAAATTTGTGGTTTTTTTTTATTTATTTTTTAGAAATGGTATTAATAAAAATTTCGATTAACATGTACTAGCTGCAATTTTTTTATTTCATATTTCGCATGTAGAGTTCATTATCATTGGCAAAGTTTTAGTTGACAATATCTTACTACTCCTGCAGAATAATTTATGCCATAATTTTGATTGTCAAACGAGATGTAAAACAAGATGAGTAAAATAGAATAACAATTCAATCCTTCTTAAATTTTAATTAGCAACCAAGCACGACTCAATAGATTTACAAAAGAAACATGCAAGAGTCGTGTTCCCATCCTCTTATCTATCATCAACATAAATTGTGATGCGAAAGTGTGAATTTAGATGTGAATGATTAGAAGAAATAATTTTTAACAGAATCGTATTTGTAAAGTTCATCATTAATAATAAAAAAACATAAATCGGATTCATCCTCCATAAATATCTAAATTGCATAAATTCAAATTTATACACAATCATACTTAAGAAAAAATATACATGATTCACACTTAATTAATACATTCAGTTAAGCGTAAAATCATATAAAAAAATTGAATTTATAAGAAATATGTACTTCTAATTATTTAATCTTAAAATCTAAGCCTGTTTATTAAAATTTTGGTGGTGATATATAATGGGCGGGCACTAACAATCATCTCTCTTGTACAAAAGGAATTTTATCTCTCCTTCTATTTGAAGATGTTCCAATAAAGATTCATTTTTCTCAGTAGCAAAAAAGTGACCTTGTCTTCGTTTTCAATTTGGAATCATCCCCAAAATTTTTATTAATACCATTTCAAAAAAAAAAAAGACACCAGGGCCTTAAAGTCAATCTGCGGCCCCTCAAAAACCTAAATATCAGTATATTACAATGTATTTTTGCGTTTTTGGGGGACCAATGTCAATTTGCGGCCCTCAAGAATGGAGCTGCAGATTGACTTAGAGGCCTTGATATTTTTCGAATTCCTCATAATTTGTGGGGTTTTTTTTTTTTTTGACAGTGATATTAATTAAAATTTCAGGGAATCATCGAGTCAAAATAGACGGATCAGATTTGAATTAAATATACTCTCTTAATGGCATCATTTACTTCATTTTGCTCTAATCGTTTTCCACAGAGACGGATCAAAAGTTTAATTAGAGGTGCCTTAAATTGAAAATTAGGAACTCTATTCTTTATATTTTTAGTTTCATACCTTTAAATTTAAAAATAAAATAAAATTACACTAATAATTTATTCAACAGAGAATTTTTTGTTTGTAGAAAATGTTAAAAAATAAGATAGAGAAACAAAAAGAGTATCTGTGATTCTTGATTCTTCGTGAGTAGAAAAATCTGTATGAGCGAAAGCGATCTAAGAAATATCCAATGTTGGGATAGGTAGAGGTGCTATCGGGTCGGGTCGGGTCCGGATACTATTATATTTGGACCCGTACTTTAAAAGTTCCGGGTCGGATCCGGTTCGGTTCCAGATCGGATCCGGATAATCGGATAAAAGTAGCACCTCTAAGGATAGGTATGGGAGACACCGATCCTAACCCACTTCTGTTTTTAATTTTTTTACTGAAATATAAAACTTTTTAAAAAAAATAGATAAAAAAATCGTAAAATTTATATTTAATAGAAAGATTCTATCTATTTTCTTAAAAATTGTTTTATATTTTAGTAAATAAAATAAAAAATAAAAAACAGAAGTAGGTTAGGATCGGTATCGCCCATACCTATTCTAACATTAGGTGTTTTTGAATCGGTTTCACCCATACAGATCTTTCTATTCATGAAGAATCACAAATACTCTTTCTATTTCTCTCTTTTTTTTTAATAGTTTCTATCGACAAAAGAATCTTATTCAACGCGTCTAATATAAATTATTTAATTCATTTCCGGGATCATGGGCCATCGCGATGGCAAATCTCAAGTCTACTAGCAATTAATTCGACCATCTTAAATTCGGCGCAGGCAGTATTATTTGTGCTTTGAGATTCCTGCAAAACGTATTGGAACGGTTGAGTTTTCCATCAAAACACGCAATATTATATTGTTCGAGAAACTTCTAAAGAATCCAGCTGTCAAATAATAATAATAAAATAGAGAATCCTGGTGTATCCGTGTTACTTGAATGCGGAGCTGCTTGTGGATGCTTTCTTTTCTCTTGAATTATTTCCGACGAAACTGAAAGGGATATAATATATACACTCTGGAGCACGCCATTTTTATTAATATCCAAAGTTAACTACAAATTAATAAATATATCCATTAATGTTGGAAATTTATAAAACTATCCATATCGGTCATTTTCTGGCCGGTTTTAACATAATTTAACGTAATTCAGCGTAATTTAACATAATTTCAAGTTTTAGCGTATTTTAGTATAAATATGCTAATTATATATATAAAAAAAAAGTAATCTAACTAATATTTAAAAAAAAAAATTGAATTTTTAGGGTTAGATTTCAACATTTTTGCTATTTGTCTTTATAAAAAGAAATAATTAGTATCGGCCATTTTCTGACCGGTACCGAAAACAATTAAAACCGGTCAGAAAATGACCGGTATGGATAGTTTTATAAATTTCCAACCTTAGTGGGTATATTTATTAATTTGTAAGTAACTTTAGATATTAACAAAAATGTCGGCAATTGGGCCACTTCAGCATTGGTAGAAATAATTAAACGGTTTTGGTGAATGATCCAACATCAAGTAAAATCTTACTTGAAGGAGTATTACTTTCGGTAATACAGATGAAGTTACAATCTGTGCAACAGGTACATGTAATTTATCCCCCACAACACAAGACACAATATCAGTTGAAGTGAAAAGATATTCACATTGTTGTTTTAATTTTATACAGTACATGAGTTATATGTTTTTTCATTGTGCGTTGTATGAATTTATAATAACACTGTTAATGTTTTTTATTCAGCTAAAGTCTACATGTATATTCTACATCATTTTTTTAATGACAAAATTTATCTTAATTGTATTTGAGAATTATAAAAAAAAATCAAGTGAATATGTATTGCCATTGACTTTCATGATCCATCTTTAGATTGACTGAAACTATTATTTAATTTTAGAATTAAGAACAATCGCACAAATAAAAAAAAATTTAAGTGAACTCAGTGATTGTAGTCTGTATTTGTCGTTTTTTTTAAAATGAAAAGTGGAGGTCTAGTCTATCAGCTTCCTTTAAACTCATGTTTATATTACAGAAGATTTTCTTATTCTGTGGGTTTCGAACCCATGACCTCCTACATGGAAGCCATGTGCTGCCACTAGACCAAAAGCTGATTCTCGTATCTATCGTTAATAGATGCAAATTATAAAAAAATCAACAAAAAATATTTTTATTCATGTTAGGAGATAGGAAATCTACATTATTTTTTTAGATAGATTATAGTACAACAATAATGGCCAACAAAACATTTATAATATTAAAATTTACATTAATTATTTGATCAAATTTGATGAGATTTTAAAACAAATCGATGACCTATCCAGCAATTTCAAAGTTTTAACAATTTAGCTTTGTTAACATCCGTTTGATGAATAAATGATTCTTAAATAGCTTCAAATTTGATATATTTTCTATCTCAATGATAAAATAATAGCTATATTTCTATTTTTTCTACGGATATTAGTGCCGGTTGTTTTGACTTGAGTTCAAATAAAATATCATGCTTAATTTGTAAGTTATGTTGTATGAATACGGGTACGAATATCATATCAGATACAATACAGATATAGCGATACGGCAATTTTTAACTTGATACGGTGATAAGAGTACAGAGATATACTGATCCTTAATGTCAATTACAGTATATATGTTTTATATTTTTCATAATTATTTTTCTATAATTATTGCATTGTAATTATTTGTTTGACAGTTGCTTTTAGACAAAATTCTTTTCCTAATAAAATTGCCTTCCTTTCTCTTTATTTATTTTTTGGTTTAAAGTTTAAACCGAAGCATAAATGCCTTTCCTCAGCCAAAAGTCCAATAGAAAGAGAAAAGTATCTCTTCCCTTGTCTATACGTCCCCGGTAAGGTCTCTCAATTCTCTCTTCTCCTTCCCTTAAAAGCACGTCAATCAATCGATGCACCTTCTTCTCCTCCTTCCTTAGAGATCCGATCCGATCCTTTTAGTGTGGATTTAATCTAGGCACCTCGCTCATATCAAAAACCCATCTCCAGATCCGATCTGAACTGCTTCCAATTGGTAGAAATGGCTTCGGATGAAGCTTCTTCGCCTCCTCCGGCAGTGGAGGTAGCGGAGCGAGACGACAAGTCGGCGACTAAAGAGGGTGCCACGAAGAAACAAAAACCGGGGTTTTTCGTCAGAATATGGCGAGGGATTTTTGGTGGAAGAGAGGATTTCGAGAAGAGACTTCAGTACTTGTCTAAGGAGGAGGCGACTGTTCATGCCAGGATTAAGAAACGAGCTCACTCGTCTAGGCGGATGGTACGGAATCTCATTGCGATCTCGATTCTTTCCGAGGTGCGTTTTTTCTTTCTTTGTTAACTAATTCAATTTCTTTTTTCCTTCCTTCGTTTTTTTAATTTGAAGATAAGATGTAGATTGGGGTTAGTTGTACTGGTAAAAAAGAGTTCTCTTGGGAAGTACCACTGGTTGTTATACCTTCTATTGTTTTTACTCGAATTTGTCCAACTGATGAGAAATTTACCGAGAAAATTATTATCGTATGGTTCTTTGTTTTTTGTAATTATTTGCACATTACTTGTGACTTTAGTTTAGACATTAATTTAGATGATCTCTTCTTAGTTTTTATTAATAGATTGTGGGGAATGGAGAAGCTAGGCTGCTAGGAGGCTATGTCTTGTTTATCTGAATCAATTATTTTTCTCTCACTTTTGTCTTGGCATTTACTCAATTCAGAGCTCCCTTTTTTCTTTTTCTTTTTAAATATATTCATGTTTTCTCATACTGGCAAACTATGACAGCACAGGTGTAGTTATGTTTCTCTAATTAATGCATTTTAATTTATGTCAGATTGTTGCAGTGGTTTATGCTATAGCAACAACCAGATCACCTGACATGGATTGGCAGCTGAGAGCAGTTCGAGTTTTACCCATTTTTCTGTTACCATTTCTATCCTCAGCATTATATTCAATTCTTATGAGACTGACACGCATGTGTAAGTGTCAATTACCTGCATTGGTTAGTACCTAAACATTGATATAATTGGATTATACTAAAATTGGTTTTCACATGCAGTGGATAGCAAGGACCAAAATAAACTTGAAAAACTGAGAGCTGAGAGAAAAGTCAAGATAGATGAGCTCAAAGAGAGAACCAATTATTACTCTACTCAACAGCTTATTCAGGTGAAACTCCTAGATTGAATAAGATGTGCAAAAGTAGATAATATTTGCAATTAATGTGGGAACATTAATTGAACACCTGCCCCCTATTTTATTCAAAATAAACTCCCAGATTTCATATTTTTATTTATAACGCTTTAAACATAACCTCTAATGTTTCACATCTTCACTAACTTCTCCTTTTCTACTCAAACATAACTTTATGAATATTTCATAACTTCCAGATTTTATATTTTTATTTATAACGCTTTAAACATAACATCTAATGTTTCACATCTTCACTAACTTCTCCTTTTCTACTCAAACACCTTGAAAACAACTTGAAAGTTAAACAACAAGATTCTTAGTTTCTGGTGATATTGCAGCAATACCAATTTTAGAACAAGGTGATGTACCAGGTTCTCTTTCAAAAATCCAACATTGAGTCTTGTTATTTTTTCTTTTCAGAAATATGACCTGGATCCAGCGGCCAAGGCTGCTGCGGCATCAGTGCTGGCATCCAAATTAGGTGCTGACTCAGGACTCAAATTCATTATGGGGGACGAATCAAATGCCGACCCAACACTTGCTAGGAGCAGTGACATAGAGCTGTCCCAATCCAATGCTGGTTTGAGAAACAGGAGATTGCCTCAAGCTGGGGCTCACACCATGGGAAGCACAACTATGTTGCAGAATAGTTCGATGCACGAAGTTGGATCTGACGGTCAGGAGATGATTGAGAAACAGGGACCAATGGTGGTTGGCCATTATAACGGCCAAGCGGTAAATGATGGTGGATGGATAGCCAAGATCGCTGCTCTGCTAGTTGGAGAGGATCCAACCCAATCTTATGCTCTTATCTGTGGCAACTGCCTAATGCACAATGGTAAGCCTTAGTGGTACTTTAATTAGTAGTGGAGAGACAGAATGGTCATTATTATCACCATAGTGATGAATTTCAATTGGTTACCTGAGGAACCACCGATTACTGGTAATTTATCTGGGTAATTCAGGAATGGGAGAGAGGGGGAAATTAGTCCATTTAAGCTATTTTGACTTCGGAGATGAGGCTATAACCAATATTTACCACATTTTTAAGGACATAAGAGATTGTTAATAAATTTAAGGGTATAGATGACATTTGTGTTGTTCGGGTATATGCATCGAAATTTTCCTAGTGTCATCATTTGCTATGATATTCACGGTGACTATAAACATGTCTGTTAAAGGTTTAGATATGCTTTGTACACACCCTACGTTGAAGCAAGGCTTTATTGTATTATAGTTGTGCAGAAGGTAGTTTGTCTGGATTAAATCAATGATCTATTTGTTAAATATGATTACATCTTCATAAATTTGTCCCAGCTTTAGTTAAAAATTTAACAAGTGAATGCTTTACTTGTTAGAGTAAACATTTTACTTTGTTTTACGTAATGCAAGGTTAATAATCGCTATAATACATCTTCTATTGTTTTTTTTGGTCAGTCATGTGTTATGTTTGTTGGATTTACCTCTCTGATTACTCCTGATTAAAATCTTAGTTCTGGGTCATATTTCTTTTCAGGATTTTAAAGGATTTTTTCAAATTCTTAGATCCTTGTTTATTTTTCATATAATAACTTCAGTGCTAGGCTTAGCTACTTCATGGAGTAAAACGACTTGGTGCTCCACGCCTCATTATTTTCATTTTGAAAATCCAAACGACCGATCCGAACCGCTCAAGTTGTTCTCCATATTGATATGTGCTTGGAGACCAAATTTTACATTTTTTGGAATTTTTTTACTATTTATTAAGCCACTTTGAAAATCACTGATCCGGCGGTCCAGAAATTTTTACTGTTTTTACTGTTCATAAGGATTTTCAGATTTTCAAAGTGGCTTAATAAATAGTAAAAAAATTCCAAAAAATGTAAAATTTGGTTTCCAAGTACATTTCAATATGAAGAGCATGTTGGAAGGTTCGAATCGACTATTTGACCTTTGAAAATGAAGATATGGCGTGAAGTACAAAATCATTTTACTTCATGAAGTAGCTAAGTCCATCTCATAACTTCAGCTTAGATGGGATTTTTAATCTTGGTTATAGGAAAACTCACTCACTTGAAATGGATTTTCAGGCTTGGCTAGAAAGGAGGATTTCCCGCACATAACGTATTACTGTCCTCACTGCAATGCACTGAACACTTCGAACCAATCTGAAGTTAGACTGCCAAGTCCCTCTGCAAGAGAAAATCCTGTAACTTCAATTGCTGAAGTACAAACTTCAGTTACTGCTACAGATAGCAAAGTAGTACAAACTTCAGTTACTGCTACAGATAGCGAAGTAATGAGCAGTGTACCTGTAGTGCAAGAGTTGCCTGAGAAAGTTGCACCTGAGGAAAATAAGGAAAAAGAAGCCATAAATGAAAAAGAAGAAAGCTAGGGTTTTTATTTTCTCCCTGAATTTTGTTACAAAGGGGTGTTTGTGTGTGGTGGTGATACTCTGTTTTCATTTTTCCCCCTCTCCCTGCTTCAGAAAAGAGTGTTTAAAACTAGTTTCTGGGTTTAGGTGTAAATTGTGGCCGATCTGTTTCATTTTGAGTGTTCTTTATATAGACTTAGTGTAGATTGGTATTTCAAGCTCCACTTGAGCTACTAGCTGTCTCAGTTGCTCGGACAGTTTGGTAGTGTCATTTTTGTTGTCCATGTACATGTGATTTTCATATTCTGATCCTTCCACTTTAGCTTTTGCTGGTTTTTTTTTTCCCAAGCAGATCTTTTATGTCAGTATTGTCATTAGGGTTCCTTGTCTAAAAAATACATATCATGTTAAATGTAGTAATTGTACTTTATACTTGTTTGTTATAAACTAGTGGGGCTCTTCGGCAATAAGGGATTGAGAGTGAAGGATTAAGAGATTAAGGAGTGTTAAGGAATCGATGTTCGGTTGTCTTAATCCGTGGCTGAAATCTAAGGAAGCTAAAGGAGATGGTAGAGGTGCTTTAAGGCCTAGGCATAAGAAGGTTATAAAAGAAGTGATCTTAATTCATGCTAAGGAATCAGTATTCGACAGAATTAAGCAGCTAAAAAAGTGGATTAAGACTGAAGAATGCTTAATTCTTTGTTGCGGAACAGCCCTGCAAGTTTCTAGAAAAGAATGAGATTGTGAGATGAGACGGGTTTTAGTGAACCCAATCCTTTTTTTTATACATGTATTCACGATTGCAGCTTTTTATCCGAGATATTTCAACTTCCAAAATTTTAGCTGGCAAAGGAGATATGAAATGTAGGTATAATTGCTATCAGATCCAACCCTTTTTCTTCCAACCATAACTTAATTTTCTTTTGATCTCAACCTTACAATTTTAGCTTTTTTTTATTTCTATGTCGTTTCATTTATGCAAGACAAAAAGTTAAAAGTCAAGACTTGCAACTTTAAATAAAATTTGCGATTTGCGATTTTCTACACATTGACTTAATCATTAGGCAAAAAAAATTATTTGGATTATTCTATACTCTTATCTTTTAATAAATGTGCAAATTTGTCAGGCATTTTGCCTACTGATCGAATCTTGTTGTAAAATAAAAATAATAATAAACAAGATAGAGAAAAAGCATAAAGGATGGTTCAACCGATTATATCAAACTATAAACATATTTTGATATGTAAACTTTTAGTTTACGATAACATTTGCTTTAACTATACTAATACAAGTGGAGAGGAAACCGGAAGAAAACACCCGTAATTTTTTCATTATGCTAGTAATGTAAATATATTTAACATTTTCTTCTTTACTTGTCTCAATGTGATATCTATTTTAGTGGATATCCTTAAAACTTAATTAATTTTTTTGAGACTTCAAATAATATAAACACCATTACTATAAAGTTGTATTCCTCCGTATAACAATAATGTAGCTCATCTGAAGCTTATAATCAATTTTTTATCTACAACAATTGCAATTAACAAAAATTAAAAATATGACCACAATAACAGAAGTAAACAACATATCAAGAATGCAAGAGATGGCTCTCTCTTATTTATATATTTTTCATGTGTTTATATGTGTACAATACAAGTTTACAAAACTTTCTATTTATATAAATTGTAAATGAAAAACTATCTAAATTAATTCCAATAATAAATAGAGAAATGAATTGAGGTAATTAATGTTAAGTGTTACAAATTGAGAGAGATACAAATGAACATTCATAATTATTAATTTCATAACAAATCTGTTGTCTAGTATAATTAGTTATAACATCGTCGTTCGTTCAATATTCAATTTTGGCTAGAATGAGGCTAGCTGGCTAGGTCCTTTCGTTGGATTCAAATTAGCTGAAATCCGAGATTCATGAACAGTAATTTTGAAATTCCTGAAATCTGAGATCCAGTCGTTCAACTTTTTATGTGCACGCATCTCAGAACAGCTGATTTTTCTTTGTACGCATCTCGAAACAATTCAATAACTGAATTTAGAATTTCAGAGTTACTGTTGATGATCTCGAATTTCAGCAAATTTGAATCCCCTTTCGTTTACCCAAAATAAAGGATGAACAATCAACCAAACCCGTTTGACTTGCCTCACCGGTCAATGAACCTGAATATTGCATTTACCCCCCAAAAATGTCACTATTCTACTATTTCGTTAAGGAAAAAACTTCTCTTCCTTTTGCACCTGATTGGTGTAGGTGTAAACTCGTTAACCAAAAATATAAAGAGCGAAAAAAGAAGCACACTTGATTCTCGCTCGTTTTTCTTTAACAACAACCACAAGTAAGTTTTCTCATGTTTATTAATTTTCATTTATTTTACCATTATTTCACAAATGGTGGCCTCTGTTCCTTCTTACCACTGAATCTTAGAGCAAATATAAGTGAAGCAAACAATAAAGAAAGAAAAAAAAAAGACATAAAAGCTTAGTTTATCTTTGTTTATGTCTTCTATTGAGAGCTTCGGGTTGGAAGGGGAAGTGATTTTGTTGATATTCTCGGATTAAACGGTTTGAGAAGCTTCAAATGGGTTGAAATAAACCTCTGTTGTAAATCTCAAATTTTGAGCTATGAATGCCCATTACCCTTCTATTGAGAGTAGACCAATTTTCATTTTTTTCCCCCTTTTCTTTTGAAATTTCCAATTCTTAATGTGAGTTAAAGTGCAAATAGTGATTAACAAAAATTAAATTAAGGCAATTTCATTGTAAAAAGAAGGTAATTTTTTTTGTTGAAATCTTGATAGAGGCTATCAAATGGTAAAGTAAAGTTAATTTTTATTTTAGGGCTTGTTCGGCAAGAGTGGAATTGAGGAATAAAGTTGAATAGAGGTTCTATTTTTGCCGAACAAGAAAAGAATTGAGTAGAATTGTGGAATTGGATTTGAACTTTTGCAGTCAAACTCCTGTATTTTACACTTTAGTCTCTCTATTCCTTTATGATCCAATTCTCTATTCCACGGAGATGATGGAATAGAATAATTGACATTTTTTCAAAAAATAAAATTGGCTCAGTTTCCAATACTCCTCGACTATTCTACTATTTCACTCTTCCACCATCAACCGAACACAATCGGAATAATACAAAATAAAAACCTAGTCCAAATTCCATTTTTCCTCATTTTATCTAAAAAAATTACTTTGTATTTTCTTTTCACATTAACACGGTTTGAAGCTTTCCTATTCAAAAATTACGTGCTGAAAAAGATTAAGTAAATAAATAAGTGGTAAATAAAGGAAAAAAAAGGAAGGCCTAAAAAGGGATTCAAAATTTCAGATCCAGTGTTGCTAAAAATCGTGCAACGCGGAATTAGAGGATTAAAATTATTTTGATATACATTCATATTTCTTGAATTTGGACAAATATGCTTCTGATAAAATCCAAGAGCGGTATAATAAATCTCCTGCTTACAAATCATAACCTTTTTCTTTTTGTTATTATCATTTCTGAACTTTCCAAATTTAACTACCCCCATTATTTTTTTTTGCTTAATTGAAAACTTATGACATCTCTTGCTCAAACACCTGTTCCTTTGAGTTTAAGATAACTTAAAGATTGTGGATTTCTTCTTATTCCTCGCTTTCTTTTTTTGTTTTTAATTAAAGATTAAAGGTTAAACTAACCGACTTTAATATTCACAAGAGATTCTTTATCTTTGTTAGTAGACTAAAAACTGATTCTCTCCATAAATTATCTTTTAATTAGAGAAAGCAATGAAGATGAAAAAGATCGAGTTGATGGGTTGTTTATCGCGAATCAGAAATTGTTCTGTGGATATTTTGACTCTGGAGATTGTAAATGAAAAAGAAGAGGAAGAAGAAGAAGAAATGTGGGATTTGATTAAAAGAGAACTCCAACTCAAGACAACTTTTCTTTATTTTGATCTAAATCGTGTGATCAGCAATTCAAAGGATGAACATAAGGAGGTGCTAACCAAGCTTGCAAATCAATTCTTCCATTGCATGCAAGAGGTATAACCATTTGTTGTGTTTTCTTTTCTTTTTTATCTTCCTTTTTCGTCTTGCATGTTTTTGTTTGCTGATTTCTTGTTTTTTAAATAACAAGCTTATATATAATAATAGTAGGGTTAAAATGCATCATTGGTTTTGTGCTCCAATCATGCTTCACGTCTTTTTCTCTGTTTTTGAAGTTCGAACAATCAATCCAAACTGCTCAATATGATCTTCATATTAAAATATGTTTGGAGACAAAATTTTATATTTTTGAAATTTTTTTACTAATTTTTTAGATAGGTACAAAATCACTGTTTTGGATAGTCTAGAATCCATTGAAAACAGTGATTTTGTACCTATCTAAAAAATTAGTAAAAAATTTTCAAAAAATATAAAATTTGGTCTCTAAACATATTTTAATTCAAAGATCTGGTGATCGGTTTAGATTTTGAAAATAAAAATAAAAATGTGAAGCATGATTGGAGCACAAAACTAATGACACATTTTAACCCTACTCATATAATAATTGAAGGTTCATAAGAAGATACTATATCTTAAATTATTATAAATATATTTCCGCATGTGTGTGGTGTTGCAAAGTGGCTAATTTAATTACATTAAATCTTAGGAAAAAAATAATATTAAATGGCACTTTGTCTTTGAAAAAACTTTAGTCTAAAGAGTGGTTTGTTAAAAGAAAATAAATTTAGTAATAAGTGGAAGGTGCTACGAGTAAGTTGGTAACAAGTGCATTTTAAATTATACAATAGTCATGTTTGCTAGGGGTGTCAACGCTATGGGTGTCAACGGGTATGGTAAGGGTCAGGTGGAAGCATTTTGATACCCGTACTTGTTACAAATTGTCCTTACCTGTGTCATACTCTTATCTGCTACAAATTTTTTACCCGTACTCCACCTTTATCCGTTATGGTTGTCGGATAACGAAACGGTAGCGGGTAAATAACGGGTAATACTAATATAATAATTATTTTATTATTTATTAAATAAAACATTAAAACATATAAATTCATTTCACACATGTATAGTAATTTATTGGAAAAAAAAATTTATCATGCTAAGCGCAAATAAACCAATTAAAATACTCTTTTCAATACTTACTAATATATACAGGAATTGGCTACGGTGCTACGCGTAGCATAGAGGGCCTCCGTGCTATGGCTCAATATTTGAGTATTCAAAATCCTAATGGTCGATCCGAACCGTTCAACATGATCTCCATATGAATATGTACTTGCAAACCAAATTTTACATTTTTTAGAATTTTTTTACTATTTTTTTAGATAGGTAGAAAATCACTTGATCTAAATGGTACATAATTTTCAGATCAAGTGATTTTCTACTTATCTAAAAAAAATAGTAAAAAAATTCTAAAAAAATGTAAAATTTGGTTTGCAAGTACATATTCATATGGAGATCACGTTGAACGATTCAGATCGACTGTTAGAATTTTGAAAACTCAAATATTGAGCCGTAGCACGGAGGCCGTCTATGCTACGCGTAGCACCGTAACCAATTTCAATATATATAATATATAATTTTTTTTATAGTTACCCTAATAACGGATACGAAATAGGCTTTATCCGTATTCTTATCTGTTTAGATAATGAATTTTTTTTTTACCCGTATCTGTACCCGCACCCAATAAGTTTACAAAAAAAAATCTTAAGTGTACTCATCTTATCGGATACGATACAGGTCAAGTAAACGGATAAAAGAGTGCCATTGACACCTTTGCCCATACAATTAGGTGGGATCTGATGTGTTGACTATAATATCTAGAGTCAACGGTCAACTATTTATATTTTATTCTTGATTTCTGTTATCTACTTTTCTTTTGTGACATCTGGTCTTATCTGTAACAATTATTAATTGAGGCATGCTTGACTAATCTTTGGAGCAGCCATTAATTAGGGTAAAAGAAAAATGTTGCTAATTCTCTGACTATATTTGAAGACATCAACAAAGTTTACTATTCTTGGTCTCTTTCGGTTTGCTTTATATTAGTATTTGGAGTAGAACTAGGGTGTTCCTAAGCTCACCAAGTCCTTCCGTGAGCTCGACTCTAAAACCTATCGAATTGACTTCAAACGACATTTTCAAACCGTTAGATGTTCAATCTATATTAAAATGTCCTTGGAAACCAAATTTTATATTTTTTTGGAATTTTTTTACTATTTATTAAGATGGTTTAAATCGTTGTTTTCCAATGGTGCAGAATTTTAATAAAAAGAGCGATTTTCAAACCATCTTAATAAATAGTAAAAAAAATTTCAAAAAATGTAAAATTTGGTCTCCAAGCACATTTTAATATAGATTGAACATCTAACGGTTTGAAAATGTCATTTAAAGTCAATTCGATAGGTTTTAGAGTGGAGCTCACGGAGGGCTTGGTGAGCTTAGGAACACCCTAGTTCTACTCTTTGTATTTGCTCATATTGTCTTAGTCAAATGACTTAAATTGCAATTCTCATTTGCTTAGTAATCATGAGGGAAAAAAGAAAGTTAAGGATAATCCTAGTTTTATATATCTTCATGTTGTTACCGCATCTTGGTACCAAAAAAAAAAAAAAGTTACCATGAAATTAATGGCTCTGAATCATATAATATTTGATGAAATACAGCTCACTGATGCAATGAAGAGTAGAAGTGTGCCTATTACCCAACTCTGCTTCAATGATACTGCTAATGTTCTTCATGAAATCATGGATGCTCTTGTGCCTTCTCCCTCATATTGAAATGATTTTTCCTTGTTTTTTTTTTTCTAGTTTTTTGTAAACAACTTAGACAATGAAAATGTAAATTTAATTATTCTGGACTTGCAAGAAATATTTTGTTTTTCTTCTCTTTAATGATGAAAAAATAGACTCAAATTGACCCTGAGCCTTGATTCAAATACTGATTAAACAACTTGGAATAGTAATATAACTTACCGCGACAACTGATTAAGGGCCTGTTCGGCGCGCAATAGGGAACGGGAATGGGCCTAGGAAATGAAAATTTTTGAACTGTTGATTACTGTGCGTGTGAGACAGAAAACACGACCTCAGACTGAATTTTTTTTTCCCACGTGCACAATAACTGCGCCGAACAGGCCCTAACAGTTTAGATTTGCTTGAAGATGATTCATTTAATTGCTCTTTCCTTCAGATTTCTTGGATCCTGATTTGCTGGTAGATAGCACTGTTTTAAATACTAGGAAGATCCTTAAAATTGTGTCACATACCAGTATATACACATTTGTCTTCAAATCATTTGCAACTATATTACTTAGAAGAGCGGTATGGTACCAGATTCTTAAAAAATACAAAATTGTAGGATCACATCTAAAATCTACCATCATTTCTGTTTGTTGTCAGCACAGGATGGCAGCTTGGTGTAGGAAATGCATTTATCGCAGCTAAGTTTTATACTAAAAAATTCTGTAAATTTTCCAGCACACGAGAGTATATGACCGAAATTTTTTTAGTTACCACGTCCAAAAAATCAAATTGAATGAATACCATCCTCTTCTTTTTTTTTTCAATCCTACCACCCACGCGGATCCAATTCGCACACCAAAAGGATTGGTGCGCGGACTGGATTCACGCACCAAGTTGGTTCTGAGCTGGCGCACCATATTTATTATTTTATTATTATTTTTGGGTTTGTTTTTGTGAGCCAACTGGGTTAGTGCACCAATTTTTTTTTTTTTAAGTTGGCGCACCAAAATTTGCGTGGTTGATTCAGAACAGAACTACAATCCGCCAACCCAATATGCGCACCGCACTATCTTGGTGTGCGAACCTGGTCCGCGTGGGTGGTAGGATTGAAATTACGCTGGAGAGGGTGGTAATCATTTAATTTTGTTTTTTTACTGTGGTTATTAAAAAATTTCGGAGTATATGAGATGATAAATGCATTACTAATTTTAATAATATTGTAAAATTAAATTATTGAAGAAGTTGGAGAACCAGCTTTTGATCCAATGACAAATGCAATATCTTCTTTCTTGTAGGAAGTCACATGTTCGAAATTCAGATGAAGATTTTTGTAGATATTAAATAGTTGGGTGACTCAATCTCCATTCTTTACTCAACAAAAAATACATATATATATTGAAGAAGTTTATTTCTTAACTATGCTTTTAATAGTTAAGCTGACTTTATTTTCCTTCTGATTCTTATAGTTTGATGGCTCTGTCATTTAGAAACTTAAGTTGATGTTTAAATAATTAAAAAATTATTTTGTTAAGAAACTTAAGTTGATGTTGGTGTTAATACAATTACACTAAGTGTTTATAATAGTAAAAGTGAATAATAAAAAAAATATTTTGTTAAAAAACTTAAACTAATGTTTATATATTACAATAAATATTTATATTAATAATAAAGGACAGTTAGAAAGTTATGCTGTTACAAACTTAACATGTTTATACTTTTAGATCAGACTTTTATATTATTAAATTAGAATTTTATACTAATATATTACAATCTCTTACACATTAGTTCAGATCTTTATAAATCCATACAATAACTAAATCTCTTACATATTATTATAAATCTACAATCTCTTAAAATATAAGATATAGATTGTGAAATTTCAACATTGTATTAAGAAAGAAGGATGAATATTTTCTTATCTTATTATTTTACTAGTAGATTCATTTTATTTGTGTTGCAAATTACAGATAGATTTTTGTTTGATGAATTGACGAGTGTTTTGGAGGGAATGATAAATAATGGTTTTCATTAATGCGGTACTTCTTAATTACTTCATTTGACATCATTTTACACATAAAAGCATAGTTAAGAAATAAATTTCTATCTATCTTTAGAATTTACTATAAAGGACTATTTTTTATATTTCATATTGAGGTCGATCCGAACCGTTTAACATGATCCACATATGAATATGTACCTGCAAATCGAATTTTATATTTTTTATATTTTTTTTACTATATTTTAAGATAGATAGAAAATCACTTGATCTGAAAATTCTGGACCATCCAAAAACAGCGATTTTCTACATATCTTAAATATTAGTAAAAAAATTCTAAAAAATATAAAATTCAGTCTACAAGTACATATTCATATGAAAATCATATTGAACGGTTCGGATTGACTGTTAGAATTTTGAAAAGAATAATATTGATCCGTATTACGGACCAAATCGTGCTATGCATAGTACCAAAGACTCACTCTTTCATATTTATTATTTTATAAAATTTTCAAATGAGTTTTTAATAGAAAAATCAATAAATTAGATATGGTATAGAAATTTGTTTGTAACAATGGTACCAGAAATACGTAATTTCAAATTTGTAAGGGGTATACATGAAATTTCCTTTTTAATCCGTTTTAGTCAGATACAATTTTGACACAGTAACCATTCAAACCAAACCCGACACAACTGAGCCGGACCAGTATCCTCTGTAGTACTGTACAGAACAGTAAATCACTTCACGGCCCAGATTTACTCTCAGCCGGTGCCTATTCGGGAGATGGGAGGGGGCAGTATTATTTGTGCTTTGAGATTCGTGCAAAGTTAAAAAGAACGATCCGGATCCAATTATCTACGGAACAGTAAATCACTGTATTCTGTGAACTTCTCAGAGGATACGAATTCCAACTGAGCCTGACTCGACCGCTTTACTTATTCAAAGGTTAGATTCATGGATACGTACCTGACGGTAACCTGACTTAGTTCGCGCGCAAGGAAATGGAAACGGAAGGTACCTTCGCCAAACCCTAATTCTCTAAAATCCCAATTCCTCGCTATTTCCTTCTTCTCTTTATTCGATTACTTTTGGGTTCTGATTTTCTTGTGGTTTGAAAATGGAACTGATTGGAAAATTCAGGGCAAAAATCAGGCGGGTTGAATCCCTCTGCCAGTCTGTCCGCTCTCGTAAGCAAGAGGGCTAAACTACAAGAAGAGCTTCGAAATATAGAGAAACAGGTTTTCTTTTCTTGTTTTTGTTGTAATTTGGTGGGAATTAAATTTCTAGGTGCAATTTCACAAGCTCAGATGTTATTCCTGCTTCATGAAACTTTTAGTGGTAATTAAATTTGGAGTTTTGAATTAGTTGGTACTTGAAATCAAAGGGGAGACATTGTAAACTGGTTCAATTTCAGCTTTGTTGTTTTCCTAAGTGATGTGATTTAGGACATTTGTTTTGTAACAATGGTAACAGAGGTTTGGTACCAGTAAACATTCCATGGTTTCAATAGAAATCGGTGGGTATACTCCCACTTTTATCAAAAAAAAAAAATGATATAGGAAATTGTCTAATTCAAGAAAGATAAATTCTGATTTGGCTTCTTTCAATCTGATGTGGTGGAAATTACCAGTTACTCATTTCAAGTAGGCTTTGGTTATATAAAATTGTAGTGAAGTTTTTGTCTTGAGGTGTTCTCCACTAGTGGTTATTGATCTTTTTGCTATGCTTCCTCAAGGTGTATGAATTGGAGACAAGCTACTTGCAAGAATCAAATCAATTTGGGAGCGTGCTGAAAGGTTTTGAAGGGTTTTTATCTTCATCAAAGAGCACTGCGAAGTAAACTTTTTCTTTCTTTTTTCTTGATTTTTATCTGTGAATAGAAAAAACTAGGAACAATATTATTTGACTTTCCCAGTAGGTGTTGGATGTGGTTCATCCAGTGCACTTAGTGGATTACTTGGATCATGATCTGATAACTTAGTTTAGAAATATTACAAAAATAAAGTAAGATCACAAATGATTAATTTTAGAAACTGTATGAACATGATAGTTGTCAAAAAATAAAATAAATCAAACATTAATATTGCTTTATTGAGGAATTTTGTTACATGTCCATTAAAAATATTAAGTTATAGATTTTTGCCCATAAGAATTTTGTAATTTGTTATTTACCTATCCAAACTCAAATATTTTTTTAATCTCCCATTTTTTAATTTGATGAATTTAAATTACAGATTAATATTATTTTTAAGGGTAAATGACTATCCTGTCCTTATCTTTAAATGGTAAAAAACCAAAAGAAACCTTGTCCGACTGTTTCTCTCACCATGATTCTATACCGTTGGATGGGTAAATGCTGATATAATACACTGTTTTGCTACTCTGTGATGGGTGAATACCCACCCATCTGAACAGTTAAGAGAGAAATAACATTAATGTATCTCTGTTTCTCTCTGTTTCATATGACCAACAAATCCTTCTGAACAGTTAATATAACACTGACGAAAAGTTCCAGTATGAAGTAACCACCTGGCAGTTCGGTTCGGAACCACTGATAGTAAGAACCACATTTTGCTTCTTTGGCACAATGTTGGTTTCATACCCATGGCGAGTATATCTAATTACCTCTACAGCTAGTTTCAAATTACTGTCTGATATTGAATCAATAGCCCACAATGCTTCAATTCTTTTGACGAGCAAATCTGAAATCGTTGGTTCTAGATAACAAGCATTATATAATAATATGTTTCTGTTTTCAGTCTAAAGCGTTCAAGGAAGTTCCAGGCAGATGATAGACTCTTCAGTTTATCATCAGTTACTTCACCTGCTGTAAGTTTAGTGCTCGCATTTCTGAAAATCTCAATTGTGCCCGTTTGGCAATTAAGTTGAAAGGGTGTGAAGATTAAATTTTAAGGTGCACTAAGGAGAGCCCATTTGGCAATAAAGTTGAAAGTAAATTTCTTAAGAAAGCTTTAAGCTGGGCAAAATGTTTAAGCCATGTGAAACCATGGCTTAAGAACTTGGGCAGGCTTAAAAAAAGTAGGCAAAAGGAAGACTAAGGAAGTGACATTAAGCTTGATAAAAATGCACTTGTTTGGCAAACTTAAGGTACTAAGTTCTAAGGAGGCTTAATCCAAGGTTGCCGAACAACACCAATAATTGAAAATTTTAATGAAAAATATAAGCCTACAAGTTGTTCAAATTCATTTTTTATTGTACAGTTATGGACCGTGAAAAGCTAGGGATAAGATGGTAATTTTGCTCGTTGAGAAATACATACTTGCCTTGACATCTGTTATGTGATCCCTATTATAGTATTTCGCTATGATCTGAACAGAATCTACTATTATACAGTTGTACATTAAGCTGGATAAGTTGAATCAATCGTTTTATATCATTCTATATCCTTGCTTGCTTTGGTTATTTATACTTCTGTGAATTGACACCTTGCCTTTTTTTTTTTTTTGGCAGTTAGAAGAATTGGGAAGAGATGGTAAACTTACTTGAGATGTAAAAGTCATTATTTTTACATTTTATTTAGTTTAGTTGCAACTTCTGATAACCACTATTTTGGTAGATGGAAGAGGTGATTATGGCCCTGGACGATCAAAGGGTGGCGGCAATGCTGCAAATGGACAGTAAGTATATTTTTCTGAGTATACTATTTTACTCTCTGAGAATTCATGCGCTACATTTTCACATATTATCATTTCCAATATAACAGAGGTAAGCCGAAAAAAGGTGGAAGAATTGCAATGAGAGATGGGAAGAGGGTCCGACCGTCAAATGATCCCGATTTGGATGATGAAGATGACTATTAGCGCTAACCTGTTTAGAATTTATTCATATTTTGGGTATAGCTGTTGTGACTTCTAAAATTCTAAACATGGTCGCTCTATTGGTGGGCTATGGAAGATGTTTTTTCCTTTCATATTTTTTTAGTCCACTGCATTGTAGCATGTTGCTGCCAAATGCTTCTTTTATTCTTACTTTTTTTTCTCTCTTTATTTTGCCTTTTTTTTTTAGAACGTTGTGTCAATTTAAGATTAGAATTCTAGAGCTGGAAGTAAAACGTGGCTTTATTATTAATTTATTTGGTGCTATAAACTGCTGCGTGTTTCTTTAAGCGGGGAAAAGTATTATTTTGGTACGGAGATAATTGTTAGCCTTGGCACTTTCAAATTATGGTGCTAAATTACATTTTACTGTTTCTTGTTTACAGCTTGTTTTTATTTTGTTTTTGTTCTATTTTATTTTAAGGGTTTCAATTATCTTGAATCAATTTTTCTTTGTTTTCGGTGTAAAAAGGTTTCATTTCAAAACCCAAATGTAACATATCTTCAATCAATATAACAAATAAGGACCTAATCCTTATTTTACTCAAAAAATTGGCTACTGAAATGGGTAATAACAGAAGAAATAGCTCTGTATATGTACCTCCAATTTTTGTTAATTCTTGTCTGTATCCTTTGGTACCTTATCCAAAACTTACGGATGTATTTACTTGAAACCTATAGCTCACAACAGATCCATGGCTTCTTCACACTACACCTTCACAAATCACTGCCCAAGCCTCTTCCATTCTTTCAAGACTTGCTCAATATCATATCACCAAAAGAACCATGAATGTTTGTTAATCAGTAGAAGATACTTAACTTCAATATCTCTTGGTGCAACTCTTTTATATAAAGATTTCTTCTGTGCAACAAACAATGCTTCCTCTGTCGAATTCCAGCTGATGACTCCTGGCCAATCACCGGAAGAAGCTAAAACACAAATAAAACTTCATGCCAGAAATCTCTTGAAAATCAAGCCATTTATAGATTCAGAATCATGGAAAGAAATTCAGATAGCGGTTAAAGAGAGCTCGCCATTACTAAAGCAGGATCTGTACACCATAATTCAGACCACGCCCGCAAGGGAGAGAGGCGAGCTAAGGAGGCTTTATAGTGATCTCTTCAATAATGTCACAACTGTAAGTCAGAAATCTCCTATATACACACAATTTACTCTCGTCATTTTAGTACACAAACGATTGGATTGGAATTCTAAAGATGTCAGTTTGAGTCATTTTGGAATTCAGTCTCAATTTGATTTCTTCATTTTTTGGCTATTTTGTAGTTAATTAACGCCGCAGAAGACAAGGATAAGAATCAAGTACAAGAGTGCTATGATAACATTGCTACAGATCTGAATAAAATTTTTGCCAGAATATAACAATTCCAATTTTTCAAGGAACAATAGGATTGATTGCTCTAAACAAATGTAGCACTTATCACTGGAACAAGGGGGTTGTTTCCATTCTCTATAATTTCAGTTAGCTATTATAATAGAATTTTTGTCTTCTACCTCATACAACTTTGCTATGCATATAAGATTTAACTAACACTTAAAGAAAAAAAGAGAAAAACAAATGCAAAAGACTACTTAAACTCCATTAACAAAAAGTACCCAATCTCCCCCACCCCCACACCCCCTTAAAATGGAGAATAAAGTTAAGGTAAACAAGAAAGGCTGCACTCGCATATACAAACCTACATGGCTTGATCATTTTTTTAAGGCAAAACTGAAGGGTTCTGTCATAATACTAGCTAGCATGAAATGGAACAAAAGCCTCATATATTGCTTCCACCTTGAATCTTCAAGAGCACACTTCATGGTCGGTATCAGTAATGCTTAGTGAAGTGTCAACTTCTCTTTGCAATTAACTATACTAGAAAAGATTTTGCAAAAATAGAGACATTGTTGATCCCTAGCTCACCAACCTCGCAGCTTTTCATTTAGTTGATTAGTTCTTGGAGCATTCACCTTCACGTTTAAAAGAACAATCAAGTTAAATGGCTGAGTAAATATATCGTTTAAATAGGGGCATTTTGGGATAGGTAGAAAAATACCAGGTTAACATTGGGTAGTATATAGCTGGCTAGTTGATCGTCCGGTGAGATGGGTATTGGAGGCATGTTGCTCATGGCACCTGGCATCTGGTTCATGCTGCAAAAAAAATTAATAATAAAAAATCAAATAAAATAATCATGGAAATTATAGATGCTCGAATTAGCAATAAAAGATTAAGGATAGTGATTTACCTTTGTAGCATTATATTGATGTTTCGACGAGTGCGATTGAAGAGCTCAGTGTTACTCTGGGTCTGGACAAGTATAACAAACACAAGAAATCATGAAATAAACAAACAAACAAAAAATAAAAGCACGGGCGTACACACTTAAGTGATGAAAACACTTCCGAAATCTACAAACCTGGGATGTTGCAATATTGTTGGATATCTGAGAAAGAAGCTGATTGTTTTCTTCTAGTACTTGTCTCATCGCACGGTCAATTTCAGAGTCTACAATAAAAAAATTAGTTCGATGATTAATTTCTTCTAAATATGTTGTGCTCTGAGAACAACAGGGGAATATGAAGTACAAGTAAACTGAGATTAATAAAGACCTACCAACCTCCACATGAAAATTGATTTGTGTAGTTTGTGTTATTCTGAATATAAGACTGAGAAGCCACATTTTCAGGATAGTTCATGGCCCACAAGGTCGACTCTACCACCATGTCCTAATAAAAATAAATAAAAATTATTTTGAGAATATAATTCCGAAAAGACATAAATTATACCAGTTTAGAAAGTTTACCTTGGTATCTTTCATCTTTCTCCCTGGACTGTATTGTTCGGCCTTCCGCCTCTTTGCACTTTCCCTTCTCTGTTAAAGTACAGGTATTAGTTTCAGTAAGGTGCATACCACCTGAGCAATATATCAATATATTAACATATCTGATACAACTCCTGGTTAGCCGCCAGCATTTACTGTCTGAAATCCTACCATTTCAGTATGACCACAAGATTATATGTACTAACTTTTAACTATAGCAGTAATGATTCATTACCAGTATGTCCAGACCAGTACTGAGACAGAGAATAAGGATAACATACCATCATCCATTTGCATCTCATGGCTACATCCCGTACTGTTTTTTCAGGAAGCCGAGCTGCTATCTTTATGTACTTCATTATACTATCATCATTTCCATGCCTAGAAAATAAATGATAGATAAATATTACACTTATGGTTAAGTTCAGTACAAGTACCAGCAAACAGGGTAGCAACATGCTTTATAGTTGGTATTTAATATCTTGTTAGAAGTATCTGCATTATTTAATTTTGAATTGGATCGGTCATAAAGGTTTGAATCAGCTTTATTGTATAGTTGGGTTCTTATTCTAATGTTTGTAATTCCTTGTTCTGTGTGTAGATGAGCGAAACGAGAATAAAGTTGGCAAATTCCAAGTGGAATTGCTTTGTACCTTATTCTTCTCAGGCCACAACTGCGGAATGATATTGTAATAATCACTATAAACTAATAAGAATAATAATTTAAAATCAAAGCTAAGTAAAATAATATTTCAATTACCTTGCAAGCCCATCTCTTAACACAGCCAATTCTTGCTGTGACCATTCGACTGATATAGAGGATCCATATTTCAGATTTGCTTGGTCAACAACTAACCCGGGAGAACTACTAATGTCACTGGAACACATCATGCTACTTGTACCAATCATATTACTGTTCATCGGTACAACCATGGAACAGCTTGCGTTCAGAGTTGCTGGTATACCCCCAACCCTACTAGTCGAAGCCTCAATGCTTGTGTTTGCTGTTACTGGTACCATCCCTAAACTGGTATTATTAACCATACCAGTCTGAAATGAAACCACATTCTGATTGCAAAATGATGGAGGAAATAACCCATAATTTAGGTTTTGCTCTGATGCCATTTGCATTAATTAACACTCGAACAATTCAAATTTCTCCAGAACCTATTGGTACCAAAAACTCTTCTTTGGGTCTATGGTTTAAGAAGATATATCAAACTTTTGGAAAGATTCTCTTAAAATTGTGGCACTGAGTACAGTAGCAAGTGCGCACAAATTTAGATAGACTATATCCAAATTTGGGAAATCTTGACTCTACTTCAACAACCAATCTTATATCAGTGGTGCAAAGAGGCTTCTCGGACAAGTACCTACAAAGAAGGGATACAAGTAATATTTGATCAATTGAAGCAATTGTTGCAACTACTTCAAGCAAAATTAATTAAGAAAAAAATTCCTAATTATAGTGAAAAACCTCCAAATATAATTAAAGTTTTAGACTATGAACTGGAATATATAAATTATACATATCCTAAATTCAGAAGAAAAAAAAAAAGAAGCACTAAATAATCTTCTTGGCTTAACAAAACTCGAATTACCAATAAAGTATGCACGAGAAAGATGACAGCTTAGAACATGAATTTACATTGAAATTAATACGTTGTATTTAACAAGGAGCACTAAAGGGGTAGTTTTTTCCTAGCAAAAACCTAATTCAAATTCTCCAAAATACGGGTTATAATGTGAAATTGCATGGCCTTCAAAGAATTAACTCCAAGCAAAAAATTTAAGAAAATTACATGCAATAAGAATAGTAACTCGAAACCTCGCGAGTCAATACTAGTTATGTATGGAAAGAGAGGGAGAGAGAGAGAGGAGGCTTTCCACAAGGCAATCATTAGATTCGTCTCACTCTGTACCTTTTCTTTGCTTATTTTCTTGAACCCACTTGAGTTCTCAATTTCTCATGGTGCAAACAATCAAGAAAACCACTAAAAGGCAATTCTTTCAAACTCTCAAACAAAAAGAAAATCGCAGATTTTACCAAAGTCCCCAAAATTTCACACATCTGAATAGAGAGAAGAAGTATACACACCGTACCTGGCACTGAACGTACGCCTGATGAGTAATCTCCTCAGAGAGAGAGAGAGAAATTGAGGAGAGAGAGAGAGAGAGAGATAAAGTGATCAGACTCCAATATGGCAATTTAAGAATCTATCCTCTGTTTTTCTTTCTCAATTTTGGGTTTTGTATGGTGAAAGCACTAGAGCTCCTATGGAGCCGACTCGGCTTTGTCTTCTCCAATGGGAAGGCTTGTAAAGGGAAAGGTACCTGGACCCCTCTACATATATATAGAGGCAGCCAAAATTGGTACAGTATTTGGTACCAAAAGGAAGAGAGAGAAAGAGATATCTCTCTTGGAATTCAGAGAAACTAGTTTAGACTGCGACAATCCCAAGTTCAGAAATTGGTATTTTATGAGGACGATTGCACTTATAATATAATTATTATTATTCTTTCTTCAAATTATTTCTTTTTAGAATTGATATAGACTTACAGTTAAACACCCAAAGTTCATACACAAAATTGGTTCTTTTAGTTTGAATACAAAAAGTTGTGATTAAGTATATAACAAATTCATTGAATTATAATTTATACTGCTAATTTACTGGAAGTACAAATATTATGATAAAAATAGAATGTAGTTGTTCTTTTATTGCTTTAGAACCGACACGTAATGGTCTTGAATGATTTACAACACATCCATGCAAAGAACAAGTGTCAAGTATTCATGGCTACGTATAGTGGTTGCGGTTGCGTGAAAGGTTGTTTACAGCTAGTCTCACATTCTTAATTCATCATTTTCTGCATGCACATATATGTAAGTAAAGTGGTGTATATTGTGTGCATTTGTAATAAAACAATCTTCAAAAAAATTTAGAAGATAATTCATTTGAAAAAAGATATATCGAAATCTAATTGTACAACATTAGAATTATAGATTAATTTGAAAATATAAATAGTATATTAATTTTATAGAATTTACCTTTGTTCCATGAACAATTTTTGTAACTAATGTATATATTTAACTTTGCTATAATTTGATCAATGCAAAAAACCACTACAGTATTTTAAGTATGTTTTTAATATTTTTTTTCTTTTTTTCATTCGCCTACGTATGTGTATCCATCTTATTATAGACTATAATATGACTTTCTATAAACCTATATGCAGTAAATATTACTTAAATTCATACACAAACCTATATTACACACACAATTAAAGATATCATAGAAGAACGAAACTATATATTTAATTATATCTACAAAAAAAAAATATCTCCTTACACACATTAGTTAACTATTTAACAAACTAAATTAAGTTTTATATTCAACGGTGTCTAATGTTCACGATCCACTTATTTAATTTCATCTCAGACAAATTTATTATGAATTTGTTAATTCAATAAATGAAAATAATATACAAAAAGGTTAAGAGATGTAATTCAATAAATAGTTAAATACTTTTATAAGTATGAGACATGAAAGCCTCCTCCCATTTAACAAAAAGTAAATTGAATTTAGTAATTTTGATATTAGATAAATATATAATTACTTTCTTGCTAAAACAAATGAAGTTGTACTTAAATTTTACAAGTGTATTTGAAATTTTATAAAATAAATCAATAACTTCAACAGTATAATTTTTCTATAAAATTCTACTTCTATGATCTTAATTGAATGAACTGCATCAACACTTGTTATTCATTTTTACAAAAATTACAATTAAATTCAATAAAAATCAAAACTGGTGCACCAAAAGCTCCTGATTATTCCAACTTTCAGCTTTTAAAGGTGCTCTTTTCCGGTGATGCGAATCATTATAAGCTGCATTAATACAATATATTGGTCAAATTTGGATCCCATGTGACTCTCTTGCTTTGGGATTTTGTATTCCGAACAGACAGAATATAATAGAGACCAAGTAGTGTGGGATGCAATTCTATTGGTTGCTTCTTCATGGATATTTTCTGATACAAATATATTTATAATTTAATTTAAAACACAACAATTTTCTTTTATTTTGATTCTTAGGAAAAATATTTGTTTTTTAGTTGGAGTCTGTATTAATTAATTTTGAATTCGTTTAATATTTATCATACCACATTATCACTTAAAAATTAGATAATTTGAATTCATTTATTTTGGATTGGATCTCTATTTATTCTTTACTAGTGAATTTAGACGTCATCAGACAATATATATTTTTTTTGAATGAATTTAAACATCTTCATATTACAAATGAAATAAAGTACAAAAAAAACAAACTTGAGGTCAACTTCTCAATTAAAAATACAATTATTGCTTCAGTGTGCCATTGGTAGGGGTTGATTGCCTTTTCGATTTAGACTTGAGAGGTTTGTACGGATTGTACTAATTGTTTAACTTGATATTTAATTATATAATTAGTATGTTTTGTAATATAATATTTTGATGGGGAATTTCATGTATACCCCTCAAAAATGTCAAAATTACATATTTCTCTCTCTAAAATTCATAATATCTTATTTACTCTTCTAAATTTCAAAAACCCACAAATTAACCCAATTTATTGTCTTTTCTATTAAAACTCATATTAAATTTGTAAAGTATTCATTTTACCCTTTATTAAAATATATATATATATATATATATATAGAATTTTTAAGAGACATGTACAGTCTTCTAATTGGCCAATTATGAAGGCAAATGGTTGGGTTTTTTTTTACTTGTCACACACACAAACGTATGTCTAAATGTCATTGTGTATAAATCATAAGTATAGAAATGAATCGTTTGCCCGATCAATTAGATTGATTGAATATTTTTTCTTACACAACCTATATATTTTTATTTTATTTAATAAAAGAAATTGACCAAGAAGATTGAACATTTTTCTGACACAAAATATATATTTTTATTTTTTAAATAAAGGGTAAAATGAGAACTTTATAAATTAAAATAATTTTAAATAGAAAGCCAATAAATTGATTAAATTTGTGAGTTTCTAATATTTAGTATTTGTTGCAATTTCTTGGTAAGTCAAATCGAAAGATATATTGACTCAAAATACAAGTTGTTTAGAGGTAATAATAACAGCCCTTTTCGTTTTTCATAAAAACACACTCCAATAGTCCAAAATTAGAATTTGCTATTAGATCACCATACTCAGGACAGATAGAGAACGGAAGTCAAATTAGTTTTAAAATTTATATACTTATACATGATTTTTTATACAGTTTAAAGTAAAATACTATATATGAGTAATGTAAAATTGACTTTTATATTTAGATGAAAATTTTATATGATATGATTCTAATATGTGTTTAATCCCCGTAACTTAAAAATCTGCATTCGCTTCTGATCATACTAATGAGGTAATATGCGTTGAAATCTCGCTGCATAACTAATGAATGGATCGGTTGAATATGTCCAATAGCTAGTTAGGCATGTGTGTGTGTGACCAAGGCAATTCGGATATCTCAAGGATTTTCTAGCAGGGTTTTAGTTAGTTTTGATGTTAAGACAGCAAGTTAGATTGTACAAAATTCATAGTAATACAAACAGGCAGGGGCGGACCTAGGTGGTTACAGGGGGCAGCTGTCCTCCCTGGATTTGAGTTTTAGTGGAGATTTATCGGTTCCAATCGACTTTGTCCCCCTGAATTTTTTTTTGCCCCCCTCTGAACGTTTGATTTGTAATTCGGGTTAAAATTAAAATAAATTTGTTAAATTTTGATTGGTAATTAGAATTATAAGTCAGAAATTACAAGTCAAAGTATTGGAAAGTTTAAGTTAAAGCATTGTTTTTTATCGAGTACTCAATTGGTTAATGGATTTAAATCCGATTAGATATTTAAACCCGATTCGATATTTTTTTGCTCCCCGACAAAAATCCTGGATCCACCCCTGCAAACACTTTTCTCGGCCATTTTTTTCCAAAAAAAAAAAAAACACTCAACCGAATATATCTTTTTTTTTTGCTTATATGTTATAACACACCATGTAAGTGCGTTATAACTCAAAAGTGTGATATTTTATCTGTTTTGAACGTTACAATGCATTTCGGATCTTAAATGCTCCCTCAATCATTTTGTCTCTAGTGTGTGAGGAATAAATTCTAACACGCTAAAGAGGTTTAGAAGAGACTTGTTGCTCGAATTCAATCAAATATGGAGTTCTTGAATGAATAATGGATTCATATCATCTAAGATAACAAAATATTTTTGTTTAGATTCTGAATTGTCCAATCACAATATGAATGAATATTAAAGGAGCTACGTGTATTTCACTTCGAACTGAATGGTTTGAATTATAATCGAACAATTCACAACTAAATAGAAATATTTCGTTACCTCATGGGATATGGATTCCATAAATTTTGAGTTTTAATTATTGAAGACATTGTGCAAGTAATTTGAGACATGACAAATATGAAAAGAGTTGAAAACCAACTCTTAATTTAGTGACAAAGATAATTTGTATGTTTGAAACTTAAAAAAAAAATTGTTAATATTAAATAATTTGTTGGCTTGACCTCTAATTTTTACTTTAAAAAATATGAAAAGAGTTGCACGATTCAGGATGAGAATTATTTTCCAATCACCCCACAATGTCAAAAGGCTGAAATTTTTATTAATATCATTTTTTTTAATAAACCAAAACACCATTGAAATTGGAGAATTCGAAAAATATCAGGGCCTCCAAGTCAATCTGCGGCCCCTCAAAAACCTTAATATCAGTATATTACAATGTATTTTTGGGTTTTTAGGGGGCCTCAATGTCAATCTGTGGTCCCCAAAAAATGGAGCTGCAGATTGACCTAGAGACTCTGGTATCTTTCGAATTTCCGATAATGTGTGAGTTTTTTTTAATAGTGGTATTAATAAAAATTTCGGATCAAAAGGTTCACTAGTACGATATTTTGCGTAGAAATGCATTGTTTTGTTATTTATTTTTCCGCTACCCTAATATTTGCATGACTATGTTCTTACTGATTTCTTATGCATTAAAAGCCAATAAGGTTTAGTTACTGCACATATATTATTGACCAAAAATAATGCTAATTTTTAGAATGTACATTTTTTAATAGGGTTCAAATATTTCATTGTTTTCATGCTTCAATCATGATTCAAATTGTTATCTCTGTTTTTAAAGTTCAGACAGTTAATGTGAACCAATCAACATGATCTACATATTAAAATATGTTTGGAGATCAAATTTTATATTTATTTTTTTTACATAAGTACAAAATTATTTGTTTTTGGATGGTTCAAAATCTTCTAAAAATAAAGATTTTGTACCTATCTAAAATAATAATAATAAAAAATTCCAAAAAATATAAAGTTTGGTTTCCAAGCATATTTTAATATGAAGATCATGTTGATAGTCCGAATCGACTGTTTGGACTTTAAAAACAAAGATAATGATACGAGACATGATTGGGACACGAAAATAATGGGCATTTTAACCCTTTTCTTTTACAAATTTTATATTTAGTTATTTTTTTCAAAAAAAAAGGTTTGTCAATTCTTTGAAGAAAACAAGTGCACATATATTTTTTTCTCTTGTTCTTTCGATTTTGCACTCTAAAAATAATCTGTATTAATTTATAAGTGAGAACTATTTCTCTTACAGAAGCTCTGTTTTTCAAAATCTATTATAAGAAGAAAAGGCTTTTTCCTTGTTCTATGGATAATTGAAATGTCTAAAGAAATAAATTATTTATTTTGTTGTTTTGATAATCGAGCTTCATATAAATTATATGTATACAATTATTTTTAAATTTTGCAGATTTCGTAATAACAAAATTATTAATTTATAAAGAGG
Source organism: Carex kokanica (assembly GCA_025461125.1). Classification (NCBI taxonomy): domain Eukaryota; kingdom Viridiplantae; phylum Streptophyta; class Magnoliopsida; order Poales; family Cyperaceae; genus Carex; species Carex kokanica. The sequence continues at coordinate 942,821 of JAJGRX010001360.1, read as the reverse complement.
AAATTTCAAATGCCTCAATTTTTTGTATCTTCATTGTGCTTCCATTTTTAAAACGTTAATAACTCAAAATTTCAAACATAAACGTTAAAATAAAATCTTTAGATGTGATCTATGTTATTTTCTCTATATGCTCATAAAAAATTATCAAATTGAAATTTTGTTTTTATGTGAATCAATAAGTTGAAAAATCAACGTTTAGAAATTATTCACATTACTACATTCTTACAAACTCGATGACAATCAAACAAAGTTGAAATGTCATAATTTTTTATACGCACATAGATAAAATGATGTAGATCATATGCAACGATTTTATTTTGACTTTTAAATTTTAAATTTTGATTTATATTTTTTTTTTAAATGAAGGTATGATGAAGACGTGGAGGGAGTAAGAAGTAACGGGGTCAATTGACCCCCATTTTTTTACAAAATTTTTGTACTTATACACGGTTTTCTATATAATTTAGAGTAAAATGCTACGAGTATTGTAAAAGTGACCCCCATTCTGAGCATGAAAATTTTATATTATTGACCCCCATAGTCAGAAAGTCTGGCTCCGCTTCTGAATAAAGATTCAAAAAATAGAAACATTTAAACCCTCCTTATTTATAAATTGTTCAACCAAAATATTCGTGCCTCACCTTTTACATTCCCAACCTTTTTTTCCTCCGGTCTTTTCAAATCATGCATACATTGTTATGAATAAATTATTAACGTGGATGTTCATGACTCCCAATATTCATTTGTCCACTACCCCCACTACTATTGGAATTTATTTTTTCATTTATTATTGTAATTAATTTAGATGGTTTTTCATTCACAATTTATATAAATAGAGTCTTTGTAATCTTGTATTGTACATATGAAAAATATATGAATAAAGAAATTATATCTTTCATTCGTTATCTATCTCGTTTATTATTCTTTATCTTTATTTTATAATATACATATCATTCTTACATAATTAAAAAAATAAGCAACAAATATAAACACTTTAGTAATGAAACGAGTAGATAAGAAACAATAAAGACCAAGTAGACGTGACGCGAATGACGCAGCGTTCACGGTTTCGGTTCGTGCCATCCAAAACCCCCACGTGTCAGGTAAGAAGTGCGCCACGTCATCACAAAGTCTCTTGATTAGATATTAGGTCCGCCAGCTCAGCACGCGTAATGCGAAAGACGTTTCGTGGGCTAATTGTTTCCTTGTGGCGGCGACTTGTGTAGCGGGACCCTCAAAGGATAAAAAATAAGAAGTGTGTTTTGTTAGTAGGGATTTTCTTCCAAAGGGTTTTGGACAAATCCTTATCCAATCAGCGTCAAAATTCGGGTGGATGATACTTGTTAAGTTCTTTATTCGTTGCACTAATCATAACGCTGATCGGATGATTAAGGTTGGACACTGCATAGAATTTGTCCAAAGCAGTTTGGATGAAATCTGATAATTCTGAGTAAGATGACACGTGTGTGTAGTGCGTTGCCGAGAAAGATAGCACCATAAAAATAAAAAAATAAAAAAATTGTTGATGCGCACAGATACATTATATTCCGCACAGCTGCCTCATCTGAATTTTGAATTTTAGTGGAGATTTATTGGTCTGACTGACTTTGCTCTCCTTGAAATTTTTTTTGCCCCCCCCCTCTGGATGTTTGATTTGTAATTCAGATTAAATTTAAGATTAAAATTGAAATAAATTTGTTGAATTTTGATTGGTAATTAGAATTATAAGTCAGATCATCAAAAATTACAAGTTAAAGCATTAGAAAGTATAAGTTAAAATACTGTTTTTTATCGGGTACCCAATTAGTTAATGGATTTAAACCCAATTAGATATTTAAACCCGATTCGATATTTTTTTGCCCCCCTGACGAAAATTATGAATCTGCCCCTGATTCCGCAAGAGAGATAGCACCAACAGAGAATTTGATGAATTGTATTTTATCAAAATTTAGGGTAATGATATTAACTGAAAATTGTTTGGTTTTTATACACCCCATCATTAGGAATTTTTTTTAAAAACCATAATTAAGAAAAACAAAGTTAGCAAACTAACATGATTACTCCGTTTTTTACAAAAACCATAAGAACCGAGATGCCAATTCGGTTCCAAGTTTTTTTTCCCTTGGAACCGAATTGGCATTTCGGTTACTCTATTTTCATAGTTTTTCCGCAGCACAGAAACCGTGCAGCATTTGGTGTAATGCCTTGGACCCGAATTGGGATTTCGGTTCCATTACTTTTTTTTTTTTTTTAGAGAGACAAATGACTAAAATGATGAAATATAATACTAAAAAATTGAATTTTTTTTCCCTTTGTCAAATTACTTTTTTATAGCATATTTATACTAAAATACTATAAATTACTTAAAATTATATTAATTTATGCTGAATTACACTAAATTACTTGAAATTACAATAATTATGTAGAATTATGCTAAAATACGGTAAATTACGCTAAATTACATATGAATAGGGATGATATCTTCACTGAGAAGGCGAAAAACGACGACGAAATTTTAAACGGCTATAAAACGGCGCTCGAGTGTCCGATTTCAGCAAATGACCACTTTTCGGAAAGCTTGTGAAAATGCGCATGCGTCCGAACTCACTTTGCCAAATTTTTAAATTCAGAATCGCCAAAAAAACAAAGAGAAGGGCCTCAAAACTTCAGTTGAAGTTTTCAATTGAGATTTTCACTTTTATTGTTCAATCTATGTAGCTCAGTAAATTAGTTATATAATGAACTTGTAGAATACCAATTTTTATTATTTTTGAAATTTTTTTACTATTTTTTATTATTTATGAAAGATGGCACAAAATAGATAATATTCATACGTAATTTAGCGTAATTTACCGTATTTTAGCATAATTCTACATAATTATTGTAATTTTAAGTAATTTAGTGTAATTCAGCATAAATTAATATAATTTTAAGTAATTTATAGTATTTTAGTATAAATATGCTATAAAAAAGTAATTTGACAAAGGGAAAAAAAAAATTCAATTTTTTAGTATTATATTTCATCATTTTAGTTATTTGTCTCTCTAAAAAAAAAAAAAGTAATGGAACCGAAATCCCAATTCGGGTCCAAGGCATTACACCAAATGTTGCACGGTTTCTGCGCTGCGGAAAAACTATGAAAATGGGGTGGAACCGAAATGCCAATTCGGTTCCCAGGGAAAAAAAACTTGGAACCGAATTGGCATCTCGGTTCTTATGATTTTTGTAAAAAACGGAGTAATCATGTTGGTTCACTAACTTTGTTTTTCCTAATTATGGTTTATAAAAAAAAATTCCATCATTAGTCGGGTTTTTTAGATAGAATTAAACAAAAACTTCCTAAGTGAAAAGAGTAGAGTTTAATTAATTTTTGTCCCATTTACTATATCATAATTAACCATATTACTAAATTTTTGTCTACAATTACGCTAAATGTTACTGAATTACACCAAAAAAATTTAAATTTTTACCTTACCATCGATTTCTTGAAAAGCAAGGACCTACCATCGATTTTAATTTTGTACTGTTATTTTTTTAGTAAAAAATAATTTATATAATATTGTTTATTATCTCTTTTGATTTTAGAAAAATAGATGAGTATTTTGAAAGAACAAAAAAAATAAAGGGGCACCATTTTTGGTTTGGGAAGAAGAAGAGAGGGTCCGACCGAAATTTTCAAATAAAGGGTCCATCTAACCAACGGTTCAGTGGACCCTTGAGTGAGATTTTATGTGGCAGGTGGTTTGGCTGGGTCAAAAGAGAGGTCCACCGAACCAACGATTTCATGGACAAAGCCCTAGTTCAGTGGAGTTATTTTTTGTTAAAAAAAAAAAAGTTTTGAACACTGCTCCTTTCATTTGAAGGTTTTTATTTAATTCTAATTTAAAAAAAAATCTCATTAGTCATATTTTTTTTTAAATTTTATCGTTATTAATTATGTGTTGCGTGAAGTCAAAATAAATAAGTTAATATTTTTATTCAAAATCATGTTGAGAAGGGAGAAGAGTATATTTATCAATTTCATTTTTAAATATAACTAAATAAATCAACTTGGGATAGAAGGAAGGATTTAAATTTTTATGGGGATACTGGATATTATGATGTTTTTATGAAAAATTTGACTATTTTAAAAGTTTGTGTGGGTAAACTATAAATTTTCCTTACTTTTTATATACATATAAAACTATGTACAAATCACCGAAATTTTTATTAATATTAAAAAAATATTAAATTTAATATTTTGCACTCAAATTTGGGAAAATTCAAAATCTGCCCAATCCGGAGAATAATTCTCCGGATCTAGGCCTTCTTTTCGGAATATTATTCTCCGGATTCAAAATCTCTTTTCGGAGAATTATTCTTCGGATTTGTGTTTCCAAAAAATAATTCTCCGGATTTGTATTTTTTTAATTAAACAGAAAATATAATGATTTTTTTTTATATTGAAATATTAGAAATATATTTTATATATTTTTTAAATAGATGAAATACTATATAATTTGATCTATTAAAAGACTGCGACAAATAATTCGGATCAATATTTTTCAGGCCGGATTTTTTGCAGCTGTAAGAAAAATGAAAATATTTCTTTGTGTTATTGAAAAAATGGGTGCATATTGTTAAATTTAGAATTCTTTTTAATATTAATAAAAATTTCGGTACAAATCAGCATAAACTTTTTAACTCGCAATATAAGTACGGTACTACCAGCGCCTGTTAGGAGCAAGCAAGCAAGACTGCTTTCAGTACTATATAATTAACTTTCTAAGAATGATTCCAACCAACATCAAGCATGTGATCATTTTGCACAAAAGAACGGTTGATAATATAAAAGGTTTGTTGTTGGATGCATGTATGCTGGGGCGGACCCAAAGTATTCCGAGAGCAGCTGTCTTTCTTGGATTTTTAGTTTTAGTGGAGATTTATCAGTTCCGACCGATTTTGCTCCCCTCCTGAAATTTTTTTTGCCTCTTTCTGGACGTTTGATTTGTAATTCAGGTTAAATTTAGGATTAAAATTGAAATAAATTTGTTGAATTTTGATTGGTAATTAGAATTATAAGTCAGAGCACTAGAAATTACAAGTCAAAGCATTGGAAAGTATAAGTTAAAGAATTGTTTTTTATCGAGTACCCAATTGGTTAATGAATTTAAATCTGATTTGATATTGTTTTGCCCTCCTGACGAAAATTCTGAGTCCGCCCCAGCATTTATGGTCAAAATAAAAAGAAGAGGCGAGCGCAGGCTGAGAAAATGTTTTCTTTTGAGGGTTACGCAGAGAAATGTGCATCATGCATGAATCATAGAACATCTATGTTGTTTCGTTTGGTATATTTAAAACCAGATAGATATAAATAGACATTAAAAATTATGGGTCTTGTATGGGTAGTGGTCCTGAATATAACCTAATAAGGTGCCCAAATTATTTATTACATGTCCTTTTAAATTGAATTTGCTGCAATTTATTGACGGACATATCACATCAACAATCTAAGTAGATTCAGGTAATAAAAATTCAATTACAAACTCTTGTTCTAACATAATAAAAAAAGAATAATGTCATGCTACTATACATAGCGCGAATTGTTAATTTTCGTTTTCAAAGTCTAAACAGTAAGTAGTAATTTTATACATATCTAATTTAAAAATATATAATTTATTTTGCAAGTACATATTTATATGAATCATGTAAACGGTTCAGATCGACTATTTGAACTTTGAACACAAAAATATTGTTTCATAGTACGGACCAATCAGTGTTATGCATGTACTACAACCTCACTCTAAAATAAATATATATTATAGAGAATTCAAAACTTTATTGTTTAGATTGAAAATATATAATGTAAGATAAATTTTTCCTTATAGTTTGTTAAAAAAAAATGTCAACTATTGACCCAGATAATATATTATATAGTTCTAGAAGTAGTAAATTAATACTACAAGAATAGAAGGATATAAATTGAATGATTTAATTGGATATATTATATCCTGATGCGTTAGTGATTTTAAAATGATTGTGACAGATGTTGTTTTTACATGTGATTATTATTTTTGTAAATAAAACTTTAGGAACTGGCATGCTGTTGTATTTAAAAGCATATAAAATTGAATGCGCTAACAGGGCAAAATTCAACGCTCTGACTTTCTGAGCAGGCTCATTATATGGTCTCAGAGTCACAGTACAAGGGAAAAAAAAAAAAAAAAGTTCCACAACACCAAATGCTTCATCATTTGAGAAGGATATTTGGCAGTTAGGTTCTTCTGTGGTCTCAACCTTTATGACATCCAATGTACAAGCAAATCATTGCAGTAGTGGGTAGCACAGTGACAAATAAATTATTCGGATTCAGATTCGGTTCGGCAAGGTCAAAAATTCATGATTCGAAAATAATTAAGGTATAATTCGGAAATGATTTGGAATAATCCGAATCAGAGATCTCAGTCCTACAAGAAAGCAAAAAAAAAAAAAAAAAAATGTTATGGGAAAAATTCGGGAAAAATTCGCGAATAATTCGTAAAATTCGGAAAAAGTTCGTAAAATTTGCGAATTATTCGGAAATAATTCGGTCAAAGTTTGGTCAACCGAATAATTCGGCGTTCGGTTCGGTATCACCAAAAAAATGAATTATTCGGATATAATTCTGGTATAATTCGCGAATCTTGTCACTATAGTAGTGGGTAATTGTGCTATAAAGTTTATATCCTCTTACAAATTTATCAAACTTTATTTGTTTACAATTTTCTCAAAATTTTAGCATGTTTTTTTATCAAGATGTTGGTCGGTAAATTATAATTCATCAAATTTAAATACACATGACAAAAAAGATAACAAAAATACTACTCTTTATATCAAGTTAAATTTTCCCATACCAAAATATTGCATTCTCTACGTTTTTTCATTTATTGCTAACTATATTTTAATTCAAAGTTTCAAAAGTAATAGGATCTAATCTTAAAATTACGTAGTTAGAGGTATATATAATCAAGTCTCGGCTTGTAGTAGCTCAACTTGAGAAGTCATTTTTTTCACTGACCTCGTCCTGCTACGGACAAAATTATTGAGTTCATCTCTCCACTACTAAAAATAGATACGTCCTCCCTCAAGTTTTAATTGAGACTCAGAATATCTTACGCCAGTATGGTATAAACTTTCTACACATCAGATAAACTCAAGTTTTAATTGAGACTCGAATATCTTACGCCAGTATGGTATCAACTTTCTACACATCAGATAAACTCAAGTTTTAAACAAGACGAAGAGGTGTTTTAAATCATGGTTTATAAGACTTCAATTAAAATATAATAATGATCCCATCAAAGATGGAACCATAATAGGAGTAGAACTAGGGTGTTCCTAAGCTCACCATAATAGGTGAGAAAATTATATTTATCTTAAAAATTATTTAATTGAGTGGCAATGCATAATGCATGAACCTCTATCTCAGAGACGAAGGCTTGACCTCCAACTTTCCTAAAAATAGAAAAGGACACTTGCTACACAGGTTATCATAATGAGAAATGCCGCAGGCAATCCAATCTCCACTTTTTATAGTATTGTGCTTGACTGCTTGTGCAAGTACTGCAAGTCGAGATGCGATGCGTACTCCCCAAGTCCCAATTGGGTGGAAATGCGCAGCACTCGCCTCAAATTGGCATTCCCCGCTGGTTACCACTTATTAGTTATTACCACTAAATACACACAGTGGGCCCCCGTCTCAACTAACTTGGGCTTCCATATTCATATAAGAAAATTTGGGCCCCACCCTCATGCCTTGTTCTTTTCCAACACCAAACATAGTTGGCGTTATAGAGTTCTTTACAGTTTACACCTCTTTTATATTTTTCGACTTGGATTCTCTGCAGTGTATGTGACATGCATCAGTGTGTTGTGTACAAATGGGGGTTAGAGACTGCATAAAGAAAAATTATATGGGTCCAGATGTCAGTGACTCGCCACAGAATCATACTATGCATGAGCCACAGGAGGATGATTCAGACTCTTTAATTTTTGTTCCTTTGTTAGTTCTGTTGTGTGAAGTTTGGTAGTGGCTTTTGTTAGATTCTGATCTATGTATGTTGGACTTGAGAAGGATAAACATTCTTATGCTTACTTATCATGATTTCTTGTGGCGGTTGCTCTCGGCACTTTTGTATAACGAGCTGTTATTTTATCGGCCTCGTGGGAAATCTTTTACGAATTTATATCCTCTCAGGTAAAACACTACTAGCTGAGCTAAAATCAATTGGGTGTATTTATAATATGGGAGGGGGGCTCTGTTTTGAGATTCGTGTCAGATTGAAACGTATGACTCAGATCTCATTCTACACGGTTAGGTATTGCACTGGATCTGAATTCATCTTGATTTCCAAGTTCTCAATAATTTGTTCTTCTCAACTTTTGTTGCTTGTTTTTTGGTATATTTTTAAACATTAAACAACATTAATAATAATGATATCACTACTTTTGTACCATTATGTACACATAATCTTGGTACTGCCTATTGCAAAATCTAAAAATATTTTACCCCCTCTTTTGAAGTCCACTTCTTGAAATGGATTGGGAAATTGAAAGATACTACATTCCACCAATAAAAAGGGAATCACCTTCTTCTCTAAAAAAAACTACATGAATCTACTTTATTCCTTGAAGAGGACACCCATGAAATTGGGGTGCCATTTGCAATATTACAGTGTAAGTGTATCTCATGACGAAAGGGAATCCTAAAAAATTGGTTCTAACAGACAAAAGTAGAACAAAAGGATTCTTTAAAAAGCTTGTATCATTGAGAGAATCCACTTGAAGAGATTCCCCAAATGGAGCATCTCTAATTCTCTATTGCAATATATGCATTTGTATAGTAGAGATTCCAATTCCTTTTGTAGTGCCTTTGCAACTATGAACGGCTATGGATGCTTCTTTCTGGTCTTTTGTTTTTCAGAAAAAGTATTTGTCATAAAGGTACTGGTCATATGGACCTGTTTTTCTTTCCAGCGTCAATGGATGTTAAAGTGTGGTAAAATAATGTTAATAAACATCAAAAGTTTTCCCAATTGTTTTTCATAAAAATCTAGAAGTTAAAGGGAATAGTCTGTTGTGTAGCATCTGTTAGGAATAAAATATATCCAACTAAAACCAGGAAATGTTAGTACCAGTATTATTACCAGTACAAGACTATTTTCTGTAGTGTTTCGGATAATGAATTGAAAGAGGAGCTGACTAACTGAGAAATATAATACAATAATAATATTAGGCAACAACATCAGCACCTACTGTATGTTTCATAAAATATTTCAGCATCTTGGCCATGCATTGTGATGTATTTTTTGCCATATACTTTATGGAGTGAGGCTACGGTACTATGCATAGCACGGATTGGTCCGTGCTACGGCTCAATATTTGAGTTTTCAAAATCCTAACGGTCGATCCGAACTGTTCAACATGATTATAAAATGAATATGTACTTGCAAACCAAATTTTACATTTTTTTCAAATTTTTTACTATTTTTTTAGATAGGTAGAAAATCACTTGATCTGAAAATTCTAGACCATCCAAAAACCGTGATTTTTTACTTATCTAAAAATATAGTAAAAAAATTCGAAAAAATGTAAATTTGGTTTGCAAGTACATATTCATTTTATAATCATGTTGAACGGTTTGAATCGACAGTTAGAATTTTGAAAACTCAAATATTGAGCCGTAGCACGGACCAATCCATGCTATGCATAGTACCGTAGCCTCACTCTACTTTATGATTCTTTGATGCGCAAATGAGGGGGGAAAGTTGCTTTAGGAAAGAGGAAGCAAGTGGATGTAACAAATACCAAAAGTGGGAGCTAGGCTGCTAGAAGCCTATAAGCAAATAGTGAGGCACTAAAGTGGCCGAAATTTTTATTAATTGAAAATAAATAAATAATATGGCGAAAGGGGTTTGATTTGGCGGAAATTAGTTATCTAGGTAAACCGAGTTGGTTTATTCAGTCTCACAGGACGGGTAATTTTAACCCGTCCCACTAATCCATCTCCGTTCGGCCTAATCACTTCTAATCAAATTAACTGAACACAAAAAAAAACCAAGGACAGCATATTCGTTTCAAAAAAAATCAAGACGGTATAGACCGTCCCATCCTATGAGCGACTTATTCATAGAGGTCCTATCCTAAAGCAGGAAAAGGGATTGATTTGCATTATTAGTGTATTTGTTTTATACGTAAAGTACGAAGCTTCCTTCAAAAGAGTAAGAAGCGTCAAAGAGAAAAATACTTGAAAAAAAAAAATCACGGACGAAGAGTACTCTTTACCTACAAAGAATTTTTTTTCCCTACAGTCCGTTTTTTTTCCCCGCTCCAAGGACAGGACAATCTATAACGTCCCAAGTTTTTTTTTTTTTTTGGCAGTCGGACGGGATCGAATTTACCGTCCTGGATTTTTTCTGTTTTGTTAATTTAATTAGCGGGGAGGAGTTGGATTAGCAGGATATTTTTAAATGTCTCGTCCCGTAGGACGGAATTAAGCATCCCGATCTACCTATATGAAATTTCCACCAAATTCCCTTTAGCGATATTTTTTTATTTTAATTTCGATTAATAAAAAATTCGGCTAAAGTGGTATAGTAACTAGCAAATCACGAACCAATAAAAGACTGGAGAAAAAGATAGATTTTGGTAAAGGATTTTGTACAGATTCTGACAGAAACAATGATTTCACTTTTCCAAAATCAGAGGCATTTGATGAGGTGCCCAAATTTGATATATTGCTATGCTTATATCTCAGTGCCTTTAAACGATAATGACATTCCAGACAAATTATGAAGTGGCAGAAGAATTCAAATCTGCAGTGGCAGCAACAAGAACTTTCTCCATTAGTTTAATGATGCAATGGATACCACTAAATAATACCGGTACTGTATAGAAAAGCACATTAGTAGTGGTCAAGCTACAACAATTTGCATGAAGTGTGGAATAAAAATCTGACATTATCTAAGTAGCTACACATACTTCCTCAACTCAATAAAGACCCACCTAAGCACAAAAATTTCAAAAAAATAATCAGACCTAGTCCAGCCCCACATGAATATAAGATAAATCGATCTAATATGCAAACAGCTAACCTATAATTTCAAGGGCAACCATCAAATAAAGATAACCACACCTGAGATAATGACTGGGTATGTTTGGATGTTATTTAGAATAGAGGCTATTCAGAGTAGCAACGTGCATCCAAATAACATTTTTGTTATTTGGAATAGCTAGAATAGTTGTTATTCTCTATTCCTTATAAATGTTGGAATAACTACTATTTATAAGTGTGAAGAGAAAGGGAAAAATGCTTCATTCTCGGATTTTCACCAACATAATTCCGAAATGACAAAATTGATACAACTTTATGTTATCTCTGCGTTGTGACAATTCGTTTAAAACCCCACTTGCCTATATTTTCTTCTAATTAGCACCTTGTTAACACTACTATTTATCGGTTACAGCTATTCACTACTCCAAATGTACAATCCAAATAACATTTTTACTAATCCGAATAGTATCATTTTCATACTAATCTAAAAATCACTATTTTTTCTCTATTCTCATTTACTATTCTCAAATTTGGCTATTCTAACTATCTAGCTTCCATCCAAACGTACCAAGATATTACTCTCTGCGTGAAAGATTAGAGGTCCAAATTCCAATACATGACACTGAAAATGATGCAATAATTAGGAACCTCGTCTCGCGCTAAAAAAAAAATTCATTTTTTTTTATACGAGTTAAAAAAACTGTCAGGACACCTAGGAATCGCTGAATTATGTCTGCTGTAAGATCGAAACCAAAAATCAACCTAATCCAGACAACATCTAACCCAATTGTTCTAAGACTTGATTATCTCCGAAACTAAAAGATGATTCACCCATGACCTGTTGAATTCGCATCCTCTGAGATATCTCAAACTTTTGAGTTTTTTTTTGGAAATCTCAACCGTTAAATATGAACTGCACAAATCTCAAAGCACAAATAATACTGGCCCCCTGCACTATCCCTGATTAGGCACCGTACAGGTCGGTCACGCAAAAAATGAGATATCTCAGAGGATACGCACTCTGACCTGTTAGGCTAAATCGGCTCAACCCCATAACAGCCCAAATCTGTCTCAACCAACATGAAACTGAGAGGAATGGCTCTTTTGTCTAGAAAGGGAAAAATATACTTCTATTGCATAAGTACAGGCATGTCATGTCATGACAATTTTGTCAAGGACCAAACAAACACCAAAACGAGCAATACACATACGTCATGGGAAATTTAACTGCACTACAGAAAACCCAACATATCTAATTACAAAGAAAACCATTTGTACCACCCGGGTTCTCCACTTCCAACGCAGATATAATTTTCCTCTTTTTCTTCAATATTTTTAAACTTTAAAAAGCAGCCTAAATTAACAAGAGTCACCGCCTCCTGCCACTGCCGTACCCATGGTGATACCCACCCGCAACATAAAATGACCTCCCCCTCCCTTGCCCACCTGACCTGTTCCCACTACCATTATTACCAGAACCACCAGCTCCCCCACTGGTACCACTGCTACCAAGTGAAGGCCAGTTACCAGTCATCAAAGCTGCACTCCCCTCGTCTTCCTCTCTCTCATTGTACTCCAAGATTTTCTTTTTGATATCCCTTTTCTCTTCCATCTCGGCCGCCTCTTTCTCTTTCACCCCCTGCACCAGAGAGCACTCACCAGGAATGTACATTTGCTTGGTCTGTTGCTTGTTCCCTTTCTTAACTAAGACCTTCACCCGCACTTTGCTGCTGCCACCATCAGGCTCTTCGTCTAGTGTTTCTTCACCGCTCTCAGATTCTCTGTGGCCTCCTTCAAATATGTTCATTGGTATCATCATGTTTATGGTCGCGGGCCGGACTCTTAGCTCTTGTTTGCGTGACTCCAGGCTCTCCTGCATTATTTCATTTTATTTTATTTTTCCATGTCAACAGAGGTTCTAGAATATCGAGTCCTCTTGGTGTGACCTAGGACTACCTAGCCAATCAGACCTCCTTTTCTAGAATATCAAGTCCTCTTGGTGTGACCTAGGACTACCTAGCCAATCAGATCTCCTTTATTTGTAACAGAGTTAGTTTTATAAAACATCCATTATTCCAAAATCTAGTTCTGGCAAACTTTCCATCAAAGGACTCAGGTAACTTTGAAGGTCAGCACCAATACCACCGGTACCAGAAGATATGGAAATTCATCCCATGACCCACAGAAAACACAAGGTTAACAAAAGTTTTAAAAATGTATATAACATAAAAGAAAGTCGGCTCAGATCACACTGATCGGGAATAAAATCTAACCAGCACATACCGATCTTCCATAGAGTTCCACATGGCATATGACATGTGGATCTATAGAATGCCTTGATGGGGGGTACAAGGGAAACCAGGATCATAAAATCTTACCTGCATCATGGCCTTCATCTCCCGGTCAAAATCTTCCATCTCAGCAGGATCTACTTCGGTCCTCTTCTTCCTGACAGCAACCTCATCCTCCTCAGATCTACCGGGACCCGTGTCCTCATCCTCGTCATCACCATTTATACTCTCAGAACCGTCATCATTCCCTTCTGACAGTAGCTCATCTGCCTCTTTAATGCTGCTCCTGTCAGAATAGCTATCACTGTCACCAGTCTCCATTCTCACATTGTCGGTCCCATTTTCTTCAACCCCATTGGCCGCATTCTTGGCAAGACGCTCTTTCTCTTCAAGTTCAACTAGCGCTGTAGTTATGTCATCAACTGAAGTATAGCGGGTCATTTTCGGCCGTAGTTCAGCGAGCATGTCCTGTAAACGCTTAACGTCACGAGAAAGCCCAAGTAATAGTCTCGGAATTAACAGAGGTTATATTTAAGATAAAAGAGTTTCTGAACCTGAATTTCAAATTCAATATCAAAGGGAACCTGCCCTTTGCTGAGGATATATCTTTGAAAATGAAGCAAAAAACGGTCGAGTTTTCGTTTTGAAGAGCCTCTGTTGAAATAGTGACCACATGTCTGGAGGATTGTGATAACCATCCTGATACGAAAACAATCCTCTGGCGGATCCAACACTTCTTGCTATAGGAACGAGAAAATGGGTTGATGTTAGAACAATAGATGTTATCACATTCTTTTATACAACACAGGGCCTAGAGGTCTAGCAAGCAGACTTACTTCAGGGGTTCCATGGCCAAATATGAGTATAAGGTAGAGCGTCTCAAATATAATAGAAGAATCAAGTTGCTCATAGTTATAAAGCTCCCCCAAAAATCGCATGTGTGCAAGCCGCATTTGTTGCATGTTGAAGTCATTCAGTTCCAGACCCACTCTTATCTCCTCAAGCACCTAAAAAGGTTCACGAAAGAAAATAGTAATGATAATAATTAATACTATAAATACGATTACCAATCTTCATAAATTGGTGTGCATTCGACTTGCCTCGTCCACAACAGCTACAGCAAAGTCATCGTGATAGCAACTGAGGCCAGCAGTTAGAAGTGCAATGAGACAGATATGGCTGTACTTTCCCTTGTGAACTTTCAGAAAGCATTTGAGGATGTACGATTCACACTCTGCCCATGGCATCTTGCGCAGTTGCCGAAGAATATATTCTACATTGTTCTTGTCAAGATCAGTGAAAACCAACTTCTTTATGTACTGCAGGCAAGACATGAAGAAACTATCATATTTGTAGCACTCATTGAGGTTTGCATATGTAGTGATGATGCATCAAGATACCTGGTGCTAAATCTGGAAATTATACTGCTATACAAACAAGAATTTGCATGCGTACTGTAAAAAATGATTCCTGTTTGCAAAAATGGGTGGATTTCAAATGTCCTAAATGGGGTTCAATGTCCCCCGTTCTTTTTTCTAATTGTACACGCGTATGGGGTAATTTTAATGTTCAGTATTTTCTTATAAAAATTCATATTTGACCCCAGCAAATATGTAAGAATTGTAATGTTACAAATTTTAGCGGCCATAAAATGCCAAATTAAAAGAGTTTTCCATGATATGGCATAACTTCGGTGGTTTATTCAGATTTCTGTGCTTGGTTAGTCTGCAGCTCATATCCAAATCCATAGTCTACTTAGCATAACCTATAAGCCCGAACAATAATATTGATAACGAGATAAAATGAATCTGATGAATGCTGCAGCGAATTTAATTTATACGAAGAAATTGTTACTATTGATATGTGGTTGCTATTAATTTTCTATGTGGTGTTATATTTGAACGACTTAGGCCCAATACCTGCTTGCTTTTGAGATATATTTGAACAATCATTCAGACTGTGTAGTAATATCTATTAAGGATAATGTCATGCATAAGAATTGTAGAAGAGTATATATTATAATGGCAAAATTGATGTTTCGTTATGCTATTATGTTAGACATGTGTTATTGATAATTTGGACCGAGTAATATTAAAGAGAATTGGTTTTAAAAAAACATACTGGTATCATTAGTTAAGGCTGGCATATCACTCTAAAGTACTAAATGACCCCCCCCCCCCCAAGGGCACTTATTTAGAATCTTGCACAAGTACACTGTAACAGTTGTGTTTTGCACGAGTATGATTTCCACCAAATAAAGCATGACATGAAAAGGACACCATGCAATAAAAAAAAAACCTCCAGGTTAAACATGCATGTTTACATTCAAGACACCAATCATCCTCGGTGTATACTAAACTGGGTATGTGCTCGTGTGCATGCATTCTAAGAAAAGAATACTCACAGGTATAAATACGCATAAGATAATTTCAAAAAAGAAGTATAACAGTAAAAATGGCTCACTTGATGAAGAGGCGGCCGAACTTTAGATACTCGAGCCGACTTCTCAGGGGGCTTGCAAAGGTAGTATGCATTCTCAACAAGAGTGCTGTGGCGGGGGTCAAGGTTCTTAATAATCTTGAGGCGCATCATTACATCAAGCATGTTTGCCATGCGAACCGTAGTCTCTGGTGAACGGTACAGGAACCTCCCACATGTCTCGAGCAGGCTGCATGCCACATCTATGTTGTGATGAGTAAAATCATCTAGACATTGCTGTCATCAAATAAACAGAAAGAGTGAAGTAGCAGAAAAATAGACTGGCACTCAGTTGATGTGGAGTCAACTCAACTACCTGTACTGGTATGGGCCCAATGGTAGAGGAAAAGTACCAATGAACAACTGTCTGATCCCAAAGTTTATTCACAGTTTCTCTTGGCATTGTAGGCATCAGATCTTACTTCAACCTTAAAAATAAGCTACCACACTAAAATAGACCAAAAAGTGTAATATAAAAAAGGAATTCACCTTAAAACAAGTAAAGACAACGCCGGGAGGTGCAATTTTAAACTTGCATAGCTCTCCAATAAACCGAATGTTCTTTATCTTTGTTTCAATGTTAATTTGATCCTGAGAAAGAAGAGGGCAACAGAACAATCTAAATTCAACATAGGATAAACTTAAACTGAAGATAAGGTACTCAAGCCCGGTTAAAAAATTTGGCAGCTATAATATGAAGGAAAACCTTCTTATTAATGAGAAAATTGAACTCCTCCTCGAGCATATTGAGAAGCATGGTAGGTACATCTCGCATACAAGTGGCAAGTGTTGCGACCATCCTAGAGTAGTACGGCAACAGCTCCAGAGAAGTCCTTGGCACGCCAAACAATGCACGCACCAACTTCTTGCGGGTTGCTTTTGAATTCAGATAGCAGAACTCTACCTGTGAAAATGACATTAATCAGAAAAAAAAGAAAATATTTTAAAATCATTATGCTGTCAGAAGATAATGCTATAGAATAAATTAAGCCCCAGACTTACTCAACCTACAAAAAGAAAGAGAAAAGGTATCACCTTGACATGCTACGAACCCCAGTTCACTAGCATGTCTAAAGACGATATCAATGTAAACCAGAGGAATATGAACAATTAATGGACTCATACAGAGTGAACATCTAATATGAAATTGGTGATGCTGTAAACAGTTTGACTGACATAATAATCGATTTCGTAAAGTGTGATGATGTCAATCAACCACTTAATCATAACGAGGTCAAACAACTATAAGAGAACGCAATGGACGAACCGTGAGTTGATCAATCAGGTCACGGCTAACGCAACTAGGAAGCCTCTGGAGTAACGCATCTAAACTCGCATTGTCAGCACCTTTACCTTTCTCCTTCTCGATCTCCCCTTTTCTGTCTGTATCCTTCTCTTTGGTTTTCTCCTTCTCAGTAACTTTCCCCTTTTCTTTTTCCCTCTCTTTCTCCTTTTGTCTTTCTCCCCTCTCCTTGCTTTTTTCCTCTGCTTTGCCTTCATGATGATGCTCAGAGGTCAAAGAAGATGTGGCATTTGCTTGCACATCGCCATCTGACTCTTTTGGTGATTCCTTACGAAAATTTAAAAAAAATTAGCACCATGTAATTGGATTTACATGAAAACACTAATTTCCAGTTAAATGAGATTATAGACACATAAAAATCAACTTCTCGCTCAAACATTAAAACACACGATTCAAATAATTCAAAATCTTACTGGCTGCTCATTTGCTTTTCCCTCTTGATCTTTCGTCTTTGGTTCAGTTTCTCCAAGCAGGACTGCAGGAACAAAAGCTCTGCCAAAAAAATTGTCGATTAGAAGTTGGAAAAAAAATGTTTAATTAACAAGAAGCTATTCAAACCTCTTTTTGAAAATTATTTAAGTACAGCACAAGTTAGGCCAATAGTGTTTAATGGAAAGTAAAAAATAAACCTACCAAATTTATGTCATCTGTCTCTTCACTAATTTCTAAACAAATTATCACTTGCTGTTTAAGCATAAATTCCTGTTCTCGAAAATAATTTGTTACTACATGGATCTCTATGAACAAAAATAGGTATGTAGTATAAAATATATAATTGAAAACCATTCACCAAATTTGATATTTCTTCTAAAAGGCGTATAGGATATACTAACCTGAGGTCAGGTAAAGACTCGTAGAAGGACCTCGTATCTTCGTCGTCCCAAACTGGTTCCATTGCTGGCGCATCTTTTCCTTGCCCATGCGAGGATCCATCAACTGCACTATTAACCCTAGTGGGACCGTCATCAGGCATCACCGGAGGATCCATTTCAAGAGCTTCAGCCAAACTAAGCAAAGAAGAGGAAGTTTTATTTCAAGGGTATTTAAAGAGTTAAAATGGATAAATCATGAGCTTCAGTTATCAGATACGCTGTCTCATGGAAAGATATGCTAATTGCCAACGTCAGCAAAAGATTTAGTGTGCGGAAAATTAGAAAGAAATTTAAACTGGTTATGAACCAAAAAAAGAAGAAAATCTGGAAGGACCAAAATGCATCCAAGAAAGCTCTAATTGGAAATTTGGTATCACAAAAATGGGCTCACTATGAAAAAGGGCCTATTTCCATGACAGGCCGCAGTTAACCCAAAACAGCTTACCGCTGCCAAATCTTCACATAGCATGGCAGATTTTAGTCCATCCTTATAAGTGAACCTTTTATGATTTTATTTATTGCACATAACATGTCAGTGCCATATCGTCATATTTCTCACTAGGCTAGCATTTGTGAATTTCTCTAATAAACGATGCATAAGCTTGACATCTATTAAACAAGGCAACTTGAAGGAACTACATAGAAACAGACAAAATCTATACAATTAAGATGCCATCTAGAATGAATGAATTGTCCAACTAAGTTAGAAAACGATGAATTATTAAACAACCGCAGGTTCAATAAAGAAAAACGAACTCACGAAGAGACACTACGAAGCAATTGATCATAAGACTTCCTTTGCTTTTCATAAGATGAAGTGCTATCTTCGCTTAGCTCCCCTCTAGCATTAAATACCTTTGCATTCTCCAGTTCCGTCATTCTCAGTGACTAGAAATAAAATAAGAGAAATGGTGAGTTTTGCCAATAAAATCTACAAAATATGCAATGAGATGAGTAAACTTACGTGATGCTCAGTTTGTAGTAGTTCAACTACTGCATCATGGTACGAGCTGAAAGCTTTCTTAAAAAACTTTTTCTGGTCAGCTGTAACATTGAGACCCTTGAATAACTGCAATTAAAGGAAACAAAAATCTGAGACAGTTATTTTTATAGTTCAAACATGAATATTACACTTGATAGAGTAACAAAAAAATACCTCTTCATGAATGTCACGCTCGGGCAGGGGTAACCCCAAGAAATACTTCCCCTGTTTGGCAAAACTAGTAAGAAGAGAGAGATTAGTCTGAGTAGCCTCTCTATCTTTCAAATGCTCGGTCGAAGTAAGATCTTTTATAATATTGACAAAAACGGTGGCATCTTCGACTATGCCCACAAAATAGAGCTCCAAGAGTAGCTTAAGAGTGCTTCTTCTTTTCGTGGCCCTAGAACTGTTATCTAACTCCTCTCCAGTTTTGCCAGGAGAAAATACTTTCAACAGGCCTTGTATCAGACAAGGTGAGAAGTCCTTGTATCTTTGGTGT
The DNA here is from genome assembly GCA_025461125.1 of Carex kokanica. NCBI lineage: Eukaryota > Viridiplantae > Streptophyta > Magnoliopsida > Poales > Cyperaceae > Carex > Carex kokanica. The sequence goes on along the minus strand of JAJGRX010001360.1, from coordinate 923,325 downwards.
AGCAAGGAGCACACCTAGAAAATTACAAGACAAAGACCCAGTTGTCAATCTCTTATTCAAAAGGAACTAATCACGCTAAAGGTTACTCAAAGGTTTAGAAAAAAAAATACCACTTATCCAATTTGCAAATACCACCCATTATTTTTGCTATTGCAGAAACATTCATATTTGGAGGATCAAAAAAATAAAACAGATACTTCTGTTCACTTGTTTGGGACTAAAGGCTTAGTTGTTGTTGTTGTTGTATTATTATTAAACAACGTGTTACCATTATTCCTAATTAACACCGGTTTAGCTAGGACTCCGTAGAAACAGCATAGAACAAGAGAAACAGAAGGAAATAAGGAAATGAATTTGACTTTAAAAGGATATCATTTTATGGTCAAAAGTAAAAGTCTAAATGGGTACAAATCGCATTATTAGAAATAAGGGCACAGTGGTCATCTTGTACATTTTTTTTTTTAAAACTCGGTGTTCATGTTTAGTTATTACACAGTTCGCAACTACCCTCCCCCCCCCCCAAAAAAAAAAATGGTGCTTTTTCAATAGAAAGCTGAGCAGTAGTGGCGTATTTTGTAAAAACTGTACTGTAAAATGCATGTTCAGTTTTACCTGGACGGCAGTTTGGATGTCAGAGGTCTTGAGTTTAGCCTCACAGATATAAGACACTGCCTCACTAACAAATTTACTCAAGTTAACGCTTTTTAACTCCTCTATCAAGGTCTCTTTCTGGTCTTCGCTTATTTGTTTAAGTTTTCTAATCACAGCTGTGTTTCGTCTAATACTTGAATCAAGCGTTCTGAGAAAGCTTGTATCTGCATTAAAATATAATAATTTCATGGTAATCATTTCTCACAGAAGAATCAATAAAAGAAACAGATCATGAGATGAGAAAGTTACCAGGCCTATTAGGATTAAGATTGCTCTGTCTCAGAGCAAGTTTTCCTTCAACTATCCTTTTCAGTTCCTCCAGCCGAGCAATGCTCTCCTGCATATGACGATAATTATAAAAATAAATTACAGAAGACTAGTTAGAAATTTGGTATTAGGAAGGGGCTTAACACTTCTAACTTCACCATGAATTTATTAAAGAGGTAAAGTAAATTTGTCTAATTTTGTAAAACCCTAGCGTGCTTCTTCTCCTGATCTCCATTCCCTCAGACCTTAGTCCCTAAACCACGTGGTATTTCTCTACAACAGTGGAGAATTGAAATCTTTGACAAAAGATAACTAATAATTTACCTCGTCGTCTTGCTTATTAGTACGGTTCTCATCCTCCGCATGCTCCATTTCTCTTCAACCCTGCACAAAATACCAATTAATTCAAGCAAATTACTCAACTAAAACCTTAAAATTGAATTGCGGGAAATATTAAGACCTTGTTGTTCCTCTTTACTCGTTGAGTGACAAATTGAGGGTTAAATCGATCCGCACCTCCGACTCTCGGTTCGGACAATCGGACTACACCGTGAGAGCGAAGAAACGAAGAGAGTGAGAAAAATGGCGGTTGGGCTTTTGCTCGGGCAATTAATTGGGTTAACAGAATAACACGAAAGAGAAACGTAGAATAGGCTTTTTCTAGGGCTTTTCTTGAGAAATTAATTGGGTTAACGGAATATCACAAAAGAGAAGCGTAGAAATAGGCTTTGGGAATAAAGCCTGAGGTTGGGCTGGTCTGGAATAAAACCAGAGGAACTTGTTCTTAGTATAGGCTTTGGGATGGACTCATTTTATTTATTCTCACACTGGGGAAGAGAGGAAAAAGGATAATTACAAAATAGAAATAATAATGAAAATTAATTGTATATCATTGCAAAATTTTATAATTTATTTAAATAAAAAACTAAAAAAGTGAGACTAGGGTAATATGCATATTACGTAGCGGCATATGCTATAGGGTCATATATATATATATTTTTAAATTCAAACAATCAATCTGAACCGCTCAACATGATTTGCATATAAAAAATGCACCTGCTGACAAATTTTGCATTTTTAAGACTTTTTTTTTTACTTTTTTTAGATGAGTAGAAAATCACTCGATCTAAAATTCCGAGTCATCCGAAAGTAGTAATTTTCTACCTATTTAAAAAAATAGTAAAAAAATTCTAGAAATATAAAATTTGATCTGCGAGTACAATTTCATAAAGAGATCATGTTTAAAAGTTCGGATCGATTGTTTAAACTTTATAAATAGATATATTGATTCATAACATGAGTTGGTCCGAATTTATTGAATTTGTGCTGTTCGTTAAGATTTAATGTGGGCATTCAGGATATTTTAATTCTTGGAGAAGCCACCAAATAACTAAACTATACATTTCTGATTCTATCAGAATAAGTTTGGCGAAATTTAAGTTTTGTTCTACTATGAATTAAATTCTGTATGTCACTTTCTGTCTAATTTTGTGGGGATTCTGTTGGATTTTCTATGTTGTGTCAGCGTGGTCCATAGATTACACCGCAAATTGATTGATGTGATTAAGCAATAAGGATTTGTATTTAATATGTATTTTAATTCAATTACTTGATGACGCAAATCTTCTTTAGATCTGTTCCAACTACCCTCTGTTGCAAAGTTATGAGGAAATTGCTTTTTTATGTTATTCTTGGTATTTTTTGTCTAGAGTGAATATATCAAATCTTTAACTTAATTGCCGAGATATCTGATTAGAGTCAGCGGTGAAAACGGATCGGATAATATCCGACCGTATCCGGATCCATATCTGAATATCCGTATGAATACGGATATGAATATGATTTTACATTTTAATTATTCGTATCCGAATAGTAGATATATACCATATAATATAATATATATTATGACAAAATTTATGTATATATCTACGGATATCCGATATCCGATCCGTATCCGTACGTATCCGTCTAATATCCGATCCGTATCCGTATCCGTATCCGAAAAATAAAAACGGATACGGATATGATTTTACCGCTATCCGATCCGTATTCGATCCGTTTTCACCCCTAGATTAGACAAAGCACCTAACGAGATCTAAAATCCAATTATTTTAGCAGTATTTCCAGAATTTCTGTCCATGTATTTACTTTGTTACTAATTAAGAATTTGAACTCTGCCTGTGTAGGCTTGGAGAGCCAGCGGTAAAAAAACTGTTTTTTTATGAAAATGGAACCCTCACGAATTGAGCAAGAGTAGTACTAGGATGGATGACCTCCTGGAAAGTCAATGTGTTTCTAATTCTGGTTGGGTTTCATTTCTAGCTTACTCCCAACTTATTTGGAAATAAAGGCTTTGAAGAAGAAGACTAATTAAGAATTTGGATAAATATATTGACAATGTTATTTTGTTTTCGTACAACATACAAGTTATATGTTTTTTTTCATTATAATTTTATTGTACATGTGTTGCAAGAATTCAAAACATTATTGTCAATATCTTTACCTTAAATTCTGATAATCATGTATATTAATTTGCATGGTTACAGTACCAATTCCGGAAAATTATACCATTTTATTTTGTAATTATCAAACTACTTCTTTGAACTTCCGAAAAGAAATGGAAGGTGCTAAACAAAAATTCATTGTTATCCAAAAAAAATTATTGGTGGTGAATCAAAACACATTTTTATCATGTATTGCAATAAAATATTTTTCTACCTCAAAAATTCTTAAAAGAGTAAATTGCACCGATGATAATTAAAATATTATCCATTTATAATTTTGATCCTTAAATCTTTAAAAGTATCAGTTTGGTCCAGAAAGTTTTGAATTATACGAAATTAGTCCAATTTTTAACATCCATTGAAAAAAAAAAATTCGGCAATAGTAATATTTATAGCATTGTAAATAATTTTGATGTATACACACTAACAATACAAATTATATGAAAAATAATATAATTATTCATAAAAACATATATAGATAAATTAATAGTAGCCATGATGTTCATGCCTAGCCCAATGACGACAAAAGGAATATAGCTGATATTTTCAAAGTTCAAACAGTAAATCGGAATCGTTAAACATGATCTTCATATGAAAAATATACTTGCAAACCACATTGTATATTTTTTTTGGATTTTTTTACTATTTTTTAGACAATTAGAAAATAACTGCTTTGACACCATAAATATAATTAATTATGATACGGATGATAATGTGAAATTTTATCATTTATTTTTCGAGCAACGATAATGATAGGATCAATTTGTAACAAATTGAAAATTTTAACGATCAAAGTATAATACGTTTGAAATGATAAATGAGTAATACTACGGACTATTCATGTAGTAATGAGGTTTAACATTATTTGTCGACTACTCACGAGCATAGTGACAAACGAATAGTTTGGGTTCGGTTCGGCAGGGTTAAAAATTCGTGATTCGGGTATAATTTGAAAATGATTCGGTACAACAAGGAAGCAAAAAAAAAAACCCAAAAAAAGCCCCAAAAAAAGTTCGCGTTTTTCTCACAAATAATTCGCGATTCGCGTTTTATTCGGAGTTTGGTTTGAAAATGTCAAAAAATCAAATAAAATGCAAATTATTTGCGAATTATACCCGTATATTGTTACTATGCTCACGAGCTAGCAAGGGCATTAAGTATTTTTTACTTCGGAAATTTTACAACTATCATAATTTTTTGAAGGTACAGATTCCCGCGGATAAGCAATTTATTTTATTAATCTTTGTTATTAATTAATTAAACTAACTAACTAAAATTTGATAAACGAAATTTATTTGATCTAAAGTTCTAAACTACCAAGATATTGAATGCGTCATTTGGCAATAAGTGTCTAGTGACCTCATTTGTGTAATGATTTGATTTCATTCCCCGCACAAAGGAGCAAAAAGTAAGAAAAAAGTAACATGTTGCATTAAAAAAGTGTTCCCAATGATCCATGCATACAGCGAATCTAGGGTGCAAACGGATAGGATAATATCTGACCGTATCTGAATATGTATCCGAAAATTCGATATGGATATTTGATATTCAAATATCTGTACGGATACGTTAGATAAAGTTTCCAATTTGTAAAAAAACAGTAAAAAAAAATTGGTGGGTCAGATATTAGATACTCGCGTTCTGTGCAAAGATTTTGTTCTTCTCGTAAATCCACCATCAATAATACCGAATCATTTGGTGACGGATATCATGCTCCACGTAGTGTAACGACTCACCGTCATCTGAACATCACATACTACCGTTTTAATCCGAACCGTTCAATTAAAATTCGAATCAATTTGAACTAAGTCTGTGATGCACGCAGTTCCTTTGAGATTCATGATAGGAGCTTGACTAATATCAAAACGTTTGTTCCTAAGCCGTGGAACAAACACTGCGGTTTTTACATTTTCAAAGTCCGAATGGTCGATTCAAACCGTTCAACATTCAATCTACAATAAAATGTGCTTGGAGACCAAATTTTACATTTTTTGGAATTTTTTACTATTTATTAAACTAGTTTTAATATAGTTGTTTTCAATGATCTAAATTTTTTTCACTGTTTTTTAAAATTAGTAATTTTAAAACTGGCTTAATAAATAGTAAATAAATTTCAAAAAATATAAAATTTGGTCTCCAAGCACATTTTAATATAGAGATCACATCTAACAGTTTGGATCGACCGTTTGAACTTTGAAATAAGAAAATCAATTAGTTGTTCTACGGCTCCGGAACAAACACTTTGATATTAGACAACCTCTTCATGATAAATTGACAATAAATTGACTGGATTCAAACTCAAAAATTGAGGTACCTTGGATGATATGAATTTCATACTCCATGTGATAAAGGTTGTCTATGTCAATTTATCATCATCATCATTGTGATAAAGTTTGTCATATACTTATGAATTTGATTATTGTGCAAAAATTGTATTTCCACTGAAATATAAATAATTTAAAGCATACTTTTTCATATTCGAGCAATCGATCTTGGGAAGGATTTAGAATTTTTTCAGGGAGGGGCAAGAAAATAACTAATCGGATTTGAATAGTTAATCGAGTATTAGATAAAAAACAATGCTCTAGTTTCTAATTTGCAATGCTCTGATTTCTAATTTTTAATACTCTGATTTCTAATTCTAATTATCAATTAGAATTCAAAAAATTTATCATATTTTTAACTCTAAATTTAACATTAATTACAAACTAAAAGTTTAGAGAGGAGCAAATAAAATTTGAGAGGAGGGCAAAATCGAACTAAACTTATAAATTTGTATAAAACTTTAAAATTCAGAAAGAAGCAGTTGACCCCTCCTGAACTAGACTGGGCCCGCCCTGGATCGATCCAAATCATTCAATATATTTCACCTATATGAATATGACTTCAGTTGTCGTTCTGTATTTATTCTGCATCAAATATTATGTATACATTATGTCTGAGGTGAGAATAGACTATTTTTTAGAACCTAGAATTTGTCCGACTGCATCAAATATTATGTATACATTATTTATACATTATGTCGATCAAGTAGTGAGCTAGCATGCAAAATGGTACAGGAGTTGCATAAAACGATGCATCGAAGACATAGGAGTAGGTCCGATGGGCATCGGATCTAGAGTTAGGTTCAATTATATCTATCACTGTACGATTAGCATCAAGATCTATGCGCATGGAAATTGATACAGTTTTACACGGATTTTGATGCAGAACACACGAATCTTGATGCAGATCGGATGGTCATCACACCCATCGAACCAAGGTAGGTCCGATGGGCATCGGACCTACTCTCATTCCTGCATCGAAAGGGACAACAAATAAGAAATCGGATTTGCTTAGAAATAGGCAAGCAAAGCGGGTCCCCTGGTGGCAGGTCATAAGCGTGAGCAACTGAGCATATTTTCATTCCTGTAATTGTAAAAATCAAATTTATTTGTCACAACCGTAATTTAGAAACTTTATATTAATTTTGGAATATTTTTATTTCTATAACTTTAATTTCACTGACGTGACAAATATAATTAATTTATAGAAGATGAGGATTAAAATGTCTCGTGACTTTCATGCATCATCGTGTCCCATATACTTTATTTTTGTTTTCAAAGTTCAAACAGTCGATCCGAACCGATCAACATAATCTCTATATTAAAATGTACTTGGATACCAAATCAACATGATCTCTAGATAGGTACAAAATTATTGATTTTAGAAGAGGAGTGATTTTTTTATTTTGAATTGAATCGACTATTTAAATTTTTAAAAAGTTAAAAAATGTGAAACACAATGAGACATGAAAAACACGAGACATTTTAATACTTCTCGGTTTAGAATTAGCAAAAAAGTTACAATTAAAGAATAGAGTGCTAATATCGTTTTGCAAATGAATTAAATATTGATTTAACACTTGTAATATCTTATAAAAAAGAGGAGGGACCCACTAACATCCTTTTTTGATGACACCGGATGACACCCTACATTTTCAAAGTCCAAACAGTCGATCTAAACTGTTCAACATAATGGATATATTAAAATGTGCTTGCATATCAAATTTTACATTTTTTTTGAATTTTTTTTTACTATTTATTAAGATGGGTACAAAAATTCAATGGTCTGAAAACAATGATTTTGTAAAATACTTAATAAATAGTAAATAAATTCAAACAAATGTAAAATTTGATCTGTAAGCACATTTTAATATATGCATCATGTTGAACAGTTTGAATTGACTGTTTGAACTTTGAAAACTTAAAAAATGTAGAGTGTAATTCGGTGTTACCAAATTTTTTTTTTTTGATGTAAGTAGATCTCTTCTCATAAACAAAAATCAGAGGACTTGATAATTTAATAATTTTAAAAAAATATATATACGTTAGTTGCAATTTTTAATTGCAGAGTAGTAAGCACGTGGCTAGACTTCAAACCATGTGGCATAGCAGACGTGCCACTGCCAAATGCCAATGTAATTTATTTTTCTTTTCATGAAAAAAAACAAAAAATTGGTACATCATTAAGAGGCAAGTTGGCACTTTCCAATTGCAGTAACGCTGCCAAATGCACAAAATATTTGGGGCATCCACCTAGGATTAACGTTGCCAGATCATCTTCCTCTGCTGGTGGGTCCTATCATCTGCACAACAGAGGAGACATATCTATCACAAGGAGATAGGAGTAGGTCCGATGGACATCGGACCTACATTTAGGTTCAATTAGCTCTAGGACCGTACGATTAGCATCAAGATTTATGCGCACGGAAATCAATACAGACTCGCACGGATTTTGATGCAGATCACACGAATCTTGATGCATATCGAATGGTCATCACACCCATCGAACCAAGGTAGGTCCGATGGGCATCGGACCTACTCTGATTCCCTATCACAAGGCAGCATGTAATTAAATTCCGGTCAACACCTACAGAAAGACTCACAGGGGTGGGCCCGCTTAGATACTGTATGGACAGCTAGGACTTTTTGCTTGTCCGACCTAGGAAAATCTAGGTACTAGTTTAGCCATCTATACCTTTTTTTTTCTTTTTGAAAATAAAAAAATTACCGAAAACAAAAAACAACCCGAAACTTTTATTAATACCCTCAAAAAATAAAAAATAGCAAATATGTTATCGGTATAAAAATATTTTTAAAAATACCCTAACCGACCAATATTTGGGCGGTCCACTCTCTATACCAAACCACCCCACAGTGTGGCGGTCTGCTGCCTGTACCAAACCGTCCCATGCAGGACGGTTTGCTATTGCCTATGTATTGGAGGGTACCCCTCCCGTTTTTCACCGCATCCATTTCAAGTTTTCGCTCTCTCTCTCTCTCCTCTCTTTCTCTCTTTCTCCAACAGATCGCCTCCCCTTTTGCATACAAGTCCCTCAAATTTTTGTATTTATTTTTTTAGTTTAAAATTATTTAGAAATTGTTAGAAACTAATATAAATTGTTATAAATTGTTAGAAAATGTCCAAAATTGGTTAGAAATTGTTGAGAATTAATATAAATTGTTTAATCCATCATGGTCTGATGAAACCCTAGGTCTTACCATGGCACCCAAACCCGAACTTCGAAAAGGAGGAAGTGAAACCGCACGCAATCCTCGCATATCTCTTGCTAACAATTTTTGGATGGGTGAAGCCGCTTGAGGAAACATTTATCTCGTTTAGGGTTTCCACCCAACGAGGTTGAAGAGTATGCTACCACGGATGATCCGACTATTAGAAGCATTTTTTACGAGAACTTCGACGATATCGACCCTCCACCTGATTAGGAAGTGTGCCCCACATATCGTGTCAAGAGAGATATTGCGGAGATGTTCTTTTGTCATCTCTGTGGCGTAAGAGTTCACCCCAAATGTATTGACAAGAATGCAGGCCTTCATGGAAGACGGGAGAAAGTTCCACTACTCCTAAGCCATAGTCTGGATTGTATTATTTTATGTTGTAGACTGTATTGTAGTATTTTATATTGTAGACTAGATTGTAGCACTAGTATTTTGTGTTGTACACTGGATTGTAGTATTGTATTTTTGTTTAGTTGTAGTATTTTTTAATTTATTGTTTTAATTCATTTTTTAATTATTTTTTCTAATTCATTTTTTTAGACAAGACAGATGGACAGTAACAATCGAGGTAGATCTTCTAATCGACAGGTGCCCAGAGGAGGGTCAATGAGTGGTCGAGGAAAGAATGAGGAAAAAAAAGTTGTCAAGTATGCTTCAGGGATAAAAAGAACTGTCAAGTCCGTGTGATGGAGCAATTTCTTAGGCGACCTATTCGGTTTGAAATTTCAGACGATGATTTTGTGGAAAACTCCTATGGTTATGGTTTCAAAAAAAGGGGTTGATCCGGAGCCAGTAGCCACAGACGATGAGTTTGTCCTTGTACTTACATTGGTAAGGCTAGCATTTCGTCTGCTGTGACTGATCCAGATCTGCCAACATCGGATGATGAGTTTGTTTCATGAACTTTCAAGGCTCGTTGTAAGAAGTTGTACTACTTATTAAGTGTTTATTTTGTAGATTTTATTTCATTAATTTAGTGTTTATTTATATTTAGTGTTTATTTATATTTTATGTTGTCAATTTGTATATATTTAATTAAGTTATGAAAAAAACAAAACCCAATCATATAAATTAAGTTCACAAACTCCAAATAAAATAGTTCACAACATGCATCTCAAATAACTTGGTAATCAGCGACGACGTCCGAACAAACTAAGTCGACGAGTTTTGGGTCTGCTTCCAGATGGTTGTGCGACAGTACCAGATGTCTCTGCATGGCTACTAGATGCTTGGCTCCCATGAGTGGGCTGGCTATTACAGGTTGCCCCAGCAACAACGCTAGCATTTCTTTTTCATTAGCTTCATTTTATGGAATTTGCATTGCATTCCAATTCACCAATCATGGTATGATACTGACATAATAAAATATAAAATCAGTTATAAAATGTGAAATATACCTACTCGCTGCCTGTCAGAAGTGAAATGGCGAGCCTGATGTCCCATTCGCCTACTTTGCATCTGGTTCATGGTCATTACAACACATTTGTGTTTCCTTCTCCATAACCTGATCCACCCCTTAGAAGGAAGGATTTTATCCCCAACAAAGGCCGGTCACGCATGCCGGTTGGAATAAGAATGAAAAGATGCACCCCTAAGTACTCGCAAGGTACTCGGTACGGTACATGAGGCGGAGAGAGAAAATAGACTTTTATATAGTATTTTATAGCAGACCGCCCCACTGTGGGGCGGTTTGGTATAGAGTGTGGACCGCCTAAACATGGAGTAGATCTGCAATTTTTTCTTTTTTTGAGGGTATTAATAAAAATTTCAGGCAACTGTTTTTTTTCCCCAAAAAATAGATGGGATCCAACAATTGATTAGGGACATGGACATAGTCAAGATTTTTATCTTGAGTAGTTAAAAAAAATTAATAATGTCACTGGCGGGTTGCGAACTTCCGTAAATTAATTAATACTATTAGTTGTTTAGGAGTAGATAAAATTTTCTTCAGAAGTAGGTAAGAACTCAATTATACATAGATCTATGATCAATTTTCAAAATTTCGGAGTGGACAGTTGTGTATCCTTGGTTCAATGTGGCTCTATCACTGCAGAGGGGGCATGATAATGAAACTGAATTAATGGTCCGATGTCGTTGATTTTTTACAAGTGTCACTTCAACAATCACACAATGTGGAATAATTGGTTTGATCCCATTGGTTTCTCTCCAAAAGGGTCCAGGTGGAAGAGAGAAAATGAAGGAGATGAGAGAATCTGTGAATTTAAAAAAACCTAGAGGGACTGAATTAATGATTTGTTTGAGTAACTGTTAGGACCGAACCATTGATTCGGTTCCTACAGATAGTCATTGGTTTGATCCATCTATGAGATCGAAAAAAGTAATCCATCTCGTTTTTAATATGGAGATCATAACTATTTAAATTTTAAAAACAAAGATAAAGAATATGAAGCACTGTAATGCATAAAAATATGAGATATTTGAACTCTACAATATATCTTGCAAAAAAGTTTTTTTTTATGCACAATAAAATAAGGAGCAAGATTAATCATAAAATTTACAATTTGCTCCTGCATGCATCCAGTAAGATTCAACATAACAAGATATTGTGCAAGGGATGGGAGTAGGTTCGACGCCCATCGGACCTAGTTTGGTTCCGACGGGCAGCATCCACCATTGATTCAATTAAGAGATCATCTAACGGTTGGTGACTTAAGCGACTTATTCTAAACTGATCCTGTTTGATCAGATTCTACGGTAGATATGCCCATCGGAACCAAACTAGGTCCGATGGGCATCGAACCTACACCCATCCCACTGTGCAAACCTTTTAACCCTTTTCCATTGTGTCAAAATCAGAAAAAAGCATGTCAATATACAAATTATGATTGATGATGTCTAATATAAATTAACATCACACAGGATATTTACGTCGTACCAATTTAAAACTCGGAAAAGGTGCTGGTTGCCTAATATTAAATATCAAATCAGCAAAATATTTCTTCTCGGAAAGCATGTCTTTATCAACTCTCTCTTATTTTAGGTACACAGCTTCCTCATAGAGGGGGAAGTCCGGATCCTCCGCTTATGTTACCTACTGTTTGAGTTTAAATTCGAATCGTGCAGAGGTGGAGCCAGACTTCTAAATTATGGAGTCAAACAAATAATAAAAGTCAATTATATAAAATTTTCATGCTAAGAATGAGAGTCAATTTGCAGTACCGATGATATTTTACTCTAATTTATACATAAAATCTAACATAAATATAAAAAAATTCAAAAAAAATGGAGGTCAATTGACCCCATTCATACTAATTAATCCACCTCTGAAGTTGTCTAATCAAAATTAAGACCAATTCGATCAAAAATCTTACGGAACACTTTTAAAAGATTAGGTAATATGAATTGTGTGTGGGGAGGGGGGGGGGGGGGGGGGGTCTGCATCCTTTAAGGCAGCAAAATATTTGAATATATATTTAGACTGTTTGATTAGAATCCGGATCAATTGAATTTGAGATGAAATACATAGAACTCCGTCATGCTGAAGAAGATTAGACAGTATGGATTTAAACTCAAAATTTCTGTTACACCAATGAATTTGGAGGGATTCATATCACCTGAGTTCACTCAAATATTGAGTTTAAATCCAGACCATCCGATTTGATTAGTATTTGAAAGACCCAGTACATTTTATCTCGGATCATATCAAATTGACCCGGACGGTCGGTATCTAACTAAACTCACATTTGAGTTAGTTCACAGAATCCAAATTATAGTAGCAATATTAGCGAATAAAATATTTTTTTGATGTTTTCGAATCTAACGGCGAATTATTCGGTTGACCGACTTTTTACCGAAATATTCACGAATAAAACGAATTTTATGAAGAGAAGGGATCCGATTACCATAATTTTGAGTTACCACAACCATTGTCTACATTTTCAAAGTCCAAATCGTCGATCCAAACCATTCAACATGATCTCCACAATAAAATGTGCTTCTAGATCAAATTTTACATTTTTTTTGAATTTTTTACTATTTATTAAGATGGGTACAAAATTCAATGATCTGAATTTGACTAGTTTTTGTAAAATACTTTATAAATAGTAAAAAAATTCAAAAAAATATAAAATTTGATATGCAAGCACATTTTATTGCAGAGATCATGTTGATCGGTTTGGATCGATGATTTGAACTTTGAAAAAATAGAAAATGGTTGTGGTAATTTTGTGGTAACTCAAAATTGTGGTAATCGGATCCCTCTTCTTTTATGAATTATTCGCGAATAAAATACAAAAATATTTTAAATTTTTTTTTTTTTTTTTGAGTTTATTTTTTTCATTTGTAAGACCAAATCATTTCCAAATTATTTTCGAATTTTTACTCCGAACCGAATTGAAATAATCAATTTGTCACTGTGATCCGAACCAAAGGGGGCCGGGCATATGCATAGAGCCATAGATGCAGTTGCTGTGCTCCTGTGCCTGGGAATTAGCGCTGAGATTTTGTATACAACAGTACATAATAATAACCTGGAAAGTAGAATTAATTGTAAGGACCGTAGCTTTTGCTATAAAAAAGAACCCCCCACAAGAAAAGAGAGAGATATCCACATCCAAGCAAACTGAGCTAAGCTTAATTCCTTCTCTCACTCGACAGTCGACACCGATCTCACCACCTCCTTAATTACTCTGCTTTCTCTTCATATATCAAAGAATTACATATACAAGAAACTGCATGCTTTAATAGAAAACCTTTGTTCAAATGGACATTAGCCTCCTCTACAACAAAGTAAATGCCTTCATCCTTCTCCTAATCCTCTCCTGTCCATACAAAATCATCCAGAAACCTATTGATTTTGCTTCCTTAAATCTCATTCAGACCACCGACACAGCCTCGACCGACTTCGGTCGGATCAAATTCAATGCCCCGGCTTCAGTTCTCAAGCCCCAAACTCCAAAAGACATCGCTTTCCTGCTCAGCTTCCTCTCCATTTCGTCATTCTCTCAAGTCTCTGTTTCGGCCCGTGGCGCTGGGCATTCCATCCATGGCCAAGCTCAAGCTCTAGATGGCATTGTGATAGAAATGAGTTCTCTCCCTTGGGATATTAAAGTACACAAAAATGTAAAAATGGAGAGAGGTTTGATGATCTCTTATGTGGATGTCAGTGGGGGTGCTCTATGGATAGATGTTTTGAAGGAGAGCTTGAAATTTGGACTGGCGCCTAGGTCATGGACCGACTACCTCTATTTGACAATAGGTGGTACACTGTCAAATGGAGGCATTAGTGGTCAAACTTTCAAGTATGGACCTCAAATTGCTAATGTGCTTCAGCTGGATGTGGTCACAGGTAACATTTATGTACTATTGTACATGCATGCATGAAAATTGAAAAGTTGGGTTCAACATTAAACTTACACTTGTATTTTGGTTATTATATATATAGTTTTATATCAGAAATAAAGGGGAGATGGTCACATATTAGATATGTCAGCATGCATCTAATATCTTAATAAAAGTTCAGAGCTTTGAATTTTAACATATCTAATATCTCAAAAAAAAAAAAAACCAATGTGAAATATTTTTTTAGGCAAAGGGGAGATGGTGACATGCTCACCCACCAAAAGTTCTGAGCTTTTCTATGCTGTTCTTGGGGGTCTGGGGCAATTTGGAATTATTACAAGAGCAAGGATACTTCTGCAAGATGCCCCCAAAAAGGTTACCATCTTTCCTTGATTACCATCAAAATTGTGGTCTATAATGGAGATCGGTTATTACTAATTTATTTTTATTTTATTTTTTGGAAATTGTTAGGTGAGATGGCAGAGAGCCTTTTATGATGATTTTGACACATTCACCGAGGATCAAGAGATTTTGATCTCAAAGTCTGAATTGATTGATTATGTTGAGGGGTTTGTTGTACTAAACGAACACTCTCTCAAAAGCTCTTCAGTTGCTTTTCCTGCTAATTTGAATTTCAATCCAAAGTTTGTGTTAAATGGGAGATTCAAGGTGTATTATTGCATCGAATTTGCAATTCATGACAACCAGGCTGAAGGAATCAAAGTTGAAAAGGTCAACTTTTTACAAAATAACCTTTAATTTCTTTTTGGATTTTGCAGGATTATTTTATTCTATTAGGTCATGTTTAGTTGTGGCATAAGTCATGGAATAAGTATTTTATCCTGAGTGTGACGGAATAGTATAGCATAAAAAATCAGTTATGCCATCATAAATTAATCCATCTATTTAAGTTGTATAACGTATGATGGGTCTCTTCTCTTAAATTAACCCACCTATTCAGATTTAACTCATAACTTAATTTTAACCCACAACCAATCAAGAATATCTTATATTGTCATAAATTGAAATAAGCAACTTATACCATCATAACTTTAACCCACAACCCAAAATGACCTTAGAGTATCATATAAATTGCCCTTTTAAGTTGGCAATGTTATTTTGGTCCATTATATTGAAGTTAACACGTTCAGGAGAATCTATAGTTAAGTTAGAGTTGCTTAGTCACTCTTATAATTTTAAATTTTAATAATGTGTATTATTATTTAATTGAATTTTTTATTTTTTAAAAGTTTTTATATAGTTCTATCTCATAAAATACTAATGTGTGTTTGTAGTTTAGTAATTAAAATTTCAATTTGTGGTTGTTTTAACTTGAGTTCAAACTTCTGTGGCTAGTGGCCACACATTAAATATTTTGTGTTTTGGCCCCTCTAATTTAAATTTTCTAGTTTTGTCTCTGAATGTGTGGTTCTTAAAATTAGTGTAATGTACTTGCTTTTGTTATATTTCTACACTAATGCATATGCTAAAAAATTCTTTTTAAGGTAGAAAATGCTAAAATGTTGATTTAAAATTTCAGGTTGTAGAAGAATTTGCACAGAAGTTAAGTTACATGCAATCTCATTTATACAGTGCTGAGATCTCCTACTTTGATTTCCTCAACAGAGTTGGTATGGAAGAACAGAGCCTTAGGAACAGAGGCTTATGGGAGGTACCACATCCTTGGCTTAACCTGTTTGTACCGAGATCCGGTATCAAGAAATTCATGGATTTACTAATGGAAAATATCTCCCCAAATGAATTTGAAGGACCCATTTTAGTCTACCCTCTTCTTAGTGACAAGTAAGGTTCCATTTTAATATGTTATTTCATTTTTTAATTTTCAACCTTGCTACATTGATTAAACTATAGGCAGTTATTCTCTTAGGTTTGGATGAGGCAAATAATAGTGCTAATCTGAGTTAGTGACTATTCCAAACTACTATTTTACGTTTGGATGTGTTTGAGTTAGCAAAAAGTGACTATTCTTTGTTTGTCTTTTAATTGTATAACAATAATAGATAGAATAGCCAAATCAAGAATAACTATTTGTTTGTCTTATTAGAATAGTCAAATCTCAAAATTCTTAGTAATAGTCTATTCTAATAAGACAAAAAAATTAGATTCACTATTCTAGCTATTCTGACTCAACCAAACACGGAATAGGCTATTCCGAATAGTCTAACCTTAAAAATAGCTTATTCTTAATCCAACCAAACATACCCCAAGGGTTAGCATACTATTCTACTAATCCAATCAAAAGTTGAGCTAGCTCACTATCTCAAATTTGAGTTAACTCACTATTCTCACTAACCCAAGCTTTCATCCAAACGTATCCTTAGTGAGATATTAGCATTTAAATGACCAGTACTGGTCTTTAACCTAATACATAAACTAAAAATAAGTTTTTGTTGAAACCAACTTTGAATTTAGTTAATTATGTTAATTATGTTTCTTTTAATAAATCCAACAAATGTGCTTAAACCGAATGAATGCTCTGTCGGAATATAATAAGGCGTTATTTTACAAATGGGTAATTGTAGAGTACATTCAACTTGTATATGGTACATTTGTTGAAAAATATTATTAATATTAAAATAAAATTGTAGTATTCTCAATTATTTACATAAGACGTGTATAAAATTTGGATCTATTAAGGACTTTAAGTTTTCTATCAAATATTAAAAAAAAAAGATAAACAATGAAGCATCAATGACTTGTGATAAATAAGCAATCAAAATTCAAGTTGACTCAAATAATACATACCATATCTAAAGTTCTAAACAATTGATGAACATATCTACAATTTGTTTTTTAAAGTCAAATAATATGTTTTTTAAATATATATCATAAAAAGTAATTATATTAGAAAAATTGATGTCCGCTAGAATCATTTTTTATTAATTAATATTGTATAGGTGCTCTGGCTAAAACAAAGACAAACAAAGCACAGAAAAAAAAAAAAAACTTTTTGTTAATAGTACTGTTATATTATTATTGCTTATTTCCAAATTTGGTCTGCCACCTGAATCATAGCATGTTATTGTTGGCCCTTTTTTGACAAGCCATCAGGTTGTCAGTTTGTCACTTTGGTGCTGTGTACTAGGTTTACTGTAGTCGCCCAAAATAGGGCACTTTCTGCTCTGCTTTTTTATACGAATTCATATCCTCTGCATTAACTTAAAAGAGAATCTTTTGAGTTAATGAATCTCGACTGTCCGATCTGTTTTAAGATTCATGTGAATTAGATCTGCATTATTATTAAAGGATCTCTTATATTATAGATACGAACCGGATTAGCTCCGTTTAAAATCAGACGGTTGAAATTCATTAACTCAAAAAATTCCCTTTTGAGTTAATGCAGAGGATACGGATCCTTTTATACCCACCCATCTCTATCCCCTTTCCCCTATTATCAATATTCAATTTTTCTTTTCAGAAATTCATCTCTGCAAAAACATAGATTCTGTTTGTAGTGATTTTACTAGCATCCGACTCGGCTGCTTTTCTAAGAGAAAATGAGGAGTCTCTTTTTTCCGAATCCAACTATTTAAAATTTTTGATTCGCGTATCTCGATAAATAAATTTTTTCATGCACAAATTTTAACGAATTTGAATGGTTGGATTCGGAAAAGAAGGCTCCTCCTTTTCTCTCAGAAAAGCAGCGGAGTCCAATTCATGTTACTACTATCAGCTCCGTATTCGCTTCGTTTTCACCCTTAATAGAAAATCGTTTAAAGAAACCGATAAAAAAGTTTGATTTGAAATCAAAATCTCAACACAATACATCTATTATCCTATATTATTTACAAATCATTTTTATAAATAAAATTCTGAAGAAAATATGTAGACAGAAATGTATATATATTTTTTTATTTGAGTGTCGGCAGATTCCAACACCAGATGCATTGCGAATTCGTATCCTCTGCATTAACTCAAAAGGGAATCTTTCCCTTTTGAGTTAATGAATCTCGACCGTCCGATATATTTTAAGATTCGTGCAAACTAGATCTGCACTAATATTGAAGAACCTCTATGTTATAGGCATGAGCCGGATTGGCTCTGTTTCAAATCAAACGGTTGAAATTCATTAACTCAAAAGATTCCCTTTTGAGTTAATGCAGAGGATACGGATCCATGCATTGCATCAGTACAGCTTTAAGGTGACAGTTGTTTCTTTTGGGCACAAGAATAAATGTCCAGTCTTAAACAGAGACCTTGATGTGATACTGATATTGCCTTCTTCTTTTTTATTTGCTGAGATGGATATGATACTGATATTGCCTTTTTTTTATTTGCTGAGATGGATATGATACTGATATTGCCTCCAACCCTTTTTGTGTGCTCTGCTCCGTCTGCAGTTGCCTCCACTAAACTTTTCACTCATTTCTTTTTGTTTGTATTATCGCTGTCTTATTCTAGGAGGAATTTCCTTAAATTAACGAATAAGGATCAAGACAAGACAACACATTTTTTTTTTATTAATTTACATGAGTAAAAATTATATATGATTTCTTAAATATATAATATATAACTATATTGTTTTTTTTATTATTTGATAAATTTTATTTATATCCCTTTAAATTCATATACTTATATTTTATAATCCGGACTAAATAAAATATAATATGGACAAAACTAATATTAATTCCAAAAAAACAGAGTACATGCAAAAATAACAATATCCCATAACAGAGAAAAATAAATAATATTAATTGTTGCTTTGAGATTCGCGCAGTAGAGATTTGAACGATATCAACTCAAAATTTAAGATATCTGAGGGGATGTGAATTCAGGGCTGTCTCGGTTGTAAATCTCATTTCCCCAATTTTGTTATACAGTGTTAAGTTTGTAGGGATCTAAATCTTCTGAGATAATATTGAAATTCTTAGAAATTAGATGTTCATTTTATTCTGAACTAATTATCTGATAGTCCATGCTATTTATTTCAGGTGGAACACAAATGCATCAGTAGCACTACCACAAGCAATTGAATCCAGAGCGGATCGGGTTATGTATGTGGTGGGCATGCTCCGATCCATTAATCCTGCGGTATGCAACAGTGACTGCCTAAACAAGATCCTTCATAAACACCGATACATAGCGCTGACTGCTACTGGGCCCCACATTGGTGCCAAGCAGTATCTTGCACATCATCCTTCTCCAGTTGACTGGCATTCGCATTTCGGCTCTAAGTGGATCCGATTTGCAGAGCGCAAAGCCCAGTTCGACCCGCTCCACATTCTCGGGCCAGGTCAAGGCATATTTTCCTGAGGCACTGCTGACATTTAGGAAACTGCTGTTGTTATATTTATTATTACTATTATTGTTAATGTTTTATTGTTGTTTTCATTAGATATTGCGCAGAGAGAGTAGTAGAAATTTTAGATTTTAGAGGTAGTATCCAATGTAGAGTGGTAGTCTGGAAGGAGAAAATTGGTCAGCCTTGTTCCCAATTAATTTTGTCGGAAACAAGAAAGATTGTTCTTCTTTTCTCGATAAATGGCCATTAAATTCCACCATTTACACGCACCAACGGCCATACATTGTGGAAAATCAATAGAATCGAATTATTTATTCGAGATAATTGGCATCTTTCCAATGAGGACCCGGGCGGAAGAGAAAAGGAAGGTGAGGAATGGGCCTGCATATTTAACAGTATCTACTGGGACCAATGTTATCAGAATCGGACCAGTAAAGCTTCAAGTCAACGGTTCACTGGTTGTATCGGTGGATCAATCGGTTCAACCTTGATTTTTCAAAACATATTGAAGCTTACACTGACAATAGAGAGACACATTTCTTTACCAGTATATAGAGCAAAAATTATATTAAAAATCAAACAAAAATTAATAAATGCATTTATACTGAGAATCAAACTGGGCTCGTAGTCCAAACTTTTTGTCAACAATCTCAGCAAAAGAACTTCCTAGCAAATAAAACTAAATTATATTACAACGTTTAACTTACTAGCAAATAGAATAAAAGTATATTACAACCTTAACTGAACTTGAGTAAATTTGATTGTATTGTAAAATGAAAAAAAAGCTAAATAAATTTTCCTTACAGCATACATCATACTGCTCGGTGATGCTTACTGGCATTACAACATACAACATACATCATACTGCTCGGTCAGATTGTTCAACATTCAAAATTAATGCATCAAATTCAGATCTGTCACTAATCTTGCTTGTCGTCAGTTTTCAGTAAATTAATTACTCGCAAGTATTTGGTTGAGAGAGAAACATATACAGACTAACAGACCTATTATCAGACACCTAGGCATAATCATTGACAACATCACTACTCATCTAAAATCTTATTTTGGTTGAGCATTTCATCAAACACCTTTAATGCATTCATCTATTCAATAAAATCAACTCAATACATCAAGCATTTTAAGTGTTTTACAAATTCGAATTTAATAATTACATGAGATTACTTACGGTATTTGATCTTCACAGGCTATATTGTATTTGGTATCAATAATGGGAGATGGAGCCACCGTGTAATACATAACAATAAATCTAAAAAGATTGAAGGTGAAACCCAAATTGACAACGGAGAGATTCAAGGAGAAAGGAGAGCCAAATAATTCACCATTATTTCCATCTTAGCGTGTGAAGAAAAGCCAAGTAAACGGAGAATAAAAAAATACGCAAAATCGACAAGACATGAAATCTGATTTGAACCGGGGTTTGAACCGATCTGATCTGATAGCTTAAGCGATATTTCAAAAGAACCAAACCGGACAGGTGGTCGGTTCCCGTTTTTCCGGTTGAACAATCCGGTCCGGTTCGAATTTATTTAGTATCAAGTCAAGTGGTAAAAAAATAATGACTTTTGTGTGCATCTTAATGCATTATTTTCTGAAAAGTCTTCATTTTAACAAATTTAAAAAAATAGTAAAAAAGCTCCAAATAATGCAAAATTTGGTCTCCAAGCACTTTAATATGGAGATCTTGTTGAATGATTCGGATCGACAATTTGAACTTTGAACACGGACATATAACTTATAAGTACGTGTCCTGATAAGATCATATAAGTAATGTAGCCGAACTCTTTTTACAAAAAAATAAAAATATTAAAGAATAAAAGTTCAAAATTTTAATTTATAAGAAGTGTTTACCTGAAGACCTGATGGAAGTTCGTTGCAAGTGCAAGACTTGCAATGTGAATGAACATTTTTTTTAGGTTTAATTTATTAATCATGTTGTATTTTTAAGGAAGATATTTGTTGTGAATTTCTGTCTATTTTTTAATCTATCCGAATGTTGTAGATTACACTTTTATCTGATTAATATAATTTAATCAAAATGTTATTCTCTAACTTCAAAGCTGTAAAAATTATATTGATGTGTCGTGACGTGACTGATAACAGCGTAACTAATTTTCTTTCTCTATGCTCAAATATCAAGCACAATCTATAATTAATGTTGGTATTTTTAGTTAATACATCTAGGCCGTCTAATTTTAAACGGAGCCAATCCGATCTCTGCCTATAATACATGAGACTCTTTAATATTAGTGCGGATTTAGTTTGCACAGATCTTAAAGCAGATCGGACGATTCAGATACATTAACTCAAAAGATTTTTTTTTGAGTTAATGCATAGGATACGAATTCGTATTTTTAATATGTAGTGCATACGAATAAAAAGATTCCTATCGTATCTCCTGATGCATCTCGTACTGTTTGTTCTATCTGTGTGCATTGAGAGTTGAGACAGCAGTCCCCTCCCTGAATTCCTTTCTATTTCTAGCAATGGATTTGAGGATATTAACCATACTAAAATGACAGATGGATATTCCCTGCTTTGGTCAGGATCCCCTGCATCTCTGGAAGGACAGTTCGTGTGCACTTGTTCGAATTACTCCAAAAAATTTATTAATACCATTTAAAGAAAAAAAAATAAACCAAAATACCACTGAAATTGGAGAATTCGAAAAATACCAAGGCTTCCATGTCAATCTGCGCCCCTCAAGAATGGAGCCACAAATTGACTTGAAGGCCATGGTATTTCTCGAATTCTCCATAATTTGTGGTTTTTTTTTTTTTTTTGACAGCAGTATTAATAAAAAATTTCGGCGAATTACTTGTGTCTTACAAACCCAAATAAATTAACTATATAACAGAAAAAATAATAAAATAAGGTTTTAATCGAACATCCGGTTGATTTTTTTTTTTTCAAGTTCTTATTTAATCGAGAAATAAGCACACAAAAAAATCAGAGTAAAGTTTTCTATAGCACCGCAATTTTGCATAGAAAATACATAATTAGTAAATATCATCTGATACTCGCAGAAATTATTTTTTGAGCAAATATGTTAATTCTTACATCCAAAAATTAGTACAGCATAACATAAAATAACATGCAGAGTGAATGTTTATAATTAATTTCGAAGTATTTTAAGCAATTAAATGATCAAAATTGATGGTTATACCTCAAATAGTATCTAATATTTCCGCAAATAATTTTGAATTTTTTTTTTCAAAAGAACGAGTCAATTTTTGCACAACAAAAGATGTATTATTAATTACATTAAAAGCAAATACAAGAATATCAGATGTTTGCGTTAAATTATTGACAGATAATAGAGTAATTCAAGGCACTTCCGGTCAAGAGCAACTGAATCATACAACAGAAGTTATTAGCGCTAATAATACTGTTACGAAGTTGTTAACATTTTGTTACAATCAGAGGCGGATTCAGGATTTTCATCAGGGGGCAAAAAATATCGAATCGGGTTTAAATACCTAATCGGGCTTAAATCCACTAACCAATTAGGTACTCGATAAAAAATAATATTTTAACATATACTTTCCAATGCTTTGATTTGTAATTTCTGATACACTGACTTATAATTCTAATTACCAATCAAAATTCAACAAATTTATTTCAATTTTAACCCTAAATTTAACCCAAATTACAAATCAAACGTCAAGAGTGGGGCAAAAAAAATTTCAAAGAGGGCAAAGTTGGTAGGACCGATAAATCTCCACTAAAACTCAAAATCCAGGAGGAGGCAACTGCCCCTCCTGAAACCATCTAGATCCGCCCCTGATTACAACAGATTAGGGTTAGTTAGATTGTAATAGCTCTCTGTAATCTCTTTGTAAGTAGACACATACGATTGTAACAGTGACAAGAAATAGAAATACAATCCCATTTCTACTTCTCTCTAAAATCCTTTAACAGATTTAAATTGATTTGTTTTCTAAAACTATCTTTTATGCTCCAAACAATATCTAAAACTTGCATAAATTATATTAAAACAACTTCACAAGGATATATCAATTGTTACTTTCAAAAATTGCATACATAGTGGATGTTTATAGTTAATTATAGAGTCATTTCAAGTGATTAAACTAATCACAATTATTATTATACTTCAATTATTATTTAATACTTTGACAAACAATCACGAGAGAAATTTCAAAAGAGTATAACAATTTATACGGAAACAAAATATGTATTACATGTTATTTAATAAGAGCACAAATAATTATGACAGAAATTTCAAATAAGCACGTAAAAATTTACGCAAACATAAATTATAGTGATACATTTAAAGTAAATTCTATGCGTATAAGATATGTTATTTAACTATGGAGACAATTAAAGTGAATAAATAAATAAAACTGACAGTTAAACTTCAAACTATATTTAAAACTCAGACAAATTTTTATTAAAATGATTTCGAAATATATATATAAGTTCTTAGTTCTTACACCTATAAAAATTCTTTATCCGAGATCGTTTTTTAGTTCCTACGTGCTGTCATAAGATGAAATAATTTTTAATTATTTCACGAAAAAAGATACTTTTTTTCCTAAAACTTAAGGTGCTCAGGAAAAAGATATTTTTATTACATGTTTTCCATGCATATCAGAACTTAATTATCGAGTAAAAATATTGACAGAGCAGTTTGACAACATGCAACGCATAAATCATATATAATGTTGTTTTAACATTATTGTCCGTTCGTTGTATGAAGTTAAAATTCTGTTACCAATATTTTTACTCGAACTCTACGACCGCTGTTCCCTGGAGCTTCAGCTGCACCTAAATTTCTTAGGACTTTCAGTTTTTAGCTTGCTCACCCGATTGTAGAGGATCCATGCATTTTTTTAAGTATAATAAATCCAGCTAGAAACTGTAACTTGAACAGTCAATTCTCAAAAGAAAAGGAGAAACAAAAAAGAAGAGGTTGAACTGTCCAAAATCTCTGCCTCTCCTCGGTACTCATTACAGAGATCTACTCTATCAATAGCCGTCACATTTTTGACGTCAGATTTAGTATCAATATAATAATAACTCTTTGACCCTTTTCTATTTTCATGCAACGAGTGGTTGAGTACTGCTTGACTTGTATCAAGGTGGCATTAAATTTTATATATATTTGGGGAAAAGATAGATGTACAGCGAATAATCCCGCATCGGATATATGATCAGAACAGTGTATCAGTTAGCAGTCGACCAGATTAGACAACTGTGACAAAGGTATTACCTATATCCGATGTCATCTCGCAGTTTTACATTTATCGTGGGAAGTGATTCTAACTTTTTGTTTTTGTTTTTAGAAGTTAAAAATTAATTTGTTGGAAACAAAATGAATTATTTTTTCAGTAAATAGATAAAACCGAATCGATAGTACAGTTCATTGGAAATCACAGTAACTAGAGGTTTGGTCCTGTTCGGCGGACACATGGGCAGAAAAATAGACACAGGAACTGAAAAAGTTGCACACTGATTTTTACTGTTCACGTGAGAAAAAAAAATTCACTCAGGTAATTTTTTTTTTTCCAGATGAATAGTAAAAATCAGTGTGCAGCCGAACAGGCCCTTAGTCTTTTTTGTGGAAGATAAAAATAGAAGCAAAAGAGAGGTTCTGCTGTAATTTTGAATTTTGTGCGGCGAAAATACACTGCAACTTATGTAATATGCTGACACCGATAGAAAATATCTTGATTCTCATCTATGGAATAGAAAAAAATAATTCATCTTGTTTACCATAATTTGATTTTTAATTTCTAAAAAATAAAAAATTAAGAGATTGACCTTTGGTATTCTGCTGGCGTGATCTTCTGTGTCAGCAGATCTAATTGTTTGACCCCTGTGACTATGATTGAAATCCATCTTGACTAATTTGACCGTAGTACTACTGTACAGAAAATCATTTGAATATATTGAGCGTTTTTAGGGTGATTTCATTTTTTAATCCTTTTCACAATCATCAATTCAAATATGTATATAACGCTGTATGTTTATCTAAGATACAAAATTCTATAGTTTAATATGGTTCTGGCCGTCATGACAATTTTTCATATAATTTGGATATTATTATATTACTTTTCAACCATGGGCATCCTACCTTACAAAATACATGAAATATACAATAAATTAGTGGAAGCATGCTCATTGGTTTATTACCTTCATGCATGTCTATATAGTAGAAAGAATTATGGAGATATGCTAATTATTATGAGCTGATATGTTAGATATTGTTAACATAATTAAATCACCTACTGATCACATAATTTTTTTTTTCTAAAATAGCATCCAAAATTTTCCAGCAGGTCATGTCATAACTAAGAACATCCGTATAAGATTGACAATACAGATAGATGGTATTTAAATGATTTATTCTTTATTTGACAACGAAATGCATGGGTAAATATATTAACAGAGCAATTTCACTTCATGTAGTGTAAGGACTGTAGAATCAAAAGAGCGATGCATATGATTCTAATTTTTTTTTAAAAACATCATCAAATTATGAAAAGTAACGAAATCAAGATGATTATAGCTCTTTTTACAAAAATTATCCCCACCGGATACCATATATGAATATTTGAAAATCGAGTACCATACTTGATATTGAATTTGAACATGTTTGTTGGTCTAATAAATTATTGCGTATAAAATATTATAAAATTCAAGTATCATTTAATGTTTGATATATAAAAACCGTTAAATGTAGAGAATTGTAATTTTCAAGTCGTTTAATAAACAAAAATAATCTCATTTGAAAATTTCATTATTTTTCATATACATCATATAAATACCTACAAATCACATTTAAAATGTCTGAATTCAGAATTAAAATATTTTTATAACAATTGTCAATTTAATAATTGTCATTGAGCTTTAGTTGTTGTGAACTTGTAAAAAGTGTGATGACAATTATTTTTGAAAATAAACGGTACATTTATTTGTGCAACCAGAGAAGATCCGCAGTGAAAGGTTTGGCTCCATCACCTGTGTCAGACACCCTCTTTCTCTCACTAACTTGGAATAGTATCATTATATCAATAAATATTAAATAGACACGGTTCATTAAAGCAAAAGGAACAAAAACGAGAAAAAACAAAGAAAATCAGCACATGAATCTCATTTATGGCGCCAGATCCTGTTGCCTATCAATCTTCGATCTCTCCAAAACCCCTTTTGTAACAAAGATTCAGTCACAGAGGCAGAGGAGGAGATGGAGAGATATTTAATACTGAGTTGGCTGTATTTATTCGGGATCTGATACAACACATCTACTTTGGACTTGGAGTTCGTATTAAAGAAGAGAAGAGAGAGAGTACAGAATCGTAAAGTGGATACACTGCCGCTGTAGCAAATCTCTTGGTAGACTCGCTGCCTTTCTTACTCGTCTCATCTCTCCTTATATAATCTCACACATATATGTCATATTCATATACACAATTAAACTGTCTCACCTAACAGCAAGAAGAGAAAATCACAAGAGAAAGAGAAGAGAGAATAATTAATGGCTTCATATAGCACTGGTGCTGAGGGGAGTTCACAGGAGCTGCTACATGTTTTGGCGGTTGATGATAGTTTGGTGGATCGTAAAGTCATTACAGGCCTCCTCCGTAAATCAAAATATCGTGGTTGGTATATATATATGTATATATATATTTTGATACCTTGTATCATTAAAATTTGAAATGTTGAGAAATGAGTGTAACATTGCTTCTCTTCCATTGGGTATTTTGGTGAAAATTTGCAGATGCATTTTTGTTTGTTTGTTCTTTTATGGTAAGCCCAGGTGTACTGTATATTTTGATATTTGAGAAAAACAAAAAGAGGAAACTTCAAACTTGATTCATGAAGATATACTGTATATTTCATATATAATTTTCTTGGATTCTTGACCCATTTTTTCTTTTGAACTTTTGATGTACAGTGACAGCTGTTGACAGTGGCAAGAGAGCTTTGGAATTACTGGACTCGGTATATATGCATTTCAAGCTCCCACTCCTTTTAATTTGTTATTATAACTTGGTTGTTTATATATACTAAGTTCTCATAATATCTTTTTTTTTTTGTCTTATGATTGTAGGAGCCAAATGTGAATATGATAATAACAGATTACTCAATGCCTGGGATGACAGGATATGAACTCCTCAAGAAAGTGAAGGTAATGAACATTAACAAAATTAATTGTTCATATATATAACCTACCTAGTTATACACTGGTTAATTACTTTTACTTTCACCTTGTGATCTTGTATTTGGGCAATTTGTTTTCTAAAATGCATCATAATTAATTTATATGTAGGAGTCATCTGAGTTGTGTCAAATTCCTGTTGTGATCATGTCTTCTGAGAATGTTCCTACAAGGATTGATAGGTGAGTATGAATTTATACTGGCCATTTGTATATGAATTTTTCGTATCTTTTGGTATAAGTTGACATAATTTGTATTGGTGAAATTTGATTTAGGTGCTTGGAGGAGGGAGCTGAGGATTTCTTGCTGAAGCCTGTCCAACTATCTGATGTTTCACGTCTTTGCAATCGAGTGTTGCGGTAATAGCCGTCGGATCAAGATCACCTTCTTTGACGGCTTTGATGCTTTTTGAACCAGTGTTTGAAGAAATAGCCCTTCAAAGGATATATTTTTAGTTTTTGTTGTAGCATTTCCTCTCTGTTTCATTTTGGTCTTGTAGAGTTTTGAGAAAGAGGAAACTAAAATGTTAAATTAGATTATGACAGAAATGAAATTAATAGTAATGCTATATGCTTTTTGTGTAATCTTATTTGAAGTGAAAATGGTTCTTTTATGGTTGAAGGCTTATTCAATTTTATTTTTAAATTTTAAATAGTTTAACCAAATTTATCAAAGTTAAAGGACGTGAAATGAAATAGACACAACAAATAATAAAATATCAAAGTCAAAATACATGAATATATCTATATGAGTAGAACTAGGGTGTGATGTGCTCACCAAAGAGTTTGGTGAGCACAACTCTACATAAACTATCGGATTCACTTCAAACGAGATGAATCAAACTGTTGAAACCGATGTACTTTACGAGTGATGCGCGTACATGCAAAATTTTGAATTTTTTGAATTCATTTAGTCTCAAGTCAAGTGGTCAAAATTGAGAATTTTTTGAATGCATTAAAACAACTTCATTTTGGATCATTCATTAATTCTCAATTTTGACCACTTGACTTGAGACTAAATGAATTAAAAAAATTCAAAATTTTGCATGTACGCGCATCACTTGTAAAGTACATCGGTTGGATTCATCTCGTTTAAAGTGAATCCGATAGTTTATGTAGAGTTGTGCTCACCAAAGAGTTTGGTGAGCACATCACACCCTAGTTCTACTCTATATATATATATATAATCTGGCTAATATGCTACATGTAGCATAGAGGGCCTCCGTGCAACGGCTAAATATTTTAGTTTTCAAAATCTTAACAGTCGATCCGAACCGTTCAACATGATCTCCATATGAATATGTACTTGCAAACCAAATTTTATATTTTTTAGAATTTTTTTACTATTTTTTTAGATAGGTAGAAAATCACTTGATCTGAAAATTCTATACCATTCAGATAAAGTGATTTTCTACCTATCTAAAAAAATAGTAAAAAAATTCTAAAAAATGTAAAATTTGGTTTGCAAGTACATATTCATATGGAGATCATGTTGAACGATTCGGACCGACCATTAGAATTTTAAAAACTCAAATATTGAGCTGTTGCACGGAGGCTCCCTATGCTACATGTAGCACCGTAGCCAACTCCTATATTAATATGTGCTTGGAAACCAAATTTTACATTTTTTGAAAAAAATTTACTATTTTTTTAGAATTTTTGTAAATCAGTGTTTCTATGAATTTTTTTATTTAATGAAAAGCTGTGATTTTCAAAAATTCTAAATAAATAGTAAAATTTTTTCTAAAAAATATAAAATTTGGGCTCCAAAATGTAAAATTTGGTCTCCAAGCACATATCAATATAAATATCATGTTGAAAAGTTCGGATCGACTGTTTGAACTTGAAAAATGAAGATATGAGTGGGAAGTAAAACACTATCTTTACTTCCCAAAGCATGATAACCTATCTCTCTCTCTACACACACACACGAATCACGCGCAATTTGAACCGAATCTTAATTGAACGGTTTTG
Source organism: Carex kokanica (assembly GCA_025461125.1). Classification (NCBI taxonomy): domain Eukaryota; kingdom Viridiplantae; phylum Streptophyta; class Magnoliopsida; order Poales; family Cyperaceae; genus Carex; species Carex kokanica. The sequence goes on along the minus strand of JAJGRX010001360.1, from coordinate 893,602 downwards.
AGTTTTGCCTTGTCTATTTTTCTTGTAATATCATGGGAAATACTTGGTTATTGGTTAAAGGGCTGTTGGCCCAATATAATTCTAATGGGGCCTAGAAATTGGGCTTAGGCCCGTCGGCCCTATCAAAATCTACTAGTTGAACATATTTACATGTCTAAGATGAGAACAAAAGAGAAAGTATCCTTGTACCAATTTACCATAGAAGAACAGTTTTATATTTCGGAATTTTTTTTTTGACAATCTTGACAATGGTTTTTAAAAAAAAAATTGAAAATTGAAAATTAAATTCATAGGTAGCCTAACAATAAAATTTCATGACTTTTGGTATTGTTTGATTATGCACAAAGGACTATTAACTTCGGACTGTTGAAATTTCAAGTCGCTTAATATACGGTGAAACATACAACAACTCTCATCATTTTTATGGATGTAATATGTGGATGATATTGATCATGCCTATAGTGTTGGATTTTAAATAGAAGCTTTATTTTTTAAAATTGTCAAGACTATCAAAATAAAGAATTGTATGGTGATCCCTCATATTTTAAATGACGCTAATAGTTTTAAGGTTTCCATGTACCTACTGGTGCCCATTCTCTAAAAGAGCTTTATTGTGATTTTGAATTTAACCATTTTATAATATGAGATAAGGTGATTGCTGTCTCTGTCAATATTTTCAAAAAAAAAAGAAAAAAAAAAGAAATAAGGTGTTTGCTCATGCTCACAGAAGGCACGGACCGTGGGGGTGGGGGGTGTTGGAGATTTTAATAGATAAAAGAGAAACCTTGAATTGTTAGCAAAAATGTAATAAATTGCAATTAGAAAAGCTTGTACTGTCGTCATAACTGAAATTTTTGTATTTTATGAACTAATAGCTAACCTGTACGGTTTTCCTTTCATTTACTATTACTGATTAATTCACACCAGTTTTGGTATTAGAGTTCTTAGATTGTATATACATTGGTTTGATTTTTGTAGCATTTTGCAGATTCACCGATGGGTTTTCCCCCCTGCATATAAAACCCGACCTTCTTCTGTTTTCTAGTAAATCCAATGTTTATAGAAAGATATAGGTCCAGACCGAGTTTGTCTCTCTTTGGAATTTTTTTTTCTCTGTTTTTGTAATTTAGGTTAAATTTTGGATTAAAATTAGAATAAATTATTTGAATTATGATGATAATTAGAATTAGAAGTTAGAGTATTGAAAATTATAAGTCGGAGCATTATAATTTATAAATCGGAGTATTGTTTTTATATCTAGTTTCCGATTAGCTAATGAATTTGAACCCGACTAGCTATTTAAACTCAATTCGCTATTTTTTCTCAATTCGCTATTTTTTGCCCCTCCTCTGATAAAAATCATGGATCCACCCCTGCTGGTCATGGCACGTTTGGACATGACACGTTTAGTCACGGTGTGACACAAGTGACGTAATTATTTGCGTACCGTGACTATCCTTCAACATTTTAATCATGACACAACACGTGAAAAATTAACTTGATCATAACACGATTCAACAGTAATCAAAATCACAGCCTATTAATTTTTCACTCAGGTGACAAACAGGGTAAAGAATATTATATCATGCTTTTTGGATTTGGAATCCCAATGACTTGGACGTATCAGTTGTATGCATTGAGAAATCCCAATAATCTGTCGTCCCATGATGTGAATCGTTGAACACATTCATTCACGACATAGACATAAATCATTTAAAAACAGGGGAAGGCAAAAAGAAATCATAACAACGAAGCAAGGTTGGGGCGGTTCGAGTATTTGAGTCCGGATCCGAGTATTTGAGTTCAGATTCGAATCGTTTAGAATATGGGTCAATTTAGTCGGAGGTGGAAAGTTTACAACTCTTTAAATATTCGTGCCAAAGAAGATTGGACGGTCCCGATCTAAACCAAAATTTATGTTACCTCAGGTGATATTCTGATTTGATTCTTTATTAGAGCCGTATGATCAGTATAAAAATTTGTGCATAATTAATCAGGACAAATTTTAGTATTGTTAGTACAAATTTTAATGTGGATTCGATGATAATAATTTGATATCAGACTGAATTTGATTCATTACCTATCATATTCTGACAAGAAGATCTGAGCAGCTTGCCTCACACGGTCATAATTCTCTGAATTTTTTATTAATCAGAAACTAAAAAGATTAATTTAAAAAAATATATATATTGTTTAATGAGTGAGGCTATGGTACTATGCATAGCACCGTTGGGTCCGTGCTACGGCTTCAAATTTGAGTTTTCAAAATTCTAACGGTCCATCCAAACCGTTCAAAATGATTATAAAATTAATATGTACTTGCAAATCAAATTTTACATTTTTTCGAATTTTTTACTATTTTTTTAGATAGGTAGAAAATCACTTGATCTGAAAATTCTGGACCATCCAAAAACAGTGATTTTCTACCTATCTAAAAAAATAGTAAAAAAATTTAAAAAAATATAAAATTTGGTTTGCAAGTACATATTCATTTTATAATCATGTTGAACGGTTTGGATGGACCGTTAGAATTTTAAAAACTCAAATTTGAAACCGTAGCACGGACCCATCCGTGCTATGCATAGTACCATAGCCTCACTCTTGTTTAATATATCTTGGATCATAAGCAAAACGCACCAACAATCACGGACGTCATAGTTATAATGTTTTGCTTATGATATGAAATATTCAATTTTTTTATATTTTAAAATTTTATTTTTTTTATTTCCGATTAATAAAAAATCCCCATAATTCTACGTTGTTCGGATATTTTCATTTAGATTGCAGAGCTCTCATTTCAAAATCTGGATCGTCTAATTTCATCAACAATCACATCTCAGTTTGTTCGTTTTAGATCCAACAGTCTAGTTTGAATAGCAGATCCCTGTTATCTGGAAAAATAACAGATGAAATGTTGTAGGCCTAAAACCTCAAAACCCTCGATTTAAATTGCAATTGCAAATTCCCCACTATCGCGTCCTATTGTTTAGCTCCACCTCCATGGCTTTCTCTTCAACCTTCGATCTCTCCATTTTTCTCTCCAAATCCTCTTCCAAAGTCAATACCACCTCGAATGCTCCTTCGACCCGCCTCAATTCTAACTTACCTGTAACTAAACTACCACCCCGTTCCCTCTCTTCTTCGTCTTGCTCTTCAAAACCCCTCCAGTCCCCCACCTCCTCACCGCTCGATGTTATCGCCGGCGGCGGCGGTGGCGAAAATAAGTTGCCTCCTGGAAACAGTGGAGGAGGTAGTGGAGGAGGCGATGAAGACGCTGGGGATGGCGAAGATTACGAGGAGATCGAGTTTGGGCCGTTGATGCGTTTTGATGAGGTGATCAGAGAGACTGAGGCTCGGGGGGTTGAATTGCCGAGTGACATGCTTGAGGCGGCCAAGAAGGAAGGGATAAGAAAGCTACTTCTTTTCAGATACTTCGATCTCCAGGTAATTATTTTCCTATTGGATGTAAAGACAATTAAGTTGTTGAGCTCAATTTTATAGTGTTTCTCTTGTCTAAATCACGCTTACTAACTAATTGAGAATTGCAAACTTTAAGCCATTATACGTGCTTTGGAAGCTGAAGTTGGTTATTAGATGGATGGTTGAGACTAAGCTGAAGTTGGTTATTAAATGCTGTATTTTATGTAAATTGTTATTGTTATTAGGCATTGCCTTGGCCTCTTGGGGAAGCCATAAAAGCATTCGCATTGCTTCGCAATAGGATGCTTGCTGACCCGTCTTTTCTTTTCAAAGTCGGGACCGAGGTTCTTTACTTCTACCCTTTTTATTACATTATATTTAATTTCATTCAAGAGTTTCTTGGTAACCTTCCCACACATCTCTCTCTCTCTCTCTGCTCCTAGGTTGTCATAGATTCATGCTGTGCTACCTTTGCTGAAGTGCAAAAGAGGGGAAAAGACTTCTGGAACGAGTTTGAGTTGTATGCAGCCGATCTACTTGTGGGTATTGTTGTAGACGTTGCTCTTGTGGGCCTCTTGGCCCCATATGTCAGATTTGGCCGTGCTTCAGCCTCGACAGGGCCGCTAGCCAGATTTAATCGTGCCTGCAGTTCCTTGCCTAGCAGGTGAAGCTCTTTTGCAATTTTAAGTATATTTTCTGACAATTTCACTGGGTTTAATAGAAAGATAGAAACATATGGTGACCAAAAGAAACTTTGTTATAGTGTATTTGAGGCTGAGAGACCGGGATGCAAATTCACTCTTGGGCAAAGAATTGGAACCTACTTTTACAAGGTTTGCATTTTCACCTGTGGATGCCAAATTTACCACACTAGCATGTTGGCTTTATTTACATATCTTTTTTTTTTACTTATCAATGTTTGTGGTAACTAAGCAGGGAGTTTTGTATGGTTCGGTTGGGTTTGTCTGCGGCATTATTGGTCAAGGAATTGCTAACATGATTATGACTGCCAAAAGGTATCAGATTGTATTGGCTTATTAGTAGGGAAGCTAGCTTATATCCAAGCTTGCATAATCTGACTCAGTGGTGTCAATCTGGGTTATGTTGCACAGGAGTGTCAAAAAATCGGAAGAAGATGTACCGATCCCACCACTGCTGAAGAGTGCAGCTCTTTGGGGTATGTACATTTTTCAAAATATGTTTTGCAAATGTATGCTTGATCTTTTAGCAAGTTAATGTATTTCAAATATAACAGGCGTGTTTCTTGCGGTGTCATCAAACACACGTTATCAAATTATAAATGGTTTGGAGCAAATAGTTGAGGCCTCTCCTGTGGCTAAAAGTGTGCCTCCTGCGGCCATGGCTTTCACGATTGGAATTAGGTTTGCAAATAATATTTATGGGGGCATGCAATTTGTCGATTGGGCTCGGTTGAGTGGAGTTCAGTGATTTATGGTATGACCTGAGATTTCTTTATTTTCTTACAAACTTATTGTTGATTATGACATGTGAGCACACAAGATTCTGTATTTTGGTAGTCTTATTAACCGTTGAAACTAAAATCATATTGACATTCTCACAGGAATTTGGTTGATTTTGGTCGAACAGACCAAGCATTTATCATATATAGTTTCATGTGAATAGGAAAAGTTAAGATTTGATGTAACAAATTAATCAAGGTGCTTATTTTAATACCATTTTGTTCCTTGATGGAAATATGGATAAACATAATTTTGATAGAATGACAGGAAATTAGCGAAAATTGCAATTCGTGGTGCATTATTTGGCGAATTTTTATATTCTTTATTTCTTTTTTCTTTTCATGGTACATTATTTGTTTTTATTTTTAGCATTTTGTTTGTGATATGCTATGTTTTTATTTTTTTTCCAAAGCACTAGTTAAAATAAAGCCTGCCAGGCTGTATCCCACTGCTCATGACTGATTAGAGTGTGCTGGTATGGTATTAAAAGAACCATGAAGTAGCTTGCAGTGCACTGGTATGGTGTGAAGTATCGTAATGTAGCTTACTGCTGCTTAATAAAATCTTTTTGAGCGTGGTAAATGGAAATAAATAAATAAATAATTTAATGTTTTTCTTCTGTTGTAGTAGTTTCTGCGCCTTCCCTCCATTCGACTCTCTTCCTTTTGCCCTTTACAGAGGACAGTGTTTTCCATTTGCCGACCTAATTCAGCTGAACGACTGAACTCACAAAACAAAGGTAAACATGTTCTCACACTAGAAATACTACTCGCTTGGAACTTGAATAAATTAGTTCACTGATTTATTTGGCAGCAAGTACAAGCAATTTTTCTGGTAATTTGCTTCTTTTTTGTTGTTATTAATGACCCTTATAGTTTTGTAATAACTGTCCTCAATCAGCTAGCATGAGCAATATAGACATTTTTTGTGTTTTATTGCTTTCGCTACTATAATTCTCGTTGGATCTTATGTTCTTATGTGAAGTTTTTTATATTTTTCTGTTAGGGCTGAGGCTTTGATAAAGTTTTATGAATAATTAGGAAAATGATTAGTGCACTTCTGTCTTCTATTGAACTGACTAATGGTATTAAGTTTGATCATAACTATACGAAGTACTACTTTGTAATATCACTTGTCCACATCAGGTGCTGACCTGGTGTTCTCCAGTTAAGAGAAGACATTGGAAATAGTGCCTCACATTTTTTTTTTTGCTACTGACATTGGAAATTAGAAAAGTAAAATGTCCTGGATGCCAAATCCTAAAGTCTCTCGCCATCATTAGCTAGTCAATTTAAAATCAGGCGAGTTATTCTTTAAGCATTCAAAACAACTCTGTAAATAAATGGGGCAAGGAAGAAAGGCAGCAGAAGCTTTTTTCTAAAAAAACATTAATTAAATCTTCCTTCAGTACATGTAGAGCAGTTTAATGGAACAAGGAAAACATAGTAAATAAAAATAGCTCTAAAGGCCTTCTCTTTCTAGCACGTTGCTTGAATGGCCAGTTTAAAGGGAACAGAGCCACCACAGTTGTTTTCACCCAGAGTCTCCTTTGAAACAGAAATAGAGCATGATCCCTGCCCTATACAAGCCTGTAAACAAAATAAATTAGAGAAATTGTTAAATGCATTTATCATGTTGATTATGATGAGAAAAGTTGACTAATCTTCAGAACAAATACCTTTGAGACTACATCGAAGGCATCTTGAGACTCGCAGGTACCCTTCTCAAATGCACCGCATTTACCCTTTACTTCACCATAGCTAGCAAAGTCAATCTTTGAGATTGAACCGCCGGATGGGCACGATAGGGTTAGGGTTTGACCCTTATCAGCAGTTGCACAAATAGTACCGACTGTCACGGTTCGGAACTCGACCAGCCCTGGACTGCCACCTGCTTCCTCAAAAAGCATCAATGTGTTTCTCTCACCGGACTTGAGGAATGAGCGCGGGATGTGGTACCTAACAAATACAATAGGAATTAACATGAGAATTTTCTATCGGCTGTTTACGAAGATGCATCACGAAAACAGAGTAGGAAAAATAATTGTGGAGCAGCATAGCGTACCATCTCTGAGCAGGCTCACCACATCCGGTCCTACATGGTTTGTTCTCAGTGAATTTGCCTCTATAGTCACAGTGTCCACAGGGACCTTGTGCAGTATCATTGTATGCGGGCCAGTAGCGGCCAAGGCTGTTTCCATTGACCCAAGCCTCACCCTTTCCCAGACCGAATGTGTCGATCACCACTGGATCTGTCCCGGGCGGTGCTTCAAATGTGGTCTTCAAATAGGAGGTTGAATAAGAACAATTAATTTTCACTATTGGTCTGAATAGATGCTTGAATTTTGTTTTGGATGTTTAGAGTTACCTTGTACCAAGTGAAGGGTCTATTGGTAGGGAGCATGACACTCTTCCATTTAGAGGATTTCTCGTCAAGATGGAATTTCTTCTTCTCACCAACCAATCCAACCTGAGAAAATTAATGAAAAAAAATACTAAATTAACTTTTTTATCTGTGTAAAGTGCATTGTAGTGAAAACTAGCCATTTTATGGTAATAAAGCAATAATAGAAGTTAATAATATGTAGGAACCTTGTAATTCCATGTAGTGTTTGATAGGTTGATTGTGTCGTTTCCGTCGATCAACTTGACTGGCCCAGCAATGCCAGCTGGCATTTGCTCATAAAACGATCCATAGTTCTGCAGAATATTTGGAAATGAATGATTTGATTATTTGATGAAAACCAAAATGTGATCAAATGGTGATTAATACTATGGTACTTGAAAAATGATCCAACCTTTAGACCAACAGTTGCACTAATCAGAGCAAGGTTGTTCTTCCCGTGTCGAACTGTTACATTCCTCTCAAACTTGAATTCAAACCCACCATTTGGAGCATATTGTTTTCCTATATTTATCCATGAATAGATTAGTAACTACTTGATCAAAATCATGACTTCTTTGGATAAGAGATGTAAGTGCTCATGCTTACCGACAAGCTTATTGTTTAGGAAGACATAAAGAACGTGTCCGGTCGTGTTTATAGAAAGCTTATATTGTTTCTTGTGTGGTTGATGAAAACTGCAATAATGAAACAAAGTGAAATCACAATTCTACATCAATCATCATCCTAGTAAGAGATTGCAACTCCTATATGTGAAGATAAATTTTATTACCTGGTCATGTACCACAAGTAGTCACTTTCATCAAAGGTGGTGGTGATCTGTTCCAATAGTTGATTTGATTGGAAAGAGAATTTCTTGTCTTCAAGTTGCTTTTTTAAGGGCTCAACACGCCACGACCATTGTAGCGCTGACGGCTCATCCTCTGCTTTGTTTGCCTTCTTCACCATTACATTGGTCTGTGCCTTAATCTACATCAAAGCAATAGTTGATTATAATTTTTATTCTTACTTATAGTATACTATTGTCCATGTATGCAATCATGGTAAGAAGGAGAACATACCTTAGCTGTGTTGTAGACCTCGGTTTTGCAATCAGGGAGAATAGTAACGGACCATGCCGGAACGAAATACTTGCCTCCGTTCAAGTCCACAGTTGCATCTTTGGTTGTATCTTTGTTGCTTATGAAACATGCTGTTGTTGTGTTTAGTTTGTACTTTGTGACCTGAGACCAATTGATAATCAATATTAGTACTTTGAAATAAGCTTGTCATTTCTTTAGGATTTGAAATCTTTATATCATGTTTAACAAAGCAAATTTAAGGCTTCTTGGTTTTGTTAGTTGATATAGTAATTATACCTCGATTCCATTGCCATGATCTTCGTTGGAGTGGTTTCCGTATACGAGGGCCTTCTCCATCTCTTTTAGAACAGCATGAAGGTCCTTCAAGTGGCCCCACTTGGGTTGCCTTAGGTTTCCTAATTGGTGTAGCAACAACACACAAAAGGATCAACAAAATGACCAAGTTTCCAATGTAAATTTGAATTTGAAGTGTTTAAAGCTATATTAGCACCATATTCATCTAGAGGAGCATCATAATCATAGGATGTGGTGATGTAAGGGCCTCCTGTCGTCCGCCCAAAGTTGGTGCCTCCGTGGTACTAAAATTTTTACACAATTATATAAAAAATTAGTAATATATGTGTGAGTTTTGAAAAGAAAATTTGTATGACATGAATTGTTATTAAATTCTAACCATGTAGTAGTTCTGTGCTGTTCCTTTTCTCTGGAAGAAACGGGCGACAGCATAGGCTACATCTTCAGCAGGTCTATGCGGATCGGCCTTGTCCCAAGCTTTGAACCTGGATTGTGTTGTTTCTAATAGTAAATTTAGGGGAAAAAAACTTGCTTTCAGAATATTAAAAAAGAAAACAGAGCAAGTACTAACCAGCCAGTCCAGTTTTCAGTCCAAATCTTAGGACTGTTGGGGTTATTGGGAGTGAAGTCATCACAGTAGAAACCATTGCAAGTGTTGATCTACTCAATAAGAGGAAGTTTAAAAAGAAAAAAGAATCAGTTTTCTCTTTTTCCAAAATGAAGTTTTCATGAAATATTAACTAATGTAGATAAAAGGTAACAAAAAATATATATATAATTTTAATAGGTGAATTTTATTTATTTTATTTGACCATGGGTTGAGGTGCATCGCCTTGCTGGCACATAATCCATGGTACACTGGCATTGAGAGAAACAGCAAATTTTGCCGCCCATTTGATATACTCTTTTCCGGCATCGCCGTATGGACCCATTATGTTACCGTATTCATTCTCAATCTAGTAGAAAAAAGAAAGTTTACAATATTAATGTCTTTTTCGCAATTAAATTTCTTTCGAGTATATGATTCAAACATGTTATACCTGGAGGAGGATGATAGGGCCTCCTTGTGGTGCCAAAAGATTTTCCTTGGCAACCATGTCTACTATAAGCTTGGTGAAGTTTGCCATCTCATCCTATTATATAGATAAATTATTTATGGGATTTAGGTATTTTGATAATATAATATTAGAGCATAACATTATTTTCATGATAATATTCTTAAATAAAATTTCTGACCTTAAATTGCTGGTTGTTAGTCCTGAATTGCATCCCTGGATACTTTCTTAACCAGGCAGGGATTCCTCTGCAAAAGAGAAACAATATTACATATTATAAATTATTTTCATCAATATCATAATCTTTGTTATTTTGACAAATTTCTAAACAAGTACCCATAGTTCCACTCAGCACAAGCATACGGGCCAATGCGGAGGATGCTGTTAAGACCCGCGTATTGAATTTCTTTGATGAATCTGATCAAGTCGTAGTTTCCTTCAAAGTTATACTGAAAAAAAGCAGAAAAATACATCTTATAAATAAAAACATGGAACTTGATATTACAGATTTACAGAGGAGAAAAAGAAAATACAAATACTAACCTCACGTCTGCGGGGCTCATGTCCGTTCCAGAAGACATAGGTCTCAATGGTATCCAGACCACCTTCTTTCGCCTTTTTAATCAGATCAGGCCACATCTGTTTGTTCGATGAAAAAAAAAATATGAGATGCACTTTCATAAACTAAAAGAAAGCACTGTTTTTGTAATATTGTACCATAATTAAATGCATATTTACCTCAGGAGTGCTACGAGGATAGTGAATAGAGCCTGAAATAAGTATACGGCGCTCGCCATTGATGATCAGGGCCCGCCCATCATGACTGACATCGGTGCATTGCGCAATGCAACTGAGAGAAATCAACACTAACAAGAGGAGGAGATTACTTTTAATTGCCTTCATCTTTTCTCAACTTTTCTATTCTTCTGTTGTGATTTTTTGCTTTTTGTTGTGGAGAGAGAGGGGTTTATATAAGTATTAAGAAGGAGAGAATTAGCAACAAAAAGATAAGATTGGTAGTTCTGTAGCTTTTTTTTAACTTTTAATTATAACTACTACTGTTATATCTTCTTTGCTAATTTTGTGCTTTGCTTCATTATTTAGATAACCTTTAATTGTTGTCAACAACAAATTGAACCATTCAAACTAACTATAGATGGCACTTAGTTAGTATCTTTATTTATTTTTATCTTGCTAGGTGCTATATATAAACGCTGTAAGGTTAAAAGAGTTTATGGTTTCTATTTCTAAGTTTCCTTATTTTTTTATTTTAAGAATTATAGCTAAATATCGATTAAGAAATGGAATTTTAAGATTTCTGGAAAGAAAAAAATTAAAAGAAACCCCCCCTAAAATAAATAAATAAATACTATTTAAATATTGTATCAAGCATCAAGCAAAAATATTTCATTTCTTAAAAATAAACAAGCCTCTAATTCTGGCCAACACTTAAATTGCTAGATGTGGCAGGTTAATAATAATAATAATAATAAATCTAGTCACACCAAAATAGTAGTTTATTTTATGGCAGTCCTAGGCTATTTATTATAAATATAAAAACTTTTGTACCGGATATAATCTAAATGCTATTATTTTTTTTTTTTGAAAGTCAGATATAATCTAAATGTTAAAGAGCAAACAAATAGGTAACAAGCGAACGGTTTTTTCAACTTCAAATTACGTCGTAAATTTCAAGGCGAAACCAGGAAATAGAATAGGGTGGAATAAAATTTTCAAGTAAGACATAATAGTATAATTATTTTATACACAAGTTTATTTTTATATTTTTATATTTTTTCTGAAAATATGATAAAAAAGAAAATATATTTTGGAAATTTTGTAAAATCCATTAGATATAACTCAGAAAAACAAATGCTCATGGGCTAAAAAAAACAGATCAGCAGAAAGAAAAACAAACAACGCTGAAACAATCAGCAAGGCCCAAATTCGAAAGTGTATGTTGGATATTGACCATTGAGGTTTGGGTTTTATTTTGGAGATAGGAGTAGGTCCGATGGGCATCGGACCTACATTTAGGTTCAATTAGCTCTAGGACCGTACGATTAGCATCAAGATCTATACGCACGGAAATTGATACAGATTTGCACGGATTTTGATACAGAGCACAGAATCTTGATGCAGATCGAAAGGTCATCACACCCATCGAACCAAGGTAGGTCCGATGGGTATCGGACCTACTCTGATTCCTTTATTTTGAAGTATATCTAATTTGAGGAGGGTTCAAATGCCTTCATTTTTTTTGTCTTCATTGTGCCTCTATTTCTAGAAACTTTAATAACTCAAAATTTAAATTATAAATGTCAAAATAAAACTGTTAGATATGATTTATGTTATTTTCCCTATCTGCTTATAAAAAATATCACATATCAATTTTATTTTTATGTGAATCAATAAGTTGAAAAATCAACGTCTAGAAATTATCCACATCACTACATTTTTTAAAAGTTTTTGATGACAACTAAAACAAAGTTGAAATGTCGTAATTTTTTACATGTGCATAGATAAAATGATGTAAATCATATCCAACGGTTTTATTTTGACTTTTAAGTTTAAAATTTTGAGTTATTAAAGTTTTAAAAAATAGAGGCATGATGGAGGCACAAAAAATGGAGGTATTTGAACCTTCCTCATCTAATTTATAATTTATAATTTATAAAGAGAATTAAGTTTCCAACTTCTTAAATTATGCCATCGGAAAAATAACAAGTTTGGGTTTTTTTTTTGCGTTCTATGTGAAGAAAAAGCATTTGTTTTCAATTGATGAAAAGGTTAATTTAAATGTACCTTAGTTGGATGTATTTGAGTATTTTTCCTTGGTCAAAAGGGTGTCAATGACTCTGCAGGACAAAATAAAAAAAAAATTAGATTGATGGAGGACTGAAACATAAAATACATAATATACAGCAGTTGTAATTCAGACTCAAATTTTTCTGGCCACAGTGAAATTTTAACCTCTAAGTTATAGACACATATTCACATTTTATTAGAGGAACTAAACCATATAATATTTAAAAAAAAGTTCAATTTTTTTTTTAGTAAAAGCAAGGATCAAGTCCTTATTTTATTAATGATATAGGATATGTTTGGTTGCAAAACAATAATAAGTTAGAATAACCAAATCAAAATAGTTATTGTTTGTCTTATTAGAATAGTCAAATCTCAAAATCTTTAATAATAACTTATTCTAATAAGACAAAAAGTTTGGATTTTCTATTTTAGCTATTCCAATCCAATCAAATACCGAATAGACTATTCCAAATAGCCTAACTCCAAGAATAATATATTCTCAACCCAACCAAACATACCCATAAAGAACACGGCACTACAAAAACCTGTTACAGTCATAACTTTTAAAAGACTCAATACGTTTGAGTCATTTTGTTGAAAGAAAAAAAAATTGAAAGTGAAAGAAAGTAGAAATAAAGAGAAACTTGAATCTAATACAGAAGTCAAAGAAAAAGCAAAGCTTAAACATGAGGTCTGTTATCTCTAATTGAACCAGCACCAGGTGAGTGAGTATTCTGATTGTACTTCTTCTGTCAGCACTACAAGCTCCTTGCTTTGATCTCTGAAAATATCAAAATTATCTCCCTTATTCTTCTCTGCACATGTGTATTCATGATCAGTTCACTCATATTATTCTGAAACTGCTGCAGTATATCTTGTGATACTAGAATCTGTTTAATACTGGTAAATATACGCTTCTTTATTCAATTTCTTGTCAGAGAGCAGCAATCCCACGTACGTAATATTAAAATTGAATTTTTTTTGTTCTTACCAATTCAAGGATGTAAAAAAATTCAATTTTAATATACATAATTAATTTTTTTTAAATCCTGAAATAACTAAGCATCCTATCTTATCTAGGTAGAGGTTGTTTTTTTTTTTTCCAAGGACACTACTTTTGATTCATCAATGCTGCGCATGAAGATAAAATTATTACCAGTTATTGCGAGCTATGATTCAATACATCTTTAATCACCAAAAATTATACCTCTCCACCTGGTTGGGAAGAGAACCATTCCTGGTAGAATTAGCAAGTGGGTTACCCAAGACACGAAATAATAATAAATATATATATATATATGAATTTTACTATTGTGCTTCATGAAGTAAAACCCATATTGTACTTCACGCTCATACACCCATTTCCAAAATTCAAATCGTCGATCCGACCGTTCAAGTTGTTCTCCATATTGAAATGTTCTTGGAGACCAAATTTTACATTTTTTGGAATTTTTTTACTATTTATTAAGCCACTTTGAAAATCGCTGATCCATTGGTCCAGAATTTTTTACTGTTTTTTACTATTCACAATGGATCAGCGATTTTCAAAGTGGCTTAATAAATAGTAAAAAAATTCCAAAAAATGTAAAATTTGGTCTCCAAGCACATTTCAATATGGAGAACAACTTGAACGGTCGGATCGACGATTTGGATTTTGGAAATGGGTGTATGAGCGTGAAGTAAAACGAAGTTTTACTTCGCGAAGTACAATAGCCCTACTCATATATATATATATATATATATATATATATATATATATAGGGTCCGGCTAATTTGCTGCCGGCAGCATTTTAGCCGGAGGTGCTGCCGCCCCTTTTACTGTTTTGTGATGTCCAAACAACAAATTCAAACCGTTAGATGTTTAATCTATATTATAATCTATTTGGAGACCAAATTTTACATTTTTTGGAATTTTTTTACTATATATTAAGATGGTTTGAAAACCGCTGTTTTTAACGCTGCAGAAATTTACTGAAAACAGCAGTTTTCAAACCATCTTAATATATAGTAAAAAAATTCCAAAAAATGTAAAATTTGGTCTCCAAGTAGATTATAATATAGATTAAACATCTAACGGTTTGAATTTGTTGTTGGACATCACAAAACAGTAAAAGGGGCGGCAGCACCTCCGGCTAAAATGCTGCCGGCAGCAAATTAGCCGGACCCTATATATATATATATATATATATATATATATAGAGGAGGGATCAAATTATACTTTTTTTTTTGATACACTTTGACACCTACCATTTTCAAAGTTCAAATAGTCGATATAAACCGTTCAACATTATGGATATATTAAAATGTGCTTGGAGATCAAATTTTACATTTTTTTTTAAATTTTTTACTATTTATTAAGATGGTTACAAAATCGTTGTTTTCAGACCATTGAAAAACAGCGATTTTGTAACCATCTTAATAAATAGTAAAAAAATTCAAAAAAAATGTAAACTTTGATCTCCAAGCACATTTTAATATGATAATCATTTTGAACGGTTCGGATCGACTGTTTGGATTTTAAAATCGCAAAATTGACCTATAAAAAAAGGGGCGTGCTATTTTAAGGGCATCGATTAAGCTTTTCAGCGCTGAGAGAAACTTTTTTACTTAAATTCCTGTTTTGCCCCTATTCTTTATTTCTCTTAAATTCCTATTTTGCTCTCCTTATTAATTTGAGCGTGGGCGTTCACATCGTATTAAAGACGCGGGCCAGTTCAATCTCCGCTTAACGGAGTGCTTCCCTTAATTTACCGTCAGCGTGCGAAGGGAATCAATTCTCCTTTCTTCTGTCACTCCACCTGCTCTCTCCCTCCCGCTCCCAATTGCTTCTTCTCCCTCACACTCTCTCCTTCCCGCTCTCAGTTGCTTCTTTCTTCTGGGCAAGTTCTCTCTTAGGTGGATTAAACTTCTGTAATCCAAAATATAACTTGGTAATGAGATTACCTCTTAAGCAAAGATAATAACAAATGTTGGCAAAGATTTATAACTTGCTTAATATGTTGTAATCTATTGAGGGATGTAAGATATCACTAAATCCAATAGTTCTCAATTTTAGATCCTTTAATTTTGTTTAATTTGGAGATGTTACATTTTTGTTTTAAGATATTGATATTGATGAATTATAATTCCATGGTAATCTTCAGGAAATTAAGAGCTCGAAAATTGGTTTTGACAATAATCTATTATTATCTCTGATTTAATGTTAACATGATATTGTTGTTTTTCGAAAATTGGTTTTGAGAAAAAAATGTGAGTCTTGTCCACATTTGATTTCATTGATTTAGTTACAAGAAGATTTTGTAACAGTTCGAATACAAAGTAAAACAGAGCTCAAGACATTTGAGATAAATCCAAGAAAGTATGAAAAATTAAAACACAATTGAAAAAAGAAAATAAGGCTGGACAAAGCATCCAGATTGGTAAATGTAAAAATATTGAAGGATCTGTTGCTCTTGCTCCAGGATTTTGCTAAGCTAAGCAGTATTTCAATTGTGTCAGTATCTCTTGGGTCTTCTTCTTCCTTTGCTTTTTCTTCAAAAATCCTAGAGCATCTTTCCTTCCATACAGCAAATTGAGCTATTAATAAAATTGTTGCCTCCTTATCTTTGTATGCACTGTGCAATATTGCTTGTGATGGCTGTACCAGCGGTAGTACCAGTTTGCTGCCAGTGAAAGCTGTGATGCGGTTTTAGATCACCAAAGTGAAGTTGCATTCGTCGAGGATGTGTCGAACATCCTCAGAATTTGTTCTACATAATATGGTTGAGCGTCCTATTCCTTCTGTGCTGCTTAGTATTGCCTTCCAAAGGTTCATTTTCGGTTTTATCCATCCCCAATGTCATTTCATCAACAAAGCTTGATTAAATGTCTTCAAATTTATAACTCCCAACGTTTTTTACAGTTTAGATCCTTATTAAACTAGGATCCTGATGTACATAACTTTTTAATTTTTCTTAAACAAAATTGTTTGTGAGCTGGTTGCTTGCAGACCATGAAGAAAAAAACATAAATAACTACTAGAATGTCAGTAGGGAGCATAAGATTGGATCGTAAATAACTAACAAGTCATCAAACTATTTTAAGGGGAATGTACCAATACAGGTCTGGAAATGGTACAAATAGAAAATGTTCTTTTGTTCAGTAAGTTAATTAAAATGGGTCAAGTAAACAAATCAAATACCTGAACCAATTATGCGACAACACAGAATTCTTGTGGAGGCTCAAAAGCATCAAGCAGGTGAAGCGATTCCAATCGAAACAGACAGAGCGTGAGAGAGGAAGAGAGGATTGGGATTGGGAGGGGCAGAGCATGAGAGAGGAAGAGACGATTGGGATTGGATCATTGGAAGGGAGAGAGCGTGAGAGAGAAAGAAACCATTGGAATTGGGAGGGAGTGTGAGAGAGAGGTGAAGCGCTGGGAAAGAGAAGAACGAACTAACGGAAGCGCTCCGTATCTTAAATATTACGATCAGACGGTAGAGAGAGTAAGGGTAAAACTGGAATTCAAGAACTCAGCGCTGAAAAGCTTAATTGGTGCCCTTAGAATAGCACGCCCCATAAAAAAAGGATGTCAAGATGTGTCAAAAAAAAAGGATGTAATTGGATCCCTCCTCATATATATATAGAAGTTGGTTAATATCAAAATGTTTATTCCTAGGCTATGGTACAACCAATTGGTTTTCCGATTTTCAAACTTCAAGCAGTCGATCCAAATCGTTAGATTTGATCTCTATAATAAAATGTGCTTGGAAACTGAATTTTACATTTTTGGGAAATTTTTTACTATTTATTAAGTCAGTTTTAAAATCATTGATTTTAATAAACAGTGAAAAATTTCTGGATCATTGAAAGCAGCGATTTTAAAACTGTCTTAATAAATAGTAAAAAGTTTCCAAAAAATGTAAAATTTAGTTTCCAAGCACATTTTATTATAGATTGAATGTTGAACGGTTTGGACTTTGAAAATATAAAAACCACAGCGTTTGTTTTGTTCCTAGGCTGTGAAACAAATGCTTCGGTTTTTTACATTTTCAAAGTCCAAACTGTTCAGCATTCAATCTTTAATAAAATGTGCTTGGAGACTAAATTTATATTTTTTGAATTTTTTTACTATGTATTAAGTCAGTTTCAAAATCGTTGTTTTCAATGATTCAGATTTCACTGTTTATTAAAATTGGCGATTTTAAAACTGGCTTAATAACTAGTAAAAATATTTCAAAATATGTAAAATTTGGTCTCACATTTTAATATAGAGATCACATATAATGATTTGGATCGATCGTTTGGACTTTGAAAATAAAAAAACTAATTGGTTGCATCACGACTCCGGAACAAACGTTTTGATATTAGCTTAGAGAGGATGCTTGTCCTCTCTTCTTTGCCTGATCGGTGGGAATATCCTTGACTTTCCAGTCCAAGTCCAGGAGGTCCGGCTGTCAGCCGGGTCCCCATCCTTCTGCATCTGGTGTTTGCCAGGCCGGCGGACTGCTCCCATGACACGCTGTCAACTCGAAGTTCCGTATCTCCCTCTGCTTAACCCATCAGTCTATCAGCACTTAATTTATTTACTTTCCCATTCTGAGGCAAAGAAAATTAATTGGACATTTTTCCTTGTTTTGAAATTCAAATTCAGTAAGTTCTCGTTTTTTATTTATTTATTTCGTGCATCACTTTCTTTCTCACTATTTCTACTAGTAGTCTGCTTATTTAAATAGGAATAGAACAACCCTATGTTTCTCTCTTCTTGTCTCGCTTGGGTTGTGCTTCTTTGCGTTCAGACAGGGGCGGATTCAGAATTTTAGTCAGGGGAAGCAAAAAAAATATCGAATCGGGTTTAAATACCTAATCGGGTTTAAATCCATTAACCAATTGAGTACTCGATAAAAAATAATACTTTAACTTATATTTTTCAATGCTTTGACTTGTAATTTCTGCTGGTTTGACTTATAATTCTAATTATCAATCAAAATTCAACAAATTTATTTCAATTTTAACTCTAAATTTAACCCGAATTACAAATCAAACATTCAGAGGGGGGCCAAAAAAATTTCAGAGGGAGGCAAAGTCGGTCAGAACCGATAAATCTCCACTAAAACTCAAAATCCAGGAGGGACAGCTGCCCCCCTGGATACACCTGGGTCCGCCCCTGCGTTCAGATATGGGAGAAAACGGTGCATCAGTGTACTACCTAAGTTATCCCTCAATGGATGTTGTCTCGGCACAGCAAGGCGGTTCCGAGTGCTATGACGATGATGGCCGGTTTCATAATTTTTCATGCGTTTTTGAACTGTTAATTAATGTGATATATTTAGTGCTTATAAGGTAATAATATTGAATTTATGAGCAATTTTGGTTTTCAGGCCCTGTGTGGACTTTATGGGTGTCGATACCCTTTTAACTGTTTACCCGACCCGTACCGTATTCAATAAGGTGGGTATAAATAAGTTTTTTTTTGTTAGCTTATCGGATATGAATATTGGTAAAGATTTTTTTTTTCCGTTAGCTAATCGAGTAAGGGTACGGGTAAAAGTTATTTCGTACCCGTTGCACTATAGGTTAATTATATAAAGAGGAGGGATCCGATTACAACACTTTTGAGTTACCATAAATTTATCCCAACCATTTTCTATATTGTCAAAGTCCAAATCGTTGATCCAAACCGTTCAACATGATCTCCACAATAAAATGTGCTTGCAGATCAAATTTTACATTTTTTTTAATTTTGTTACTATTTATTAAGTATTTTACAAAAACTAGTTAAATTCAGACCATTGAATTTTGTACCCATCTTAATAAATAGTAAAAAAATTCAAAAAATGTAAAATTTGATCTGCAAACACATTTTATTGTGGAGATCATGTTGAACGGTTTGGATTGACGATTTGGACTTTGAAAATGTAAAAAATGGTTGGGGTAACTTTGTGGTAACTCAAAAGTGTTGTAATCGGATCCCTCCTCTTATATAAAATAAAATTATATGATAATATTTGAGCAATAATTAGTGATGGTGAAATTTATTTGTGTGATATTTTGTATGATAAATGTTTGAATAATGATTAGAGATGTTACTTTTATTCGCATGTCTAGTTATTTAGTTCAATAATTGAGTTTGTCCGAAGAGATATTCATATTTTTGAATTCTTTGTTTAATAAAAAAATAATTTTGTTGAAATTGATTGCACATTTATTATTTTTTATTAATAATGTGATTGCATATGTGTGAAATGAATGAGTTTTCATAATTTATTTGCAAAATATAATGAAATTGATTATTATATTAGTATTATTCGTTATTCACCCGCTATTGTTTTGTTATCCAATAATTTTATCGGGTAAGAATATGGTAGAACAAGATTAATTCTTAGCGGGTATGGATATAAAAATGCTTTCATTTTAGTCGTATCGTACCGATTAACACCTCGAGTAGACTTCAAGTTCACACATAATAATTGCAGTTATTGGATCTGGTGTGTTGTCATTGGCATGAGCCATTGGCCAGCTGGGCTGGGTTGCAGGCCCAACCGTCATGTTTCTCTTTCTACACGATCCATGTACCAGCAAACGCAACTATACCTACATAGATGTTGTCCCAGTAGGTTAGCCTGGACAACATCCATATAGGTATAGTTGTATTTGCCAGTACAAGAATCGCTGAGACAAAAGTGCTGAGATGTAATATGTCACAAAGGAGAAGAGAAGCATGAAGATTGGGCCGCAACTCAGCCCAACTAACCAATGGCCCATACCAATGACAACACATCAGATCCAATAAATTTAGTTCTTATGTGTACACTTGAAGTCCACACAACCTGAAAACCAAAATTCCTCATAATTTTAATGTTATTACCTTATAAGCACTAAATAAATCACATTAATTAACAGTCCTTTTTTGAGGCGGCCATCATCGTCATAGCACTTGGAACCGCCTTGCTCTGCCGAGACAACATCCATTGAGGAATAACTTAGGTATTGGGAGTACACTGATGCACCGTTTTCTCCCATGTCTGAACGCAAAGAAGCACAACCCAAGCGAGACAAGGAGAGAGAAACAGAGAGTTGTTCTATTCCTATTTAAATAAGCAGACTACTAGAAATAGCGATAAAGAAGGTGATGCATGGAATTAATAAAAAAAAATTGAACACTTGCTGAATTTGATTTTCGAAACAAGGAAAAGTGTCCAATTAATTTTCTTTGCCTCGGAATGGGGAAGAATGATGGATCCGTATCCTCTGCATTAACTCAAAAGAGAATCTTTTGAGTTAACCGTCTGATTTTAAACGGAGCCAATTCGGTTCGTGTCTATAACACAGGGGCCCTTTAATATTAGTGCAGATCTAGTTCGCACGAATCTTAAAACAGTTCGGACAGTCGAGATTCATTAACTCAAAAGATCTCTATTGAGTTAATGCAGAGGATATGAATTCAAGAATGATGGAGTGATGGGCTAAGCAGAGGGGGGTAGGTTTATATATATGTGATGGTTTAGTAGTGGGGAGCCCTAAAACAGTGTTTCCTTTACTTTTGTTAGATTTAAAATTTAAAAATGGAAGAAAATAAAACACGTGGTTAATTCGTTGACGATGGTCTCCACACGCAAGTCAATTACTATCCAGCAGCTTGAGGAGTTGAGGACCTTATCACAATGTAGTCAAAGAAAACAAAACCAATCCAATTCAATTGAATTTTACTTGGTTGGACCATGTTCATGCATGCTTCCGTAGACCCATAAAAGCTAGAGACGATATATATATTTTGGCCATTGGATGATTTGTGAGGTGGATGTGCACTAAATGATGATCTGCATCAATCATAAATTCATAATATACAAATTTAGTAAAATATAAAACTTCATTCTTTTGCGTTCTAGCTTGGTTTTCTTCACCAATATTTTTTGTTAGCTCAGCTTGAGCAAAGCAAGTACTGTTTAGCAGTTGCAGTAATTATTGACGGTACTATGAATTAATATTTTTTTCAAAATTTAAATAGTATGTGAACCGCTCAATATGTTCATCATATTAAAATGTACTTTGTTAACTAAATTTATGTTTTAAAAAAAATTTCTACTATTTTTAATTAGTAGAAAATCACTACTTTTGAATGGTCTAGAATTTTTAGATCGAGTTATTTTCTACCTATATAAAAAATTATAAAAAAATTGTAAAAAATATAAAATTTAATCTGCAAGTACATTTCTATATGGAGATCATGTTGAACAGTTCAAATTAAATAATATATTGCATAGTACCCAAAACCAATGAATTCTGTGAACATATTTGAAAAGGGAACACTGCCATAAATCATACCAACAATTGTTTTTATTTATTTATTATTATTTTTTCTGAAAGTAGCACAGCTACCTGTTTTATTAATGAAACAAACCACATACAATATTCCAAAAAAGAAATAAAAAACAAATGCTAAATCACTGAAACCTACACTAGAACCTATGCTCGTCAATGTACCAGTAACATTTCGTTACTTGTACCTATTGTCATATCAGTACCAAGTTACCTACAAGACTGATATCAATCCGATACCAGTCTTTTTATTTTATGACAAGTGCATCATAACAGCAAAGCACATACGCGTAGGAACATCATTTTTTGGTCTATCACACACAAAACATCTTGTGCACTGAGTTACTTTTTAACAAAAAAAAAAAGGAGAAAGGTATTATGCTTAAGTAAGAGTTATTTTACAAGTCCCCATCTCACTTGGTAGATTTACAAAACAACCATCCAGATCTTAAATCCTTTCCAAGTCAGAACCAAAACAGCACGTCCAAAAAATTAACAAAATGAGAGTTCAGGGGCCAAACAGAAAAATGACCAAACGAAACTGGTTTCACTCAACATCAAACCCCTTCTCCTGGAGTTCTTGAATGACTTCATTTCTCATGCGAAACCAGAGTTTATGTGCCTCTTGCTCAAATTTTTTGTTCTGAAGCTGCTTCTGCATGCTATCAGAATCCATATTGGATTCTACAAAGCCCTTGGGACCAATAGTTGTGCCAAGAGTGCCTCCACTTTTTACGAACTCTTCAATAGCCTCTTTATCGCCCGGGTATGGGAAATTTCTCCTCTCGTATAGGTGAGCCATCTCCCTCTCTTCCTGTCAAAAGATCGAACGATATGTTAAATTTCTCAAGTTAAGAGCTAAAATGAGAGATATTTGCAAAAAGAAACCTACTTTATCCTGAATTACAAAGATGCGCACACTTTTCAGTATCAGCAAAATCCCTTCTCAGCATTTGCAGACCCAGCACATTGTTGGAAAATTTTATAATATAAGATGTCCCTAGCATTATTTACCCTTAAACACCATGATTTGTACTGATGAGTAACAGAATTAAACCATATTTAAAATGATATGTTATCTATACTTAAAATTGACACCTGTTTGACACCAATGACAATCAAATTGTTAAAGCACAAACTGGTGTTGAATTAAGCTATTGTCAGAGACCTATTTTCAATTCTTCAACAAAATGGGGGTAAATTTGCAAACACTGGGAAGGGCCCTTTTTTCAATCCATCTTTATAATAATATGCTTTAGAAGAAAGGAAATTGTAGGGATCTTTTTGGTGAGACTTATGGGTTGCATAATATATATATATATTTTATGGTACTCAAACAGAAATCTCAAACCAATTCAATATCCTTATTTGCAATCATATCATGAAGTATCCTATCTTAGAGCAATCACAGTTGTATGGATGCTTGTGTTGAAATTAAGAGTTATGCTTTTATTGCCAAGTACGATACAACAAAAAAAACCCTGTGAACAATCAATTAGATATGACAGATTTAATAATACATCTATGCAAATTATTTAACCATGGCCATCAACAGTAAAAGCAAGAAAATTAAACCAAGTCGCTCTTCTAATACTGGCATGTCTGTTGACTTTGGAAGAGCTGGAAGATGGTAAAATAATGAGGCAAGAAGCTATGTTGTGTATCTTTTCCAGTGTGATAGATCACCCAGAACTCTTCCGGATATTTGACTTAAACTCTAAAGTAATTATTTTGGCTTAATAGTCTATAATATAGTAATTCAACTTTGTCGTTCTGAGTTATGGCTAAGATTTCCAGAGAACATTGATCTGTGCAACTCTGTTCTTTGATTTTACTAGACAGTAAGCTTACAGAAAACCTAGTTTCTCAGGCTTGGCTCATTGTGTATGATTCAATTGCAATTTCAATAATTTGGGAATAGCCACTGGAAGATGGGGCCCATCCAATCAGAAATGGAGATACAGAGTGTCTGAGCAACTGGAGATGAAGAAAACTTACTTAATCACAAACTGTTAAGGCATATCAGCCTTTGGCACGATGGCATCCAGCGTGTAACTTAGGTGTCGCTGTAAGGGCAACCTCTATAACCAATTGGATTATGAACTAAAGTTATCAATTTTGAGTAATTTTACTCGTGTACCTTCTCATTTCACCATTCCATCTCCACTGCAAATCATCCAAATTCCTCAATCCAAATTCCTCAATCCAAATTCGTTCAAAATTGCTACATAGGGTATGTAACAGCTTGCACAATGCAAAAGATGAAATTACCTTGGGTCGAGGCTTGAGGGTCCACCAGCCGAGTGGGGAGGTTTCGTTCCAGAGCCAAGCAGCGCCAAGGAGAGTGTATGTGCACAGCACAGCCTTTCCCATCTGCTTCCAGAAGTACATATCCTCTTTTCCCATCCCAATTTTCCTGAAAAATAAAAACCCCAAGGAAAAATAAAAACACTCAGTACAAATTAAAACGGTATTAGATGAAACCTGGAAGAAGTACGAGCTGATTGCTTTCTTTGAATCTCACCTTAGAAATCGTCGTGCTTTGGGGTAGTTGGCGAACATTGTTTTAATGTTGAGTACAGAATGAGGGGAAGTTTCAGTGAGGAATTTCGTCAAACACCTGCTTGATGTTGCGTTGCTGCTACCTTTCTTGAGTTCTTCCAGGCTTCCAGCCAAATGGTCAGAGACTCCTTGAAGTTGCAGCGCGGATCGACGGGTTGCGTTGTTGGGTCCGTATCCCCTTTGGAGGGTGCAATAGAAAAATAACGGTTCTGATTTAATCCCAACCGGGGGTTCCACTTTAATATTCGTGCCGTAGTTAAAAGAACGGTCCGATATCATCTCTTGCACTGTCAGGTACCTGAGGGGATATGGATTCTTCGTGCTGTTGAGATTCGGACAAAATATTATTGAAAAGATATTATTTGCGAATAGTTTAAAAAGGATAAAACTATTGTTCTCATCCTTCAAAATATTTTAATTTTTTTTTTGTAAAATTACTGAAAAGAGAATATATCTGAAAAAGTGCAAATATTATTTGCGTTTTTTAACGTGTTACTTCAAAAAAGAAAAGGTCAGCTTTTCTTAAAAATAATACATTTAAAGAGTATTTTATTATAAAGTAGATGTGTTTTTATGGAATGAAACATGTCGATATTTTTCAACATTTTCTTAAAAAAACAAAATTAGCATATAATTGGTGAAATCTCGAATCTTAGCACGAACATCGCATGTGCTGGCGTTTTTCTCACATAAAAAATGCTGGCACATGCAAAAAAATTTCAAACATTAAAAAAGATAAAAAAAAAAAAACTACAAACAACAAAAAAGTGATTATTATTTTATCATATTAAATTGTTAATTTTATTTTAAATTCCTTTCAAAAAGTTGTTTTGGTTTCAAATAAAAGAAAATACATAATTGTCGAAAATAAGAAATTTCAAATCAATTCTCCGGACTTAGACAGCCGACATTTTTATTAATACCCTCAGTACATAAAAAATTATTAAAAATAACCACCGGCCCAAATCTTTATTAAAAATACCCATACCGGCCAATTATTGGCCGGATCCGATTAAAAAGCCCAACCGGCCAATAATTGGCCGGATCCGATTTAAAGTCCCAACCGGCCAATAATTGGCCAGTTCCGAGGTTAATTGATTTTAACGGCCAATAATCTGCACGAATCTCAAAGCAGCCCAATTCCTTTTAAAACTCCCTTCCTCTCCTCTCTTTCCCTGCCGCCTCTCCTCTCCTTCCCTGTCGTGCCCTCTCCCCTGCCGTGCCCTCTCCTCTCTTTCCCTTCCTCTCCTCACTTTCCCTGCCGTGCCCTCTCCTCTCTTTCCCTTCCTCTCCTCTCTTTCCCTGCCGGCCCTCTCCTCTCTTCCCTGCCGTGCCTCTGTTGGCCTCCTTGCGCTGCTGTGTGGCCAGCCTTGTTGGTGTGTGTTGCTGATTTTGCTTTGACCCGCTCGATTTGGGTGCTGACCCGGTTCGCTGTTTTTGTTGCCTTCCCTCTCCATTCGGGTAATTGTTGGAACCCTCTGGTGCCTTGTTTTGCTGTGTAATGCCCGGTTTTGCTGTGCTATTTCTGGTGCCTTGTTTTGATTTTGCTGGTACACTGGTACACCGTACCAGTACTGTTGTGCTTGGGTGCTGCTGTGATGGTTTGATTTCCTTGCTGGCCTTGTGGCCTTGCGTTGGCTTTTCTGGTTGGTACCATGTTGGTGGAGGTTTGACTGTTTTGTTGTTCCATTGGGTGAGCCTAGTACTTACCTTGGACTTGTGTTCTGTGGTGGCCTTGCCTTGCGATATGTGAAATATAGAGTTGCTGGTACCAGCCCAGTGTAGCCACTGGTACCAGCCTTGAAATGACAGGGACCTAAATGTAAATAAGCTAAATTAAAGGGGCTGTGAGTAATGATTTAGGCCTTGGATGATAATTGGAAATTTTGAGGGCCTATGTGCAAAATTTATGAAGTTTGGAAATTTAAGGGGGCTTTGAGCTCTTTCGGTTGGACTTTGATTATGGATTTAAATAGGCCGGCCTTACATGTGGATTAATTAAATGAATGTTTAAGCCTCTTGTGAATTTAGTTTAGGCTTAAATTTGGAAAGGAGGTTTAGAACTTGAGTTATTTATAGATTGGCCGAAATTAAATAAGGAGATAAAAAGTGGGCTTTTGCAAATAATAAGTGAAATAAATCGGATTAATTGCTTCGGGTCTCGAGCCTCCATTTGGTTGGCTCGATCCGAAGTTTCACTTAAAGCTCGGGAAATGATTAGATTAGTCCTGGATTGATGACTCATGACATACTATGAGCAGATACTAGATTATCCAGCAGGACACGATATGATCCCGAAATACACAACAATTAAAAGTCTCAACAATAGTTAATTAGGATTAACACATTTAAATTAGAGTAAATTAATTTTTTGTATTACTCTGCCTCTCTCGGAACTCTTCTAACATAGATCTCTATTACAAAATCTCCGTTGGCCTTAAAATACCCACACAACCCTCTCTAGGTATTTTCATCTGTTATTTTCGCAAGTGAATATTTTCCGGTGTTTCCATTACACACTCGGGTCCCCAATTCAAGGTTGCATCTTTCTGGATTAAAACGGGTGTAATCGAAAATTGTGACTTTCAAGTCCAACAGAGATATATTATCGTCAACCATAACCGAAGCAATTGGTTCTCTGTTGTAATAAGGTCCGTCTGCATTATGTTCAAGCTTACCACCACAGTGTATAGAAATCAATGGCATTGTGATCGAACTACATTTTGAAATTGATAATAATTTGTCATGTTACTAATGTACACAGTGACTGAATAATAAAGAAAATTATTTTAAATTAAGTTCATTTAGTTTTAACTAATTTTAGTTAATTAAAATTAATTAAAATTAATTGTTATTAATTAAAATAATATTAATTAATTTTCATTAATTAAAATTAAATAATAAAATTCACTACAATTAATTAAAATGAATTAAAAGTAATTAATTACTTAAAATGAATTAAATTAAATTAATTTATTAAAATTAATTTATTAAAATTTATTAAAATTTATTAAAATTAAATAATTACAAATAAGTAAAATTAATTAAAATTAATTAATTACAAGTAAGTAAAATTAATTAAAATTAATTAATTACAAGTAATTAAAATTAATTAAAATTAATTAATTAAAATTAATTAATTAAAATTAATTATTTAAAATTAATTAAAATTAATTAATTAAAATTAATTAAAATTAATTAATTAAAATTAATTAAAATTAATTAATTACAATTAATTAAAATTAATTAATTACAATTAATTAATTACAATTAATTCTAATTAATTAATTACAATTAATTCTAATTAATTAATTACAATTAATTCTAATTAATTAATTACAATTAATTCTAATTAATTAATTACAATTAATTCTAATTAATTAATTACAATTAATTCTAATTAATTAATTACAATTAATTCTAATTAATTAATTACAATTAATTCTAATTAATTACAATTAATTCTAATTAATTACAATTAATTCTAATTAATTAATTACAATTAATTCTAATTAATTACAATTAATTCTAATTAATTAATTACAATTAATTCTAATTAATTAATTACAATGAAAATTAATTATTTCAAATTAATTGAAATTAATTAAAATTAATTAATTAAAATTAATTACAATTCCTTTAAATTAATTAAACTGAACTAACATTAATTAAAAAAATATAGAATTAATTAAACTTAACTGAACTTAACTAAAATTAATTTAAATTTAATTAAATAAATATTAAAACTAACTTAAATTAATTAAACTTAATTAAACTATTTAAAACTAATTAACATTAATTTTAATTAAATTAATTAACCTTAATTACAAACATTTAAAAATAAAAAATAATTAAAATAATTAAAAAAAAAATGTTACCTCTCGGGCGCTGCCTCTGCCTCTGCCTCTTCAGAAGTTGTGAGGAAGATGGAGTGCGATTTGGGGTTAATATAGGGGCTGCAACAGTAAAAATGTATTAAAGCACGGGGCCGGCCAATTATTGGTCGGTACGGGACTTTTAATGGGAACCGGCCAATTATTGGCCGGTTGGGACTTTAAATCGGATCCGGCCAATTATTGGCCGGTAGGGCTTTTTAATCGGAACCGGCCAATAATTGTTATTGGCCGGTATGGGTATTTTTAATAAAGATTTGGGCCGGTGGTTATTTTTAATAATTTTTTATGTACTGACGGTATTAATAAAAATGTCGGCTTAGACAATCTTTTTTGGGTGCGAAAACAATAATTACAGGCTATGCCCAATAATTTTTGTTTGAGATAGTAGGTCCCATGGGCATTGGACCTATTTTTAAGTTCAATTATCTCTAACACAGTACGATTTGCATCAAGATCTACTTGCACGGAAATTGATACAGATTCACACGGATTTTGATGCGGAGTGCACGAACTTGATGTAGATCGGACCTACTCTGAATTCCTTTTGTTTACTCTTTGTAGGCTTTTTGGAATGGAGTCATATTTAGAAAAAAAAAAAAATTATGCTTCTTTAAAGTTCAAATTTTTATTTGTATTGTTAGATTTCTTCGGTCTGCAAATTAATTTATTTTTTATTAAACTAAATTTGTTGTCAACAAATTTACAAGTGATCTAAATTTTTTTTATATATATTTCCTTTTTGTTTTAGCATATTACTTCATATTACTTCATAATATATAATTTTGATTTAACATATTTTGATTTACCATATTACTTCAGATTTTTATTTTTATTTTCTTACAAAAAAAATCAACAAGTAATTACAAAAAAAAAAAAAAATCACCAATTACATGCTATTTCTTAAATGTTATTTCTTAAAATGCTAAAATTTAAAAAATCGCTGAAACATTTTATGAAAATGCCTTTTTACAGACCAGGAATAATATTTCTGCCCTTGAAAGCATATGTCATTTTTTTAGGCAAAGGCCCGTAGGCAAAGCATATGTCATTTAATTATGGGTAATTATATGTTACCCCTTGATTCCTTTCTCCATTTTTTCCCCAACTAACTAACTTCCTTTTCTAACTATAATAATCAATTTTAACTAACTAGTGGTCTCTACAAATTAATTAGTAGATTTTCTCCTTCTATTTCTTTCCTCTCTCCCTCTCTCTCCCTCTTCCACCTCCACCTCCCTCTTCCACCTCTGCCTCCGCCCGCCTCTCCCACCTTCGCCTCTCCCTCTCCGCCTCCGCCTCTCCTTCTCCGCCTCTGCCTCCGCCTCCGCCTCACACAACTAGGATGAATACTTGTTCAATGATAGATGAATACTTGCATGACGAGGGTGAATACTTGTGCAACGAATAACTCGAAAGTATGTCATCATGGATCTCATTTTAAAGAAAAAATTATGTAGAAGACGTTCGTGGTTTTAGATTTGCAAAATTCCTCACAGATCGTTAGAAATATTAGTTAGATTGAACGGAGAAAAAAAAAACCACCTCTAAAAACGTGTAAAAGATGGGTGTGATATGTCCAGTTTTTTTTAAAAATACTTGATATATCAGGGTGAATACTTGATGTATTACATGTGAATACTTCATGTATTATAGATGAATACTTGATGTTGTTTCCACTTGCGGTGACGGTTATGCGGTCCCCACGGTAGTTAGTGATGGCGATTGTGCGGTCCCCCCACTTAATTACGCGTTTTCTTTTGTTTTTAGCGGACGGCAGTTGTGGTACCCTAATGTCTCCGCGTAATTAATGTTCTTAATGTCGTAATATTTCCATATATAATTCTTTCTCAAAGATGAGTACTTTTATTTATATGGATGAATACAACTCGTGTTAAGTGTCAATACTTTTTCGCAAATCGTCCCCTACTAATTCCACCACTTATCTTCGCATATTACTGTGGTCCCCTACTTATCTGAAGTCGCGGTTGTGCGGTCCCACCATACCTTCATGTACTCTTTACACTTACACGACGAGAATGAATACTTGTTCAATGAGAGATGAATACTTGCGTACGAGGTGTGAATACTTGCGTAACGGACAACTCGAAAGTATGTCATCATGGATCTTATTTGAAAGAGAAAATTGTGTAGAAGACTTTCGTGATTTTAGATTTGAAAAATTCCTCACAGATCGTCGGAAAAATTAGTTAGAGTGAACGTACAAAAAAAAAACCACCTCTAAAAACGTGTCAAAGATGGGTGATAATGTTTCCTTATATAGTTATTTCTCAAATATGAGTACTTTTCTTTACATGGATGAATACTTGAGTTTACAAGGGTGAATACTTCTGCGCCTGTAATGCTGTGGAGGCATTTTTGGTCCCCTTCTATTTCCCAATAATTAACGGTTTACTGTGGTCCCCTACTTATTTCAACGGTTATTAACAGTTTACTGTGGTCCCCTACTTATTTTCAGTTGGGGAAAAAGTGGGGGATGGATGGCGGGGGAAGGTTAGGCCCTCCCTTTAATTATACATACACTATAGAAATTCTGCAAAGAAACCCTTTTATTACTATTTTTGCCCTTGTTAGATCAGTAGTAACAATAAGATCATTTATATAATTTTTTGTGGGTCCGATCATTTATGAAAAAAAAAAAAAAACAATTATAGCTTGGAGAGTACGGCTCTTCTCTAGCAGTGTAGATATAATTTATGATTTCTGATAGATTTATACCATCCGTTTTACATCGGATGATTTAGATCAATTTTGTTTCAAATTAAATCGAATGGATTGATAGAATCAGTAATATAAAGTTTGTAGATCATACAAAAAATCAACGATGCATATCTACTGCAAGCCATACAATTAATCGGAACAATGAAAAATCACCGATTATTTGTACAAACCCAACAATTATTAGTTGCATTGAGAATATACAAAATGAATAAAACACAACTCGAGATTTTCACTATAATTATTAGTGAGGCCTACTAATAATAACCCAACAATTAGAAAGTAGACATTGAATTATAATTAAATATTAAACATCTAAAGTAAAAAAGTTTAGTTAAATAAACATTTGTAATATGTAAAAACTAGGACTGATTTCCTATACTTCCCAGGTTGCTGGACATATTTAAATTCAATATATTTCGCCCACTTGATATTATTGGAATTTAAAAAAAAAAAAAAAAGTGCTTTCTCCCAGGTGGAGAAAAAATAATTTATTTTTGTATAAGATTCATAGTTATCTAAATATTTTAATTTTATACAAGTTTCATATATGGACGAAATCTAAGCAATTTCTCCCAGGTGGAGAAAAAATAATAATCCTTTTCTTTTCTCTAGCTACTATTTTTCAGCTATTTTTGGGTTAAATAATGGTGCAATTTAAATAATATAACCGTTAGCATGCACAATTTTTTCTAAGGCATAAACAATCAGTCATAACTCATAAGCCAAAGACCCAGACGCCTAACAAAAAAAAACTAACATAAATACTATGGCTAAGTATATACAAACCTTCAAACTACAACTGTTACAGCAATGAAGTACTTGATGGATTAGCAAAAAAATGCTTTCGACAAACAGAAAATGGCTTGGTAGATCTACTGGGGGCGAAAAGGTCTTGCAAAATGCTTGGTGGGCCAGATGTCGCTTGATAAAGCATTCTCACAGAAAGGTGTTTTTCGAGAACCAGATTCTCCAACAACCTTTTGCAGCTCTACATAACAGTTAGCATGCATATATTTATCAAATTCATGTAAGAGACTAAGATGTGATAATAAATTAAGAGGGGGCATAAATGTCATAGGATTCAAGCTTATTTTTTCAAAGATGGATAAAAGTACTCAATAGTTCAGGCCAACTTTGTGCCACAATTGCTCTGCCTATAATCATCAGATGTCAAAAACATTTTCCTTGTCTGTCAGCAGAAATTCTAATTCAAATTCTGGTAATAGTAATACGAAGTCACTGTTATGGTATTTCCCCATGATAGACTATACATTGGATATTGTGTAACAACAGATTGAGTACCAGTATTTGAAAATATAGGATTTCCAATGCAGACATAATATGTAATATTTTCTCGAAACTTTATGCGAGAAAGATTATGACAAAGGCACAAAGCATTTAAAGCATTATTGGGCTTGAACTTAACCTAGGCATTATTTTGCAATTCCATTTCATATTTCATATTACCAAAAATTTAACAGTATCTCCTGCAGTCATACTTCTTTGGGGACCATGTGGAGAAACCATTTTAAATAAGACAAAATCAGAGACCATGAAGAAAAGGAGTTACCTGAGGATTCAAAACATCCATTATGCGAATAATTTCCTCCTGAAACCAGAACAAACAGTACATAATTAAACAAGCATTCCAACAAATCTGATTGGCTTCATTTTAGTTCATTTTAAGTTCAACAAAAAGGACTGAGCCTGAATTAAGTAACACATAGAAGTATCATCTATTAATAATTTGAAATATCTAAGAGCAAACAGTCAATCTGAACCCTTCAACATGATCTTCATATGAAAATGTACTTGTAGATCAAATATTACATTTTTTACAACTTTTTTACTATTATTTTTTAGAAAGATAGAAAATCACTTTCAGTAGCGGTACAAAGGACTACCGTGGGGCGATCTAAAAATTCTAGACCATTCAAAAGTAGTAATTTCCTACCTATCTTAAAAAAATAGTAAAAAAATCTAAAAAACATTAAAATTTAGTCTGCATGTATATTTTCATATGGAGATCATGTTGAACGGTTCAGACCGACAATTTGAACATTGAAAATGAAGATACTAAACCATAGTACGGACTAATCCGCACTATGCTTAGTACCTTAGCCTCACTCATATGAAAAACCTAAGTGCAAAGAAACATTTTTACAAAAGGGAAATTTAAATCTTCTTGCTCAAAGTAATAGGTGTTACAACACACCACCATATCATTTAGAATATAAGCTGATCCAGCCACCGTTTCAGTTTGAAACCAATATTTTCTGAACAAAGAGAGGAAAAGAAAGCCCTCAGATTAAGTATGATACCTCCAGTATCCCGGGTTTCTGCATAACGGTGCCAAGAATCCTACGTGTGAGCGCTTCGTAAACTGTGTCATTCACACTGCCATCACCATTTAACCATGGCAATATAGGCCATGACACGTGACAGGGACATGCAGACTCCACTTCTCTTTCCTCTTCATTCTCCTCTTTTCTATTGCTCTCATCTTCTCTTACCCCTTCAGTCTGGGTGTTTGGACCATCAATTATGGTAGCCTTGTGACATTCACCAAGGCTTATCGTTGGTGCCCCCAAATCAGGATTTGTGGATGCACCAAAATTAGGTGGTTGAGATTTGACGAGCCCATCTGTATTGCCTTTCAGGTTTGTATGTGAATTTATGTGATACTTAGATCGGAAAGAAGAGTGAATGACCTGCACTCTATCATATCCATTAACCTGAATGAAATTCAAATAAGTATATCAGTTGAGAATGGAAGTGAAAATTTATAAAAAAAAAAAGTCTCGTAATGAAAATTTGATCCTGACCTTGATAGCAAACCCAAATGCCTCAATTGTCTCCACAATAAACTCAGCCACGTGTTCGGGTCCTTCATGAAAGTACAGAGAATAAATAGGGGGAGAGAGAGAGAGAGAGAGAGGAATAAGAAGGATAAGGATGACAATATAAAAATAAGGATAATACTAAACTTTATTATATGAGCTTGATGCAAATACACTTTGTGCATTTAACTTTCTTAGTTTGGTGAATGGCAGAGTACAATGCACCACATACATATCCTCCACCATACCCAACAACATCAACCAAGGAAAACACAAAAAGAAAAAAGAAAAAAATCCTGCCTGCCCATAAAAAAAAAGAACATGGTAAGACAAAGGACGACATGCGGACCAAAACACCCAAAAACAGAAAGCAAAATTAAAAAAAGAAGGCAGTACCTTGCAGGCCTAAGGCGTTAGATATCTCCTCCATGCCGACTCCTCTCTCACCAGCTTGGTGGATAAGGGACAACACTGGTCTGAACACATCAGATGAAATATCTGTCGCTGATATAGCTGAAAAATATGCTTTCATATCCTCCCAACAGGATTCACCAGTTTTCATAACCGGTGATGCACATAACTCATTTTGATTCTCAGAGACACAAGCCAGTGTAGCAGAAGATGAATCAAACCTTTCTTCGGTCACTACAGACATTGCATGATAGTCTAGCGGTGCCACCTCACGAGTGACCCTAACGCGGAGTCCAGGAAAACCTTTTACCTTGCGGGTTAAAAACCGGCCATCTACTTTTTTCACTTTCTTAGATCCTTCACCACCATCCCCCAAATCAGCCTCATCAGACTTGCGCTTGTAGTTATTGATATTTTCAGTCTTGTTGGTGGGGCCCAACAATGACCTCTTTGACATTTCAAGCTCATCAAGTTCACCAACTCCTTCCTCAGGGACACATGGGGTAATATTTAGCTCCCCAGAGGAGACCAGAGAGAGAAGGTGTATGGCATCACCGCATTGAGGGTCTGAAAAAAGAGAAACACCTTCGCTCATAAGAGTTTCTTCTTGCTGGTTTAACCAGGAAGAGAGTTCGCGTGCCCTCTTCCCTGTACCGACAGGAAATGGGGAACTGGATGCACTATAAAAGAACTTTCGAGAAAAGACAAATGGTTGGTTCCCTTGACCAACAACCTGCCGAACAGAAAAAGTAAATCAAGTGAAAAATAATAATTTTGAAGACAAATCAGAAATTTCATATTTGGATGTCAAAACTGCATTGTCCATAAATATATAGCTGCTATCTAGAACAGAAATTTGTCCATTTCATTACCATCTCTTTGTACTTGATCAAGACAGTTCAAAATAGAGTAATATGATACCATCTTAGACTGTACCTACTGAGTTCTTCCACTAAAGATGGGTTTATTTTAGATTCTAACAACCATAAAGCACCAATAAGAGAAAGGAAACCAAAAATAAAATTAAGTCTACCCTCGTGCAGATCTTGATCTGACCTGAACTGACTGTACATTATCATAATCAAGATGAAATTGTTCAGAAAAAAACATGTATTATAAGATCAACTGACAAGTAACAAGCTAATACAAAAATTAGGCAGTAAAACCACCAACCATGTAATTCTTGTCCCTGAGATAGGTTAAAGCTGTGAAGATATCACTTTCAGAATACAGATGAAGGGTCGCAGCCACAGAGGCCTGCACATTTTCTGATGCAGCTGTGCTCAGAAAAACCAATTTCAATAGTTCCACTGCATTGGCAACCGCCAAAGACTCCTGCACTGTCTTTCTTATAACTTCACCCCTGCTGTTTAAGATATCACCGAACCTTCTCTCGAAATTCTCCTTTCTGCGATCTCTGGTGCACACTGCGTCAGCATCTCCATTTTTCTTGTCTTTCTCTGATGTACTTCCCGGTGGGCCTCCTTTTTTTGCATCTTGGGAGACCTGCCAATTTGGAGGTGAAAAGGTAATAAATAGAAAAAAAAAAAAAAAGATCTTTTAAAACGAAACCTTTACCTATTAGATGTTATTACTGTAAAATAATCCTGCCTGGCTTTCCAAAACTACAAAAATATTAATAAATATTTCGATGTAATGGAACTTCATCTAGCTTTATAGGAAAACCCTGTAGTTGTGTTTATAATAATTCTCAAGCCCTAAAAGTCAAAATGAAATTTATATACATAAAACCTGTCATTTCAGTAAATAACATTACAGAACACAATGTTAAATCTACTAGTGACTCTTCTGCTTCAAATTACTTCATATTCCTATGGTTAGTAGTCAGGAAAACAGGAAAAGAAAAGAAGAAAAAAGATATCAATTATGAAAATTATTTCAAAGATAGCTAGAGAGAAGTGTTTACAGGTCTTTCTTTGGATATGCTTGCCAGCTTAGCTAATTTTCTGTACTCAAGTACCTCATCCAGGACCTTTTTCACCTCAGGGTCCCCAAAATCATCCCAGCAAAAGGCGATCTGGTCTGGATCAATCTGACCTTCTGGATCCTCTTCAGATATTTCCTTCCTCTTTGTCCTTGCCATTTCCAAATATTTGGCATACCTATGTCACCCCCATATAGACATTTTATTTTATGACAAGTTGACAATAATGTATTCAAATCAAGTTTGAGCCGAAACATTTTGGGATGGCCAGTGAAGGTTAACCATTACAAGGTATGCTACCCAGGTACACCAGAAAAGTTAAATACCTGTATTAGACTGTATCCGATACGGATTCATGCATGATATGTGTGCATATGTATATGACATAACAGCTGGCGAACCAAATATTTCATATATTATATTAAAATTCAAATATCAATGCTGTAATTCACAAGACCTTGGGAGGACCTTTAATAGGCATCTGGACTCCTATCGCCACAAATAAAAGGCTTGTTGGCTAAAAAAAATACCCACTTAAAGCTCTGGATTCCATCAATCCAGACTTCACACAATTCAACCCTTGCAAATTTCAGTGACTATTTACACAGTTTCTCCCAAATTATACTCTGTTATTTACGATATTAATTTCACTCATTTACTTTACATCTACATAATATGACAAATACAAAATATCATATCCAGTTTTTTTTAATTTGAGCACTCTTATATTTAAACAAAAAGTTTCCATTGATTTATTTTTAAAGAACTGTTTTTTATGTACATTTCGTAAAAATATATGCATATAAACGTACCAGATCTTAGAATTTTGAAATTTATGTATCCACATCAGATGTGATACTCGTGGCTTTATTCATGCAGCTTAAATTACAAACATATGACATTATCAAGAAAAATATTTAAGAACTTATTCATCTCACTTAATTTCTTGCTAAAACGTACCTTTTACTGAGGTGATTACAGAGACGCATCAACACTCGTCTGATATTCTCATGTGATTTTAACCAAGCCATGCGCCTCCTGCAGGTAGCTGGTGGTGCTGGAAGGTCCGGAAGGGAGCTCCAATCCACCCGATGAATCCGTGCTCCCATAACCACACGATTTCTAGTGTACTGCATTATTAATTGCCTAAAATAAAGTTTTTAACTACTTAGCTTATAAGCAAACAAGGGACATACATAATCATTCTAATCAAAGAGATGCCTATCTATGGTTGATTTATAAATCGGAACATAAGATCTTCGTGCTAATTAGGTCAACATTGGTAAGAAATTTGTAGACACAAGTCGATACCAGTTCTAGAATTTTGTTTGCTTATGCTTTCTGAAATTAATGCTTGATGGCATTTTATTATACAGTTAGTCTTGCTGCGCCAGAGAAAAAAAGGTTTCGCAGAAAGCTAAGACTAATAACACCAGCACAGGAACTCCTGTTTATTACTTCTCAATTAATGTATAGAAAACCATCCAAAAATAGGTAATTTCAAAATTACATGAATTTATAAGAGATACCTGTCAGACTCGTCAGCCCAACTGAACCTTTGACTCCTAACAGACCTCCTAAAAAGGCCATGAGCAGTTCTAAATTGTGAAACTGATCTTTTTCTCTTTCTAGCGGTTACTCCAGCAGTAACCAG
Source organism: Carex kokanica (assembly GCA_025461125.1). NCBI lineage: Eukaryota > Viridiplantae > Streptophyta > Magnoliopsida > Poales > Cyperaceae > Carex > Carex kokanica. The sequence goes on along the minus strand of JAJGRX010001360.1, from coordinate 855,715 downwards.
ATCACGCTCCCCTGACTCATTAGGCTTTAAATTCTGACAAGGAAACCGTCTCTCACGCGAAGCGCGTAAAACCTTAAAGATCAGAAGTCAACCAATCAATATAAGAAGTGCCAACATTGATATCTACAAAGTTGCATCACAAATTTCATTGTTCAAGTGGATAAAAACAGACATTCATTTTCTTTGTAATACTTGCTAGGTTATTTGCAAATTACATTGAAGGGTCTCTTAAAGAAGAAAAAAAGAATTTTAAAAGGAAAAGACGCAAGATAGTCAAATCAAGGTTAACTCGTGTAATAAACTAAAAGGGGAGGAAAAAACTATGGTAAATAAAAAAACAAAAAATTTCTAAAGAAGAATTATACTTCTTTTCAAAAGAAGAATTCTACTTTTTACTGTAAAAAGAAAACCACTTTTTTTAGTAAAAAGAATTCTAATTCTACTATTTTTGGTAATAGTAACTCGGTCTCGAGTAATAGTCACTTGGTATCAGGCATCAACTATTATATTCAAACGAAAAACGATGTTATCCAAACGCATTTCAAGTGGTTGTAACAAAACCTGACCTGTTGATCCTTTGCTTTTTCCAGCGATATGCATATATCTAACTAATTGTTGTTCTGTCAAACCATAATTAAAACGTAATTTCTGTTTTTCTTCTAAATGAACGTGATATTCCTTATTTTTTTTCCTAAAAGGAATGTGTTTACAAGCTGTTCCAAACATTTACATGTAAACTCAACCAAGTTACTCATTGGGTCATTCAAACTTAAACCCCCTAGGTAAACCAGCTTACATTGTATACTTTGACTTGGACTAGCAAGTTCAAAAAAAAAGGATAGGATCATTTGAAGAGGCAAAAATTGTAAATATTTAATTTAATGGAACGAACCTTCCCACCATACTAACCAAAGGTTTTGCCATTGAAAAAAAAAACAAGAAAAAGACTTACTGTCCAAAGTACATAGTAAGTATCCCCCATTAAGTTGATATAATTGAAAATAAGATTATGATGTATCCGAGAATAGATTAAAATATTGGGTTGGTCATTTAAATTAAGACAGTCATCATCTATTCTTCATTCATAAAAGGTTCTCAAACATTTGATTTGAGGAGCTTCACGGCTTTACCGTGATAATTTCACTAGAGGCACATTCTACCTTGCTTGAGTTTAGTAAGTAGTACAAAGATAGAGAATTAAAAAACACAGTCAGATGAAAGATGATACAAAAGCTATATGAAATTTTGAATATATGGCAATACACTACAAATCATATTCAATGATAAGAGGTTCTGGATTACCGATCGCATTGCAGTAGTTAGATCTAAATTTAATAAGAAGATTAACCTGTTCAACAGTGAGATCCAACTCCCTCGCAATCTGCACACATTTTTCAAGTGGAATCTTTTCAACCCCAGCATTTTCCAATCTTTTCAGAAGTTCGGTACGTTGATCAGCAGTCATGACCCACAATGATGCCCACGAACGCTTCAAAGACACCTATAATTTTGTTTGCAATATACAGTTATGCTCAAAAGCATATAGAACCAAATCAAGTGATTGTGCAAAAAATGATAGAAACAATTGCAACATCCCGCATAGCATTATTAACACAGAAACACATCAACCTGCCAACATGTCTAAGATTTACCCGGTAGGTAATTAATCAGGTAAGGGTGAAGAATTTCTGTATATTGGCAGGTTGAAGAATTAAACAGGTAAGGGTGAAGAATGCCTGATTAATTACCTATTGAGTAAATCTTAGACATGTTGGCAGGTCAAGACCTGTGTGAGAGTTAAGCAACCTGTTTTCTGTGTTGTTGGCTTATTTAAATTAAAAAAGGACAGGAATAAAGGAAGTTCTGGGGCATGATTCAACACACACCCTTCAAATTGCATGCCAACACTTTAATTTATACAGGTCAAATAATTCATTATCTGACATGGGTCAGCTTAGGTCAAGTCAGGTCATGTCAGATCCCTTTACAACTTACTACTAAAATTACGTTGATGCAAACCATTCCTGACCCAACCCAATGAGAAGCTTACAAAGACTATCCCTTTAATCTTGGTACCTCAGGAACAGCAGAAGCCGGAAATGCATGTGACACGCTGGTGTAGTTAGCCGTTGCATAACAATATTCAAGGGTCTGCCAATAAGCATCAACAGCTGCATCCTTTGAGAGTATGAAATCATGCCGAATTATTGGACGGGAACCAGATCTGGCACGTTTTGAAGGAATAGTTTTCAGAAACGACTCCTCTATATGCGGCCTGAGCTCCAGTGCATGCTTAAGGACTGTTTCTGCTGATGTGTCACCTACATCATCCTTGAGGTCAGAGACTCTGACTAGGCGGATCAGCTAGAAAAAAAGTGGACGTTAGTTGGTCAAGAGAGGAGATCAAATAAAGAAATACAATCACAGTGTAGGACCAGAACCTTCAGACGAAGAAGAATGTCAATAATGCGAGAGAGTCGGGCAGTTGCATTATAGTTCATCAAAGACTTGTAGTCTTTTAACGGTAGCTCAGAGAGCTTCAAGCCAAGCCTACATTTGGAAACCATGTTATCTATCTTTTTGGCAGATCCCACCACTTGTAGAAACAGCTCTAGTGGCATTTCTTTTATAGCCTTGTCCCTATCAAACATCTGGCGGGAGGACCCCGCTTCGTCAGAACCAGATGCGTCACCGTGGCCTGGTATTCCAATAACAAACCCCCATAAAAACTTGTGCAGGAGTTTTGCTCGGATCATTTTTGCTATCAGAAAACCATTAGCACGCATGGCCTGTATAAATACATTCTCCTCCTTGGGCCTTACTAAAAGATTCCTGGTAGGCATCACCTCAGCATTAACAGAATTATCATTTTGCCTCATTTTTGCCAGTCCACTCCTGCGGTTGTCGACCTCAAATTTTCTAAATCTTTTGTGAACCTGATCAAGCAGCTCAGCAGATGAAGAATTGGCCGAGGGTTGAAGTATGACATCAGTCAAACGGTTACGGTAACAGTTACTTACGCTAGGCATGCTCACTTTTATGCACTTGCACTTCCCTTCTAGCTGCAGTTTGTTCAAGGATCGCATCAGGGTTTTTTTGTCCATCAAGCTACTCTTCTCCTTATCAAGGCTTTGCAACCATTTATGCAGCTCAACTACCAGAAGGAATCCCTCTTCCTGCAGAAAAAAAAGAACTATTAGGAATTAGAAGTATATTTTTCTTTTTTAAAATAAGCATAAAAATATATCATTCTCGTCAATCTTTCTTTAATTAGAAACATTTTAATTTGAACAAACCGTCAGTTTTTGAAGAATCCTGTGTTCCCTCGTGGCAATAGATGGATTTGTTGGTGTGCACAGGTACCTCCAGTCCTTTTTTCGCTTAGCACCACTACTAGATGGAGTAATAGCTTCTCTTAATTCAATAGCTTGTTCGGCCCCACCACTATCAAGTTTAGCATCCTCTACATCATGTACCACAACTGCGAGGGAGTTGTCAGGATTGCTTCGAGGCAAGCCTGTCTGCTGAACTGAACTTGTTTTCTCAGTAGATGGAACCATTTCAGTTTTTCTGGATGTGCTTGCAGATTTGTGTAGCCCATAGTTTTTACGGGTCCAAATCCGATACTGTTTAACCTTGTCAACTGTCTCACTTTCCCACACCATATTGAACCTTGTACGCAAGATGGCCATGGGGGTTTCCAATTTCTTTCCACGTAAGCCAAGACGACTAGCTATCTTGTTCACATAAAAAACATAAGTTATGAGGTATATTGACATAAATTCTAGCCAAGTGAAATAACACAATAACTAGAATACATGAAGAAAAGACATGAAACATATGCCTCAAAAAAAAAAAAACATATAAAATAATTGTCTATGCCCCTCCCTTTTCCACACTTGAGAAGATCCCTGAAGTACCCCTCCATTATTTGTCTCCTTGGGGAATAAAAGGTGTACATGATAGTTCCCACTTTAAAGGTGAATACAAAATGTTGCTCTTTCTACTTTCTGGAGGGTATAACATCATAATTTGATGTTTCCACAAAATAAAATGAATAACATTTTTGCACTGCTGTAATACTGGGTAATGATAAAGATTTAGATACCTTATTAATGGTTATTCCTTTGGACCCTTCAGACTCTATCAAGTCATAAATGCGTTGCTCTAAGGGAAGTTCCACAAATTGGTCAGTCACCTCACCTCTTCTCCCTTTTCCTTTGAAGCTACTCATGTCAAGTTTTGACTGGATTTCATCTTCATTGTATGGCCTCAATAGCCGCAAACACGAGACATCCTATAAATGAATAACATTGAAAAAAAAACAAATGAAATGAAATGCAACTTTTGTGAGCTGCACGGATATAGTAATTTTGTTAGAGAGGATATGTTATTATCACCTTGCCTTCGACTTTGGCTCGAAACTCTTCCACCAGTGAGGCAGCTTTAAGCTTGTTCAAGATCTGCAATTCCAAATATTCTTAGTAAATCCTGATGAGTGGTACAAGACAAATAAGCAAGTAAATACTCTTTCACAGATGAACTCACAGAAGTCCATTCTTTGTGTCCACGTGTAAGCCTATAGCCAAAAGCTAACTTCACATCTGACACAACAAGTACCTATTAGAAAGTAAATAGCATCTGATCAGAACAAAAATGTAGCTGCACTTCATTCCTGATAATTGTAGAGATGCAAATTAAGAAATATAAAGAAAACTCCACTACATTACCCCCCACCCGCTTCAAAAAGAATAACAGTGTTAGCACCATAATTTAGAACATAATGATGACTGGGTGGTGGTGACAGTAACAATAAAATGTTGACCTTTCCTTTGGCTTCTTCGAGTTTATCACAAATGGCCTTCATGGCGGGTCGGGGATCCCCAATAGACACTTCTTCATTGCCAGTTTCTCCTTCTTCCCCATTCCAATTGGGTTTAACAATCTCAATCCTCTGCTGAGAATTCAGGTTCAATCTCATCCCATACCGAGATAGGTATAATGACTTTGTGCTTACTACAGAAGTTGGCTCTCCAGAGTATTCTACACACTCCCCTTGTTTTTTCTCCCTTACTAGAGTTGATTGCCGCATTATAAGCCTTTGTGACTCGAGGAATCGCATTACATAATGGAAATTGTTACCCTTTTTGCCAAGTTTGTCGCATAGGTCTCTTTGTGTGACCCCTTTATACCTAATGTAAAAGAAAAATCAATCAAGAGAATTACAGACATAATTTAAGATCTCTGTCATTACTAATCAAACTGTATATGTATGGTAATATGTTGCTGTTTGGTATCACTTTTGGCAAATATATATTGTTCAACAATTAGGACCCCCGATCTAATGGAAAAATAAATCTTTACCGTTATATAAAGCACGCAAGGACCTTTCCATTGTCAAGAAAAAATATGGTCTTCCAATGGTTATTGTACAAAATATCCCTAAAATGCATGTGGTCAACTAATTTTTCAAACACCAACGGTGTTGATTGACCGGATTTGGCCGGAGAATCTGTTTTCTCTCTCCAATTATCCAGGCCCCCACTTCCCACCCCTCGCACCCCTTCCCTCCTATCTCACATGAATCTGTTTTTTTTTTAATATTATTTGGGCTTATTTAACAATTCGTCAATTTATTTTGGAAGTTTTTTTTTTTTTTTTAAAAGGCATTTATTTTGGAAAATATCTATTAGCTTTCTGATTTATGTCAATATGTGCTTGACAAACTTGCGTTTCCACAGTATTTGTATCAGACCAAAGTTGGAGGCTCCTTTTTTGTTAATTTGTCGATAGATAAGTTGAATATCTGCCTTCAACATGATAGGTATTTAAATTCAAGAGTCAATAGCAAATTTTTTAAAACAGTTCGATCTTCTCTTTCCTCTATATTATGCGACGTCATTACTTTTATGAGGCTATCTCTATTCGTTATGTTGTTAAATCATTATATACATAAACTTGTATGAATTTGGCCAAAAAAATCTTATTATTATATTGATTTTGTGCTATCATAATTATTCAGTTTTCAAAGAAAATGATAAAGATATAATAAAGAAAATAAATGGTCCACTGCATTGCACGGGTATGATGCTTGTAAATAAAAAATAATGAAAGATAAAATTCCGATGAAGTTTGTACTAGACCTCAAATGTATGGTATCTGACATCTTAGGCTATCAATTCAGAGAAAATTACCTGGCGGCGCCAAGTTCCTCAAGTGTCGACATCTGCGTCTTAGAAATCTCACAATGCTTGAGATCATAAAGCCCTAGAAAACTCTTTCTGGTACTATCATCAGCAAAAACCCTCAGCATATACCTGTCTGCCTCATCAACTGCATGTATGGAAGGGTCAGAAGGATCAACTGGAGATCCATTTAATTCAAACTTTAGCACGGGAAGAGCAAGAAGGCGGGCCCACAGAGCTTGTTTGACAGTGGGGCCCAGTGGCAGGCCTGTGACAGATGCCTGTTGGACAAGGGATGGCCATAGTTCTGGTAAAAGTATCCCTGCAGCAGCGCCTGCACAGATTTCTTCTAAAGCTACTGAGACGAGGGGATCCATGATAGAGATTCTGGTAGAAGGCTGAAAAAGAGGATGATGGTCAGTAATTAAATTTCAATAATAAATTACATTACTTTAATAATTTGAGTACCCAGAATATTCTAGTTTAACCCCAACTCTAGCTCAACTTCATAAATCGTATGACAGGGTGCAGATTTTCCCAGAAGAAATTAATTTAAAAAATTGCAAAAAAAGGTGTTTTAATTGGACGGGTTTGGTATTAGATTGTGCTCACGACAAGAGTGGAGGCGGCTTCAGAATACCCAGAGAAGACACAATAAACAAACTAGAAAAAAAGAAGAAGGATATAAGCAAAGAACGAGAGAGAAAAATAAATCTGACCTAGGTTGAGAGGAGACGGAGGTGACGGGGTTGGGGTAGCGGAGGTGAAAACGGCGGCGGGGGCAGCGGATAAAGGAGACGGAGGTTGAGAGGAGAGGGGGTTGGAAGGTTGGGGCGGGAAATGGGGAGGTTTGGGCCGAGACGGGCGACGAGAGGAATTCACATCACCTCAAGGTTACCTGACATAATTACGATCGGACGGTTCTTTGAATCTCAAAACAGACCCCCTACACCGGATTAAGGTTGGCCCAGATAGAATTAATCTGAGCCGTCCGTTTCAATTTGCTTAAGTTTGGCCCAGATAGGATTATTTCAAAATGCTTCTCACAAGGAATTTTTTGACAATAATATTACAATCATATTTTTTTTCACGAATTAGAAACAAATATAAGACATTTATATTCACTAAATTTTGATAAAGAACAGTTGTTGCAAATTAAGCTTTTCATCATTCTTGCTTGTATTCTTTTGAAATAGATTAAATCATGAGTAGATGTATTAAAACCATTTGAAATGTATCGGTTAAATAAACATCCCCATTTATTACGCAAACATCATCGTTTGATTTTTAATTTTTTATATATCCCTTTCAACGGAGAATGGTTATTGCAAATCAATGACAGATTTGTTTATGAAACTTACAGTTATTAGTTTAACATAAATTAAATTAAAAATCAATCTTTTGATCTATTAAAATTTTGCATTGGACAGCACTTATTAAAACTTTTAATATATTGTCTGTTGAGACAAATGAATGGCCGAGATTTTTATTTTTACCCCAAAAAAAATATATTTTAATATAATTAACCAAATTTTTGAAAAAATTAAATTTATACCCAAACCGTAAATATTATTTGCGGTTTGAATTCGGAATTCAAACCGTAAATAATATTTACGGTTTGAATTCTTATTCAAACCGCAAATAATATTTACGGTTTGAATTCGGAATTCAAACCGTAAATATTATTTGCGGTTTGAACTTTTTTTTTTTTTTTTTTTTTTTTTTTTTTTTTTTTAGAGAAAAATAGCTAAAATGCTGAAATGAAATATAACACAAAAAATCGAATTGTTTTTTAAAATATTTGTTAGAAAATACGTTACGAATAGAGCCGATTTTGTGCTAAAATACGGTAAATTACAATAATTATGTCAAAAGACATGACGTCTGTTTAAATACAAAGACCCTAAAAACTCTAAAATTATACAGAAAATATATATAAAAGATACATCAAAGACCCTAAAAACTCTAAAATTATAAAGAAAGGTCCAAAAGTCCATGAAGGAAGACTCGGATCGCGAATCTGAGCCCGCAAATGGGCGAAACGGATCGTAGATTGGTTTCGGGTCCAACATTGGGCTGTGGAGTTCCTGTCAAAATTTCAGCCCGATCCGACGGACGGATCAAAAGTTATGCTCATTTTCATGAAGCATGCGCAGGCCCATATTGCATCATTTCATACGTAATTTAGCGTAATTTACCGTATTTTAGCATAATTCTACATAATTATTGTAATTTCAGCAATTTAGTAAATTTCCCGTATTTTGGCATAATTATTGTAATTTACCGTATTTTAGCACAAAATCGGCTCTATTCGTAACGTATTTTCTAACAAATATTTTAAAAAACAATTCGATTTTTTGTGTTATATTTCATTTCAGCATTTTAGCTATTTTTCTCTAAAAAAAAAAAAAAAAAAAAAAAAAAAAAAAAAAAAGTTCAAACCGCAAATAATATTTACGGTTTGAATTCCGAATTCAAACCGTAAATATTATTTGCGGTTTGAATAAGAATTCAAACCGTAAATATTATTTACGGTTTGAATTCCGAATTCAAACCGCAAATAATATTTACGGTTTGGGTATAAATTTAATTTTTTCAAAAATTTGGTTAATTATATTAAAATATATTTTTTTGGGGTAAAAATAAAAATCTCGGAATGAATGGTACGAATTAAACTAATCAGTTTGTTAGATCAACTTTTTTTCCTTCTACATTCAAAGCATTTCCTGCCGATTTTTTTTATTAATATTCAATATTAAATAAAAATAACATAAATGCTCGTTTTTTTTTGGAAATTTTTAAAAATACCCAAACCGTCGGGATTCCTGATAGTCCATTTTCTTTTAGAACTGTCACGATTCCTTTATTTTTATTATAAATATAAAATTTATTTTTCTGTTGAAATCAATTTTATAACTTACTGTTATTTTTAGATATTTCAATTGCAGTTTTGAGGCCATAAACGATGTTTTTTTTGCAATTCTGAGTGTGCAGTACATTTTGTAAGGTAAACCTTAGTTTATCTTCAAAATCCATATCTCCTCCTTCCAAGCTTTCCGAAAAGTGGTTGAATGCCCAACAGCGGAGTTCCTTACAAAAAGTTATGGCCGGTCAAAGTTAGTTCCCTCTCAGTTTGAGCTATTTTAGATAGATACATTCGTATTTCAAATTAAATGTACGTATTAAAAAATTGGACCCTTGCCTCTGAGTTTGTTTTCTTCAACTGATATTCCTCTAATTTTCAAAAAAAAAAAAAAAACGTGGGCGGCCAGGAATCTCGGCGGTCCACTTTCTTTCTGGACAGCCAAGAATCCTGGCGGTTGTGAAAGAAAGTGGACCGCCGAAAATCCTGATAGTTTGGGCATTTTTAAAATTTTCCAAAAAACGTTGGCATTTGTGTTATTTTCTATTTAATGTTGGGTATTAATAAAAAAAGGGTATTTTCCATCGCAAATTAAATTTTCTATCAAATTCTTCTAAATTCAGCAACAATTGAAATGGATCAATCTAAAATCGCCCAAATTAGTGCCAATTCTTTCGATTTTAGACTGATTATGTTGAGCTTCAGGATAAAAATTGCCAAGCTGCGTAAATCAAGTAGAAATTGGATCACCTCTGACCGATTCCAGTCTGACTTGTATGATTTTTCGAACCATGATTTAGATTGGTTGTGTTGGGCACAGTGACAATGTTCGCGTTTTATTCGCGTTTAATTCGCAAATAAAATGTTTTTTGAGTGTTTCCGAACCGAATGGCGTATTATTCGTTGACCGAATCTTTGACCGAATAAAACACGAATAAAACACGAATTTAACGAATTTTACGAATAATACGTGTTTTTCTCACGTTTTTCTCACGTTTTCCCAGCAGAGAAAAAAATAACTAAAATGCATAGTGACAATTGTCAAAAAGTAACTCAATTTGGCCTCGATTTCCCAACAGAGCACCCACATGACACCTACATCTCCCCATTTTAGTTACTTTTTGACTATATTGATCTTCTATAACAAATACAAACCGTTCTCGTATAGTAAATCATCAGTAATTAATTAAATATGCACTGAGGTCTCGTATTGTAATTCCGAATCATTCTGAAATTATACCCGAATTATTTCCGAATCACAAATTTTTAACCCTGCCGAACCGAACCCCAATTATTCATTTGTTACTGTGGTGTTGGGGGCTCAACATGGTAGGGCAATTTGGTTTTCAGAGTAGGACAAAAGCCAATCTATCTTATTATAAAACCTTAATTGGCAATGGGGTGTTACTGTTCTTTCTGCAGTAGCACGCCTTCTCTGTGCCATCTGATCAGAGACGAAGGGCTCCAGATTTTCTTCTCTGACATCAGATGATGTCATCCCCCAATTTTTACGCCTTCGTCCCCTCACAGCGACGTTTGTTTGTTTACTCCTCTTCTCTGTCTTCCACCGACTAAACCCTCAGTCCCTCACCACCTCTTTTCCCCGTTCCTTTCCACACTGTTCCAAACTTCTCGCCCTCTCCTCCTCGCCTGACAATGTTTGCTTCGCTCCGTCGGCTGCCGCTCTCTTCCCAGCTGGACGACGCGTGGCTCTCCGATTGAACGCCGCGTGCCCCCACTGTGACTCCTTACTCAACTTCTCCACCGTCAATAGAAGCTGCAAATCACTCTCCTCCTTTGCTGCTCGTCTTCTCGCCCTCTCATCCTTGCCTGACACTGCTTGCTTCCCTCCGTCTGTTGCCAAGTGACGAAGCGTCAAAACGGAGGTACTGTCTCTTGCGATTAATTCTTCCTATTCTGATTTTGTTCCCCATTTCTTTATGACAAATAGATGTTGTAAGTGCAAGAATTATGGTCACATAGGTCAGATCTCATACCACTCCAGTGCCAGAAATGTATTTTGGCAAGGTCTTCCTTAATTATCATTTCTCCCATTAGCAAACAAATTGTCCATCTAAGCGCAAAATTGATAGTTCCAACTGCAATTGACTACGTTGCAACACACAAAAGGTATAACCATTTATTAAGATCCCCAAAAGCAGTACTGTTTGATCATTGGTCCATGTCAGTTCTCAACCGTGCCAGAATCAGAGGACTGTACCGAACATGTTTCAATTTACAAATACATATGACGTCAGCGAGGACAAGCTGAACAGCTATTATACCTATATTGACAACCTAAATTCAGTATTTTAAAGTACTGATATAATTCAATTCCAATATGCACCTATATGGTATCATTAGTACTGACATAATTGTACTTAAATATGACCTAAATATGACCTAAATTCAGTATTTTAGTACTGATGTTAACTCATATGACCTAAATGGCATCAGTACTAAGTCATCAGTATTTTAGCACTGATGTTAACATCAGCAATACCTATATGGCATCATTAGTACTAATGTTAACTCATATTGTGCTAAAATACTGAATTTAGGTCATATTGTACTCTAAAATATAAATTTAGCTGCATATAGGAAAATACCATGATAGTATAATCACTCAAAAACTGCAAAACGACCTGTTCTGGTAAACCAGTCAGTGAAGACTGGTATAGGGACCAAAATGCAAACTAAATTATACTGGCATGTAAAGGACTTCAAAACACACAATTTAGACCCAAATTTTACATTCATAGCATTTTCTATGCATTTTCTATGATTTTCTAAAGTTCAGCCTTTGAAATATGAAAAAACCAGCAAAATACCAACACAGTTCCCAGTTTACTCCTGTGTTTAGACCCCTTTCTGGTACAGCTAGGATGCCCCAAAATTCATGAAACTTTACCAGTATGTAGAGTACCATTTCCTGAGAATTTCAATATAAAGAAATTGAAATTTGGTTGAGCAGATCCTTCATAATGATTTTTCTAAAGACAGCACTTTCCAGAAACAAAACTGCACAGCTCAAAGTTCACAGCTGTCATATTTTACCTCTGCCTTTGTGCAACCTTTAAGCCTAGAAATAATGCCCCAAAAATCATGAAATTCAACAGAATTTTAGATTACATCCTCCTTTGTAAAATCATATGTTATACCAAAATTTCTATTTATTACATTGCTCAGAATCAAGCTCCAAAATTGCACTAAAATGAAAGGTGTTGAACACATGGAGAAATCATGTTCAATGTTAAATTAATGTCAAATAAATACATAAAAATATAAGAATACATCTACAAGCTTCTTTAATCTCATATTTGATGTCTATACATTAAAATCGCACCATTATGTAGCAAAATCCCATGATTAGAGTTGTTCTCTGCTAGCATGAAACCAGCGCCCAGGCTGACAGGTACCCTTTTTCAAAAATTAATAAATTGAAGGGTGAAGATAAAAACAGGCCAAACTTAACTCCTGCATGCTCTCTATTAACCCCCCTACAAGATTGTAAAGCTCAATCATCAGAAACCAATCCCTGAGTGCTTTGAATATTCATTGCAAAATCCACTTTCCTGTTAAAATGAAGAAAATATGTGAAATTGCCCAAGTACAAAACTGACAGGAAAATAGATTTTGAAATAAGAATTAAGCCTATCTAAAACCTTCCCTGAATCATGAAAACCTCTTGAATTGATAGTATAACTTATAGAGATCATTATTTCTGCATTTCAGATTACTTGTATCAGTTTTGTGATTATTTCTCAGTGGACTAATTTCACCTAAAATCAGTTTTACAGCAGGCTAACACGAACATGCAACTTAAGGATTTTAATAAAAAAATTAACCTTATTCATGTTACATTTGTCTTTTTCTTTAACAAGCCATGTTTGATTTGCAGATGTATGAGAAATCTCTTCCTCTATTTGAAGATAACCCTTCTACATCTGTATACTGTAAATTTTCAAAATTCATTATTTTATTTGTAAATGATATTAATTTTTACTTTTTTTAACATAGTCTTCTTATTTTCTCAGAAAAAAAGGTTTAGATTTTAATTTAATTGGCTTAAAAAATTTCTAGGCTATCTTACACAAGCATCTCTTAGAAACTGTGGCCGCTCTTATTGCCAACAAGTTCCTTTACACTTTGGTAACCATTCCTTTCTAAAATCCTTTTTGTCAGGAAATGCTGATAATTCTCAATTGTTGTAGGATATGGGTAACAAATTGAAAAATAGTGTTTAAATTTGAGGCAATGCAAATGAGACCTTGGCACTTAGTGTTGTTGATCGTAATTCATTGGTAATGTTTTCTCAAAATGTATCAACTGGTATTCTTGGTGAATATTTTATTATTTGGTTGGTACATAATGCAATGTAATTGATAAATTTATCTAGGCAAAAGCTTTGCCTGAGCCACTATCGGTTAAGGCGCAATCCTTGGTTGAAGCATTAGAGGGAAAGGTTATCTATATAACCCGATCTAAATATTTAATAGTTTTGATCTCTATGTTTGTTATGAATTGTAAGACCTTTTTTTTTAATTTATGTGACAGAGTGTAGATGCCTTTATGGATGCATTAAGAGCTTTAGCAAATGATGCATACTGCCGGTGATTTTTTTCTATTTATCTATCATATTGAAATTCAACTGATTTTTTGTGTTATTGTTTATTATAGTGGTTTGTTAGTGAAGAACCTCGACGATAATTTGGAACTGTCAAAATTGTATGCCTGCCATAAGGTATGTCCTAATAAATTTCAAGTGATTTTCTAACTATCTAAAAAACTAGTCAAAAAATTCTAATTAAAATGTAAAATTTGATCAACAAGTTCATTATCATGTGGAGATCATGTTGAACGGTTCAGATCGATTGTTTGGACTTTTAAAATAAAATATTGATCCATTGTACGGACTAATATACACTATGCATAGTACCGTAGCATCACTGTTAAAACTATTAATTGGGATGGTACATTCAGGTTCAATATTGGCATCAGAGTATGCACACCATTAAAACTATGTAATTTAAAATTGCAGGGTAAATTATCAGATTAAGCATTCAAGTTGTTAACAGACTATCACAATGCTACTGTCACTCTCTCAGCCTTGCCGGCTGCTGCAACTGGAGGTGTAAGTCAAATTGCATACAATTATGAATAGGGTTCAAATGCCCCATGTCTTTCATGCCTCACATCATTATCTCCGTTTTCAAAATCCAAACAGTCAATCCGAACCGCTCAATATAATCTCCATGTTAAAATGTGCTTGGAGACCAAATTTAAATTTTTTGGAATTCTTTTACTATTTTTGTAGATAGGTTCGAAATCACTGTTTTTCAGAAAGGATGTATATTTCTGACAGAGATATTCATATAATTATTTCAATTAGCGAATTTTGTGGAAAAAGCCCTACATGACCAACAAATTGCAGGACAACTCCCCACCTATTCAACTTCCAAGAGGAAAACAAATCACATCACATACTGATAACTAAATTTCTGACATGGTCATCGTATAGTTTTATTAAAAAGAATGGATTTCTTAGTTTGCCTAACCTGTTAAGAGAAACTTAGATTAGGACTGTAGGGTCATAATACTCGGATGGCACCAATGCATCTCTTAGTAAGTGCTTAAATAATTGTCAACAGGGTTTTTCTTAGTAGCACGGTTCATAGGAGAATAGAGTAGATCCAAATTCTAAGGTGCACATGTGCGTAGAACACAAATTTACAATTGATGTTCGCAGTAGTAATTCTTTTGTTTTGATTATCTTTGGACTGTCATATATGGATTAAATTATTTTGTTTTGATGTTCAGGTTAATTGTCAGAGTTTCTTCATCTGCCGCTCAAGCTTTGAAGGTCTTTCTCTGTGATTCTTTATTAATGTGTTTAACCCAAAGGAGAAGAATTAATAAAATTTAGTCTAATGCCATCGATTAGAGTGGCCTTTCAAGTAAGCTGCTTTCTTTTCGCGTCATATAATTTTGAAAATCGAACAATAGTTAATAGTTACCGATTCTTTGTGTAATTTGAAATATAAATGACAATGTGATATTGCATTGTATGGTACCAAAAGCTTATGGAATCTGAACCCTCTTTATGATACTATCGATTAGCTTATTCAAGAGTATTCTATCTATAGAAGGGCACATAGTATTTAGTATATAAGTGATATTGTTGCATTTTAATAATATTGATTAGGTTATTCTGCCTTATGTTATCTACATAAGGGAACATAGTTTTTAGTATGTGAACTAAACATATCTCCGATGTGTCACCATGTGGACCCATAGGCATTGGCTTTCTCTATGGCAAGATGGACCTCTTGATAATTTTTTAGCGTGCATAGGACTGAAAATTTTATTGGATAATATATGCAATAATGAGCCTTTCTTTGATATTACACAACCTTGATAAAAGAAAAAAAAAAAGGGGGGGGGAAGCAATAACCTGTCTGTTATTATTTATATTTTTTTTTGTGTAAATTGGTTTTATCTTGTACCAGATGTATTTTTTTTACATTTCAATTTCACAAGAAATATGTGCTGCAATAAGTAAAAAGAAGAAAAGAACAAAAATATCACTCATATATGCTAACATACACAAAAGAAAACGGTTGTGGCGTAGCCACAACGACGCACCTAGTTATATCTTAATTTCCGATCCCTGAATGAACAGTTTCGTCTACAGTGTCACAGACAGATAGGTCCCACCTGTCAAAGACACCGCTTTAATTTTATTTTTTTATGTCTTTCTTCTCTCTAGATTTTTCCGTCTTTCTTCTCTCTAGAAATTTCTATCCTCTCTCTCCGTACACTCTCTTCTCTCTTGAAAGTTGTTCATCCTCTCCTATCCTGTTACTGATCAAATCCTCTCGAATCTTCTCCAATGGCAGCCACATCATTATGATTCCTCTTCAAATCACTCAAGAAATTCTTCAAGATGCCATGAGAGATCACCGGCCCCTGCGCACATCCGCAGTCCCGCGATGCCATGCCTCTAGCCGTGAAATACCGCTGACACTGTCCCGCCAACGCCGCCGCCCAGGCTATCGTCCCTACATCCGACACAGAGAGGGTCTACGGCGTCAAGTACTTGCTAGGCGATCCGATCTATTGAAGGATCCGACAGCGATGGGCAAGATCATTGCAATTGCATCCGCAGCCAAGGCCAAGGTTGATGCTACTATTAATCCTTTTAAAAGCCGCATTTATACGGTGTTTCTCTCTTTATTTAATCACTTAAGTGTTCTTGATTTTAGTATTAGAGAAAACACTAGACATGGTTTTCTTACTACGGCTTTGTAGACATCAAGGGAAATGTATGATTTCAAATGAGTAATAGATCTCCGCAGAAAAAATCAGATTTTTTTTTTATATGTTTTTTATGTTTCGTTGAAATTAGATTTTAGGGTTTTGTACCAATTCACTCAAATTCTTTCAAATTAGTGTTGCTTTTCTGCTTATTTCACTTATGTATAGATTTGCTTCATATTGTTGCTGAAATAATTTTCATTTTTGTCTGTACCCGATTTTAGGATTTTAGGGTTTTAGGATTTTGTGGAAATTCGCTCAAATTAGCTCTAATTAGCGTTGTTTTGGAGTGTGCTTGCTACAAGATAAGCAGAGTTCTTTCCTCCCGGTAACTCTATATTTTCAATTTCTTTTAGGTTTTTAGAAATAAAGGGGAAAAATTATTAACAGTTATGTTTTCCTTATGAAAAGAAAAAAAAAACTGATGTCGATGCAATTTCTCAAAAAAAATTATTGTCTTTTGAACTAGGAATATAATTTTGTATTTCTTATGTGAAGAAATATAATATTATTACAAATTACCAGTAACTTTAACAAACAAAAATTATCAAGATAATTGCTTCACTAAATCACATTTTGTTGAATGGTTCACTCTTATTTGATCGGATGATTATGTTACGTTATTGAGATTATCTAAAATTCAAATAGCAAAGTATAAAAGTAATTTTGTTATAATCCATATTTAGCAAAGAGGCGATCTGTTCATGGATCTGACGGCAGTGAAATCGGTGGTGAGTCGGCGGCCGAGTGGAAGAAGGAGATGATGGAGAAGGCAAAAGAGGCTGAGGCTGAGAAGAAATCGGCAGAGAAACCTGTAGATGTTGGTATGGTAAAGAAGGATGAAGCAAAGAGTTCGAGCAAGAAGGCCAAGGTCGAGGAGCCAGATAACAATGACAAGAACCTAAGGAGTTAAAGTTTCTTTCTCTCTCTATTGTCTTTGATTCATAAATTTAAAAAAGGGTTAAATTTAAGGATAGCGCGATTGAAATTGCTAATTTGGATATGAATTTTATCATTGATGTGCTAATTTTGATCAAAGAAATTTCTAAGCCCTAAGGTGACACATATTTGCAGACCGCATGTCTTGATCTTTCTATAAGTTAGATTTTGATTCATATCATTTATTATTGAGCACTTGAATGTATGTGCTGCTGTATTGAAGTGCCAGAACAACTCATGATTAGTACAGTTTGAAATCCTTCCTGAGTACTCTATCATGTACTATGATCATTTTAGGTACACAAGTTGCTTCTAAATTTCTTAGAAATTAGGTAAATCGCAAAAGTTATCTCTTGGAGTCTACTTGGTAAAATGACATTATAATATTGCTCTCTTATGGTTTGATTCCCTTTTTTTTGTGTGGGTGTGTTTCTGCAGCTTTTGGCGGCAAGCATAATGGGGATTCAAATGATATCAATAAATATTGTGGTATCAGGAATTGCTAAATTGTTTGTTGGAGAGCTTGCTGAGACAGGCAAGCATATACTCTTTATTTACCTTTTACACAGATTATTTGCTTTATAGTTAATAAATATATTGATACGAAGTTTTCCAAAGAATATTTGTGTTCATAATTTACGGTACCATACCAATATTTGCGATGTCAACTATTATTTGTGGCCAAAAGGTATTGACATCTTTTATAAGATATTATACTATGCTTGATGTATGCAACATATTTTGTGAATGATCATTGATTAATGAAGGTGTCTAAAGATGATGACTTAACATTTCTAATACAGCTTTTGATTTGTGTTGTGTAGTTTCTTACTGAAAACAAAACATTTCGTATACAATTCACCAATCTTTCAAAACAATTGCCGAAGCAACGCGAGGCCTCTACCTAGTAATCTATAACCAATAATTAATTTTCAGAATCCAATGTAAAATAGTAGTCCTATCCTGATTTTATGTGGGTTTGCCTCTACATTTGGATCCATTATACAATTTAAATCCAGAAAGTATACAGCCCTTTTACGGGAGTGGGAGGGGTCCGATGGAGTCGTTAAGATTCATACACGTAATCGAATTTTTTTTATAAACCATAATTAAAAAATATTTTTTTATGAAACCAACATGATTATTTTTTTTTTTACAAAAACTATAAGAACCAAAATGCTATTTCGGTTTTTTTTTTTTTTTATTCCGAACCGAAATAGCATTTCGGTCCGGCCCTTTTTGGATTTTCTATGACGGCTTGTATGAAAACTTGTAAAACCAGTACCAAAAAAAAATTCAAAAAGGAGACCCGACTGAAATGCCATTTCGGTCAGGAATAAAAAAAAACAACGGACCGTAATGGCATTTCGGTTCTTATGATTTTGGTAAAAAAAAGAAATAATCATGTTAGTTTTGTAAAAAAAAAAAATTAATTACGATTTATAAAAAAAATTCCACTTAATCCGCACAAATTTTGTAATTATTTATGTAAATCTTAGTACGGATCGAACAGCTCCGACTAGACATTTGATGTCTAGTAAACCACCACTAATTACAATATCATCAAAAACTCATACAACTTGCCTCGAATATCCTTGCCGAAACAAAGTGAGGCATTCCACTAGTATAGCATATTTATTTAACTCGAATTCAAAGCCGGTCCAAATACCTGCCGTGTATAATGAGATCTGAGTCGTCTTTTTAATCCGATACGACTCTCAAATCAGGCTCCTCTATCTAAATAGAATCAAATTAATTTTGATCCGGCAACACTGTCAGATGCTTCAGGAAATACTCACTCATTGAACTTTAGACAGCAATAGATAAATGTTCATTATTGTTCATTAATCTATATATTTACCCGTCCTAATAAATGACACCACCATTGTATAAAGCAATTTCACATTTTTTGTATTCACAAGAAAAAAGGACGAAAATATATACAAAACAATTTTTTTTTTTAAATTACCTATCATTTCCATTCATCTATTAATTAATCTATTTCTCTATTTACATTTTTCGGGACCTACTTTGTAGCTATCTAACACTACATTTCTTGAACCCATTACCACAGTAAAAAGTTTATTTACCGCAGCAGCCAAACGGTCAAGACCCATCGTTACCTCCTCAGCCACCTTCTCGGTCTCTATAATTGCAACACGAAATTCCTCATTAGAAATTTTACCTGAGTCAATCGCCTCTCTCAACCTCCTAACAGCCACATTTGTTTTCTCTACCTCTTCTACTGACGCAAGATCGAGATCGGAATCATTATCACTTGACCACATCTCCCACTCAGAAAGCGCCTTTCTGGCACAGCTGAGATGATCGGAGATCAGAGATGAGAATTTGAGTCTCAGACAGCGGAGTCTAAGTTGTTCGATTTGAGCCAAGACGGTATTGCACATGTTGAGAAGAGCAATTGTCGAGTCTAGGTGTGCATCACGGGAAGAATCTGTAGGTGTGGAGGTGCTGGACATGGTGGCGGCGAGGCGGGAGATCGAATCAGAGAAGTGAGAGAGGGAATTCGGTGGTGAAGATAGGATGCTTGATAGGGTGAGCTTAGGAGGGTTGGAATGGTCGTCGCTGTACCTCTCCGTCGGAGTCATGGTGTTAGGTTGGGGACTTGGAAATAAAATTGGCGCAAGAGGGGCTGAGGGGGTGTTCACTTTTGGGATTTATATAGAGGCAAAGACGATTTTGGCACTGTAGTGCAGTGGAAGAAATATTTGGCTGTAGGGGTAATATGGGAAGATTGGTTGTTGCTATAGTCAAAGCATATCCGAACTTCCGAAGGTTACCATGAGCACGTGTTTCCAGGTGCAGCACGGCAGCTGGTGAGTTGACAAAGTCTTATCTGAAACTGAGCCTAAACCGTCCGATCGATGTCAAAGTCGCACGAACGGTCTAGATTCAAGAAACGGTTACAGTTATTAAGAGCATCTACATCTCTGAAACTCTTGGAGTTTCTAATCTGATGTGGCAATTGCTAAATCAGTTTCAGGGATGTAGATGAATTTCTTATTTAGCAACTTTGCTCAATAGTTTCTTAATAAGAAATCGTTTATAAACTGTGACGTGGCGAAATGATTCGCTGAGATTCCTTTCTCTTGCAAATATATCTTAATAAGAAATTTTATAACCTGTGACGTGGCAATTAGGAAACTCTAATTTTAGTTTCAGGGATGTGGAGGTTTAAAAATTAAAAAAGGTTTAATTTCTAAAAAACAGTTAACAGTTATTTAGAAACTCTAATAGTTTCAGGAATGTAGATGGTCTAAGTTCTAAATCGTTCGTACGAATCTTAATGTCGATCTAACAGTTTGACCCGACATTGGAAAAAAATTGTCCAAATCCGTACGGACAAATCCAAAGACTGCAGCTGAATTAGAGAAAACATTCAACGGTCAAAACCATGGGAGAGAGAAGAAAACAAAAGTAGCCGACCTTTTGCATTTTATCTAGTACATAATTTATTAGCTTCGAAACTTTTAATAAATAAATGCGGATTAGTAAACAAACAAATGGCACATGCTGGTTGGACAATTCCAACCACTGTCTTTTTCAGAAAAAAAAAAATTTAATACAAGCCCGTAGGCAGTCTTTTTCATTTTTGCCATTTTTTCACTGATAACGACGGATCTGGACTTCCGAATGGTTTAGGTTTTTGTTCCTTGAGTGACACGCAACTGTTGTTAAGGCTGTTTCTCATAAAATAAATTGATTATTTTAAACTGAGAGATACAAACGGATTTTGTTCCTCATGTATGTAAATGGGAGCACATTGGATAAATTCGCATCCTCTGAGATATCTCAAACTTTGAGTGTTTTTCAGAACATCTCAATCATTCAAATACGTTATACACAAATTTTGAAGCACAAATATTACTTGCCCCTACGCTATTCCTAAATAGGCACCGTACACATCGGACACGCAAAAATTGAGATATCTCAGAGGATACACACTCTTGGATAAATTGGGAACTTAAATAATTGGACCGTGCAAATATTTTTTTTTTATGAGTAGAACTAAGGATGTTCGTATGTCACCAACTCTATTTGTAAACTCAACAAAGAGAAGGGTGAAAAATAAATGTGGTAGGCACGTAACGGTCGGCCCTTTCGGCTCTTTCCTTTTCAAATGCAAAGAATTCTACTCTTAAAGACGTAGTTGGCGGAGTTGGGGGGTTGAGACGCATTAGTAGCGCATCTTATCTTTCGGCTGTGTGAGTAAAGACAGCCCTTAGTCCCTGCAATTGCGGTTGATCAATCTTGCTTGTAAATGCATTTTTTAATCGTGGTTACATAGATGGTTCTTACCACCGTGAACTTCTAGCATGATAGTGTGGATTTTGGCTTTTTTCTTATCCGTATTCCGAATTTACACCAACGGGGCTTAGCTTCCCAGGTTTATTTGGTTTAATTTGCACATAAATGTTGCCAAAAGGCAATTCAAAAGAAAAGTTGTCCGATCCTAAGGTGATTCCCAACAGAGCCGAGGGTTAACAAAGAAGACCTTAAAACGATCCGTTTCCTATCTCTCCCGAAATTAGGAATTCCTATATCTACCGTTCCACAAGCGGATGGACCTTTTCCACACCAGCGTGCGATAAATTTATTGAATTGATTTTAAATAATAAATTCGAATCGTTGAAACCCGTCTACCTTATGAGTGATGCGTCTATATGCAAAAAATTTAAACTTTTGAATTAATTTAGTATAAAGTCAAGCGGTCAAAATTAGAAGGTTTATAAATTAATTTTAATACATTCATTTCTGAACTTTTTTAACCACTTGACTCTATACAAAATTAATTCAAAAATTAATTTTTTTTTTTGCACGTAGATGCATCACTCGTAAGGTAGACGGATTTCAATAGTTCGGATTTGTTATTTGAAGTCAATTCGATATGTTTTAGAGTTGAGTTCACAAAGAGAGTTAGTAAACTTAGGAACACCCTGGTTCTACTCTATTTTTATGATCAAAATATAGTAAATAATTGAGTAATTGACCAGTAACAGGTCATATTGATTTGATGTATCTTATCTCCATTCTTGTATTATTAAGTACGTAGTTGTCATAATCTGTCAATGACTATGATTAAAAGATGAAATTTCAGATTGAATATCAGTCCTCCAATTAAATTGTCTGCTTCTTTAGATCAAATGTATCTTTTTTATGTTCTTTTACGTGTAGAAGTCTAAATTTACTTAAACACGTACTCGCTACGCATACTGTGTACATAATATGGTTAAAATTAAAATTAAATAGCCTTATTTTAGCGGTGTTGTAATAGGAAAGCTATCGATATCTTACTCTTTTTTTTGTTCTCCTTCAATTTTTCGTTTAATTTTCTGATTCTTTCGGCGATATAAACTGGATTGCTACATTTGACAGTGCAACATTCAATTTATTGACCCAAAAAATGTATCAAAGGCCTCCTATATTTGTCAACTAGGTTTAAATATATACACATGCATTTCAAAATTTGATCAAGTATCCTCTTACATTTTTACAAAAGTGTCAAGCACATATTGTGATATAAGAAAATATGTTGCAAATATTCAACAAAAAGTTTTATAGATTGCTATATAATTATGTCAAGTTAGTGTAATAAGATCCGACATCTTATGACTAAATAAATCAGATATTTTATCAAAGGAAAAATTGGTTATTTGCCACTCCAAAACCTTCAAATTGTAAAAATGTCATCCCGAAATTTGAAATTGTAAAAATGCCACTCTAAACTTCATTAATTCCTAATTTTGCCATTTATACTCTATTCTTGTACTATTTTTATTAAAAATTAACTGAAAAATTCATACCCTCCGAAAATACAGAGCACAAGAATACAGTATACGTATTTCTTTGGATCGATACCTTTGTTATTTTTAATAAAAATAGTACAAGAATAGAGTATAAATGGCAAAATTAGGAATTAATGAAGTTTAGAGTGGCATTTTTACAATTTCAAATTTCAGGATGGCATTTTTACAATTTGAAAGTTTTGGAGTGGCAAATAACCAATTTTCCCTTTATCAAATTAGCAAAATATCAGACTTAACAATACCTTATAATGATTAACTACTACAAAACCCAAATTGTTATTTTGGTACATCCATATATAAATATACTAATAAAATGGCTAGGAGATGCTTCTTCAAAAAGTTATAATATATCTACGTACTGTGATATTTCTATATACGTACTTCCCACGTACACATAAAACCTTTTTCGACGAGATAAAATATTATTAATTTTTTAATGTTCGAAAAGAATAGAAAATCTAATTATTTCTATTTGTCGATTTTTTTATAGTGATGTAGATAGAAAGAACTACGTAAGCGCACACGATTTTATCACCGAAATTTTTATATATAAGAAAATAAATAAATAAAATATTAAAATGAGAAACGGGTCAACGAAATTTAAAAAATGGGAAGGTAGGCGGGTGCCATGGAAAAACGGAAAAAAAAGAAAAAGAAAAGAGGAAGGGACGCCATGACTCTGGCTGACCCAAAAAAAGGAAAAATAAATAAACGGGCCACCATGGCTCAGGCCAGCCCAAAATGAAATTCAATTTTTTTTTATGCTATGTTCAGTGAGCAATCCAATAATTTTGATCAGATTCAAAATTAATTTTAGAGAAAATGGCTACATGAATTTTTGTGTTCTTTATATCAAAATAAAGTTATGAAAGTCTAGTTTTCAGATAATATAATTTCTCTATACAAAAATATTACAGATTGGTACAGTTTTAGCGATTAATTGACAGAGGTCAGAAATCAGAAAAGCTGAAATTCCAGTGAGCAGTCCTATAATTTTGACCAGATTCAAAATTCAATTTAGAGAACATGGCTACATGGATTTTTGTGTTCTTTATATCAAAATAAAGATATGAAAGTCTAGTTTTCAGATAATATAATTTCTCTATACAAAACTATTACAGATTGGTACAGTTTTAGCGATTAATTGACAGAGGTTAAAATTATTGGACAGCTCACTGAAATTTCAGCTTGATGAATTCTGACCTCTGTCAATTAATCGCTAAAACTGTACCAATTTGTAATATTTTTGTAGAGAGAAATTATATTATCTGAAAACTAGACTTTCATACCTTTATTTTGATATAAAGAACACAAGAATACATGTAGCCATGTTCTCTGAATTGAATTTTGAATCTGGTCAAAATTATAGGACTGCTCACTGGAATTTCAGCTTTTCTGAATTCTGACATCTGTCAATTAATCGCTAAAACTGTACCAATCTGTAATATTTTTGTATAGAGAAATTATATTATCTGAAAACTAGACTTTCATACCTTTATTTTGATATAAAGAACACAAAAATCCATGTAGCATGTTCTCTAAATTGAATTTTGAATCTGGTCAAAATTATATGTCTGCTCACTGGAATTTCAGTTTTTCTGATTTCTGACTTCTGTCAATTAATCGCTAAAACTGTACCAATCTGTAATATTTTTGTATAGAGAAATTATATTATCTGAAAACTAGACTTTCATACCTTTATTTTGATATAAAGAACACAAAAATCCATGTAGCTATTTTCTCCAAAACGAATTTTGAATCTGATCAAAATTATTGGATTGCTCACTGAACATAGCATAAAAAAAAATTTGAATTTCATTTTGAGCTGGCCTAAGCCATGGCGGCCCGCTTATTTATTATTATTTTTTTTTCCTTTTTTCTGGGTCAGCCAGAGCCATGGCGTCCCTTCCTCTTTTTTTTTTTTTTCTGTTTTTCCCATGGGTTTGAGTATGTCATGGCGTCCCGCACCCGCCTGTCTTCCCATTTTTCAAATTTCGTTGACCCATTTCTCATTTTTAATATTTTATTTATTTATTTTCTTATATATAAAAATTTCGGATTTTATCATATCATCAAATATGATAGAATGAACAGTCTAAATTTATTTTAGTATCATCTAATTATAAATGTTGTAAAAATGAAGAGGATATAACTGGTTATTAATAGAGTTATTAGTTCAATTTTTGCAGCCTATTGGGACCACCCCAAGTAATGGATAAAGATTTTAACAGAGCAGCTTTGACTTCATGCAACACACAAGCTATATGCAATGCTATTTTAATTATGTAGTCCAAACGCTGCATTAGACCAAAATTGCACTGTTAAAAATTTATGCTATGCTAAGGAGTTCATCTTCGATAAGTAAAATGATTAAGATTATAGGATAAGTGTGAATAAAAAATATGTAATAATACGAGTGAAGAAGTGTCATATTACTATTTATATAGTTTTTAGAGATATAAATTCGTACCGTGCCGTTATTAATTATGTGTCGTGCCGTGTTATGGATAAAATCATGGCGATGTGACTGATCATATTAGTCATGTTTGATCATGTTTAAATATATTTTCGAACTTTAAGTTTGTTTAAATAAAATCAGAAAAAATGTTAAGAAATGTGAAAAAATGATAAAACAATATATTTAATGGTCACGTTTAATATTATTGGTTGTCATATAATATAATTGATTGAGCCAATTAATTATATTTTTTTTTCAATCTGGAACTTAATATGGCAGAAAGAAAAAATCAAGCCATGTTTGCTTAAACTGTGAAGAAATCATGTTTTGGCCAAAAAATTGAAATAATTTGACTATTGTAATATAGTACCATAATCAATCTGATGTGCATCAAGACATAATTTATTTAAAAGATAAAAGGAAAAATAGGATATGTACTCATCTAAACTTTGAAAATTAAAAATCTACTCATCAAAACTTACATTGGAATATCAACCCATCAAAAATCTAAATCATGTTTTATATATATGCTCATGAAATGATTTTTTTTTAAATAATTGAGCATTAAGATTTTATCAAAAAGTATTTAGACTAAAATACACTTATGTCTTAATTTCTCTCTATTTGAAATCTTGGCAGTTACTATGAAGTAGAATTTTATTGAAAAAACATAAAATTACATTCATGATTCTGCATCACAACATCATGCATATCAAAATGCATCAACATGTAATAATACAACATCTAACATCACAAAAGTTTTAGTATAAACTGTTTATGTATCTCCTTCAGACTTTGAAACAATATTCATATTTCATATTCTTATTCACTGAAAATATTTCCGTATTAAAAAGAATTCATACATATACTAAACTTTTAAGTCTGAATTTGAATATGTTTTGAATAATATCTGACCAGCTTTGCACACGTACCCAACATTTATAACAGTTCTGCAACTCATCTGTCTACTTTAGTTGCTATTAAAATAGCAGCACAAGTTTGGACTTTTGACATTTGGTCTATATATGTTCATTATTTCAGCAAGCCCCAATATTTGTTAGGTATGAGAAATCTTGATCATTTATTTTGTTCACAAAATGTAGTTCGGAAAAAAATAAGTTGAGAAGATTCAATGCTCCGTCATCTAATCTCGGATGATGAACCTCATTAAAAAGGTTGAATATGATGTAATTTTATTTTATAAGATAAACAAATTGCATTAATTTTCTATAAAAATTAGAATTTTTAAAGTTGAAAATGATTTTTTTTTTTAAATCTTGACAGAGGCTGCGAAGTCCTGAGCGGAGCTTGAACTCTTAACCTTTGGGTAGCCATAGTTCTAGGACTTTTTTTCCTAGCCAACTATACTACCGCCCCATATAAAAAAAAAAAAAAATCAATTTATAAGAAGATCAAGGTGCTTAGCACTCCTATGCTTATATAACCCTCCACAATTTGTATTATTTAAATAAAAAACTACTAGCATTGATAGTTACCAGGTTTAAATATGCATAAGCTAAAATTATTCGCAATCATTTTCTTTATTTAGTAGCTACACAATTTGTTGAATTAAGTGTGTGTATCAATTATTACGGTTAAGATTTAAGTTTCATGTATATAATCGCTATAATTTTGAGCAAACTTTCAAATTGAGTAATACGCGCGTGAGGTAGGGGTGAAAACGGTATGGATAATATCCGATCCGTATTCGAAAAATTTGATGTGGATATTGGATATCCGAATATCCGTGTGGATATAGATACTGATATGGTTTTACGTTTCAATTATCCGTATCCGAATAGTAGATATATATCATATATTTTAATATATATTATGAAAAAATATTGTTATTCACCATTAAAATTAGATAAATATTATGAACTTTGGTAATTTTTAATATTATTTTAATAAATATCCGATCCGATCTGTATCCGTATCCGAAAAATTAAAAAGAGATATGGATATAGTTTTACCACTATCCACTCCGTATTTGCTCCGTTTTCACCCCTAGCGTGAGGTGAAAGAAAATGAAAGTGAAGAGTAAAAGGTAATTAGGAAACGAAACTGAAAAAAATTATTATATATTTTGTTCTCTTAGTTTAGTACATCTTGTTTCACTCTATTGCACTCCAATTTGAAAAATAAAAAATTAACTTCTATAAACCTTTTCTCTAATTGAAGATCTAATTAAAAAATAAAAATTATAAATTTTTCTTTCTCTCCTTTCTTTTTTTTTTTTTCATTTTCTATCTCCAATCAAATAAATAGTAAAAATGGTCTCGTCTTTACTTCACAGCACTGTTATTAAAACCGAACCGGATCAATGGCTAGATCGAAAAAAATCAGACCCAGATCCACATCCAGATCGGTTCGAATAAAAGACCAAATAAACATATAAACCAGAAAAAAAAAAAACGATGAACCAACACAAAAAAAATCGCTTTTGAATTTGTGAACCAACACAAAATATTGGCAGCCCGTTATTCCTCCTTTTGAGGGAGAAAATGTAGCAATTTTTTAGGAGAAAAGATATTATTCTGTGGACAATTATGTGTTATCTTTTGTGTTATGTTATATTTTTTAAAATAATTATGTGTTCGTGCATAATTAAATAATCGTCACAATGTTATTTTTGTTTAAAAAAAATTAAATGCTGAAATTTTAATATGGGTCGGAAGTTTGTTTGATCTCAAAACAATAAAGAATATTATGTAGTTATTCAATTCTAAATAAAGTATAGAACTATAAAATCTCTTTGGTGTAAAAAAGAAAGCATTCCTATGATGTCTTAATGATGTCTTATTTTAATAATCGTAAGAATAAGTTCTACATATTTTGAGCTTAAAAAATATATTTCTTACATTTTGAATAATAATCTATAAATTTATTTTAAAGTACATTATTGTTTTATATATGTGGGAATTTTCAATATATAAAATATGATAATTTTTATAATAACACTTATATCTCAATATTAAGTATTTTAAGAAACCAACAATCAGATCGGTTGATCTGTTGATCTGATCATTGAAACGTTAATCCAGAACTTTAGTGTCAACGTCTGATGTAGTTCTGATAACATTGCTTCAAGAGTTAGGTCATGTTTGATTATGGAGTAAAGTTAATGAGAATTAAATTGCTTACTTCTTATTTTTTATATTTTACATCTTATTTGTTAGTTCAAGTCATGAATTATATTAATTCATATGAAGAAGTAAGATATTGGATAATGAAACTAGGGCTGATTAATGAGCGAGCATGAGCGAGTTAGGGTATGCTCATGCTCGGCTCATTAGCTTAATGAGCGAGTTGTTAATGAGCATGCTGTTAATGAGCGAGTTATGAGATTTTGCAGCCGCGCCGAAAACTTTCCAAAATTTCAGCTAAAAGTTCAAAACCAAATAATATTCATTATTATTCACTCCCGTTCAAGGCTTCAAACTATAATAGCTGGGTCTGGGCCTGTAGTTAATATGTTAATGGATATTACGGATGTTTTTAGGGCTTGCTTTCTTTATCTCAGCAATCCTATGGCATGTATGCTTCAAACTTGCTTCTTGGGCCATTCCAAAAAAAAGAATCAAGAGATTAGATGTGGCAGGATTTATGTAACTCAGTTCTTAATGAGCTAATGAGCGAGTTATGAGCGAGTTGGGGTATGCTCATGCTCAGCTCATTAAGTAAATGAGCGAGTTATAGCGAGTTGTTAATGAGCATTTAGCGAGCGAGTTATGAGCGAGTTATGAGCGAGTTACGAGTTATGAACGATTTACTCACCTCTAAATGAAACCATATCTATGATAGTGGGCCTTACATGTAAAATAAGTAAATTCACCTGAAGAGGTGAAGTAACTTATTCTAAATTAACTCATCTCTTGCTCTATCTTACTATTTATAATTTACTCAAAATGATTATTTGACTCTTTAAACATGGAGCAAGGAGTTTACTCCATCAATTATTTCACGATCAAACATGATCTTATAAGGAATATTTAATTCTAAAAGCAAAATCATTTGTTCCTCTAAAATGTCTCTTTTTGGGTCAAGCCATAAATGCGCTTTTGAGTGTATTTAATAACTTGATCCTTTCTCAGTTTAAAGCCCATTCACGCTGAAACAGAATCAATAAATTCTCCGATTTTGGAACGCAAGTGGCGTTGTTTCAAAATGCAGCTAACCAACTCTAAGTTTACAGATGCAAACAAAAAATCAACCTACTCTAGACCAGTCATACACTCACGCGCGCATCATGCTAATTAATCTGGATCTATTGTGGCAATTTCTTGTGTATAAAACTGTAGATATATAAATACACTCATTAATGAAACAACACTTCAAATACGGTAAGCCAGGTGAACTTAAATTGAGGTTTTCTGGTTAGGGTAAGCCAGCAGCCAGGTACCCTGGTTGCTTGTAAATACTCTTTGCTGGTAACCTCAAAAAAATAAACAACATCTAGATAGATATATACCTGACAGCATAAACGGCAACAGGATGAAGTTCCATAGAAAATCGAGAACAAGTGATTGACAACATACAATAAATAAATCCTAAGAACACTTTGAACCCAACATATACTTCTCATTACCCAAGTCTTTCAATTAAACAACAACAAAAACTGTATACTCAATTAATGGCTGAGAAGAAATTATTACACATGGCCAGAGAAGATGGCCGCTTGCCACATCCAAGACTCTTCTTTCTAGCAATAGTTATATCACTAATTTTCATGGATCCATTTCACTGGAGCCCGGTGGCCGGTCGCAACTACCGGCCTGTTAAACTAGACGGCATCGCACCGTACAAGGAGATCATGGCGAGTTGGCGTAAAGATAACCAGAGCAGGCTAAGAAATGGAAAATTGCAGTTTGCTGGTGAAGTCTTCGGGCCTGAGTCTATCGAGTTTGATCCAAAAGGCCGAGGGCCGTACACAGGCTTGGCTGATGGTCGTGTTGTTCGTTGGATGGGAGACAATGTCGGATGGGAAACCTTTGCAGTTGTTAACCCTAATTGGTGAGTTGATTAATTGCAAGTACTCATTGTTCCTATTTTAAGGAAGCATGTCGAACTTCATGTTCAAGGGTCGGCATAATCTTTTATAGTTATTTAAAATAATTAAAATTTGTGAATTTTGTAGACCTATTGACTTAGATTTCAAGTATCAATTTGCTTAACCAGTACTTTTTTTTTTAATAATGCTAGTGTTACTTTTGACATGTGTACAATGTGCATGATGGATACATATAATTCATTGAAGGTCAGAGAAAGAATGTGCCAATGGAGTAAACTCAACAACAAGAAAGCAGCACCCAAAGGAGAGTTTTTGCGGAAGACCGCTTGGATTGCGGTTTGATAAACGAACAGGAGATCTGTACATTGCCGATGCATATTACGGTCTAATGATGGTGGGACCCGATGGCGGCGTTGCAACTTCTCTAGCTAGTGAGGTTGAGGGGACCCCAATTCTCTTTGCGAACGACTTGGATATTCATAGCAATGGCTCTATCTTCTT
The DNA here is from genome assembly GCA_025461125.1 of Carex kokanica. Classification (NCBI taxonomy): domain Eukaryota; kingdom Viridiplantae; phylum Streptophyta; class Magnoliopsida; order Poales; family Cyperaceae; genus Carex; species Carex kokanica. The sequence goes on along the minus strand of JAJGRX010001360.1, from coordinate 824,613 downwards.
TACAGATACCAGCACAAGATATGACCGTAGGTTAGAAGTTTTTTTTTTCCCCTTAAAGCAATAATAACATGTTTCTTTGTCACTGTTTTAAGGTGATTTTTTCCATTAATTCAGGAATCATGTCTTTATATTATTGGAAGGAGAGGCTACCGGACGGTTGCTGAGGTACGATCCGACGACTAAATCTACCAGTGTTGTTGTAAGCGGACTGACTTTCGCTAATGGTGTGCAAATTTCCAAGGACGAGACTTTTCTTCTCGTCGCAGAGACTACAAAGTGCAGGTACCGGTGCATTATTCAATAATGAAATAGAGTAATTGTTTCAAACCAAAACATGGCGCTCAATGGTAAATTAGAGTAAAATTAATTCATATGCTAATGTAAATTTCAGGATAATGAGGTACTGGCTAGAGGGTCCAAGAGCAGCACAACTAGAGCTCTATGCAAACCTGCCAGGATTCCCCGATAATGTACGTATAAACGACAAAGGCAACTTTTGGGTGGCCATAGATTGCTGTCGAACACGGACGTTAGAAGTATTTTCTCATCACCCATGGATGAGAAACTTTTACTTCAGATTGCCCCTCAAGCTTAACATCCTTGGGAAAATGGTCGGGATGAAGATGTACACCGTAATTGCGCTATTTGACATCGAAGGTAACACGATTGACGTGCTCGAGGATAGACGAGGTGAGGTTATGAGGTTGGTGAGTGAGGTGAGAGAGGTCGATGGAAAATTGTGGATCGGTACAGTTGCGCATAACCATATAGCTACTTTTTCATACTCTTAGCTAGGTATAGCAAGGTTCATTGGGGGTTCATGAGCTTGTATCTTGGATATTGCATCTTATTTGTTTTTATATGGCTTTGTAGTTTCCTTTTGAGTGGCCAGTTTACATTTTTTTCTACAAGAAATTTATAAAAAAAAAAATTGCACTGTATGGATGCTGATAGCATATATGCTCCATTGTATGTGAGCTCCGTGATATGTTTTGACAACATCCAAAAATATACCGCCCATTAGAGATGAATAACTAGAACAAAATGTAAAGATGTGTTACGATATTTATGCTATTCAGATCACTTTTCTAAGTAAAAAATAACTAATGATTTGCAAATTTGAATTCGGGATAGGAAATTTCGTATGAATTTTAAATAGTTAGGTGGCTTGAACTCTAATTTTTATGCCAAAAAAAGACAGATACGTGCAGCTCCTTTAGTTATTACTTATTACAGATATTAGTTTGAGTTTTTTTTTAAGAAGATATTATTTTTATTTTTTATTTTGAGTTGTGTAATAAGTCTTCGGTTTGGAGCTTTGATCGATGAGGTAGTGAATGGTAATTAACATATATAGGTTGATGATCTAGATATAGTAAGTAGTATTTAGATTCATCATATTTTGTATAGACCTTAATTTGATTTTGTATTAAAAAATGCATTGCGTTTGAATGAAACGTGGGTTAGCGAGATTAATAGCTAACTTAAGAGATAGAAATAGCTGTTAATTCAATACTTGGTTGTGTCCACACAACGAAATAGCTAATTATTCAAGATACAACATAGGCAGTTGTGTCCACACGAAATAGAGTTCCGAATTAATGTTATTCTTCACCCATCCAAACACAATAAATTATTGTCAAAACATGAAGGTCCACTGCACATAAAAACCCTCGACATTGTGATAAGAGCAAAACTGGAGCATCAGATATTCAGAACACTTCAATTTTCGGCTGATGAAAATGGAAACGGAGGCAATCTGTTGCTGGGTCAAAATCGTCTTATATGTATCAAGATTCGCACAGAAACTTTGATTCGTACGAGTCAATTATGCATGAATCTTGATGTGCTGATCAAATGACTTTAACCGGACATCAAACCGACTTTTTTCCAGTACCTATCCAACCACGAGTACATATCTCCCCATATACCTAAGGTGCAATATATATAAACGGACGGTCCAGAATAATTCAAGCCAGATCAAATCCAATCCGGTACCTATGAATATTATAAGGGTCCGTGAAACTATAAGAATCCGTTTTGAGATTCATGTCACAATAAAATAACTGTCCACATTTAATAACTGCGACTAAGTTGAGGATCCGAATTCTCCAACGGCCAACCGCCTCCACTCCAAGTTTTTCGCCCACGAAAAAAACACTTTCCTGTTTGATGCATTTAAGAACGTTTTGTGCCAAATTGTACAGAAATATTTCTGGGCCCAATTAAAACCTCCGAGGTCAAACTTGGGCCTTGCCTGAGTTGACCTCTTTTGCGGTTATCCAGTTAAACCCGGAGTCCATAACTTCTGAGGTAACAGAATATTTCTCTTTAGATATGGGCCGTCCGATCAGATTCCGAGCCGATCCGGCCCGAGGTGAAATGCACGTAGCGTCGTAGCCTCTTTAATATTCATGTGAATTATGATCGAACGGTCTAGATCTAAACATAAATATTCTGTTACCTTACGTGATATAAGTTCGTTAAACCCGAATAAAACCCGGACAGAGAAAGAGAGAGAGAGAGGATGGCGTTTATACTAAGCTCCGCCTGCCGCCGCCGCAGCTCGCTCCACCACCTCCGCCACCTTTTCTCGACGTCGACTACCACTGCCGGCGCAGAAACACCTTCACCCCTCCAGATCGTAACGGATTCCATTTTCTGCCACGAATCCGATCCGACTCGTTTCATCTCCACCCTCTTCTCCTTTCCCGATCGTACCTGTGCCCGCTATGCCGCCGATCAGGCCTTGCGCCGTCTCTCTCGATCCCTCAACTTCACCAGCCGCTCCGACCTCCTCGACTCCTTCCTCCCGCTCGCCTTCTCAGAGCAAGACTTCACCTCTCTCCTCATATCCTACGGCTCCGCTATTCTCCCTAAGAAAGCGCTTTCTGCTTTCCGCCACCGCATCGCCACCGGCGGTCCGCTCTCAGTATCGACTCTCTCATTTAATGCTCTCCTCTCCGCCTTTATTAGATCCAGGCGCCACCAAGAAGTGCCAGATCTCTTCGTCTTGATTTGTGAGGAGCATTCAATCTCACCAGATGTAGTGTCCTATGGACTTCTTGTTAGGGCTTTCTTCCTCTCTAATAGATCAACTGATGCTTTTGCCAAATTAGAACAAATTTCTCATGAACAGGGAATTGTGATGACTGATCAAATTTATAGATTGCTCTTAGTTTCACTACACAGCCATGGAAAAACCGAGGAAGCTAATCAGCTTTGGAATGATATGGTTTCCAATGGGGTTCAGCCTGATTGTACAGCATATAATGTCAAGGTACGGTACCATGCCATTCGAGGTGAAACAGAAAGAATATACAAAATAATTAGCGAGATGGAAGCACCTGGAGTTGAGAGAGTTAGGCCAGATACTATCACATACAATTACTTGATAGGCTCTCTTTGTAAGAATGATCGTGTAGAAGATGTGAAAGAGGTTTATAAAATGATGGTGTCCAAGAAAAAGGGCTGTTCCCCTAATGCTACCACTTTTTCAAAAGTTTTGCGTTGTTTGTGTCAATTTGGGGATTTTGAGACAGGAATGGAAGTTTTTAGGGATGCTGTGAGGAGTAATAAGGTACTGCATTGTAGGGCACTTAGGAAGCTTGTAGAAGGGTTGGTGAAGGAAGGGAAGGTTGAGGTGGCTAATGAGGTGATAAAGAATGTACCGAAAAAGGTTCAAGTAATCTTGACTAGGCAATTGATGAAGGTAGAGAAGGAGCTAGTGACAGGATACCAATCCGGGTCAAATTCTAATGAAATCTCCTCTGTTACCCCTTCACCCTATCCACACTTCCTCCAAAACCCTACCTCTGTAAGTTCTAATGGCGCCCAAGGCAGAGAAGAAGCCAGTGGAGAAGAAGCCCCCGAGCGAGAAGCCAGTGGAGGAGGAGAAGGCCCCTGCTATGAAGAAGCCGTGTGGGGGGAAGAGGGTTCCGAAGGAAGGAGGCAGGGAGAAGAAGAAGATGAAGGCAAAGAGCACGGAGACTTATAAGATCTACATCTTTAAAGTGGTGAAGCAGGTGCATCCGGACTTTGGTATCTCTAGCAAGGCCATGTCCATCATGAACTCCATCAACAATATCTTCGAGTAATTGACCATGGAGGCAGCCCACCTCACCTGGTACAACAAGAAACCCACCATCGCTTCTCGTGAGATCCAAACCTCACATACAGCGTCAAAACCCTAATCCCTGGTGCCATGCCTATATAAGGAGCTCCAAAAGATGAAGAAAGCCACCATACAAAACCACCACAGCTACATAGCAAAACTTGGCCGAAACCCAAATCAAATCCCTGTTGCTTCTCCACCTCAAATCCAAAATAGAAATAGGTAGGAAGTAGCTAAAATTCAGCAATGTAATGCCTCAAAGGGCCACAATATGTATGTAAGAAACCATGGGTGAATAAAATGCTCCTTACTCGGAGATTGAAGTTTACTTCTTGTTTTTACTGTTTCCTTTCTATGGTTCTTTCCTTTTGTTCAATTGAATTTCTCTTTTTCCACTTCTTCTATGTTATGTGATGATTGATGAGAAAAGGGCTTGAATCCTGGTTCTTATCATAACCATGGATTTAGTCTCTTTATGTAAACAAAAATAATAAGTCCCTTCCCTTGCAAACAATGCAACTGTGGAGGCTGATTTTCTTTTAAATATGTGCACAACTGAGATGAGGAGAATAAGAAAAGAAAAGCTGCTAAACACAACTCTAATAGTTGATATTACATGTTCCTATGATTCTCCAAAAAAAATAATGATATTGAATTCGTTTCCTTTGCTGCCTCTTTCTTGCCTTTTCTCTTTAAGTGCTCTCTTTAATTCTTTTGTAAAATGATTAAGTAGCAAGGATATGAGAGTAGAAGCTTGACAGCTCCACTTGTATCTAACCTATTTAATTGTTTTACTTAAAAAGAATTAAAGAGCAATAAAATGATAATAAATGAAAATGAAACATAGAGACCGGTAAGGTAGAAGCTTGACAGCTCCCTGCCGGATCCTCTTTAATGGGACCTATGTTGTAAATAGGAAAATTGGTTTCTTTATATATGCACATTAAGTTGTGTAATAAAAATAAATTAATGGACTTATGTGCAAATAGTGAGAGAAGGAGGTCTAAAGTGCAAATAGGCATCAGCTTAGGCTGAGACATGCCATTTGAACATTTGAGCCAATGATTTCTTGATGATATGTCCATAAATTAAGTGAAAAGAATACCTAAAGACATGATTTTAACCAAAACAAGGTCTTCTCTACAAAATTTCCCCTTTTCAGCTGACAATGATTTTTTATCTTGATTTCTGCTTCTTTGCAACCTTTGATCTTTTCTTTTCTTTACTGTCATGCACAAATAGTGGGTACAGTAACACTAAAACTTGACATTGCACCAACCAGACCATATAAGCATCATTTACAGGCCATGTACATGCCTACTGAATATCACCAATACCTGCACCAGTCATAAACATAAGAAAAATCGAATGAAAACCAAACTGGTATAGGGAGATGACTAAACAATCCCAAAATTGACCTACTGTCAGTATAACAGCTGTACAGGGAGCTTTGAACTGAAATTACCCAAACCCTTGCATGGACACATACTAGACACTCATACAAATACACTGGAAAAGGAATTTCTCAAAACGGAATTTTCTGTGAACTATGGCGACAGTTTTAATCTGACACTTCAAAATCTGGAAAATTGTCAATTCAATGCACTGTCATGCATGCTGGTACCATATTAGAGCACCTGTTTATCATAGTTAGAACCCATATTAAAAATTAGCATTTGGCAGGCACAAACTTCATATATCAATGAACAAATCCATGTAAAGAACATCAAATTCCATGTAGCCAATTAAAAGAAATGAAATTGACAAAACAGCATGCTGAAAAGGGCAAAACTGCAAATTACCAGCAAATACCCTTGCACAAAAACATACATTTGACATAGCTCTGAGTCGATTTTAGCAAAACTGTTGTACAGGCATATAGATCATGAATCAATGAACATTTTCATATAAAGAACATAAAAGTTGGTGTAGCCAATTGGCAGGAATTCATCTTCAAAGTCCGGCAGTTCAGAAAAACAGAAAACTGTTGTTCACCAGAAAACTGCACTGTTTTGCTATTTTAAAACATTGATGGAACCTTGTACGTTACACCTTATATCCTCAAATTTTTATGACTTATAGAACAAACAACCTGGACAAATTTCAGCTTGAAATGATAAGCCGATGAAGAGAAATCCAAATCACAAGGTAGTACCCTGCATAGATTCTGAAATTGCTGAAACAGCAGGGGTGTTGATACACAATTGAATTTGAGAACCTATGAAAGAAAATTCATAAAGGGCTGATAAAATTCAGTAGGAACCCTGACACATATTAGAAGGTTTCTGTAGAGTTTAATCATACACTTGAAGTTCAAAATCAATAAGAAAATAAGTCACAATTAAGGGACAAATCTGAAACACGGTTACTGCTCAGGTCACCACTTCGCACCTCTGTTTGACATAGCTAAACACCATGAAAAATCATGAAAATTGGCTGACTTGTAGTCTATACATCATAGCATAATACTATAAAATTTCATTCAAAATCTCAAAGTAAATTAAAAGATATCAAGTCCCAAAAATTGACCAAACTGGTAAAAAGCACATGTAAAACAGCAGCTTCCAAATTTACCTCTGCCTTTGCATAGCCTTTAAGCCCTTTTGAGTTAATGCAGAGATTGAGATTGAGATTTATCAACTTAATTCCCTTTTGAGTTAATGCAGAGAGCACGCATTCTGAATGTAGGAGGAGAGCAGTATTCAATACGGAAGACAGATCGATGGATCAATGATGTTGCCTCTTTTCTTTTGTTAATACGGAGAAAGAGAACAGTATCAAAACCTTTTCTTTTGTTAAACTCAGTCCTAGTCGCCTCTTTCTACTAGCAACCCTTGTCAGATCGATGGACCAACCATTCTCACCGCCTACACAACAATGTTCATTACTTTCTACCGTCTCTTCTCATGACACACCCAACATAAATACGAGCACTTTGGAGGTCATAATTAGAGAATAATCCTTTTTGTTGGAGAACATTGAAACTTTCTAAATAGCAACACGTACAACATTATCAATTCTATTAAATAAACAGAGATAAATCAAGACACGCATAATCATCATTAAGATCTATATATATATAACAAGAAATAGTGAGAGAACAACCAAGATCTACGTAATGTCCAACAAACCAACTCTTTCTATGGGTACATATGACATACATCAAATTATTAACAAGAACAACATACCAACTCTTTCTATGGGTACATATGACATACATCAAATTATTAACAAGAACAACATACCAACCAGACTAATTTAATCCAACTTGCAAAATCACAAACCCAAAAACCAACACAATCCAATACACGCCAATGGAGACGGCTGAACCCTCATTATCCTGTGCTGGTACATTGGGAGCAGATGCTGGTCCAATACCTTTTCCCGGCATAGCAGGGCCAGATGCTGGTGCAATTCCAATACTTGGTCCGCTTGACATGGGTACAGGTGCTATACCAACACCGGAACCTGCACCAGGTACAGGAGGAGGTGCCAAAGCTACAGCAGGAGAAGGTGAGAGTGCTCCATCTGGCGGTGCATTTGGAGGTAAAATGCTACCAATAGGTGGCACCGATATGGACGGCGCAGGGGAGATTGCAGGAGTTACATTAGGTATGTTGTTTCTCACAGCCATAACTACTATTACCATTTTGTGGCCCTTGTAACATTGGTCGGCGATGCCGCTTATAAAGTAGAATGGACCTGATCGGTCGAGCTGGACAATGGAGTAGCCGCCGCGCAATGTCTGGATTGGGTTGTTAGGATTGCATGTGTTGTAGTCTGTTTCGTTCACCACCAGTACTGAGTCGCGTTTTTCATATGAAAACACTGCAAATAAGAATAGCACAAGGGGATCATTGGATCAATTCAAACAGAAGCATGCATATAAGTTGAAGAAACCACAATTTTGTTATATTTTGCTTGATGAATATCTCATGATGTCATACTGGTTTCCTTTTTTGTGGATTACTCACATAAAATAGTGGTAAATTTTATAACCTTTTCTAACCTTAATTTTAACTGCTCAATGACTTGACAACATCAGGCTAACAAAATCAGGAAATATAATAGCTGATGAAAATTTTATATTACTTATCTTTTTAATGCTTTAAATACGAGACAATTACTATGCTCTTACCCTTTGCTGAAAACCGAAGGTAAACATCATTATTAAGTTAATGTACATATCACCATCACTAGATATATAAGATATATAACACCCAATGAAGTTAATGATAATATTCCGATCGAGTCTTTTTCAGGTTAATTAGATGTTTCAACAAAAAGAAAAACGGACAATAATGACACACACACACACACACACACACACACTATATGTAACCCCTAAATATAGTAACAATATATCTTTTAGTTTAGTTAGATGCTAATAAAATATATCAGGACAGCTAGTAACTATCTTAGTTTAGAGTTAGACACATACCAAGAGTATCATTGACTTGAAATCTAGCGTTCCCGGCCCAGTGATTATAACTCTCAGAAGGGCTGAGAACCCATCCATCTCTTCCCCCAACAAAGTGCACGTTCCCCTGGCCCTCTGTTAATGCAACAAATCCGAACAAAATTCCCAAAATTGCATAGAGAAAACCATCAACCATAAAATATCCTCCAAAACCCTTCGTCATCTCTCCTCTCTCAAGAATGCACCGCAATCCAATAAAGAAACAAAGACGGTACCGGTGCTGGCATCGATCGATGATAATTAAGTTGATAACCGACTGATGGGTAGATAGAAAGAGCCAGGTGAAAGTTTCATGTCATGAGGACACGTGGAGGCCACACAGCGAGCCATCGCACAAAGTGCACCGCTTGTTCTGCTCTTGCCAAGGCTGTCTTGCACAAGGGTATTATTGGGCCGGGCTGGAGCATAATACATATGACACGCTTTCTATAATTTTCATAGATTAATTAAGTGGTTGAAATATATATTGTCAAAATTATTGATTAGTTCGACAGAAATAGTCTCATTTATTTTTATTTTATTATCAATTTGGGATATTAGAAGGATCAAATGTTTAACTGGAATACATATTGCAAAAACTGTTGATAGCAATGGTCTCATTTATTTTTAGTTTGCTATCACTTAATAAGAGATATATATGTACTGTGTATTTTTGATAAATGTTCATTACAGTTTTATCTGCTAGAATGTATATTAAGGAGAGATCTCTTACGATAATGATAATTTTAATTTTAATTTTGAATAATAAATTTTAAAACATTTAATTTATGCACCATAAAATTAAGTATACACTAGAATTTTCTTTTTAGTTAAAATGTTATATATTTATGACATTAATAAATAGTTTACAAAATTATATCAAGTAATTACCGGTGAAATCATATTTTTAATTACCGGACTTCAATTAAAAGATGGATATTTCGAGTAATATAAACTAATTAAGTAATGAATATTAAAACATGCTTTATAGTTGCGTACGAAATTATGTACGATGTTAACAAAAACAAAAACAAAAACAGGAACAATATTTTGAAAAACAAGAGGCCAATAAACGATAATTCATTTAACAAAAATAATAGTGGCCAACTAAAGAGTTTAACTTTTATGTACATTTTTTTTGGAAGTATTTGGATTTTGCAAAATGAACGGAACAAAATAATAAAAAATAAAAGTTTGAGCTTGTTAGTATATAAAAATTGCGGTAGTATTTTTTTTTGAGTAAATGTTGGAAGTCAAGCCACCCAACTAATTAATATCTACAAAGAATTTTAAACCTGCGACCTCCCACACGGAGAACATTGCCTTTGCCACTAGACCATAAGCTGGTTCTCCGGTAGTATTTTTATTCAAAGGGTTTTTTGACAAGGTTATACAAAGTGAGAATTAAATTATTTAATGCGTGTAAAATTCGCATAGATGGTTTAGTCCCCTAAAGCTTGCAAATTTTTATAGCATTAGATTTCGTGTAAAGAGCTTTTGACAAATTTTATCTAAAACCAGGTATGAATCGCAAGTTTTGCATTGAAATTCGTATGAACAAATTTAAAACATAATAAATTTAAACTTCTCGATAAATCTAAATCATCCATGCAAATTTTAAAATGAATCAGATCTAAACACCATAAGCATTTTGGACAAACACTCATTCAATCAAGAATCTGCTCGGTATACACAATTAACAATAGTATCGTTATCGTTGTAACGGAATCTTTGGTTAAATTAACAGCATATCTGGGATCATCCTGGACTTATATAATGCGTTGTGACGGAATCTTTTGATTAAATTAATAACATATCTGGGATCATTCTAGAGACCTGAACTGATAACGCTTTTTCCTGATCTGACAAAGCAAAAGCGTTGACTAGTGTAGTAAACAATGATTTCGTTAAAATCATGATGGAATCTTTTGCTAATTAATAAAACAACTGTTGCAATTGGTGATTGTAATGCTTTTCTCATCAATCAGATAGATACAAAATGCTTGGCTTCTTGTGGCGTCCAAGAGAGAACAAAGATTTTTTTTTTTTGTAACAAAAATATAGGTCTTCTTAGAATTATATATTTTTGACTTTTGAGTGAGGATATGGTACTGCATAGTGCATATATAATCGATCTGAACGGTTCAACTTAATCTCTATAAAAAAAAATACCTGCATACTAAATTTTAGATTTTTTAGATTCTTTTTTCTTATTTTCTTAAATAGATAGAAAATCACTATTTTTGAATGGTCTAAAATATTTCGATTAATTAATTTTCTGTCTATAAAATTGTAAAATTTGATCTACAAATATATTTTCATATGGTGATCATATTGAATGGTTCAAATCGACTGTTTGAATTTTGTAAATGGAGATATGATTCACAATACATATCAATGTGCACTATGTACGTATAGTACCATAGCCTTGCTCATTACTTTTTATCTAAGCACTTAATATTGTAATAGTAAATTGGTTGGTATGATAACTCCGAATTGTTATATTAAATGACAAAGTTGAACAATAGAAAGTATTAGAATAACATAAAGAAAAAAAAAATTAAATGAGCTTTCTTTTATATAAAAATAACTAGTGTTGGGTTCAAAACATGCAACCTTTAATGCTAAAAATATCATTTTTAGTTAACTGTACTAGACATGATTCTCAGAACAGAAGAAGTTGAATTAAATTTTGCAATTTCTTTAATTCTTCGTTCACATTTTTAAAAAATGTCATTTACAATCAGCTTCTTTCATAATTAAGCAATCGATCTATAGATGAGGGATTGATTAATTGTTTTAAATATGAAAACAATATATAATTAGAGTAGGGTTAAAATGCATAATTGGTTTTGTGCTCCAATCATGCTCCACATTCTTATTTTTATTTTCAAAGTCCGAACAATCAATCCGAACCGTTCACCATGATCTTTGTATTAAAATGTGCTTGGAGACCAAATTTTTTATTTTTTAGAATTTTTTACTATTTTTTTAGATAGGTACAAAATCACTATTTTAAAAAGATTCTGGACTATCCAAAACAGTGATTTTGTACCTATTTAAAAAAATAATATTTTTTTTTCAAAAAATATAAAATTTTGTCTCCAAACACATTTTAATATGAAAATCATATTGAGCGGTTCGGATCGATTATTCGAGCTTTGAAAACAAAGAAAAAGACGTAAAACATGATTGAAGCACAAAATCAATAGTGCATTTTAACCCTACTCATATAATTATTAGTGTACTCCAAAAAATTATCTCAAAATTAAATAAATGATACAGTTCATTCAGGATAATTTCTCCCTGAGCTAGCTCATTAGAAAATTTGTGTCACATATTTACTTCGAAAAATGTCCCCAAAAAAAACACACTAGCACAAAATTTTGTTAACAAGAAAGTGTCAAAAATTGTAATTTATAAAAACATTTGGAGCATGAATGCAAACAAGAAAGTTGATCTTCGCCATTGGCACTTTGCACTATAATAACCCTCATTAATGTCTAGAGAAGTAATATGTAAGTTACAAAATTGCAATTTGCTTTGGTTCGCGTGCAAGGTGAGAGTATAATACACATATTAGTTGAGTCAATTAGTTGAGTATAATACACATATTTGGTTCGCGTGCCGTGTTCTACTCAAATTGAACCGCAAACTTAGTCCAATAATAATAGTAATAACGAGAGAGACATGTATTTAATTCTTGAAAATAATATTTAAAAAATATTATGTGTACCAAATTTTTTTAACAAAAATCTAATAAAATCATTCAAATGATGATATTTTTTTTGAAAATCTTTCACAGGAGACTGCAAAAATCATGAGGAAGAATCGAACTTTCAATCCTTGAGTAACTAACAGTTCTAAGACTTTTTTATTCAAACTGAACCGCAAACTTAGTTCAATAATAATAATAATAATAACGAGACAGACATGTATTTAATTCTTGAAAATGACATTTAAAAAATATTATGCGTACCGAATTTTTTTAACAAAAATCTAATAAAATTATTCAAATGATGATATTTTTTTTTAAAATCTTCCACAGAGACTGCAAAAATCATGAGGAAGAATCGAACTTTCAATCCTTGAGTAACTAACAGTTCTAAGACTTTTTTATTCAAACTGAACCGCACACTTAGTTCAATAATAATAATAATAATAACAAGACAGACATGTATTTAATTCTTGAAAATGACATTTAAAAAATATTATGTGTACCGAATTTTTTTAACAAAAATCTAATAAAATTATTCAAATGATGATATATTTTTTTTAAATCTTCCACAGAGACTGCAAAAATCATGAGGAAGAATCGAACTTTCAATCCTTGAGTAACTAATAGTTCTAAGACTTTTTTTCAAATTGAACCGCAAACTTAGTCCAATAATGATAATAATAACGAGAGAGACATGTATTTAATTCTTGAAAATAATATTTAAAAAATATCATGTGTACCAATTTTTTTTAACAAAAATCTAATAAAATCATTCAAATGATGATATTTTTTTGAAAATCTTTCACAGGAGACTACAAAAATCATGAGGAAGAATCGAACTTTCAATCCTTGAGTAACTAACAATTCTAAGACTTTTTTATTCAAACTGAACCGCAAACTTAGTTCAATAATAATAATAATAATAACGAGACAGACATGTATTTAATTCTTGAAAATGACATTTAAAAAATATTATGCGTACCGAATTTTTTTAACAAAAATCTAATAAAATTATTCAAATGATGATATATTTTTTTTAAATCTTCCACAGAGACTGCAAAAATCATGAGGAAGAATCGAACTTTCAATCCTTGAGTAACTAACAGTTCTAAGACTTTTTTATTCAAACTGAACCGCACACTTAGTTCAATAATAATAATAATAATAACGAGACAGACATGTATTTAATTCTTGAAAATGACATTTAAAAAATATTATGTGTACCGAATTTTTTTAACAAAAATCTAATAAAATTATTCAAATGATGATATATTTTTTTAAATCTTCCACAGAGACTGCAAAAATCATGAGGAAGAATCGAACTTTCAATCCTTGAGTAACTAACAGTTCTAAGACTTTTTTTCAAATTGAACCGCAAACTTAGTCCAATAATGATAATAATAACGAGAGAGACATGTATTTAATTCTTGAAAATAACATTTAAAAAATATTATGTGCACCGAATTTTTTTAACAAAAATCTAACAAAATTATTCAAATGATGATATTTTTTTTTTGAAAATCTTTCAGAAAGACTGCAAAGTTATAAGGAATAATCAAATTTTCAGTCCATGAGTAACTAACAATTTTAAGACTTTTTTCCCTAGCTAATTATACTACCTCCCCTTTCTCATCCAAATGATAATATTAGTCCAACAAACTGTCGACATTTTTATTAATATCCAACATAAAATAAAAAATATCAAATGTACTCAGGTTTTCTGGGTATTTTTAAAAATGCCCAAACCAGCCATTTTTTTTCCAGTCAGTTTTTTTTTTAAATATTTATTAGATTACTTTTTTTTTATGTATAATTAGCATAATTATATTAAATTATGCTAAAATACGCTAAATTACGCTAATTATACTAAATTACGCTAAATTACACCAAATTACGCTAATTACGCTAAATTACGCTCATTACGCTAAATTACGACAAAGCTCAGGGATTTTAGCGTAATTTTTAAAAAATCTGAGCAGAGAACAGACAAAGCTGCCAATGTCCAAAAGTTCTTTTTGCTTACAAATTATTAATCACACTACAATTTCAAAAATGACGAAGGTAACCTCCAATTTTTTTTTTGTCTTCATTTTTCAAAACATGAATAACTTAAAATTTAAAAACTCAAATATTAAAATAAAACTACTAAATTGATCCATATTATTTTTTCTATTTCGTATGAAATATTACGACATTTCAATTTTAAAAAAATATATTGATACGAATAAATTATGAACATTAATTTTTCCACTTATTGATTCGTATAGATACAAAATCAAAAGTAATAAATTTTTTAATTGTATTTGGAGAAAATAATATTGATTACACGTGGCATATAAGTTTTAAAATTTTGTTATTAAAAAGTAAAAAAGTAGAGGCACGATAAAGACACACAAAAATAGAGACATTTGAATTCTTATAAAAAAAAGTTGTGTCGAATTCAATTACAGGGTCAGAAAAATAATTAGAATTTCAGAAATTTGATGACCAATACCCGTCACAGATTTTGTTTTTTTTTTATATCGACTTCATAAAAAAAAAAGAGTAGCAAAAGTTTTCTTTTTGCTCATTTTGTTTTGCTTTTTTTCTTGATAAATTTGTAAGGTTGTTCTAGAAGCGTTCTCTTGATCCGTATCAAAAGTTAAATTTTATACAAAATATTTGAATTTTTTAATTATTATCTCATATATTCCAAGTCATTCAATATTTTTATATATCGAATTTTATAAGATACAAAATCTTACTTTAAAAATAAAAATTAAATAGGCCTAAACTTATAATAAAATAAAAATATTTGCATATTAAATAAGAAAATTTTTTTGATAAATTGGTAAGGTTGTCCTAGAAGCATTCTCCTGATACGTGATTAAAAGTTAGATTATTATATAAATATTTGTTCGAATAAAAGATATGACGAATTTTCATAATATAATTCCTTCCAAGTTGCAACTTTTTCTTCAAATCATTTCCACGTGGGTTACTCTTTTCTTCTGTTTCTTTTGTTCGTTCTTTCATTCTTTTTGGCATTTGTCTTGAGTAGGATTAAAATGCACTATTGGTTTTGTGCTCCAATCATACTCGATATTCTTATTTTCATTTTCAAAGTCTGAACGGTCGATTTGAACCGTTCACCATGATCTTTTTATTAAAATGTGCTTGGAGACCGAATTTAATATTTTTTAGAAACTTTTTACTATTTTTTTAAATAGGTACAAAATCACTGTTTTTAGAAATTTCTGGACCATCCAAAATAGTGTTTTTGTACCTATCTAAAAAAATAGTAAAAAAAATTCAAAAAACATAAAATTTTGTCTTCAAGCACATTTAATATAAAGATCAAGTTGGGCGGTTCGGATCGATTGTTCGAACTTTGAAAACGGAGAAAAATACATGGAGCATTTGGATGGTGCATTTGGGTGGTCCAAAAAATACGTATCCAATCAGAAGGTATGGCGCGCTATTGGACCATAAAATCTATGGCGCTATCGGCGCTATAGCAGCGGTATATGGGCATAGCGCCGTTTTTTTAACCGTTCCGCTATGATGCAATAAACGTTATTTAAACCTTTGATTTTAACCCTTCTCTTATAAAAATTATCGGTCAATTTGGTTTCTCTTTTCTTATGTTTCTTTCTATTTTCTTTCTTTCCCTTTTGGCATTTGTAAATTTATCGGTCAATTTGGAATCCCTTATCACCTGCGCCAAAGATCACGTTTGTAATAGTTTACAGTTTATTTTAATTTAATCTAATATAAAAAAAGGCTCCACCAGTTGATAATATTTTTTTTTTTTTAGCAAAGCGTTGAAAAGTTCTGTCTGTTTTTAATTGAATTCAACTTGAGTAATCTTTGAAATTGGAAAATTAGTGGAATTCCTTTGTCAGGTATTATATATTTTCCCATTCAATTAAATAAAGACTGAACTCAACTCTCGCTAGAACAAGCCAAGCCGAGTTTGATTTTAGCCGAAATGTCTACTCGTGCATAGACTACGAGTCAGAAAATATTTCATCTTCTTCTTACAATATGCGTCATTCTTTTTTGGTGGACAAAAAGAAAGATAGTGAAAGAGAAAAAAAAAATTTATCTTCTTATTATAAATTTTATAATGTGTTGAGAAATGAACCGATTCAGCATGAATCAAGGTAGATCAAACTTGAACTTTTGAAACCAATCTGGAACAAGCAGCAAGCTACTAATTTTTTTTGCCGGCCTTTTCTTAGGAAGACTGAATCTTCGTATGTAAGCGTTAACCAAATTCACTGTAGACATTTCGGATCTTCCGAAGATTCTGCTATTGTATCTTTTAGGCTTTCTAAAGATTTTGCTTTTGAATCTTCTAGGCGCTCTTAGATAGGGTCCGGATCCCCTAAAGTAACTCAATTTTTGAGTTTTGAATCAAGACCGTCCGATTCGAATTCGTCGCTCGAAATTGTCTCGGAATTCAAATTTGTCGTCGGAATGTGTGTCACTTTACGGATGGATTTTCTCGGATTCGAATCGGACGGTCCCGATCTAAAACCCAAAGATTGTGTTACCTCACTGGATCCGAACTCCTCTTAGATACAGGTACGGGTGCCTACGGACTTTTTACCAAAAAAAATAAAGGTACGGCCGTACGGGTACGGGTGCAAGCTAAGCTAGCATAAATTTCAAAGCAATTTTTCATTCGGCCGATTCGCACCGTAAAATAATCGAAGCATTGTGGATAATCTCAATTCCATGTTTTGGTGCCCTTATGAATTAAATAAACTTTGTAGTGAATTTTAGTCAACAATAAAAAATAATGCTAGATTATGGTAACATTGTGGATAATCAAACATTCGAAAATTGTGATTTTCTATCTACATCTATATGAAGAATTGGAGTTCAATTTCTGGAACAGAATTTAAATGTTGCCATTCAACTATTGTGGAAAAGAGAGAACTAGCTCTGAAAAAATGGCGATTCTGAGGCGATTTTGAAAAAAAGACAAAAAAAAAAGAAGAAAAAAAATAAAAAAAAAAAAAAGGAGAAAAAGAGGAAGCTCATTAATGGCGATATTATCTCAATCGCGGATTAGACAATTAGCATTAGTGAATAACAGCTTTTCTAACCACAGAGCGCGTTCTACTCGATTTGGTAACGCTTCACGCGTGACTTCACAGGTGTTAGCTGCACCAACACGTGGTCTACCCCAGCGAGGTTTACTCCGAACCTCTGCTGCCATCTGGAAGGCGAAACAACAGCAATCCATTCCGCAAGAATCTCGATCGCAGTTAATCAAGCGACGGGTGGAAGAAATTAGATCTCGCTCCTCTGTAGCTCATCCCTGGTGTATCAGGTGTGGGAGTAAAGGGCATCTAGCTCGCGACTGCCGCAATGCGCAACTTTGCTTTGTCTGTAATGGATTTGGGCACACAGCGAGTATATGCAACAAAATTACTTCTATTCCCCCTCGCTCTCCTCCAAAACGAGATATTTTGACGCGCACTTACACAAACCCTAGATTCACAAAACCTTTGTTTCTACAACCGGGTCGCGATTCCCGACCGCATCGCGACTCGCCAATGGCTCTCCGTACTCCGATTGTGCAACTGGAAGCTAATCCGCGCTCCTTGGCGGTTGAGGCGATTTTGCTTCAAAGCTTTGTCCTAGATGATATTGCGGCCTGGGGGCCAGAACGGGTGGAACAACAACTTCAACACACCTTTTCTCATCCCAACCACCGCTGGCGCGCCTCGGTTTTTGATGACTACAAATACCTAATCCAAGCCCCTACGGCGGTTTGGCTAGAATCCATGGCGTCAATCGGGTTTCTTCGTTTAGATGACGTCAAGTTCCCGATAGTAGCATGGGAGAAAGATTTTCATGAAGGAACTCCGCTAGAACAAATTTGGGTAAGGATTTACGGATATCCCCTGTTTATGAATTCTAGATGTGAATATGACAAAATTTTCAACCCTTGGGGAGCGTATGTCATAGAAGTGGATGTAGGTACTGAAAGTGGATACGATGTGAGATTTGTTAGAGTCAAACTGGAGGTCTGTGATAGGAAATGTATCCCGATCAAACATGTAATCCCTTATAAAAACTCGGTAGGACAGAGAAGGTTTTATGATATAGAGTTCGAAATTGAAACTGACAAATCCGAAAGCTTACATGCTTGGGCTGGGCGCAAACGGGGCCGTCCTTACCCAAATGGCACTGAATTTGGCCAAACTACCCCCTCTTTGGACAACCAAAGGTCTGAGATCAATCAACAAGGAGCGGGTGGTTTTGTCATGTCGGGTAATACACTACTGTTGCAACAAACAAATAGGGCAGCAACACCATCAGAGGGACTGTCCTCCAATCTGGAGTTTGGAGAGGGATCACGGACAATAGTTTCAGTAGACATGGAGTCAGTTAATCTCAGGGAAGATATAGAGGCATGGGAGAGACACTGCCAAAACAGTAGAATAGAACCACCAGTTACTGATACTGCCTCCCCCTTGAAAATCCCAGCTATCCCAGGATTTCCAGAGATGAAAATACCAGTGTCAATTACCCTCCCTCCTGGTCAGAACTGTGATTTCCCTTTCCTGGAAACCTCTTTGGTAACTGAAGAGAACTTGTCTGAACCTGAAATCCTTTTTGATAGTGAAGAAGATGAAACCATACTGGATAAATTTCATAACCTTGCTCCTTCCACACCTTTAGTTCTCAAAAAACAGCAAGGCCTACAGATTCCAAAAAAGACAACCAAAACCACCTGGAGGAAGCCTTTTCATTCACCACACTCTATAACAATGAAGAAATCACCAAAAATCTCTTCACTTCCAAAATCTAGGAAAAGAACTATCTCTCTACCAAACCCTATTAGAAAGAGGGGTATGGGTGCTAGACTTAGAAGTGCTAACAAAGGCCCAGGCTCCTCTATTACTGATGCCATATCTATCTCTGACTCTGAATTGACAACCCCTACATCTATGGCCTCAACCACACCTGAGGTGGTCGAAAACAATCAACAACATGAACCTAGAAGGAGTCTGAGGGTACAGGCTCAAGAAGATCAAGGCTCGATGCTGGAGAAGGCAAAAAAGAGGAAAGAAAGTGAAGGTAGTAGCAGCTCCTCTGGTATGACCTTACTCTCTAATTTTCCTTATTCTAGATTTACTGTAGATCAAGTAATTAATTTATTCCAAATATATCAAATTAGATTAGGACATTCTCTAGAGGATAGTCAGACTATCATTTCTAGTATTAAACAAATGGATAGGAGTAGTTTTGAGATCATGCTAAAAAATTTACTAAACTCTACTCACATTTCACATCAACCAGTAACAATTACTAAAGATCAATTACAGCTAGCTGAATACATAGAACCTAGTAATAGCCCTCTTTCTACAGAGTTACACATAGTCCCATATGAACATACTCAATTGGAATTGTAGAGGTTTGAATTCTAGCAAGACTAGACACTTACTTAGAGATTTAATTGTAGACAATAAAATAGATGTCATTGCAGTACAAGAAACTAAAAAGGAAGATTTCAACAATAGATGCTTAAAAAATTTATCTAATAGATTAGATAGCTGGCTCTGGTTACCTTCTATAGGAAGGTCAGGTGGTATTTTATTTGGTAGCACTAGCAATAAGGTTAACATATTATCTCATTCTCTACATAGATTTTGTTTAAATGTAGTGATAGAGCATAAGGCAGACAATACCATATGGCAATTTACTATAGTTTATGGTCCTGTTCTTAGAAAATATAAACACGAGTTTTGGCAGGAACTTAGTACTATTAGAGATACCTCTATAGCTATCTGGTTTATATGTGGAGATTTTAATGCTATTAGAAAAAAAACTGATAAATCAGGCACTAATTTTGATATGACTCTTAGTAGAGCTTTTAATAATTTTGTAAATGATCATCAACTGATAGAACTTTCACTTAAGACTAGGAAATTCACTTGGTCCAATGGGTGTAGGTTTGCCCTCCTAGATAGAGTTTTTGTTACATCTGCTTGGGAGTTACAATATCCTTCTAGTTTACTCACAGACTTAAGTAGTTATGGGTCTGATCATTGTCCCCTCCTAGTCCAATCTAATCAATTTCAACAACACTCTACACCTATATTCAGATTTGATCCTGTTTGGACTAAACAAGAAGATTTTGTTAATCTGTTTCCTAAATGGTGGTATAGTTTTCCTCTTAATACAACTGACATAGCTCAAAGTTGGGCTCACAAGTTGAAAAAAATTAGAGCAAAGATAAAAGGTTGGGCAAAGAATTATTATAGTCAAAAGAAAAAAGAAAAAAAAGAATCACAAAAACAATTACATGCCCTACAAAAAATAATAGAAAACAGAGACTTCACTTCTTTAGAGGAAGAAACTTGGATCTTTCATACTAATAGATTAGATAAATTATTACAAGAAGAAGAGGATAGTTGGAAACTAAAATCTAAACAATTATGGCTGGAAGGAGGGGATGCCAACACCAAATATTTTCATACTTTAGCTACCCATAGAGCTAAGAGTAATCATATTCATAGACTAGATATTAATGGTTCAATCTCTAGTAATATGGCTGATATTAAACAACATATAGTTTCCTATTATAAAGATTTATTAGGCACCTCAGGAATTAAATTTGGCTCTTTTGATCCTACTTTTTGGGATTTAGATGATAAATTAACTGATTTAGAACAGTGGGGATTAGAAAGGCCATTTACAGAAACAGAACTCAAAAAAGCAGTTTTTGACTCTAATCCAAATGGAGCCCCTGGTCCAGATGGTTTCACTTTCTTCTTTTATCAATTTTTTTGGCCTATTATAAAATCTGATTTGATGCTCCTTACACATTTCTTTTATGATAATCAACTTAACCTGCATAGGATTAATAAATCTGTTATTTGCTTGATCCCCAAAGAAAAAGATGCAACTTTGATTCATAAGTATAGACCTATTAGTTTAGTTAACTGTAGCTTTAAGATTCTTTCTAAACTGCTTACATTTAGATTAGAAGTAGTGATGGATAGACTCATAGATCATAGCCAATCTGCTTTTATTAAGAATAGGTTTATTTTAGACAATATGATTCTTAGTCAAGAACTTCTACACTCTTGTCATTCTACAAAACAATCTGGCATAGTAATTAAAATAGATTTTGAAAAAGCATATGATAAGATTCATTGGGATTATTTGCTAGAAGTCTTATACAGTAGGAATTTTGGTACTAAATGGATCCAATGGATCACAAAATGGTTAGATAGCTCACAATCTTGTATTAATATTAATGGTGAATTCACTGACTATTTTTATTGTAAAAGAGGAGTAAGACAAGGAGACCCATTATCCCCTTTCTTATATATATTAGCTGCTGATACACTTAGTAGGATTTTCACCAAAAGTAGAGTAGCTAATGTAATTAGGGGTTTAGGACCACCATGTTTAGATGGTAAGGCTATTACTAATTGCCACTATGCAGATGATACCATTTTATTCTTGGAATCTCAAGAGGAAAATGTAGAGGCTGCATGGTGGGCAATGTTTGCTTTTGAAGCAATATCTGGAATTAGGATGAATTATACTAAAACTGCCATGTATGGTTTACACATAGATAGATCTTTAGAACTTAACAATATTTTTAGATGTTCATGGGGAGAGTTCCCTATGAAATATTTAGGTTTACCCCTTCATTTTAAAAAACTTCAAGTTGCTGATTGGGCTTTCTTAATAGACAAAGTAGAGAGTAGGCTACAACATTGGAAAGGTAATATGTTGTCTATAGGTGGTAGATTGACCCTCTTAAATTCAGTTCTTACCTCCATCCCATTATACACCTTATCTGTATATAGGTTACCTATGACAGTTATCAAACAAATAGACAAAATTAGAAGAAGGTTCCTATGGCAAGGAAATTCCAAAAAGAAGAAGTATATACTAATGGATTGGTATACTTCTAACCTAGCTAAAAACTTTGGTGGTTTAGGTATATTAGATCTCAACCAAATGAACATCTCCTTACTTCTTAAGTGGTGGTGGAAATTAAAGAACCATGCATATACTGGCTTATGGAAAACTGTTCTCCTACATAAATATAGTCATCATACCTTAAGTATACCTCCTTCCCCTTTCTGGTCTGCTTTATCAAAGATTAACCATATAGGAGATTTTAGTTCCTCCTATACACCAGGAGTTCACACTCAAGTTAAATTTTGGCTTGATCAGTGGTATCAGAACTGTTCTTTAGCTGTTAGATATTACTCACTTTTTAGTAAATGCACTAACAAAGACATTTTATTAGCTGATGTGATTAGTTCTCAGGGGCAAATAGTGCATTTTAGGGTTTCTTTGGTGGGGGTAGATGCAATGGAATGGGCAGAAATTCTTCAAATAATCAGCTCCACATCTTTCACTTTATCACACGATACAATTGCTTGGAAATGGGACTCAACAGGGAAGTTCTCCACCCGCTCTATATATACTATTTTAAATTTTGGAGGAATCCAACCTAGCAATTCCATGTTGTGGTGGCACTTGCCTATACCTCTAAAAATACGCATCTTTATGTGGCTAGTCTCCCATAACACAATTTTAACTAAGGATAATATGACTAAAAAAGGTTGGGTTGGGGATTTAGCATGTCAACTTTGCCCTAATTTTGAATCAGTGGACCATCTGTTTATTCATTGTACTATAGCACAACAAGTGTGGTTTTGGTTAGGCAAAAGTCAAGACGTGATGCACATGTGGAATACTTGGAATGATTTTATTACTTTTGCTAGTTCTCTTACTAGTGTAGATAAGACTAGTTTCTTAATTGTACTTAGTGCGGTTTGTTGGAGTTTATGGAAGTATCGTAATGATCTTTGTTTCAACCAATGTCTACTAAAAACTGCTCGTACTTTAATTCTACAAATTAAAGCTCTTTGCATGTATTGGGCAGGTAATATAAATAAAAAGATTAGAGATGGCATAGGGCGATGGCTTCCCATTGTAGAAGATGCAATTCCCCTCAACCAATACATGCCAATGGAAATGGTGCCATATATACCAGAAGCTGGAGAGTCGGACACTGTGCTGCTGCCGGGCAC
The DNA here is from genome assembly GCA_025461125.1 of Carex kokanica. Lineage (NCBI taxonomy): Eukaryota > Viridiplantae > Streptophyta > Magnoliopsida > Poales > Cyperaceae > Carex > Carex kokanica. The sequence continues at coordinate 801,256 of JAJGRX010001360.1, read as the reverse complement.
TGTGATGCCTTGATTTGCCATGAAGACTGACTTCAGATTTTGTGCTACTCATGTAGCAAACCTCAGCCCTTTACAAAGTGGCTTAGTAATAGCAAACCTTTCATATTTTTGGTTCCTAGCTTTAGTTCTTATGTGGTTGATGTATGAACTTTGTTTTAGTTGCTGGCTTAGAGTAGTTAAAACTCTAGAGGACATATCTCATAGAAATCTGCTTTGTATTTAAAACTCAGTTTCAGCAATGGAATGGACCCTCTGCGGTCTTTTGAAAAAAAAAAAAAAATCTATATGAAGAATTAGTACATGTATAACGAAATTGTATTGAGTATATAGTTAATTAGTACGCATCAGTCAGAAGTCAGAAATATCTATTATCTAAGTCACTCGCGTCTTTTTACCTACGGGTTTTAAATCAAAAAAAAAAAATCTAAGTCACGCTTCCTGGGCCCACAGCCCCACACTATCAGCCGCAAACTGATGTTTTTGTATTATTTATTAACAATGTACTTCGAAGAAAAGAAATATATTAAGTGAATTTATTGAATATCAAGAACAATTATTAATTTATTGCAGTGCTGTAAATAACGGTATACGCTTGTCGGACGAACTGGGTATCACCAAGCGATTAATTGAAAATAATTGAGAATAATCGGTTATCATTGGAAAAAAAAAAATCGGCCGATTAATCGGAAAATTCCTCGACAATTTGATCACCGCCAACGACTAATCGGCGGATTAATCAGTCTAAACGGACGTTTTTTACAACACTGATTGCTCTGAGATTTCTCCATTAATGTATGCCTCAAGATATGACATAAACGAAACAGTGTCGAAATAAGACTATTTTTTAAATGCACTCAAGATATGAAATCAACGACAGAAACAATGCTACTTTAAAATAAGACTTTTTAAATGCACCTTTTATGAAATTTTATAAAAGTACAGAAGCATGATCTAAAATGAATTAAGAAACTTGTCTTTAAAAGCAACATAAATTATAAGATAATTTATCTAGAACAATAAGAAACTTTGATTTGTATCGCCTGGTTAGCTTTTTGTATTGCGTGAAAATTATATTATTTAGTCAACTATAGAAAATAAATTATTATTTAAAAACAAGCTTGCAAAAAAAAAAGATATACTAAAGACCGATGTTTCCACTAAAAAAAAAAAAAAAAAACTAAAGGCCAATGATACTTTAAGACTAACTGACTAATCAATGCCACTGGTCTAGTACATTTAAATTTGAAATAAATGTACTTAATAAAAAGATAAAATGCTTCCATACCCTCCGAAATTCTGTACTTGTGAAAAAGCCTCCCTAACTTGTAGTTGTGATAAAACCGAAATTTTTAAATATACCATTAAAAAAATAGATAAATTAAATAATTATGATTTTGGCGGATTTTTGATATGGTCAATCTGTGCAACCAGAGATGACCGATACAATTTTTTTTTTTTGGGTGATCAACCATAGATGGGCGCAATCTAGGGCTATACAAAAAATTTGTAGTTCGTAATTCGATTCAAGTTTGATTCGAAAAAGTTCGTAAAAAGTTCGATTCAAAATTGAGTTCGTTCAAAATTAATTCAAAACCAAACTTAATTCGAAATTAATTCAAATCAAACTCAAATTAGAGATAAGTTCAATTCGGTTCGGTTCATTTGCAGCCCTACCGCAATCTATGTTTTTTTTGTGAGCAATCTGTTACATTAATTTGTGTGGGCCCATAAATCTTTTTAACCAATCAAAAGCTTGAACATTTCTGTGTCCTTTGACCAAATTATGTTTTGGAATTCTGTGTCATTTTTTTGGGTGATCAACCAATCAATTCTGAATCATTTCCAACGAACAAACCTTTTTAATCAAATTCTGTTTCATTTGAGAAAAAAAAAATATTTATGTGTCCGTCATCTATGGTTGCGGAAGCAAGTACAGATTACGACCGTCAAAAATAAAATTATGATCAAATCGTAATTATTTGATTTTTTTTTAAATTAAAACTAAAAATTTCGGTGAAAAAACATCCACCCAAACATCTAATTTCATGATATAGATACTGGAATTTTTTTTTTATAAACCATAATTAAAAAAAAAAATTAACGAAACCAACATAATTACTTTTTTTTATAAAAACTATAAGAATCAAAATGCCATTCATTCGTTAATTTTTTTTTATTCCAGACCGAAATGACATTTCGGTCCGGTTCCCTTTTTGGATTTTCTGTGGCATTGGTTTCACAAGTTTTCATATGAACCACCACAGAAAATCCAAAAGAGATACCGGACCGAAATGTCATTTCGGTCCTGAATAAAAAAAAAATAACGAACCGAAATTGTATTTCGGTTCTTATGGTTTTTGTTAAAAAAAAAAGTAATCATGTTGATTTCGTAAAATATTTTTTAAATTATGGTTTATAAAAAAAATTCAAGATACTGCAGACAAATTATTCATTAATTTTCGAGCCATTTAATATAAAATAATAAAAAACCTCGAATCTTATTTTGTTATTTAAAAAGATGCCTCAACTTTGAAATTAGAGCCATACAGAAAAGACCGAGATTTTTATTTTTACCCCAAAAAAAATATATTTTAATATAATTAACCAAATTTTTGAAAAAATTAAATTTATACCCAAACCGCAAATAATATTTACGGTTTGAATTCGGAATTCAAACCGTAAATAATATTTACGGTTTGAATTCTTATTCAAACCGCAAATAATATTTACGGTTTGAATTCCGAATTCAAACCGTAAATATTATTTGCGGTTTGAACTTTTTTTTTTTTTTTTTTTTTTTTTTTAGAGAAAAATAGCTAAAATGCTGAAATGAAATATAACACAAAAAAATCGAATTGTTTTTTAAAATATTTGTTAGAAAATACGTTACGAATAGAGCCGATTTTGTGCTAAAATACGGTAAATTACAATAATTATGCCAAAATACGGGAAATTTACTAAATTGCTGAAATTACAATAATTATGTAGAATTATGCTAAAATACGGTAAATTACGCTAAATTACGTATGAAATGATGCAATATGGGCCTGCGCATGCTTCATGAAAATGAGCATAACTTTTGATCCGTCCGTCGGATCGGGCTGAAATTTTGACAGGAACTCCACAGCCCAATGTTGGACCCGAAACCAATCTACGATCCGTTTCGCCCATTTGCGGGCTCAGATTCGCGATCCGAGTCTTCCTTCATGGACTTTTGGACCTTTCTTTATAATTTTAGAGTTTTTAGGGTCTTTGATGTATCTTTTATATATATTTTATGTATAATTTTAGAGTTTTTAGGGTCTTTGTATTTAAACATACGTCATGTCTTTTGACATAATTATTGTAATTTACCGTATTTTAGCACAAAATCGGCTCTATTCGTAACGTATTTTCTAACAAATATTTTAAAAAACAATTCGATTTTTTTGTGTTATATTTCATTTCAGCATTTTAGCTATTTTTCTCTAAAAAAAAAAAAAAAAAAAAAAAAAAAAAAAAAAAAAAAAGTTCAAACCGCAAATAATATTTACGGTTTGAATTCGGAATTCAAACCGTAAATATTATTTGCGGTTTGAATAAGAATTCAAACCGTAAATATTATTTACGGTTTGAATTCCGAATTCAAACCGTAAATATTATTTGCGGTTTGGGTATAAATTTAATTTTTTCAAAAATTTGGTTAATTATATTAAAATATATTTTTTTTGGGGTAAAAATAAAAATCTCGGCAGAAAAGAGTAATAAATACTTACCATTCCGACCTTTTTAAAATGTCATTTTTTTTACAACAGTAGTCCTTTTTGCCGATTCTCCCAAATTCAAAATTTATATTCTACATGCTTTCTTCATGCTGGCGAGAAAACACATACAAAGGAAAATTAATGTCTCTAAAATTAGATAAATATACCAAAAAATTCATTACATGAAATAATTATATTTGTCTCACAATAAGGAAATAAAAAGGATAAATTATAAATCTTCTGAAGTTGTGACGATATTATTGAATTCTATAATAAATAGTTAATTAGGCCTAGGAAAACTAACATAATTAATTAGGGCGTTTTGCTTCCGTGAATTAGAAAGATAAGAGGATGTTTGTCAAAATTAAAATTAAAGGATCCGACTTTGCTGCTTTTCTCTAAGAAAAGCAGGTTCTGCTTTTCCGATTCCAACTATTCAAAATTTTTCATTCGCGTATTTTGATAAAGAAATTTTTTCATGCACAAATCTTAACGAATTTGAATGGTTGGGATCGAGAAAGCAAAATCCATTCCGATTTCAGTCAACTATAAATTATTATTAATTATAGTATACTTTTATTGTTACTTTTTAAGCTTGATTTTTTGCTAACGATATACGGGTGTAAACAGATCCGAATTCGATCCGTATCCGCTTGGAATCCAAATTCAGATATACGAATTCGGATCCAGATATTATCTCAATATGCAGGACAGTTCCGGATTCGAATACGGATCCAGTTCATGAGTTGTAAACGGAGCAGATATCCGGGTACTATCCGTATTGAAACGGGTATTTGAAGCGGATCCAAATCTGCTAAAATCTAATATCATCAATAGTAATCTTGAAATTTCTGAAATGCCGAATGTAGCTATTGAATTGTTTCGAGATGCATACACAAAATAATCAACTGTTTCGAAATACGTGTACAAAAAATTGAACGACTGAATTTCGAATTACTGTTCATGAATCTCGGATTTAAATTTATCTCAATCCATATGAAGCTGTTACCCGAATCCACTTTTAATTAAAAAGGATATGACTGCATTCAAATTTGAAGTACTGGCAGCAACGTGGCCACGTGGGTGTGATAAAGTGGTGGTACTTTTGATTCCCATATCTTATGGTCTTCAATTATATTTTGATTCTAGTAGTGGGACTAAAGTGGTTCCCGACCGGAACAATATTTTTTTTTCTTTTATTTTTCTTTGTTTGTATTACTAAAAAATATTGTTTTGATTATAATACTTGTATTATATTGTATAAGTGGATTATTTGAGTGAGTTATTTATATAACTTAATTATCTGATAATTCGTATCTGTATTCGAATCCGTATAAGTGGATTATCCACTCCGTTTCTGTATTCATTTAAGACAGATTTAGTTTTAAATTTTAACATTCATTTACTATCTGCATTCGTAATCGTATGCACTCATTGAAAAATAAATAATAGCATTATCCGCTCTTAATTCGTTCCGTTTACACCCCTATAACCAGAATTCGGATCCAGTGATGTAACCCAACTTTTGGATTTTAGATCGGGACCGTACGATTCGAATCCGAGAAAATCCATCCACGAAGTGAGCGCACAAATTCCGACAATAAAATCTAATTCCGAGACAATCTCGAACGATGAATTCGAATCGGACGGTGGTCAATCCAAAACCCAAAGATTGAGTTACTTCAGGGATCCGGACCCCCTATAACCATCGCATGTAATAAAATTGTCCCAAGTTTCCTCACCAGTTAGGAACTACCACGCGTGCAGATTCCGTGTAAAATAATTCAGAAATTTTTGTCCAGATTTATAATTTTCTGATTTTTTTTAAAATGAAATATGTACACGTGACAGCTTCCGATTGGTAGGTGAGTCTCGTCGCGCGGGTGAGAGAAAACATTTCTCATCTATATTATATTTGTATTTGCTTTGTAATCCTATTTTTTTTGATAAAAAAAAATCATGTGAAAGCTAATCATTCTATTATGTCAAATTAACGACTACAAATTATTCAAACATATCTAGCTTAACAACATGCCAATCTTGATAATGAAAAATGTAGCCATATTTATTTTAAACCAACTTGTTCTTAAAGAAAACAATTACTAAAATAAGGTATTCAGTCTATTCAGGACAGAATCACAAAATTTTGATTGAGAGGCATAAAATATAAAAAGGGAAAATAAAATGTCATTCTCTCAAAAACAATAAAACAAAATACACAAAATGTACAAACCCCATTTTTTTCCTCTCCCCTCCTCTGAAGATAAAACTAATATTTACATTATTAAAAGAAATGATTTGATATTTCATCCAAAGTTTTGAACTTCTTATGATTAAAAAATTGGAGTTCATTATTTTATTTTTTCACACAGAAAACTGTTGAAATAATTGATTTTTAAAGTTTTAAATGAAATATACCTAAAGTTTTTTATTTTTCAAAAATAGAAGGATCACAATATTTTCTATATTTACTTACAAGTGACTTTTGGACCGGGATCAATAACTCAGATTTAAAATATTTTTATTATTTTCCAATAACACACAAAAAAATATTTTAATTTTCTTACCGCCGCGAAAAATCCGGCTTAAAAAATGTTGATCCAAGTTATTGTCGCAGTCTTTCTAATAAACCAAATTATATAGTATTCCATCTATTTTCAAAGAAATATATAATATATTTCTAATATTTCAATACAAAAAATAAATAAATTATAACATTTTTTGTTTTAAAAAAAAACTCAAAACCAGAAATTTATTTCTCTGTTTTGGAATTCGAAAACCAAAACCGCAAATTTATTTCCTGATTCTGGAATTCCAAAACCAAAACTGCAAATTTTTTTTGAGGTTTTGGAATTCCAAAACCAGAAAATAATCTGCGGTAATTTGGCCTAAAATCGGAAAATAAATCTGCGGTTTGAACAATTTTCAAATTTTGTCAAATAGGGTGTAGATTTTGAAATTAAATAAATATTTTGAATATTAATAAAAATTACGACAATGTACAACTCAATAGTAGAGGAAAAAGAATAGGGAAGAGAGTACTTGGGAGGGAGGAGGAGAGGAGAAAATTGGAATTCACAATGACATTTTGTCAATAATTTTAGAGGAGTATTTTGTTTGATAGTTTTTGAAAGAAAAATATTTTATAAAATTTCTAAAATATAAATGCATAATATGTGATGAGTAAAATTTAAACTCAAATTACTACAATTACAGAGTAGAATTTTAAGCGCTGGCTTACAATTAATACATACTTAACATTTTATAAAAAAGCTTAAATTTAAAAACTGAAAAAAAACTGAACTAAATTTTAATATATATATAATTTAAATTTGAAAATTTCAGAGGTTACTTAACACCTTACGGAAAAAAAATGTTACTTTTATTACACGATAAACGATAGCTACAAAATTCGGTATTTACATTCGTAAGGTGGACACAGCCTGGAGCGTCGTATCATTTCCATCACAAAATATAATAATATACACCATGCTGCCCTACCTCCGCTATTAAATAGATTCACGCCACCAGATTCGAAACATCACCTTTCAGATTCTCTCCCCCCTTCTTCTCCCACTGTATCTCTTTTCTCTTTCCCACAAACCTCCCCGTTGTACACAGCTCTGATCCAATGGGGATCAGCGAAGATACAAAACCAAAATCCCAATCCGATGCATATGAAGGCGAGGAGATGGTGGAGGCGACTGGACTGAGGCAGCGCAACAGATCCAACGGTTCAAATGCCGAAGGTGATGACCAAGCCCTCAGTGTGGAGCAGGTGTTCGAGTCAAAACCCGTACCCAGCTGGAGAGAGCAGCTCACCTTTCGCGCTTTCTTCGTCGCCTTCTTCCTCGCTGTGATGTTTAGCGTTATCGTGATGAAACTTAATCTCACCACCGGTATCATACCTTCGCTGAATGTCTCGGCTGGTTTGCTCGGGTATTTCTTCGTACGGATGTGGACTGTGGCTTTAGAGAAGTGGGGGATGCTGAAGCAGCCCTTTACAAGGCAGGAGAACACTGTGATTCAGACTGCCGTGGTTGCGGCGTATGGGTTGGCGTTCAGCGGTAAGCTACCTACCTATTATCTGCTTTTTTTTCAAATTTTTTTTGTCTTATTTTTGGAGATATCCTTCACCAGCGCTGTTATGTCTGAGATGGTATGGGCTGAGTGGAGAAAGGGTACCGTTGAGTCCGTTGCTTTTAATAAATGGAGATATCTGAATATTTCCATGCAAGGCCTTCTTGTTTTCCATTATCTCTTTGGGTGCTTGATAGGAATAGGAAGTTCATCTCTCCTCCCTATTTGGTTATTTACCGATATGGTAAGATTAGGTGGAAAATTGCAGAACAACTTCCTTTTTATTGATTAGTAAAATTGCTAATGTGCAAGATTAGTGCTAGAATTGTTTTATAAAGAGCAGTGAGAAAACTTTTTTTTATTGTCCAATTTATCTATAATTCTGTGCATTTAATGCTCACTAATAAAAGTTAAAAAAAAATTATGTAATATAGATTTAAATTAAGGGTGAAAACTGATCGGATACGGAGCTGATAGTGGTAAAACCATATGAATTCGTATCCTCTGCGTTACTCATAAACGAATTTTTTGAGTTAATACATTTGAACCGTACAATCTGCTTTAAGATCCGTGTGAACTATATTCACACTAATATTAAAGGGCCCCTACATTATAGGCTAGGGCCGGATTGACTTCGTTTAAAATCAGACGGCTGAGATGGGTTAACTCAAAAGATGCTCTATGCAGACGATGCGGACTCAAAACCATATCCGTATCCATTTTTAATTTTTGGATTCGGATACATATCGGATCGGATATTTATTAAAAAAATATATAAATATTATTAAAAATACTAAAGTTCATAATATTTATCTAATTATAATGGTGAATAAAATAACTTTTTTCATAATATATATTAAACTATATGGTATATGTCTACTATTTTGATATGGATAATTAAAACTTAAAATCACATCCGTAATCGTATTCACGCGGATATACGGATACAAATATCTATATCTAATTTTTTGAATACGGATTGTATATTATCTCACCTAATTTAAATGCACACTTACCAGAAAATAGAAGCATATCTTAAGAGCATGAGCTATATATACAATTTAAATGCAGGCCCCAATTTATAGGAGTAGAAGTATAAATCGAATCATCTAAATATTTAAAACAAAATAGTTATTTGAGATTTTATTTTATTGGGAACAATTTTAAACCAAAACCTTTGACATTAGATCCCCTCATTATTATATGAGTAGAATTCAAATTTTTTCAATTATATTTTTGGATCAAAATATATAGGTATTAATTTTATCAATCATATTTTAGTAATTTTATTGTTCAGCATGTAAACATTTTTCTATATTAATCTTTCCATAAGATAATTACACATAATTTTCAAATCATTAAATGTTTACATGCTGGTGTTACTTAGCTTGGCATATGCATTAGGAAATAAAAAGACAATAACAAGGCATTCATGTATTTCTTTTCTAAAAGAATTTAGGAACTTCAATTCACTAGGTGATAATTCAGAATTAAGTTTAGACCATAATAAAAGATCTTTAAATAGCGGTTAAATAAGTATTAAGAGAAAAAGTTTATCTCATCGCTTTATAATTATTGCTCTCAAATTAGCATCCTTCAATAGGGGTGAAAACGGTGTGGATAATATCTGATCCGTATTCAAAAATTAGATGTGGATATCCAAATATCTGTGTTGATATGGATATGGTTTTATGTTTCAATTATATATATTTTTTTAATAAATATCCGTATCAGTATCTGTTTAATATCCGATCCGTATCCGTATCAGTATCTGTTTAATATCCGATCCGTATCCGTATCAGTATCTGTTTAATATCCGATCCGTAACGGTATCAGTATCTGTTTAATATCCGATCTGTATCCATATCCGGAATAAAAAGGATATGGAAATGATTTTACCATTATCCACTCCGTATCCACTCCGTATCTGCTCCGTTTTCATCCGCCCTCCAATGTTTAAAGGCTTAATTTATTTTTTCAGCACATCCCTGCAGATAATAAATTGCTATTACTTTTACTATTATTATTGTTAGCAATACTAACAATTGTAGCTACTATTGTTTTTATAATTAATGTTGTTTTTTGTTTTATAAATAACCACTTAAATAAAATGTCTCATATATTATGCCAGAGCAATAATATTAACATGACAGATTATATACTATGCCGTTGCTGCCACATTACATAAAACCTATTATTTATTATAAGATTCCAAGAGTCCAAATCAGAGCTTTTGCTTTTTTTATATGAAATTTACGTGATCCACTGTGCTAAGTGGGTAGAAGGTCACAACTGATGCAAATTGGCATAAACAAATGGAAATCAGGTTGTCATAAATCGGCACAAACAAATGAAAATCCAGTCCATTGTTTGTTATAGTTGACTCTCTAACTTGGAAACATGCCTTGGAGTGATAAGTGGGGCTACAGCTATCCCTTATTTTGACTGTGTTCACATTATCAATTGAGTTTATAAGATAGTGATACTGTGATAGTGATGTCCATCTATATTATTATATATTTCTGGACTATTACAAATGGGTCTATTAATTTGGATAACCCAACAAGCAAGAGGATGGTTTTTGTGTGGCACTTGTGGTGTAACAGTTGTATAATGCCTCTCAGAAAGGTTCACTGAAAAAGTTAATATGTTTGAGTAGGCGGCTTTGGAAGCTATATATTTGGTATGAGCAGTCAGATAGCAGAACAAGCAACAGAAGCAAATAATCCAAGGGATATCAAGGACCCGAAACTAAGCTGGATGATCGGGTTCATGTTTTTAGTCAGTTTCATCGGTCTTTTTGCACTGGTACCCTTGAGAAAGGTAAAACCTCATATTTATAATTCAACTCACTATATGTTAATTCAAATTTTGTGGAGCCAATGGAAAGCAGTTACTAATTACATGAACAAACTTTGTTTTGTTTTCAGATTATGATAATTGATTATAAGTTGATCTATCCAAGTGGGACAGCTACTGCTTATCTTATCAATGGCTTTCACACACCTGAGGGTGCTAAGTTGGCAAAGTAAGAGAGAATCATTATCACAAAACGTAAACACCACTGCATTCTAGATGTTGTAGTTGAAAAGTTATCTAATATCATTGTCAATTGTATTAATTTAGGAAGCAGGTATCGCTCCTTGGCAAGTGGTTTGCAGGCACCTTCGTGTGGGGGTTCTTTCAATGGTTCTACACTGGCGGAAATGATTGTGGATTTGCAAGCTTCCCTACATTAGGCCTTAAGGCTTTTGAAAATAAGTAATAAAAAACATATTCGTGCTTTTGCAAAAGATTAAAATGACAAGTTCTTTTTACATATGTTATTACACTCCTTTCTTGTATCTTTTATTTGTAGGTTTTACTTCGACTTCTCTCCGACCTATGTTGGAGTTGGGATGATTTGCCCCTACATTGTGAACATTTCTGTTCTTTTGGGTGGTATAATTTCTTGGGGGTTGATGTGGCCTTTGATTAAGAACAAAAAGGGCGAATGGTACTCTGCTTCTCTCCCTGACTCCAGTCTTCATGGCTTGCAAGGTTATAGGGTATGTATTCAAACCTAAACTTGTCAGATGCAAAATAATGACAAATATTAATAGGTGTAAAGAATGGAAATTTACACTATACCCATAATTAGTTCAGTGCATACAAAAACTTATGAGAAACTGAAGTCTTTGTTTTGTACTCTCCTTGAGCAACATTTTGGCTATCAAGTATTGAGTCAATTAATTAACTACTTTTGCTATTAGCATAGTTTGTGAAGCAACTTCTGTTAAAATCTAAACATGAAATATCTCTGTACTAATGAGTTTTTCATCATGTAGGTGTTTATATCCATTGCCATGATTCTAGGAGATGGCGTGTACAACTTTGTGAAGGTCATGTCCCACACACTTTTCGCTCTTTACAAAGCATGGAAAAGCAAGTCCAAACTTCCCACCACAGATAAGGACGGCAACATTGTTTCTGCTGAGACGGTCTCGTTCGATGACAAGAGGAGGACTGAGCTCTTTTTGCAGGACCAGATCCCTAAGAAGATTGCATTAGGAGGCTATGTTTGTGTGGCGCTAATTTCCATTGTGACACTGCCACATATCTTCGAGCCTCTTAAATGGTACTGTACTTAATACCCAAATCATTTTCTGATGATGATAATAAGAAATGCAATCTGCTTTAATGAATATAAATTTAAAGATCTAACAATAATAATTTGTATAAAAGAAAGAAAAAGTGGTCTCAATATCAAATTAGTACCCAACCAGAACCGTCCCAGTTTGAAACATATAATTATGCATTTCATACTCCTGACCTTGTGGTATTTTTGGTGAATAAAATAAAAGATTTATGAGCACAAAATAAAACAAGTGCCAAAACCAGATTTTTTTCTCAAATCCAACATTATACTTGTATGGCTCTACCACTCTCCAAACCTTTTGGATTTTTGGTGAACAAATTACTAATAAGAAAATTGCTTGTAGCACAATGCAATTACGAGACCATCAAAGCTAGCCAACAGAATAAGTTTTCTCATAATTGCTATTTGTTTAACAGGTACTACATCCTAGTAGCCTATTTATTCGCACCAGTCCTTGCCTTCTGTAATGCATATGGTTGTGGCCTTACCGATTGGTCTCTTGCCTCCACTTATGGTAAGCTTGCCATTTTCACAATTGGTGCATGGGCTGGTAAGGGAGACGGCGGTGTGCTGGCCGGCTTGGCCGCTTGTGGTGTCATGATGAGCATTGTCTCCACTGCCGCTGATTTAATGCAAGATTTCAAGACTGGTTACATGACCCTTGCCTCCCCTAAATCCATGTTTGTTAGTCAAATTATTGGCACAGGTATACAAATATATTTACAAAGCAGCAACATTTCTTAATTAGTCAAGCTCAAGTCCAATAACCTAGTCAAAATGTTCTTCAATCTAGACCACTTCAATTGATTTGTGTTATACTTGCTGGGTCAAGAACAGTACCAGAATAATGGACTTTTTGTGGAGTCCTTGCTAATGTATAATAAATACAACACGCATTAAACATTCAAACTGAAAAATAATGAACAAAAGAAGGATTGACAGTCTCATATCACATGTTAATCACCCAATGATTCCATTACAGGTATGGGATGTGTCATCGCACCATGCATCTTTTGGCTCTTTTACAAGGCCTTCAGTGACCTTGGTGTCAGCGGCAGTGATTACCCTGCACCTTTTGCACTCGTTTACCGTAACATGGCTATTCTTGGTGTGGATGGTTTTGGGTCCCTCCCTCACAACTGCCTTAAACTTTGCTACGGATTCTTCTTCGCTGCTATCTTAATCAATCTGATTAAAGACTTGGTCCCCAAGAAGGTCTCGCGATTCATCCCCCTCCCTATGGCCATGGCCATACCATTCTATATTGGCTCGTACTTCGCAATTGACATGTGTGTCGGCAGCTTGATTTTGTTTATCTGGGAGAAGATTAACAAGTTGCAGGCAGATCAATTTGGGCCTGCTGTGGCCTCAGGTATGATTTGCGGGGATGGTTTATGGACTCTCCCTCAGTCAATTCTGTCTCTGGCAAAGGTTAATCCACCGATTTGCATGAAGTTTTTGTCTCGCAAGATGAATGTAAAGGTCGAAGACTTCATCTCATCTTTGTGAATCAAATTGTATAAATGGTTGATGTTCTGGTGTCGGGTTACTTCACTGTTGTGTAGTTATGGTTTCTAAATTTTTATGTTTGTGCTTGGTCTTTTTTTGTTTTTGTTTTTTACCTTTCTCAAAGAGAAGTTTGGTGAGTTAATAATATTTAGTATTGGGTTAGTTTGATGTTTTGTTGTTGACGTTGGAAATAACTGTAAATGAATTTTAATACGAAACAAAACTAATTAAACATTCTCAAATTCTTTGTTATCTGTTCTTTTCCTTTTTTCAAAAAAAAAAAAAGTTTGTAAAACGCCTACTATATCATATAACAAAGCTAAAAGGAATACAAAAAAGAAGGCAATATAGTACGGGATTTGGAGGAATTAACACGAATTTTATCTCATTAATCACTAATTCAATCCGTACACATGCGCTTCACCTTTATATAGCGATCCTAATGCTCTAATTATATTTTAGTCCTATAATTTAGATTAACTAAATTAATGAGAGCTTGACCCGTCAGGAGACATCAGCGTTTGTATCCTCCCAGATGCCTGTGTACAGTGAGCTCTCATTACATCTCAGATGAATGATTGGAATTCAGTGTCTATTTAAATATAGGGAATCTATTTTGAGATTCATTTCAAGTTAAAACTGACGATTCAGGTGTAATTTGTATATAGTCAGATGTTGCAATGGATACAAATTCCAAGTTAGGATTTAAAAAAATTTGTAGCTCATGGACCACTTGGGATCAGTCCATGATTCGCTCAGTAACAACTTAATCGTTTCTAAAACGAGCTCAATACGAGCTAGCTCGTTAGTGGCTTGGTCCAGAATTAGCGAATTCTAACTGGGTCTAGCTCGCTCGTTAGTGAATTGTATGAATTTGTGAATTTTTGTGAATTTTATGCTGTCTAACTTGGTTCAACTCGGTCATAATTGTTTGTACAATTTTTCTTCTTCTTAAAACTAGGTCCAGCTTGTTAGTTCTCGATCTAATTATGAGCAAAGATTTTAGCTCGACCCTCTAATCCTAGCTCGCTTGGTTCGTACTACAAGTCGATTACAAGCTGGACCTAGCTCATAACAAGCCAACTCGTTGCAACCTTGGATTCCCAGTAAGCGACTCCTTTTTAAGAGGGCCAACGTCTTCATTAAACCTGACTTCTGTGCCCTCTAACATAGGGAGTGTATGACAATATGTGGCTATTCGGCAACAAGGGATTAAGCTTCCTTAAGACTTAATCCGCTTCCTTTAGCTTCCTTAGCCACTTAATCCTGCCAAATGCCGGTTCCTTAGCGTGGATTAAGATTACCTTCTTTAGTCTCATTTTGATCAGATCTTAATCATCTGTCCGAACCTTAAGGCACCTCTATTCTTTCTTTAGCTTCCTGGTAGTGTTGGGCGCACCCTCCTTAGAGTCATTGAGGAACTAAGGAGTCTTAAGCTTGCCAAACACTTGCTCCTTTGCAAAACTTAAAATCACTTTCTTAAGCATCTTTTTGTCCACTTTCTTAAGCTTGCTCTAATTTTTAAACAATTCAGCCTCCTTAAGAAAGCTAAAGACTGACTTTCTTAAATTTCTCTTGCTAAACATCTCTTCCTTAGTGGAGTTTAAAATTTAAGCCTACCCAATTTGTTGAACACCCTCCCTTAACTTTAACTCACGGATTAAGATAACCGAATATCAGTTCCTTAGTACTCGTTAAGTTCTTAACCCTTTACTCTTAATCCTTGAAGCCGAACAGGCCATGAGTTAAGAGTCTCCTGCCTAGGCGCTATGCCCGTTCTGCCCCATTTCTTTCTTCCTTCTTCGGTGCTCCCTTTGACTAAGTCATATATCACACTACCGATTTGATTCTCACGTGAAGCCATCATAAAAAAAAAATGCGGGTATTGCACTCTGCAGTTATTATTAGTCAAATACTCAAATATCCGCTGAGTTATCTGCAGTTATTTTCATGATTTTCATGAAAAATTGGTGATCCAAACAGGCCTTAGGCCTTAATTGCTTGCATGTTTAAGAAAGACATTAATTACAGCTACTAACCATTAAAATAACTTTAACCATTAAATAACTTTAAAGGCATTAATATTTTTAATTTCTTCTTTTTAAATTGTCTCTATACCAATGCTTACTAGCTTGATAACTTTAAAATAGAATTTCAACAATATAAGAATTGATCAAATACAATACTAAAAATAAATAACAAAACATAACATCTTCTACAAAAAATTAATTGTAAAATGAAAAAAAAAAATTCAAAATTTTGTGTTTTTTCCAACTATTTTATTTTGATATATAAATTTTAGAATTTTTGTTATTACAAAATTAAAAAAATAAAGGTACGATGGAGACAAAAAAAAAAGGGTTTAAAGTTTGAATCCTCCTCTTTATTTAATTATTGTGTATTGAGTTATGTTTTTATAATTTGAACTTTGTTAAACTTACAAAAAATAAATTTATCAAAAAATGTTGTTGGTATAATGATTTATTTTCTTCTTTATCCTGCTTAATCCTCAAGTCGTTAAATAACATCCCTTATCAAATGCCGCATGATAATTACTGCGCCATGCAATAACTTACCGCATTTTTGGATGATGGCCAGAAGAGTATTACTGAGGTATCGCACGTACCAGAACAAGTTTTACGTTTCTCAAGGGCACCAGTGCAAAAAGACCGATGAAACTGACTAAAAACATGAATCCGATCATCCAGCTTAGTTTCGGGTCCTTGATATCCATTGGATTATTTGCGTGAGAGTGGAAAAAACGTGTCGTGCCGTGCCATGATGTGACCAAAATGTTAAGGGTAGTCACGGCACGCAAATGGTCACGTCACATGAGTCACGCCGTGTTTAAACTCTAAACGTGCCGTGACCATACGTGACTCGCGTGACCATTTAATCATAATTTAGATTAGTTTATTCAAAATTCACTATTAAATTAATATCTAATAGTCCTAATTACACGTGACTCGCGTGACTACGTGCTGTGCGTTTCAAAAGATAGACACGGCACGCGAATGGTTACGGCACGGGACACGCGAGTCACGGCACGTAACTGACACGCGTGTCGTGCCGTTCTGTGACGGAGCAGGCTCCGCGGTGCCATTTTTCCAACTCTATTTGCGTCCGTTGTTTGTTCTGCTATCCGACCGCTCATACCAAACATATAGTTTCCAAAGCCGACTGCTGAAACAGATTTAACTTTTTCGGTGAACCTTTCCGAGAGGCATTATACAACTGTTACACTAAGTGCCACACAAAATCCATGCTTTTGCTTGTTGGGTTATCCAAATGAATAAACCAACATTTTGTAATTCTCCAGGAATATATAATAATATAGATGGACATCACTATCACACGGTATAACTATCCTAGAAATCCCATTAATAATGTGATATAGCCGTAGCCCCACTTATCACTCAAAGGCATGTTTCCAAATTAGAGAGTCAACAATAACAAACTGTGGACCGAATGTCCATTTGTGGTGCCAATGTAAGACAACCTGATTTTCATTTGTTTATGCCAATTGGCATCAGTTGTGACCTCCTATCCACTAAGCAGAATGGATAAAATTGAACAATCAATCTTTATCTGATTAAATGGCCCAGCGCCCCAGCCCTATTATGCTCCCCCTAGCAAAAAATTTCATATGAAAAAAACAAAAGCTCTTATTTGGACTCTTGGGTTCTTATACATAAATAATACTATTCTTATTTAATGTGGCAGCAACAGCATATTATATAGTCTGTTAGTGTTAATTTTATTGCTTTGCCATAATAAATGAGACATTTTATTTAAGTGTTTAATTAAAATAAAATATCAACATTAATTATAAAAAGTTAAAAACAGTAGTAGCTATAATTGTTAGTAATACCAACAATAATAATAGTGAAGTAATAATAGTTTATTATTGCTGAGATGTGCTGAAATAAATTAAGCCTTAAACTTAAGAATTTTATGAATCAACAAAAAGGAAATTGTTCTGCGATTTTCCAGCCAATCTTACCATATCGGTAAATAGCCCAATAAGGAGGACAAAGGAACTTCCTATCAAGCACCCAAAGAGGGATAATAAGAAAAAAAAAGGTGCTGATATTAACACAATAACGTTTTATATTAATACAACAACTTCAAATTTTTAAATATTATAGACAATTTTGCCCTCCATATAAATTTCTCGTGCCGGCCACAACTTGTATTCATTTCTTCATTGGGTAATAGAAATGCGCGTCTCTTAAGGTTGTGTTGCCCCGGAGACGTAGGTCCTTCAGTGACCGAACTTCGTTAACAACTCTTGTGACACTTTATCTAACTCTATATATTTACTTTACTGCACTTTAATATTTATTTATTTAATTGTTATTTAATTTACAAGTTCTTGATTCCACCAAGACCTTACAACAGATAGATAACTTAACCAAAGGAACAATTTTCAAACTTGTCTATCCGACTGATAGTAACAAGTTATAGGGGTTAAATTTTAAATAAACCTATTCACCCCCCTAGATGCCGTTAAGGACAACAATGATGACGTGAATCATACCTTTTCCTATCTCTAGAATGAGATTTATTCAAGAGTTGGGTATTCCGTGAGTCAACCATACCTTTACCATTGATAGAAATGCAGCAAGTAAAATGCATGATTTAATTATTTACATATACTAATTTTATATGTTCTCTCATGAACAAATACTCATTAATTTATATATATTTTACTTGTAATGCAAATGAAGCAGCAAGACAAGTAGAAGCATGACCATCTTCCTCAAGAAGAGCAGCAAAAGAATCTGTTTCAAAAAAACGCCAACGTTGATATTTCTTAATTTTTATGCTGTTGTAATTTTAATTTGTAGTGACAATTCCGGTTTTTATTTAGTAATTTTAATTTATATGTTGTTGTTATTTTAATTTTAACTTTTACATTGATGTTTCTTAATTTTCTACTATTACTGGTTTAATTAATAGATTGTTCGAAATCTGAAAAAAAATTTGAATTTCAATATTCTTACTTCCCATTTGACAACATACTCTTATAAAAAAAACAATTGCCAAATAAAATTTCACATAACTAAAACAAAACAATTAAAACATCTAAAAAACAAACAACTAGAATAAATAATTTCAAACAAATTAGAATATAAAACATTCAAACAATATTAAATATGAAATTGTTTGAATAGTTGATATGCAATAAAAATAACTAAAAAAAACAATTAAAACAAACACAAAAAAAGGTCGCCATAAAAGCTCAAATCTAGAAAATTATTTTCCAAACTCATAGACTTGGAAAATAATTTTCTGGAAAGGCAATACTCAAATCCGGAGAATAATTCTCTAGAAAGTAGGCCTGGATTCTCCGGATCTGAGTATTGCCTTTCCAGAAAATTATCAAACAATCCATATATCTTTTTTTTTATATTTTTTATTCAAATTTTTATAAATAAAAAATTGTGCATATGTTTTGTCGTTCGAAATCGAAGCTATCCGGTTAAAATGTTGAAGAAACAATTGACCTATCAGTCTAGGGGTGAAAACGGAGTGGATACGGCACGGATAGTGGTAAAATATGGATTTTTTTTGTTTAAAAAATATACTTTAGTATGGATATAGTAAAAAAATATACTTGGGTAGAAAATCATTGTTTTTTGAACGGTCCAAAAACAGTGATTTCGTATCTATCTTAAAAAATAGTAAAAAAATTTCAAAAATTATAAAATTTCATCCCAAGTATATTTTAGCATGGATATCATGTTGAGCGGTTCGGATCAATAATTTTGACTTTAAAAATGAAAATAGAAAATATGAGGTATGATGAGGTATGAGAGCATGAGATATTGGAACTCTCCTCGTATAATGCACTCAAGATATGAAATCAACGACATAAACAATGCTATTTTAAAATAAGACTTTTTTAAATGCACCTTTTATGAAATTTTATAAATGTACAGAAGCATGATCTAAAATGAATTAAGAAACTTGTCTTTAAAAGCAACATAAATTATAAGATAATTTATCTAGAACAATAAGAAACTTTGATTTGTATCGCCTGGTTAGCTTTTTGTATTGCGTGAAAATTATAGTATTTAGTCAACTATAGAAAATAAATTTAATAACAAAGAAAGTAAATTATTATTTAAAAACAAGCTTGCAAAAAAAAAAGATATACTGAAGACCGATGTTTCCACTAAAAATAAATAAAAAATGAAAGCCAATGATATTTCAAGACTAACTGACTAATCAATGCCATTGGTCTAGTATTTAAATTTGAAATAAATGTACTGAATAAAAAGATAAAATGCTTCCATACCCTCTGAAATTCTGTACTTGTGAAAAACCCTCCCTAACTTGTAGTTGTGATAAAACCGAAATTTTTAAATAGAGTGATGATTCTATGGACATAAGGACTTATTTGTAAATGAACATATTTTCATTTTCAAAGTTCAAACAGTCGATCCGACTGTTCCACATCATCTCCATATTAAAATGTACTTGGAGGTCAAAATTTACATTTTTTTGAATTTTTTTTATTAAGTATTTTACAAAAACTAATCAAATTCAGACCATTGAATTTTGTAAAATACTTAATAAATAGTAAAAAAATTCAAAAAAATGTAAAATTTGACCTGCAAGTACATTTTAATGTGGAGATAATGTTGAGTGGTCGGATCGACTGTTTGAACTTTGAAAATGAAAATATGTTCATTTTACAAATAAGTCCTTATGTCCATAGAAGAATTTGCCTTTTAAGTATACCATTAAAAAAATAGATAAATTAAATAATTATGATTTGGGTGGATTTTTGGTATGGTCACAATCTGGAACACGTATCTTCTGCATTAACTCAAAAAAAAAATATTTTGAGTTAATGAATATCAACTGTCTGATTTTAAACGAAACCAATCTAACTTCTGTCTATAACATAGGCGACCTTTCAATATTCATGCATATCTAATATGCATCAATCTTAAAATAATCAAATAGTCAAGATACTTTGACTCAAGAGATTCCTTCTGATTTAATGCAGAGGATACGAATTCCATAGTTTGTGCCAGATATGACGGACACAATTTTTTTTTTGGGTGATCAACCATAGAAAATCTTTTTAACCAATCAAAATTTCTGTGTCCTTTGACCAAATTCTGTTTTGGAATTCTGTGTCATTTTTTTTTGGGTGATCAACCAATCAATTCTGTATCATTTCCAACGAACAAACCTTTTTAACCAAATTCTGTTTCATTTGAGAAAAAATAAATATTTATGTGTCCCTCGGCGCAAGTACAGATTACGGTCGCGTCAAAAATAAAATTCTGATTAAATCGTAATTATTTGAATTTTTTAAAAGTAAAAATAAAAATTTCGGTGAAAAAACATCCACCTAAACATCGAGTCCGAAACTGCTGCGATTCCGAGAGAGATCGCAAGATCCTAAAATTCCGAATCAACGGTCATTTTTTTTAAAATTAATAGTCCTTTTTAAAAGGTCATTTGTTTACCTTTCTAAAATTAGATAAATATACTAAAAGGTCATTTTCTAAAATTAATAATCCTAAAAGAGTAATAAATACTTACCATTTCTACCTTTTTAAAAGGTCATTTTTTTTTACAACAATAGTCCTTTTTGCCGATTCTCCCAAATTTAAAATTAATATTCTACATGCTTTCTTCATGCTGGAGAGAAAACACATACAAAGAAAAACTAATGTCTCTAAAATTAGATAAATATACTAAATTATTCATTACATGAAATAATTATATTTGTGACGATATTATTGAATTCTATAATAAATAGTTAATTAGGCCTGGGAAAACTAACATAATAAATAGTTAATTAGGGCGTTTTGCTTCCGTGAATTAGAAAGATAAGAGGATGTTTGTCAAAATTAAAATTAAAGGACCATGATAAATGAGAGTGATTTCAGTCTACTATAAATTATTATTAATTATAGTATACTTTTATTGTTACTTTTTAAACTTGATTTTTTGCTAACGATACAGGGGTGTAAACGGATCCGAATTCGATCTGTATCCGCATGGAATCCAAATTCAGATATACGAATTCGGATTCGAATATTATCTCCATATGCAAAACAGTTCTGGATTCGGATACAGATCCGGTTCATGAGTTGTAAACGAAGCAGATATCTGGGTACTATTCGAATTGAAACAGGTATCTGAAGCGGATCCAAATCTGCTGAAATCCGATATCATCAACAGTAACTCTGAAATTTTATGAAATTCTGAATCCAACCATTGAATTGTTTCAAGATGCATACACAGAAAATCAGCTGTTTCAAGATTCATGCACAGAAAAAATTAAACTGTTGAATTTCAAATTTCAGAATTACTGTTTATGAATCTTAGATTTCAGCTTATCTGAATCCATCTGAAGCTGTTACCCGAATCCACTTTTAATTAAAAAGGATGTGACTGCATTTAACTTTAAAGTACTGGCTGCAACGTGGCCACGTAGGTGTGATAAAGTGATGGTATTTTTGCTTCTCATGTCTTATAAGCAAGGTTCTAAATAGCGTTTATAGCGTCGTAGCGGAAAGGCTAAAAAAAAAGCTATAGCGAATAGCGTCGCTATAGCGGAAGCTATTCCAAATAGCGTTTTTTTTTTTACATTTCGTATATTCTATATTTGTACTAAATATCAACATTATCTAAAGTCTCATAGAACAATAAATAACACCAAAGTAATTAAGAAATTATAATATTCATATTGAACCCATACAAAGTCCAAATTGCGGTTCAAAATATCCATAGTAATATCATAAACTATCGATATTTCCTATTAAAAATATCTTAAGCATCATGATTCATGACATAATCTATTTTTTTTTCTATCCAAATTTTAATTTCGATTTGGACTTTTTTTCTATTCAAATTTCAATTTATATTTCCAATTTCAAATTGATTTATTTGTAGCAAGTAGCAACAAATTCAATTTCGGTTTGAGATTTTTTTTATCTTTATTTAAAACCCATATAAATTGCTTAAAAAATAAAAAAAAATAAAAAATCCATATTGTATAGCGCAAATAGTGCAAATAGCAGACCGCTATAGCGGCCGTAGCGCAAATAGCGCATTTTGATGTCATAGCGTAGCGTTTGGGATCCAAAAACGGTATAGCGCCGCTATGGCGCGCTATTTAGAACACTGCTTATAAGGTCTTCAATTATATTTTGATTCTAGTAGTGGGACTAAAGTGGTTCCCGACCGGAACAATATTTTTTTTTCTTTGTTTGTATTACTAAAAATATTGTTTTGATTATAATACTTGTATTATATTGTATAAGTGGATTATTTGAATGGGTTATTTATATAACTTAATTATCTGATAACAATTCGTTTTGTATCTGTATTCGAATTCATATACGTGGATTATCCACTCCGTATCTGTATTCGTTTAAGGCGGATTTAGTTTTAAATTTTAACATCCGTTTACTATCCGTATTCGTATTCGTATCCGCTCATTGAAAAATAGATACTAGCATTATCCGCTCTGAATTCGCTCCGTTTACACCCCTATAACTAGAGTGGAAAAAACGTGCCGTGCCGAGACCAAGTTAATTTTTCACATGCCGTGCCATGCCGTGACCAAAATGTCAAGGGGTGGTTACGGCACGCGAATGGTCACGCCACGTGAGTCACGCCGTGCCTAATGTGCCGTGACCATACGTGACTCGCGTGATCATTTAATCATAATTTAGGTTAGTTTATTCGAGATTCACCATTAAATCAATATCTAATGATCCTAATTACTATGACTCGCGTGACTACGTGTTGTGCCGTGCCAAAGTTTCAAAAAATAAGCACGACACTCAAATGGTCATGGCACAGGACACGAGAATCACAGCACGTAACAGACACGTGTACCGTGCTGTTCCGTACCATAACCAAGCTGTTTCATGACGGAACCAGCTCCGCCGTGCCATTTTTCCCACTCTACCTGTGACCATCGCATGTGATAAAATCGTCCAAGTTTCCTCACCAGTTAGGCACTAGTGCACTACCACGCGTGCAGATTCCGTGTACAATAATTCAGAAATTTTTGTCCAGGTTTATAATTTTCTGATTTTTTTAAAATGAAATATGTACACGTGACAACTTCCAATTGGTAGGCGAGCCTCGTCGCGCGGGTGAGAGAAAACATTTCTCATCTATATTATATTTGGAGTAGAACTAGGGTGCTCCTAAGCTCACCAAGCCCTTCGTGAGCGCGACTCTAAAACCTATCGAATTGACTTCAAACGACATTTTCAAACCGTTAGATGTTCAATCTATATTAGAATGTGCTTGGAGACCAAATTTTATATTTTTTAGTTTTTTTACTATTTATTAAGATGGTTTGAAAATCGCTGTTTTTATTAAAATTCTGCACCATTGAAAAACAGCGATTTTCAAACCATCTTAATAAATAGTAAAAATTTTTCAAAAAATGTAAAATTTGATCTCCAAGCACATTTTAATATAGATTAAACATCTAACGGTTTGAAAATGTCGTTTGAAGTCAATTCAATAGGTTCTAGAGTCGCGCAAACGGAAGGACTTGGTGAGCTTAGGAGCACCCTAGTTCTACTCTTATATTTGTATTTGCTTTGTAATCCTATATTTTTGATAAAAAAATCATGTGAAAGCTAATCATTCTAGTATGTCAAATTAACGACTACAAATTATTCAAACATATCTAGCTTAACAAAATAATGAAAAATGTAGCCATATTTATTTTAAACCAACTTGTTCTTAAAGAAAACAATTACTAAAATAAGGTATTTAGTCTATTCAGGACAGAATCACAAAATTTTGATTAGGAGGCATAAAATATAAAAGGGAAAATAAAATGTCATTCTCTCAAAACCAATAAAACAAAATACGCCTCCTCTAAAATTATTGACAAAATGTACAAACTCCATTGTTTTCCTCTCCCCTCTGAAGATAAAACTAACATTTTACATTATTAAAATAAATAATTTGATATTTAATCAAAGTTTTGAACTTCTTATGATTAAAAAATTGGAGTTCATTATTTTTTTTTTCACATAGCAAACTGTTGAAATAATTGATTTTTAAAGTTTCAAATGAAATATATGAATATTTCTTGATCAAATTCATTTTCAATTAATAAAAAAATGCATTTATAGTTTCCATAATAATGCACAACAAAGTAACAATGTACACAGAACTTTTTTAATATCCAAAAAAAAAAAAAAATTAAATTTCAAAATCTACACCATGTTTTACAAGATTTCGAAAACTGTCCAAAACTCAGATTTATTTTCCGGTTTTGGAAAATTCCTAAACCAGAAAATAAATTTCCTGGTTTGAGTTTTTTTTAAACAGAAAATGTTATAATTTATTTATTTTTTGCATTGAAATAGTAGAAATATATTATATATTTCTTTGAAAATAGATGTAATACTATATAATTTGATTTATTAGAAAGACTGCAACAAATAACTCGGATCAACATTTTTCAGGCCGGATTTTTCACAGCTGTAAGTAAAATTAAAATATTTCTTTGTGTGTTATTGGAAAAAAATAAAAATATTTTGAATCTAAGTTATTAATTCCGGTTCAAAAGTCAGATTCTAAGTAAATACAAAAAATATTGTGATACTTCTATTTTTGAAAAAATAAAAAAATCTCTGACACAAAGATACTTAAATAACTTCAGTTTTTGTTTTTACATTCGTCGTATCATTTCCATCATTTCCATCTGAAAAAGCTTAAATTGTTACTTTTATAGTTTTATTCGGTATTTACATTCGTAAGGTGGACACAGCCTGGAGCGTCGTATCATTTCCATCACAAAATATAATAATATACACCATGCTGCCCCCACCTCCGCTATTAAATAGATTCACACCACCAGATTCGAAACATCACCTTTCAGATTCTCTCCCCCCTTCTTCTCCCACTGTATCTCTTTTCTCTTTCCCACAAACCTCCCCGTTGTACACAGCTCTGATCCAATGGGGATCAGCGAAGATACAAAACCAAAATCCCAATCCGATGCATATGAAGGCGAGGAGATGGTGGAGGCGACTGGACTGAGGCAGCGCAACAGATCCAACGGTTCAAATGCCGAAGGTGATGACCAAGCCCTCAGTGTGGAGCAGGTGTTCGAGTCAAAACCCGTACCCAGCTGGAGAGAGCAGCTCACCTTTCGCGCTTTCTTCGTCGCCTTTTTCCTCGCTGTGATGTTTAGCGTTATTGTGATGAAACTTAATCTCACCACCGGTATCATACCTTCGCTGAATGTCTCGGCTGGTTTGCTCGGGTATTTCTTCGTACGGATGTGGACTGTGGCTTTAGAGAAGTGGGGGATGCTGAAGCAGCCCTTTACAAGGCAGGAGAACACGGTGATTCAGACTGCCGTGGTTGCGGCGTATGGGTTGGCGTTCAGCGGTAAGCTACCTACCTATTATCTGCTTTTTTTCAAATTTTTTTTTGTCGTCTTGTTTTTGGAGATATCCTTCACCAGCGTTGTTATGTCTGAGATGGTATGGGCTATTGGGCTGAGTGGAGAAAGGGTACCGTTGAGGCCGTTGCTTTTAATAAATGGAGATATCTGAATATTTTCATGCAAGGCCTTCTTGTTTTCCTTATTATCTCTTTGGGTGCTTGATAGGAATAGGAAGTTCATCTCTCCTCCCTATTTGGTTATTTACCGATATGGTAAGATTAGGTGGAAAATTGCAGAACAACTTCCTTTTTTATTAAGAATAATTATTTTAGTACTCACGCTACAGTACCCGCACTGTACGTGCTACAGTTGCCGCAGTGTTATTTTAGGAAAATTCATATATTATATGTAGTTCATTGTATTGGTATAAATACTTGTCCTGTTTGAGCTATATACTTCACAGTATCAAAATTTTTAAAACAGAATTACAGTTTTGGAACAGTTGCGGTCCCCACATGCCGTTTAAGTAATCCCCTAATGCGGTTACAACATGAAAAATTTTCAAAAAAAGGTGCGGGTACAGTTATTTTTCAAAAATTCATATATCATATGTAGTTGATTGTATAGGTATAAATACTTGTCCTGTTTGAGATATATACTTTACAGTATCAAAATTTTTAAAACAAAATTACAGTTTTGGAACAGTTGCGGTCCCCACATGCCGTTTGAGTGGTCCCCTAATGCGGGTACAACATGAAAATTTTTCAAAAAAGGTGCGGGTACAGTTATTTTAGTAAAATTCATATATCAGAAGTAGTTGATTGTATAGCTATAAATACTTGACTTGTTTGAGATATATACTTCACATTATTACTATTAAATTTGAGAAACAAAATTACAGTTTTGGAATAGTTGCGGTCCCCACAAGCAGTTATGGCAGTTTAGGTGTGGGTACAGTGCGGGTACTGTAGCGTGGGTACTCATATCAGCTTCCTTTTATTAATTGGTAAAATTGCTAATGTGCAAGATTAGTGCTAGAATTGTTTTATAAAGAGCAGTCAGAAAACATTTTTTTATTGTCCAATTTATCTATAATTCTATGCATTTAATGCTCACTAATAAAAGTTAAAAAAATTATGTAATATAGATTTAAATTAAGGGTGAAAACTGATCGGATACGGAGCTGAAAGTGGTAAAACCATAAATTCGTATCCTCTGCATTAACTCAAAAACGAATCTTTTGAGTTAATACATTTGAACCGTATGATCTGCTTTAACATCTGTGCGAACTAGATTCACACTAATATTAAAGGGCCCCTACATTATAGGCTAGGGCTGGATTGGCTCCGTTTAAAATCAGATGACCGAGATGGGTCAACTCAAAAGATGCTCTTTTGAGTTAATGTAGACGATGTGGACTCAAAACCATATCCGTATCTATTTTTAATTTTTGAATTCGGATACATATCGGATTGGATATTTATTAAAAAATATATAAGTATTATTAAAAATACTAAAGTTCATAATATATATCTAATTATAATGGTGAATAAAATAATTTTTTTTCATAATATATATTAAACTATATGGTATATGTCTATTATTTTGATATGGATAATTAAAACTTAAAACTATATCCGTATTCGTATCCACACGGATATACGGATACAAATATCTATATGTAATTTTTCGAATACTGATTGTATATTATCCATTATGTTTTCACACCTAATTTAAATGCAGGCCCCAATTTACAGGAGTAGAAGTATAAATCGAATCATCTAAATATTTAAAACAAAATAGTTATTTGAGATTTTATTTTATTGGGAACAATTTTAAACCAAAACCTTTGACATTAGATCCCCTCATTATTATATGAGTAGAATTCAAATTTTTTCAATTATATTTTTGGATCAAAATATATAGGTATTAATTTTATCAATCATATTTTAGTAATTGTATTGTTCAGCATGTAAACATTTTTCCATATTAATCTTTCTATAAGATAATTACAAATAATTTTCAAATCATTAAATGTTTACATGCTGGTGTTACTTAGCTTGACATTTGCATTAGGAAATAAAAAGACAATAACAAGGCATTCATGTATTTCTTTTCTAAAAGAATTTAGGAACTTCAATTCACTTACGTGATAATTCAGAATCAAGTTGAGACCATAATAAAAGATCTTTAAATAGCAATTAAATAAGTATTAAGGGAAAAAAGTTTATCTCATCGCTTTATAATTATTGCTCTCAAATTAGCATCCTTCAATAGGGGTGAAAACGGCGAGTGGATAATATCCGATCCGTTTTTCGAAAATTCATGGTTCCTTCCTTCAAATGATGGTTGCATTTGTAAGTTGTTGGTTCTGTGTCTCCCAAACAATGCTGTTGCATTGTAGCATGCTAACAAACTAGTTGTTCTACTAAAAGCGAAAAATTAGATGTGGATATCTAAATATCTGTGTGAATATGGATACAGATATGGTTTTATGTTTCAATTATATATATATTTTTAATAAATATCCGATTCGATCCGTATCCGTATCCGGAAAATTAAAAAGATATGGAAATAAATTTTAACATTATCCACTCCGTATCCACTCCGTATCCGCTCCGTTTTCATCCGTCATCCAATGTTTAAAGGCTTAATTTATTTTTTCAGCACATCCCTGCAGATAATAAATTGCTATCACTTTTACTACTATTATTGTTAGCAATACTAACAATTGTAGCTACTATTGTTTTTATAATTAATGTTGTTTTTTGTTTTATAAATAACCACTTAAATAAAATGTCTCATATATTATGCCAGAGCAATAATATTAACATGACAGATTATATACTATGCCGTTGCTGCCACATTACATAAAACCTATTATTTATTATAAGATTCCAAGAGTCCAAATCAGAGCTTTTGCTTTTTTTATATGAAAATTTACGTTATCCACTCTGCTTAGTGGGTAGAAGGTCACAACTGATGCAAATTGGCATAAACAAATGGAAATCAGGTTGTCATAAATCGGCACAAACAAATGAAAATCCAGTCCATTGTTTGTTATAGTTGACTCTCTAACTTGAAAGCATGCCTTTGAGTGATAAGTGGGGCTACAGCTATCCCTTATTTTGTCTGTGTTCACATTATTAATTGGGTTTATAAGATAGTGATACTGTGATAGTGATGTCCATCTATATTATTATATATTTCTGGACTATTACAAATGGGTCTATTAATTTGGATAACCCAACAAGCAAGAGGATGGTTTTTGTGTGGCACTTATGGTGTAACAGTTGTATAATGCCTCTCAGAAAGGTTCACTGAAAAAGTTAATATGTTTGACTAGGCGGCTTTGGAAGCTATATGTTTGGTATGAGCGGTCGGATAGCAGAACAAGCAACAGAAGCAAATGATCCAAGGGATATCAAGGACCCGAAACTAAGATGGATGATCGGGTTCATGTTTTTAGTCAGTTTCATCGGTCCTTTTGCACTGGTACCCTTGAGAAAGGTAAAACTTTTATATTTATAATTCAACTCACTATATGTTAATTCAAATTTTGTGGAGCCAATGGAAAGCAGTTACTAATTACATGAACAAACTTTGTTTTGTTTTCAGATTATGATAATTGATTATAAGTTGATCTATCCAAGTGGGACAGCTACTGCTTATCTTATCAATGGCTTTCACACACCTGAGGGTGCTAAGTTGGCAAAGTAAGAGAGAATTATTATCACAAAACGTAAACACCACTGCATTCTAGATGTTGTAGTTGAAAAGTTACCTAATATCATTGTAAATTGTATTAATTTAGGAAGCAGGTATCGCTTCTAGGCAAGTGGTTTGCAGGCACCTTCGTGTGGGGGTTCTTTCAATGGTTCTACACTGGCGGAAATGATTGTGGATTTGCAAACTTCCCTACATTAGGCCTTAAGGCTTTTGAAAATAAGTAATAAAAAACATATTCGTGCTTTTGCAAAAGATTAAAATGACAAGTTCTTTTTACATATGTTATTACACTCCTTTCTTGTATCTTTTATTTGTAGGTTTTACTTCGACTTCTCTCCGACCTATGTTGGAGTTGGGATGATTTGCCCCTACATTGTGAACACTTCCGTTCTTTTGGGTGGTATTATTTCTTGGGGGTTGATGTGGCCTTTGATTAAGAATAAAAAGGGCGAATGGTATTCTGCTTCTCTCCCTGACTCCAGTCTTCATGGCTTGCAAGGTTATAAGGTACGTATTCAAACCTAAACTTGTGAGATGCAAAATAATGACAATATTAATAGGTGTAAAGAATGGAAATTTACACTGTACCCATAATTAGTTCAGTGCATACAAAAACTTATGAGAAACTGAAGTCTTTGTTCTGTACTCTCCTTGAGCAACATTTTGGCTATCAAGTATTGAGTCAATTAATTAACTACTTTTGCTATTAGCATAGTTTGTGAAGCAACTTCTGTTAAAATCTAACATGAAATATCTCTGTACTAATGAGTTTTTCATCATGTAGGTGTTTATATCCATTGCCATGATTCTAGGAGATGGTGTGTACAACTTTGTGAAGGTCATGTCCCACACACTTTTCGCTCTTTACAAAGCATGGAAAAGCAAGTCCAAACTTCCCACCACAGATAAGGACGGCAACGTTGTTTCTGCTGAGACGGTCTCGTTCGATGACAAGAGGAGGACTGAGTTCTTTTTGCAGGACCAGATCCCTAAGAAGATTGCATTAGGAGGCTATGTTTGTGTGGCGCTAATTTCCATTGTGACACTGCCACATATCTTCAAGCCTCTTAAATGGTACTGTACTTAATACCCAAATTATTTTCTGATGATGACAATAAGAAATGCAATCTGCTTTAATGAATATAAATTTAAAGATCTAACAATAATAATTTGTATAAAAGAAAGAAAAAGGGGTCTCAATATCAAATCAGTACCAAACCAGAACCGTCCCAGTTTGAAACATATAATTATGCATTTCATACTCCTGACCCTTTGGTATTTTTGGTGAATGAAATAAAAGATTTTAAGAGCACAAAATAAAACAAGTGCCAAAACCATAATTGTTCTCAATTCCAACTTAGTACCTGTATGGCTCTACCACGCTCTAAACCTTTTAGATTTTTGGTGAACAAGTTACTGAATAAGAAAATTTATGGCAGCACAATGCAATTACGAGACCATCAAAGCTAGCCAACAGAATAAGTTTCCTCATAATTGCTATTTGTTTAACAGGTACTACATCCTAGTAGCCTATTTATTCGCACCAGTCCTTGCCTTCTGTAATGCATATGGTTGTGGCCTTACCGATTGGTCTCTTGCCTCCACTTATGGTAAGCTTGCCATTTTCACAATTGGTGCATGGGCTGGTAAGGGAGACGGCGGTGTGCTTGCCGGCTTGGCCGCTTGTGGTGTCATGATGAGCATTGTCTCCACTGCCGCTGATTTAATGCAAGATTTTAAGACTGGTTACATGACCCTTGCCTCCCCTAAATCCATGTTTGTTAGTCAAATTATTGGCACAGGTATACAAATATATTTACAAAGCAGCAACATTTCTTAATTAGTCAAGCTTAAGTCCAATAACCTAGTCAAAATGTTCTTCAATCTAGACCACTTCAATTGATTTGTGTTATACATGCTGGGTCAAGAACAGTACCAGAATAATGAACTTTTTGTGGAGTCCTTGCTAATGTATAATAAATACAACACGCATTAAACATTCAAACTTAAAAATAATGAACAAACAGAAGGATTGACAGTCTCATATCACATGTTAATCACCCAATGATTCCATTACAGTGATGGGATGTGTCATCGCACCATGCATCTTTTGGCTCTTTTACAAGGCCTTTAGTGACCTCGGTCTAAGCGGCAGTGATTACCCTGCACCTTACGCAATCGTTTACCGTAACATGGCTATTCTTGGTGTGGATGGTTTTGGGTCCCTCCCTCACAACTGCCTTAAACTTTGCTACGGATTCTTCTTCGCTGCTGTCTTAATCAATCTGATTAGAGACTTGGTCCCCAAGAAGGTCTCGCGATTCATCCCCCTCCCTATGGCCATGGCCATACCATTCTATATTGGCTCGTACTTCGCAATTGACATGTGTGTCGGCAGTTTGATTTTATTTATCTGGGAGAAGATTAACAAGTTGCAGGCAGATCAATTTGGGCCTGCTGTGGCCTCAGGTATGATTTGCGGGGATGGTTTATGGACTCTCCCTCAGTCAATTCTGTCTCTGGCAAAGGTTAATCCACCAATTTGCATGAAGTTTTTGTCTCGCAAGATGAATGTAAAGGTCGATGGCTTCATCTCATCTTTGTGAATCAAATTGTATAAATGGTTGATGTTCTGGTGTCGGGTTACTTCACTGTTGTGTAGTTATGGTTTCTAAATTTTTATGTATGTGCTTCGTTTTGTTTTTTTGTTTTTTTACCTTTCTCAAAGAGAAGTTTGGTGAGTTAATAATATTTTAGTATTGGGTTAGTTTGATGTTATGTTGTCGACGTTGGAAATAACTGTAAATAAATTTTAATGCGAAACATAACTAATTAAACATTCTCAAATTCTTTGTTTTTTTCTTTGTTATCTGTTCTTTCCTTTTTTCAAAAAAAAAAAAAAAATAGTAAGCAAAACGCCTACTATATCATATAACAAAGCTAAAAGGAATACAAAAAAGAAGGCAATATAGTACGGGATTTGGAGGAATTAACACGAATTTTATCTCATTAATCACTAATTCTATCCGTACACATGCGCTTCACCTTTATATAGCGATACTAATGCTCTAATTATATTTTAGTCCTATAATTTATATTAACTAAATTAATGAGAGCTTGACTCGTCAGGAGACATCAGCGTTTGTATCCTCCCAGATACTTGCCTGCGTACAGTGAGCTCTCGTTACATCTCAGATGAATGATTGGAATTCAGTGTCTATTTAAATATAGGGAATCTATTTTGAAATTCATTTCAAGTTAAAACTGACGATTCAGGTGTAATTTGTATATAGTCAGATGTTGCAATGGATACAAATTCCAAGTTAGGATTTAAAAAAATTTGTAGCTCATGGACCGCTTGAGATCAGTCCATGATTCGCTCGGTAACAACTTAATCGTTACTAAAACGAGCTCAATACGAGCTAGCTCATTAGTGGCTTGGTCCAGAATTAGCGAATTCTAGCTGGGCCTAGCTCGCTCGTTAGTGAATTGTATGAATTTGTGAATTTTATGCTGTCTAACTTGGTTCAACTCAGTCATAATTGTTTGTAGAATTTTTTTCTTCTTAAAACTAGGTCCAGCTCGTTAGTTCTCGATCTAATTATGAGCTAAGATTTTAGCTCGACCCTCTAATCCTAGCTTGCTTGGTTCCTACTACAAGTCGATTACAAGCTGGACCTAGCTCGTAACAAGCCAACTCGTTGCAACCTTGGATTCCCAGTAAGCGACTCCTTTTTAAGAGGGCCAACGTCTTCATTAAACCTGACTTCTGTGCCCTTTAACATAGGGAGTGTATGACAATATGGGGCTATTCGGCAGCAAGGGATTAAGCTTCCTTAAGACTTAATCTGCTTCCTTTAGCTTCCTTAGCCGCTTAATCCTGCCAAATACCGATTCCTTAGCGTGGATTAAGATCACCTTCTTTAGTCTCATTTTGCCCAGATTTTAATCCTCTATTCGGACCTTAAGGCACCTCTATTCCTTTTTTTAGCTTCCTGGTAGTGTTGGGCGCACCTTCCTTAGAGTCATTAAGGAACTAAGGAGTCTTAAGCTTGCCAAACACTTGCTCCTTTGCAAAACTTAAAATCACTTTCTTAAGCATCTTTTTGCCCACTTTCTTAAGCTTGCTCTAATTTTTAAACAATTCAGCCTCCTTAAGAAAGCTAAAGACTGACTTTCTTAAATTTCTCTTGCCAAACATCTCTTCCTTAGTGGAGTTTAAAATTTAAGCCTACCCAATTTGTTGAACACCCTCCCTTAACTTTAACTCACGAATTAAGATAACCGAATATCAGTTCCTTAGTACTCGTTAAGTTCTTAACCCTTTACTCTTAATCCTTGAAGCCGAACAGGCCATGAGTTAATAGTCTCCTGCCTAGGCGCTATGCCCGTTCTGCCCCATTTCTTTCTTCCTTCTTCGGTGCTCCCTTTGACTAAGTCATATATCACACTACCGATTTGATTCTCACGTGAAGCCATCATAAAAAAAAAAAAAATGCGGGTATTGCACTCTGCAGTTATTATTAGTCAAATACTCAAATATCCGCTGAGTTATCTGCAGTTATTTTCATGATTTTCATGAAAAATTGGTGATCCAAACAGGCCTTAGGCCTTAATTGCTTGCATGTTTAAGAAAGACATTAATTACAGCTACTAACCATTAAAATAACTTTAACCATTAAATAACTTTAAAGGCATTAATATTTTTAATTTCTTCTTTTTAAATTGTCTCTATACCAATGCTTACTAGCTTGATAACTTTAAAATAGAATTTCAACAATATAAGAATTGATCAAATACAATACTAAAAATAAATAACAAAACATAACATCTTCTACAAAAAATTAATTGTAAAATGAAAAAAAAAATTCAAATTTTTGTGTTTTTTCCAACTATTTTATTTTGATATATAAATTTTAGAATTTTTGTTATTACAAAATTAAAAAAATAAAGGTACGATGGAGACCAAAAAAAAAAAAGGGTTTAAAGTTTGAATCCTCCTCTTTATTTAATTATTGTGTATTGAGTGATGTTTTTATAATTTGAACTTTGTTAAACTTACAAAAAATAAATTTATCAAAAAATGTTGTTGGTATAATGATTTATTTTCTTCTTTATCCTGCTTAATCCTTAAGTCGTTAAATAACATCCCTTATCAAATGCCGCATGATAATTACTGCGCAATGCAATAACGTACCGCATTTTTGGATGATGGCCAGAAGAGTATTGCTGAGGTATCGCACGTACCAGAACAAGTTTTACGTTTCTCAAGGGCACCAGTGCAAAAAGACCGATGAAACTGACTAAAAACATGAACCCGATCATCCAGCTTAGTTTCGGGTCCTTGATATCCATTGGATTATTTGCGTGAGTGTGGAAAACCGTGCCGTGCCGTGCCGTGACGTGACTAACATGCCGTGACCAAAATGTTAAGGGTGGTCACGGCACGCAAATGGTCACGTCACATGAGTCACGCCGTGTCTAAACGTGCCGTGACCATACGTGACTCGCGTGACCATTTAATCATAATTTAGATTAGTTTATTCAAGATTCACTATTAAATCAATATCTAATGGTTCTAATTACATGTGACTCGCGTGACTACGTGCTGTGCCGTGCCAAAGTTTCAAAAGATGGACACGGCACGCGAATGGTTACGGCACGGGACACGCGAGTCACGGCACGTAACTGACACGCGTGCCGTGCCGTTCTGTGACGGAGCCGGCTCCGCGGTGCCATTTTTCCAACTCTATTTGCGTCCGTTGTTTGTTCTGCTATCCGACCGCTCATACCAAACATATAGCTTCCAAAGCCGACTGCTGAAACATATTTAACTTTTTCGGTGAACCTTTCCGAGAGGCATTATACAACTGTTACACTAAGTGCCACACAAAATCCATGCTTTTGCTTGTTGGGTTATCCAAATGAATAAACCAACATTTTGTAATTCTCCAGGAATATATAATAATATAGATGGACATCACTATCACGGTATCACTATCCTAGAAATCCCATTAATAATGTGAAGACAAAAATAAGGGATAGCCGTAGCCCCACTTATCACTCAAAGGCATGTTTCCAAGTTAGAGAGTCAACAATAACAAACTGTGGACCGAATGTCCATTTGTGGTGCCTATGTAAGACAACCTGATTTTCATTTGTTTATGCCAATTGCATCAGTTGTGACCTTCTATCCACTAAGCAGAGTGGATAAAATTGAACAATCAATCTTTAATCTGATTAAATGGCCTAGCGCCCCAACCCTATTATGCTCCCCCTAGCAAAAAATTTCATATGAAAAAAACAAAAGCTCTTATTTGGACTCTTGGGATCTGATACATAAATAATACTATTCTTATGTAATGTGGCAGCAACAGCATATTATATAGTCTGTTAGTGTTAATTTTATTGCTTTGCCATAATAAATGAGACATTTTATTTAAGTGTTTAATTGAAATAAAATATCAACATTAATTATAAAAACAGTAGTAGCTATAATTGTTTGTAATACCAACAATAATAATAGTGAAGTAATAATAATTTATTATTGCTGAGATGTGCTGAAATAAATTAAGTCTTAAACGTAAGAATTTTACGAATCAACAAAAAGGAAATTGTTCTACGATTTTCCAGCCAATCTTACCATATCGGTATATAGTCCAATAAGGAGGACAGAGGAACTTCCTATCAAGCACCCAAAGAGGGATAATAAGAAAAAAAAAGGGGTGCTGATATTAACACAGTAACGTTTTATATTAAGACTTTAAATTTTCAAATTTTATAGACAATTTTGCCCTCCATATATATTTCTTTTAAATGCTATTTTTGATACAGGTGATTATGTAATCTTCTAGTATGAGGATCATTTATAAATTACTATATATTCTTCATTGTTAGATCTTCATCTATTTTGAAATAACAACAAAAAAGGAATATTAACATCTCTGTTGTACATTAATGATTTTAACATTCGTTAAACATGTATTTCGGTCCTTTTTGTTTCAATATATTTAGTTGGTATGAGAAATATAATAATAAATTTTTCTAGATGATATATCATTTTTTGTTTAACAAATTCAAATTGATTTGTTTATTTTTAATAACTGCATATACAAATTCAAAATAACACACCACTTAAAAAAATTGCAATAAAAGCATAAAATTATTAGTGCAAAGCAAATCTTATGCTTTAATAACATAGAGAGAGAAAATTATAATTTATCCTTTTCTCAACTGAACAATGGAGCCATTTATATTCAAAATAATGTTGAGAGTAGTAGAATGGACTCTTTAGTTCCTTAATTTATGTTGAGGTAAAAAAATAATTATTTCTAATATTAACACAATTTAAATAATTTGAAGTATTCGTTTATATCACCGTGTTTTTTTAATATGGTCATATATTCTCTGTTTTCATGTATTTAATAATAGATTTCAATTTTGTCTCTAAAAACCAAGACAAATAATAAATTAATATCTGACCTAAAATATTTAAACTAATTTCAATCCAAATAAAAAATCACATAAAATACAAATTTATTTTAATAAACTAAGCATGCGAGGAAACAAAGATAAACAATTATTAATGAAAGAATTGTGGAAGTAAATAGTAAAGAAGGGCCAAATTGTATACGATGGTCAACAAATAAAATACATATTTATTTCTTCATATTAATGACTATTTGTTATTTGTTTTATTCATAACTAAAACTTACCCCTAAAACATTTCAATTTCAAAAAATTGAAAATAATAAATTAAAAAGCTCATTCTTTACAAATGGAAA
Source organism: Carex kokanica (assembly GCA_025461125.1). NCBI lineage: Eukaryota > Viridiplantae > Streptophyta > Magnoliopsida > Poales > Cyperaceae > Carex > Carex kokanica. Next base: position 763,867 of record JAJGRX010001360.1, on the reverse strand, counting down.
AATCATTCCATCAAACAACTCTTTTAGATAATCCTTTGTGTCAGTGTGAAGTGTATTTTCAATTAATAGAGTTTCTAGTATCTTTTTTATTGAATCATGGTAATATATCATGGATGTAGTTTGTACCATTTTTTTTTTCTAAATTCAACAATGAATTTTTTTTACATAACATCTAATGCATAATCAATAAAATGCATGATTTAATTATTTACATATACTAATTTTATTGGTTCTCTCATGAACAAATACTCATTAATTTATATATGTTTTACTTGTAATGCAGATGAAGCAGCAAGACAAGCAGAAGCAGGACCATCTTCCTCAAGAAGAGCAGTAAAAGAATATGTTTCAAACAAACGCCAACGTTGATGTTTCTTAATTTTTATATTGTTGTAATTTTACTTTGTAGTGATAATTCTAGTTTTTATTTAGTAATTTTAATTTATATGTTGTTGTTATTTTAATTTTAATTTTTACGTTGATGTTTCTTAATTTTGTACTATTAATGGTTTAATTAATATATTGTTCGACATTTGAAAAAAAAATTGAATTTCAATATTCTTACTTCCCATTTAACAACATATTCTTATAAAAAAAACAATTGCCAAATAAAATTTCACATAACTAAAACAAAACAATTAAAACATCTAAAAAACAAACAAATTAGAATATAAAACATTCAAACAATATTAAATATGAAATTGTTTGAATAATTGATATGCAATAAAAATAACTAAAAAAAACAACAATTAAAACAAACACAAAAAAAGGTCGGCAGAAAAACTCAAATCCAGAAAATTATTTTCCGAATTCATAGACCTAGAAAATAATTTTCTGGAAAAGCAATACTTGAATCTGGAGAATAATTCTCCGGAAAGAAGGCCTGGATCAAGAGAATTATTCTCCGGATCTGAGTATTGCCTTTCCAGAAAATTATCAGACAATCCATATATATTTTTTATATTTTTTTATTCAATTTTTATAAATAAAAAAATTGTGCATAAGTTTGGTCGTTCGAAATCGAAGCTATCCGGTTAAAATGTTGAAGAAACAATTGACCTATCCTATGTTACTCGGATACCTCAAAATAGTCAGCGTATCCGTATCGGATACGTATCGGACACCGATACGCCTCCGATACGGCCCCGATACGTATCCGATACGCCAGCTGGCGTATCGGAGTACGTGGCGTATCCCAATTAGTAAATACGGTCAAGATACGGCGTTGATTTTCTGAGGATACGTTTTTTTAGCGAGATACGGGCGGGATACGTCAAGATACGGGCGGGATACGTGAATTTAGGTCTGCCGTCTGCCTCTCACCCTCTTCTCTCCGAACTGAAAAGAAGAAAAATAGAAAACAAAACGCGCTGAGTCCGCTCCCATCCACACCCCTCTCTGACGGCTCTCTGGCTCTCCGCCTGCCGCTCTCTCCGGCTCTCCGCCTGCCGCTCTCTCCGCCTCTCCGCTATCCTCTCCGCCTGCCGCTCTCTTCGTCTCTCTGCCTGCCGCTCTCTCCGCCTCTCCGCCAGCCTCTCGGCTTGCCTCTCCGCTCTCTCCCCTCTCCGCTCGCCTCTGCCCTCTCCGTCTCTTCGCTCCTTAACTGGTACGGTACTGTTCTGACTTCTGACTTCACTTACTGTTCTGACTGGTACGGTACTGTTCTGCTGGTGCTTGGCTTGGCTTTGGTTCTTGACTTCTTGTTGATTAATGACTTTGGCTTTGGTTCTTGAGTTTGCACTAACTATATACCAACAATTTATAAAGAGTACTGTTCTGCTGGTACGGTACTGTCCTGTGCTGGTGCTTGTACCAACAATTTACAAACCAGACCTAACTATATACCAAAATTGTATGAACTACACCATGGTCAAAGCCAAATTTTGATAGTGGCATAGTTACAGATTTTTGGCTTTAAAGCACCATGGTCACCTATCAGTCTAGGGGTGAAAATGGAGTGGTAGAGGTGAAAACAGAGTGGATACGATAGTGGTAAAATCATATTTATATCACTTTTTAATTTTTAGATAGAGATAGCTTGATCATCACTTAAAATATACACTTGTGCTTTTAAATAGTAGTAAAATCATATTTATATCTCTTTTTAAGTAAAAATGACACTTATTCTTTTAAATATACACTTGCTCTTGAGCATCAAGTAGAATTGTTTTTAGGACATAATGAGTTTATTTGCGACATCTCAAAGGACGATTTTTGCAAAGCATGTTGACGAGTGCTGATTAGAGGGGATGTGAATTTCATCTTTGTCGCCTTTTATTATTTGAAGATCAAAAGAGCACGGATAAGAGGGTAATGTCAAGGGAAAGAAACGAAGGAAGCACCAAATTTGAACTAGGAAAAATATTTATACGTTTCGGATGAAAAAAAAAGCAGGCCTGCTTTTCTTCCCAGAAAAACACAGATTCGGGCCCATTCCCGTATTTTGTTGATGAATATAAAAATATATTTTGTGGATGAAAAATTATTATTAATCTCGGTGATAGTAGAGGTACTACTTTTACCCAATTATCCGAATCCGATTCGGATTCGAACCAGAACCGACCTGAATCCGATCTGGATCAGATCCGGAACCGGCCCGGATCCATTAATTTGGTAGTTTACATCAACCATTTTAATTTCCAATTTGATTCACAAAGATGAGATGAAGTCATCGACCTTTACATTCATCTTGCGAGACAAAAACTTCATGCAAATCGGTGGATTAACCCAAAGAGCCAGAATTGACTCTGGAAGAAACCATAAACCATCCCCGCAAATCATACCTGAGGCCACAGCAGGTCCAAATTGATCTGCCTGCAACTTGTTAATCTTCTACCAGATAAACAAAATCAAGCTGCCGACACACATGCCAATTGCGAAGTACGAGCCAATATAGAATGGTATGGCCATGGCCATAGGGAGGGGGATGAATCGCGAGACCTTCTTGGGGACCAAGTCTCTAATCAGATTGATTAAGACAGCAGCGAAGAAGAATCCGTAGCAAAGTTTAAGGCAGTTGTGAGGGAGGGACCCAAAACCATCCACACCAAGAATAGCCATGTTACGGTAAACGATTGCATAAGGTGCAGAGTAATCAGTGCCGCTTAGACCAAGGTCATTGACGGCCTTGTAAAACAACCAAAAGATGCATGGTGCGATGACACATCCCATACCTGTAATGGAATCATTGGGTGATTAACATGTGATATGAGACTGTCAATCCTTCTGTTTGTTCATTATTTTTAAGTTTGAATGTTTAATGCGTGTTGTATTTATTATACATTAGCAAGGACTCCACAAAAAGTCCATTATTCTGGTACTGTTCTTGACCCAGCACGTATAACACAAATCAATTGAAGTGGTCTAGATTGAAGAACATTTTGACTAGGTTATTGGACTTAAGCTTGAGTAATTAAGAAAGAGTGAGGCTATGGTACTATGCATAGCACAGTTTGGTCCGTGCTACAGCTCAATATTTGAGTTTTCAAAATCCTAACGGTCGATCCGAACCGTTCAACATGATTATAAAATGAATATGTACTTGCAAACCAAATTTTACATTTTTTCGAATTTTTTTACTATTTTTTTAGATAGGTAGAAAATCACTTGATCTGAAAATTCTGGACCATCCAAAAACAGTGATTTTCTACCTATCTAAAAAAATAGTAAAAAAATTCAAAAAAATGTAAAATTTGGTTTGCAAGTACATATTCATTTTATAATCATGTTAAACGGTTTGAATCGATCGTTAGGATTTTGAAAACTCAAATATTGAGCCGTAGCACAGACCAATCCGTGCTATGCATAGTACCAAAGCCTCACTCATTAAGAAATGTTGCTGCTTTGTAAATATATTTGTATACCTGTGCCAATAATTTGACTAACAAACATGGATTTAGGGGAGGCAAGGGTCATGTAACCAGTCTTGAAATCTTGCATTAAATCAGCAGCAGTGGAGACAATGCTCATCATGACACCACAAGCGGCCAAGCCGGCAAGCACACCGCCGTCTCCCTTACCAGCTCATGCACCAATTGTGAAAATGGCAAGCTTACCATAAGTGGAGGCAAGAGACCAATCGGTAAGGCCACAACCATATGCATTACAGAAGGCAAGGACTGGTGCGAAAAAATAGGCTACTAGGATGTAGTACCTATTAAACAAATAGCAATTATGAGGAAAATTATTCTGTTGGCTAGCTTTGATGGTCTTGTAATTGCATTGTGCTGCCATAAATTTTCTTATTATGTAACTTTTTCACCAAAAATCTAAAAGGTTTAGAGCGTGGTAGAGCCATACAAGAATAATGTTGGATTTGAGAAAAAATCTGGTTTTGGCACTTGTTTTATTTTGTGCTCATAAAATCTTTTATTTTATTCACCAAAAATACCACAGGGTCAGGAGTATGAAATGCATAATTATATGTTTCAAACTGGGACGGTTCTGGTTCGGTACTGTTTTGATATTGAGACCACTTTTTCTTTCTTTTATACAAATTATTATTGTTAGATCTTTAAATTTATATTCATTAAAGCAGATTGCATTTCTTATTATCATCATCAGAAAATGATTTGGGTATTAAGTACAGTACCATTTAAGAGGCTTGAAGATATGTGGCAGTGTCACAATGGAAATTAGCGCCACACAAACATAGCCTCCTAATGCAATCTTCTTAGGGATCTGGTCCTGCAAAAAGAACTCAGTCCTCCTCTTGTCATCGAACGAGACCGTCTCAGCAGAGACAACGTTGCCGTCCTTATCTGTGGTGGGAAGTTTGGACTTGCTTTTCCATGCTTTGTAAAGAGCGAAAAGTGTGTGGGACATGACCTTCACAAAGTTGTACACGCCATCTCCTAGAATCATGGCAATGGATATAAACACCTACATGATGAAAAACTCATTAGTACAGAGATATTTCATGTTAGATTTTAACAGAAGTTGCTTCACAAACTATACTAATAGCAAAAGTAGTTAATTAATTGACTCAATACTTGATAGCCAAAATGTTGTTCAAGGAGAGTACAGAACAAAGACTTCAGTTTCTCATAAGTTTTTGTATGCACTGAACTAATTATGGGTACAGTGTAAATTTCCATTTTTTATACCTTCTATTAATATTTGTCATTGTTTTGTATCTCACAAGTTTAGCTTCAAATACTTACCTTGTAACCTTGCAAGCCGTGAAGACTGGAGGGAGAGAGAGAAGCAGAGTACCATTCGCCCTTTTTGTTCTCAATGAAAGGCCACATCAACCCCCAAGAAATTATACCACCCAAAAGAACAGAAATGTTCACAATGTAGGGGCAAATCATCCCAACTCCAACATAGGTCGGAGAGAAGTCGAAGTAAAACCTACAAATAAAAGATACAAGAAAGGAGTGTAATAACATATGTAAAAAGAACTTGTCATTTTAATCTTTTGCAAAAGCACGAATATGTTTTTTATTACTTATTTTCAAAAGCCTTAAGGCCTAATGTAGGGAAGCTTGCAAATCCACAATCATCTCCGCCAGTGTAGAACCATTGAAAGAACCCCCACACGAAGGTGCCTGCAAACCACTTGCCTAGGAGCGATACCTGCTTCCTAAATTAATACAATTTACAATGATATTAGATAACTTTTCAACTACAACATCTAGAATGCAGTGGTGTTTAATTACTTTTTCTTACTTTGCCAACTTAGCACCCTCAGGTGTGTGAAAACCATTGATAATATAAGCAGTAGCTGTCCCACTTGGATAGATCAACTTATAATCAATTATCATAATCTGAAAACAAAACAAAGTTTGTTCATGTAATTAGTAACTGCTTTCCATTGGCTCCACAAAATTTGAATTAATATATAGTGAGTTGAATTATAAATATAAAAGTTTTACCTTTCTCAAGGGTACCAGTGCAAAAGGACCGATGAAACTGACTAAAAACATGAGCCCGATCATCCATGTTAGTTTCGGGTCCTTGATATCCCTTGGATCATTTGCTTCTGTTGCTTGTTCTGCTATCCGACCGCTCATACCAAACATATAGCTTCCAAAGCCGCCTACTCAAACATATTAACTTTTTCAGTGAACCTTTCTGAGAGGCATTATGCAACTGTAACACCATAAGTGCCACACAAAAACCATCCTCTTGCTTGTTGGGTTATCCAAATTAATAGACCCATTTGTAATAGTCCAGAAATATATAATAATATAGATGGACATCACTATCACAGTATCACTATCTTATAAACCCAATTAATAATGTGAACACAGACAAAATAAGGGATAGCTGTAGCCCCACTTATCACTCAAAGGCATGGTTCCAAGTTAGAGAGTCAACTATAACAAACAATGGACTGGATTTTCATTTGTTTGTGCCGATTTAAGACGACCTGATTTCCATTTGTTTATGCCAATTTGCATCAGTTGTGACCTTCTACCCACTAAGCAGAGTGGATAACATAAATTTTCATATAAAAAAGCAAAAGCTCGTGGGATCTTATAGTAAATAATAGGTTTGATGTAATGTGGCAGCCACGGCATAGTATATAATCTGTCATGTTAATATTATTGCTCTGGCATAATATATGAGACATTTTATTTAAGTGGTCATTTATAAAACAAAAAACAACATTAATTATAAAAACAATAGTAGCTACAATTGTTAGTATTGCTAACAATAATAATAGTAAAAGTAATAATAATTTATTATCTGCAGGATGTGCTGAAAAAATAAATTAAGCCTTTAAACATTGGAGGACTGATGAAAACAGAGCGGATACAGAGTGGATAATGGTAAAATCATTTCCATATCCTTTTTAATTTTTCGGATACAGATACGGATCGGATATTAAACAGATACTAATACGGATACGGATTGAATCAGATATTTATTAAAATAAATATATAATTGAAACATAAAACTATATCTGTATCCATATCCACACAGATATTCGGATATCCACATCTAATATTTCGAATACGGATCGGATATTATCCACACCGTTTTCACCCTATTGAAGGATGCTAATTTGAGAGCAATAATTATAAAGCGATGAGATAAACCTTTTTCTCTTAATACTTATTTAACCGCTATTTAAAGATCTTTTATTATGCCCTAAACTTGATTCTGAATTATCACGTAAGTGAATTGAAGTTCGTAAATTCTTTTAGAAAAGAAATACATGAATACCTTGTTATTGTCTTTTTATTTCCTAATGCAAATGGCAAGCTAAGTAACACCAGCATGTAAACATTTAATGATTTGAAAATTATGTGTAATTATCTTATAGAAAGATTAATATGGAAAAATGTTTACATGCTGAACAATACAATTACTAAAATATGATTGATAAAATTAATACCTATAATATTTTGATCCAAAAATATAATTGAAAAAATTTGAATTCTACTCATATAATAACGAGGGGATCTAATGTCAAAGTTTTGGTTTAAAATTGTTCCCAATGAAATAAAATCTCAAATAACTATATTTTTTAAATATTTAGATGATTCGATTTATACTTCTACTCCTATAAATTGGGGCCTGCATTTAAATTGTATAGCTCATGCTGCTTCTATTTTCTGGTAAGTGTGCATTTCAATTATGTGTGAAAACAGAATGGATAATATACTATCCGTATATCTGTGTGGATACAGATACGGATATAGTTTTAAGTTTTAATTATCTATAACAAAATAGTAGACATATACCATATAGTTTAATATATATTATGAAAAAAAGTTATTTTATTCACCATTATAATTAGATAAATATTATGAACTTTAGTATTTTTAATGATATTTATATATTTTCTTAATAAATATCCGATCCGATATGTATCTGAATCCAAAAATTAAAAATGGATACGGACGTCCGCATCGTCTGCATTAACTCAAAAGAGCATCTTTTGAGTTAACCCATCTCCGTCGTCTGATTTTAAACGGAGCCAATCCGGCCCTGGCTTATAATGTAGGGGTCCCTTAATATTAGTGTGAATCTAGTTTGCACAGATCTTAAAGTAGATCATATGGTTCAAATGTATTAACTAGAAAAAATTCATTTTGAGTTAATTTTTTTTAACTTTTATTAGTGAGCATTAAATGCACAGAATTATAGATAAATTGGACAATAAAAAAAAGTTTTCTCACTGCTCTTTATAAAACAATTCTAGCACTAATCTTGCACAATAGCAATTTTACTAATCAATAAAAATGAAGTTGTTCTGCGATTTTCCACCTAATCTTACCATATCGGTAAATAACCAAATAGGGAGGCAAGATGAACTTCCTATTCCTACCAAGCACACAAAGAGATAATAAGGAAAACAAGAAGGCCTTGCATGAAAATATTCAGATATCTCCATTTATTAAAAGCAACGGACTCAACGGTACCCTTTCTCCACTCAGCCCATACCATGTCAGACATAACAGCGCTGGTGAAGGATATCTCCAAAAACAAGACAAAAAAAAAATTTTGAAAAAAGCAGATAATAGGTAGGTAGCTTACCGCTGAACGCCAACCCATACGCCGCAACCACGGCAGTCTGAATCACCGTGTTCTCCTGCCTTGTAAAGGGCTGCTTCAGCATCCCCCACTTCTCTAAAGCCACAGTCCACATCTGTACGAAGAAATACCCGAGCAAACCAGCCGAGACATTCAGCGAAGGTATGATACCGGTGGTGAGATTAAGTTTCATCACAATAATGCTAAACATCACAGCGAGGAAGAAGGCGATGAAGAAAGCGCGAAAGGTGAGCTGCTCTCTCCAACCGGGTATGCGTTTTGACATGAACACCTGCTCCACTGTGAGGGCTTGATCATCACTTTCGCCATTAAAACCGTTGGGTCTGTTGCGTTGCCTCAGTCCAGTCACCTCCACCATCTCCACGCCTTCGTATGCATCAGATTGGGGATTTGGTTTTGTATCCTCGCTTATCCCCATTGGAAAAAGAGATACAGTGGGAGAGAATCTGTAAGATGATATTTCGAATCTGATTGTGTGAATCTATTTAATAGCGGATGTAAATACAGAAGTGTAATTCCAATGATTTGTCAACAATGATAAGGATGTAAATATGGAAGTTTCTAACTATCGTTTTCTCGTGCAATGGAAGTATTACTTTTCCTTTTTAGATAATAATTATTGAGTGAGTCTATGGTACTATGCACAGCACGAATTAGTTCATACTAAAGAGTTATATTTTTATTTTGAAAATTTTAATGGTCGATTCAAACCGTTCAACGTGATTCCCACATAAATATGTACTTACGGACTAAATTTTATATTTTTTCGAATTTTTTTAATATATTTTATCATAAGTAGAAAATCACTTAATCTGAAAATTCTAAATCATAAAAAAACAGTGATTTTCTACCTATCTAAAAATAATATAAAAAAATTCTAAAAAATAGAAAATTTAGCTGCAAGTATATTCTTATACGAAAATCATGTTGAACGGTTCGAATCGGCCGTTAGAATTTTGAAAACAAAAATATTAATTACAGACCAATTCGTGCTATGCATAGTATCATAGACTCACTCATAATTATTTCTCTGAAGTCTGAACAAGTGATTAGCCGAGAGGCTCGAGACTGATTTCTCTATTTTCGGAATAAATTTCTTTAAGAAATGAGTTGATTTTAACCTTCAAAAGAATGAGTTTGTTTAAAATGAATATGGATACATTTTTTTAGTTTTCATCATCGACATTGGTATCTTGGTAAAGGACCGTGTTAGATTTAGACACGTTTGGGTAATTTGTAATCATTAATTTGACATATTAGAATCATTAGTTTTCACATGAGAATTAAAGATTACAAAGCAACTGAAAAGTAAAGATGGAAAATATTTTTTCTCATCGGGACAAGACTCGCGTACAAATCGTAGTCACAAAGATTTGCAAAATATTTACAAATAAGTCGTTATTTTTTTGTGATGGCAAATCGAATGTTGAAATATTACTCGGTTGACTGAATTTTAACCTCATTATTCGCAATTTTTTTGCTCCTTTGTGGAATTGAGATCTCTAGTCACTACAACAAAACCGGTCTTTAGCGACCGGTTCTGTCGCCGGTCGCTGAAGACCAAAAAAAAACCCAAAAAAAGAGAGAAGATTTTAAAAGTTTCGGCAACGAACCCTTCTGCGAACGGCGCTTTACCCTTTTGCGACCGGCCAAATCGGTCGCAGAAGGGTGACCCCTAAAAATAAACTCTTCTATGACCGGCGTCTTACCCTTCTGTGACCGATTTGGACGGTTGCAGAAGGGTGCCCCCTAAACATAAGCCCGCCAGAGTCTTTCTTCTCTCTCTGGTTCTGAAAATTCAAAATCTGAGAAGGGTAAGGCGCGTCAGAGTTTCTTCTCTCTCGGATTTTTTAAATAGTAAGTTGACTTACTTATCTTCCATTTAATCGGCGCCTTACTCTTCTACGACTGGTGACGTCAGCGAGGAGGGCATCAGCGACGGAGCAACTGCGACCGACCTTTCTGTGACCGGGACAACCCTTCTACGACCGGGGCCATACCCTTCTGCGACCGATTTGGCCGGTCGCAGAAGGGTTGTCCTGTTGTAGTGAGTCTGAATAATTCTGAATCATTCCCGAATTATATCTGAATTATTCTCAAATTATGAATTTTTAACTCCGCCAAACCGGAACTGAATAATTTAATGCTAACAATCAGAAATTTCCAAAATTCACAAAATTGTAAACCTCATCAAACTTTTCTAATTATTTTTTGATGAACAAACATTAATAATTATTATAAGCATAGAAGTGTTGAGAATAAAGCTAGCGAGCTATGCTCAACAAGAGAACTTAGTGTATACATGCAAAATTTTTAAATTTTTGAATTTTTTTTTAGTATAAAGACAAGCGGTCAAAAAATGAAGTATTTTAAGTTTTTTAGTACACTCATTTTTTTACCACTTTACTTTGTACTAAATAATTTCAAAATTTCAAAATTTTGCAAGTACATGTATCACTCATGAAGTAGATCGATTTCAACGGTTTATATTATCCTTTTGAAGCCAATCCGATAGATTATGGAGTTATGTTCATTAAGCCCTCTTGGTGAATACAACACACACTAGCTTTGCTCAAGTGTTGATAGGGTTCAAATGCCTCTATTTTTTGCCTTCATCGTGCCTTCATTTTTTAAATGTTAATAACTTAAAATTTAAAACTCAAATATCAAAATAAAACCGTTAGATTTGATATATATCATTATTTTCTATGCATATATAAAAGATTACAATATTTTGACTTTGTTTTGATTGGTATCAAGAGCTTATAAAAATACATTGATATAGATAAATTGTGGACGTTGATTTTTCAACTTATTTATTCATATAAAAACAAAACCGAAAAGCGATAAATTTTTTTATGTGTGCATAGAGAAAAAATATATAAATCACATCTAACGGTTTTATTTTGATATTTGAGTTTTCAAATTAAAAATTATTAATGTTTTAAAAATAAAAATATTTGAACCCTCATCTTCTAAAATTAATACAAATTTTGATGTAATTTTTTTAAGATTATTAGATATATATGTTGCAAAAGGAAGTTGACAATAGACATTAATGTTTGCGGAGTCAACTACCTAAACTAAAAAACAAAGTTAAGCTCATTAGTACACAAATTAAGAAGATCATGGTTAGTAAAATAAAGAAGTGACATTGGATTGTAGTCAGTCTACCCATCAAATTATTCAAAAAATTTATGTACCCATCAAACGTCAAAATAAATTATTTCACCATTAAAAAATAATATTGTCTTTTACTTGGGATAGATAGCATTGTATTTTACTTTCAAAAAAGAGGCACAGAACTTTTTCAAGTTTTAATACAACAGCTGGTGAGATCTTTGCTGACTGACCTTCAGAAAAATAAAAAAAACATTAATTTTCTTTTCTTTTCTCCCTTCTTTTACTCAAAAGCTTATCACAAATTCACAATTGAAAACTAAAATGAACCCCTCCCTCCTTATCTCTAAACCATTTACAAGTGTTTTGTAATACAGCACCTTTTTCTTGTGGCAACAACTATACTGATTATGAGCTAAATCCCTTGCCTAATTAATCTAACTTCCGAAAGCCTTACAAATAACCAATTGCAGCTTGATGTGTCATCAGTCATAGTCTTCCACTTATATTATGGTAGAACTTTTCCCTCAGCTTCAAAATCAGAGGTCTTATCACCGTTGATAAAGGATTCCTTAATTCGTCAGGATGCAGTTTGTGAAAGTCAAAGGCTGATTATTATTTTGTTTGTCAATTTCTTTCTGAAGGGTCGTGCCATATTTGTAGCTAAAAAGTCGAGATCAAGTAACCAACAAAAAAAAAAATTAAATATTAACACTATTTCAAACCGATATTAAATATTAGATAAAGAAGAATAAAGTGCATTATTATTTGTGCTAAAAATATAACTAAACTTTTTATTATACAAATTATATAAGTGCAATTAAATATAGAATTAAACACTAGTCCAACATTACTTAAAATTCTATCAGTTGCTCACTTGCTCTAATATTAAATAAGTGTATGTGAGATGACCCATAATACATCTGGGTTGCATCCACTCTCAATTCGCATTTTTGACAACACAATACTATGTTGATGGTAGGGCGGGTACTTCTGCCATGTTATTCCATTGTAATATAATATAAGTCTTAGCCCGATTATGCAGCTAAATGTAGGAGCGGACACAAGATTTCTGTCAGGGAGGAGAAGATATTGGGTTAAAATAGCTTATTGAGTTCAAACTCATTAACTAATTAGAAACTAGATAAAAACAATCAACATAATAAGAAGCAATAAAAATAGTATAGTCTTACATAATAAAAAACAGCAAAATAATATCATTTTACATATTAAAAAACAATAAAGTTGGTCTAAATCCATAAATTTCTATAAAAACAATAAAGTTTCTCATTAACAGTGCTTTTGGATTGGTCTGATGGGTTTTTCAGTTCTAGAGAGGGGCAAAATAATTTTCAGGGAGAAACAAAGTGGTACTGGACCTGTATTTTCCATTGAATTTCAAAATTCAGGGAGAGACAGCTGCCCCCCGCTGACTGTGTGTGGGTCCACCCCTGGTTGAATGCACCACCTATTTTTGCTAGATTGATAATTCCATCTATACAAGCATTCCTGCTTGCATTTTTAAAAAATAGTTTTTGAGAATATTTAAATTTACTAAAAAAAAATGATATAACATGAACCAAGTGCTTACCTTTTCATGATTCCTTTCATGGCTCTTTGGTCGATTACTTTAGGCAAATATTCTTCTGATTCTGGCCTCCTTTAGTAGTAGATCAGATTTAAAATTATACAGCAACGGATAACGAATTAGACTCTCAACCTCTGTTCAAAGAAAAAAATAAATTGCTTGTATGTGAAAAGTCTAATGACCATAGATTATTGAAAATATAGAGAGAGAGATTATAGAGGTGAACTGCGAATTCATCAAATTGAAATGTATTGATTTAGTGTTATTTGATGTTCAATATGCAATTATTATTGTAAACTGAAAATAATTTTCCAATAAAATTTTATTTATACTTTTAATCTTATTTGTAAATTACAAGTATTATTGTGGTTGAATTTTATTTCTTGAATCAAGTAGGAGCAGTAAAACAATATAAATTTTCATGAAAGAAAAAAACAAAAATAAATCAATCAATAAAACATTAATATAATATATGATTGAGATAATTTTTATTTTAAAACCTTACTTTTATTTAATTTCTCCAATATTCAAAGTGATAACAAAATAAAAATAAATAAGAACATAGCTATTATTGAATCAATCAATAGTTTTCGCAATATATATTCCAAAGTGATAATAAAATAAAAAAATAGACTATTGCTATTATTGAACCATGCAATATTTATTTCAGCTTAATTTCTATAATCCATTTAAACGCATACTTGATGTTCATCTATAAAAACTATAGAATTCATGTCATACATGTTGTGCCTACGGTGACCATGAATGTGTGATTCAACCGATACAAACTCTGCAGCACGGCTACTGTACAATTAGCTACTTTTTTTTTTTTCTTGTTGTCTGAATTAGGACATGCTTCCATGAGGAAATCAGACCTTACGGGCCTAACGGGCTTTAGTATGCTAATATTTTAAGTTCAAAAGTCGGTACTCTCCATATGCAAAGAGTTTGGAATAAGCCTCCTCATTGGGCTACACGATTTGTTTCTCCTGTCAAAATGCTGAAGAAACACGTCACCTACAAGTACAACCAAGAAAATAATGATTTTTTATTGAACTTTTCCAAGTTAAAATATATTTTTATATTCATCCACAGGATCCGGAATGGGCCGAATCTGCTGCTCATCTGGGAAAGAAAGCAGGCCTGCTTGTCTTTCATCCGAACAGTATTAATATTTTCCTTGTTCAATTTTCTCGCTTTCGTTTCTTTCTCTTCACATTACCTCTTATCCGTTTACTTTTAATCTTCAAATAAGAAAAAAAGGAGAGAATGTCAGACAGAGGCCGATGTAGTAAGGTAGTATGGGTAAATTGATCTTTATTTTTTTATTTTTTTGTATTAATATATAATTTTGCATATAATCTATAGTAAAATGTCATGAAATAGTAAAAATAATTCTCATTCTCCATATGAAAATTTATATAATTGACTCTCCATATATATTTGACCTTCATAGTTTGAAAGTCTGACTCTGCCCGTGATGTCCAAACGATGAAATTCACTCCACTTCATTGCTACTTTTCAAGTAAATATCTAAAAAATAAGACGACTAATTTGCTCCGGTAAGGGCATCAAATTCAATCAATAGTTGTGAGCAATGATGAAGAAGAGCAATAGGAGCTCAAATTGACATAAGTTTGTCAAATTCATTCAAAGTACATCTTTTAGTTTTGACATTCTTTCTATGCTTCGTACTAAAAATCATGTTTCAAAGTGGTGTAAAAATTCCAAGGTTCTAAATAGCGTTTATAGCGTCGTAGCGGGAAGGCAAAAAAAAAAGCTATAGCGAATAGCGTCGCTATAGCGGAATCTATTCCAAATAGCGTTTTTTTTTTTACATTTCGTATATTCAATATTTGTACTAAATATCAACATTATCTAAAGTCTCATAGAACAATAAATAACACCAAAGTAATTAAGAAACTATAATATTCATATTGAACCTGTACAAAGTCCAAATTGCGGTTCAAAATATCTATAGTAATATCATAAACTATTGATTTTTCCTATTAAAAATATCTTAAGCATCATGATTCATGACATAATCTATTTTTTTTTCTATTCAAATTTTAATTTCGGTTTGGACTTTTTTTCTATTCAAATTTCAATTTCTATTCCCAATTTCAAATTGATTTATCTGTAGCAAGTAGCAACAAATTCAATTTCGGTTTGAGAACTTTTTTACCTTTATTTAAAACCCATATAAATTGCTTAAAAAAAAAATCCCATATTGTATAGCGCAAATAGCGCAAATTGCGCAAATAGCGGACCGCTATAGCAGCCGTAGCGCAAATAGCGCATTTTGATGTCATAGCGTAGCGTTTGGGGTCCAAAAACGCTATAGCGCGCTATTTAGAACACTGAAAAATTCATCTAAAAAAGAAAGAAAGTGGTGTAAAATTTACTTTGTAGTTTGTCTACATTGAAGTTCGTATTTAGGTAGATTTCTTTGAAAAAAAAAAACTGATATTGGGCTTTAGTGTAAATATAAAATTCATATGATTTTCGTGCTATATTTGGTTAAAATTTTTAATACTTCGAAGCGTCTGAAATAGAAAAATGATCCCACTACAGCAGATCGGACCTTCAGCGACCGGTCCACCGGTCGCTGATACATCGATCGCTAAAGGCATCGTCACTGATGCTCACCCAATGACGTCACCGGTTGCTGAATGACGTCATCCCGGTCGCTGATGACGTTTCAGCGACCAATTTTTTTTTGTCGCTATTGGATTTTGCTGACGTCATGTAAATGCATCAGTGACCAAAATAACCGGTCGCTGATGACAAAATTGCTGACGTCATCCTAAGCACTGGTCGAGTCTGCGGATCTGCCGGCTGCGCAATATATGCATTCCTGCTGTGAACATGTCTCTGACTACTCTCTGCTTTGGATCCCGCTGTTTCCTTCCCCTTTTGCTTTCTACTCGGCGTTATATCTAGAGTTGAGATGATAACAAACAATTAGTTTCACAAATAATTACAAAAAAAATGATATGTTATATAAATAGTTTTTCCAATTAAAAGTAAATTGAAAGATATTAACCTAATATGCCAATTTACGTTGATTTTTTCTTTTTCCTTTTTTTGCTATTCTTTTCTTAATTATTTTGTTGTTGTAATTCTTGTTATGTTACAATCTCAGGAACAACCCCATCAACGAAGAGACTTGGATCATTCAACTCATGTGTAGCATTGTAGAAAAATAATATAGAATAGGGACAAATAAGCCTCAGAGCCCTTAACGGGTTTTATTACCCTTAACGGGTTTTGTTCATCATAGGCTAAATAAGTAATAAAGGGAGCAACTAAATATGGATATAAAGTTACTCAACCTTTATTTCTTATTATAGAAAGTTACCGTTTATTTCCAACAGCTATTTTTTCCATTCTGTTATATATAGCATACTGTACAAACATCAGAAGTTAATGCAACATATCAAATTCTCATCATATTTTGCTCTCTGTTTCATATCACAAAACTATTATGGTATCAGAGCGGGAATGAATTCCTGACTCAAAACAAGAAATCAGCAGCAGTACCAGCAACTGCAAGAATCCATAATTCAAGCACACCAGAAGTGCCAACAAACAAAAACCAGCAGTACCAGCAACTGTAAAAACCAGCAGTACCAGTACCAGCAACCCTTACCAGAAAAAATACCAGAAAAACTGAGATGGCACAGAATTACGAAAAACTCACAGGGGTAATGCTCAATGGTAAGAATTACCATGTGTGGGCAAGGCAAGTTAAATTTGCCTTGAGTGGCCGAGAAAAAAGCAATCACATCGACAAAAATCATACAATCCCAAAATTGTCTGAACCAGCAACTGAGGCCGAAAAAAAGGAATTAGCAAAATGGCGAACAAGCGATCACACTGTCATCACCTGGCTACTTGCAACCATGGAGCCCAAGGTATCTGACTTACTCTCTTACAAAGACAGTGCCTTAGAAATCTGGGAAAGAGCCGAGCAACTCTATGGCCATAGAAAAAATTACTCCCACATTTATCAAATCCAAAGAGATTACCAACAATCAAAACAACAACAAGGCCAATCATCAATGGAACTGTATGGTTACCTTCAAAAGAAAAGAGATGAACTTAGGGTTTATCGGCCTCCCACCACTGATCTCACTGAAATTCAAAAACGAGAAGAACAAGATGCCATCTTTCAATTTCTAGCAAGCCTCGACTCCAGCTACGAGGCTGTGCGGTCACAAATCCTGTTACTGGCCGAGCTACCTTCCTCAGATGAGGTGGCGGCCATGATAGACAGAGAAGAAACAAGAAGGGCTGTGATGGCATCTCAGCCCACTGAAAACACCGAAACAAAAGCATTCGCGGTCACGGCTAAGCCTAACCCTAACTTTCGGCCGGAGGTGAGAAGAGACAACACCGGGGTAAAATGTGACCACTGTCGGAGAGAGGGTCATCGCAAGGACCAGTGTTGGTTCCTCCATCCTCACCTCCGACCCAAATGGCAAAAGAGGGGCGGAGCCGATGATCGAAAGGGGGAGAAAGGGGGCTGGGAGCGGGAGCGAGATAGAGGCGAAAGATCGGGTCTGATGGCTGGGAGAGATGAGTCCGAACCGTCTACTTCTAATACCGCTGGAGCCGATTCCTCTTCTAGCAACTTGGATCCGATGAGGCAGCTTCTCCAGCAGTTAACCGTGTTGCTGAACCAGAAACAAGATAATCCAAAGACCTCTGGTATGATTCATGTAGCAAATTTATCGTATTTTCCAAAAAATTCTAGATGGATCTTGGATTCAGGTGCAACTGACCATATGACTGGAAATAAAAATCTATTAACCTCCTTTAGAAAATATGAAACCAAAAAATTTGTAACGGTTGCAAATGGTGAAAAAATGGAAATCCTTGGAGAGGGCTCAATAATGATTTTTTCAAAAATAATTCAAAATGTTTTGTATTTAAAAAATTGCTCATCAAACCTATTGTCCATTAGTAAAATCACAAATGAATTAAATTGTGAACTCATTTTTTTAACAAATAATGTGATTTTTCAGGATCGAATAACCAAGATTATGATTGGTGAAGGATTTCTAGAAAATGGGCTTTATATTTTGAATGAAGAAAAATTCAATTTCAACATCACTAAAAATGAAGAATCGAGTACACTTTGGCATAGAAGAATTGGACATCATTCCGACAAGATTTTAAAGAGTCTTTTTAATTTTTCAAAATTAGATAATAGTAATTGTGAAACTTGTAAGTTAGGAAAACATATTAGGTTACCTTTTAAATTATCAAGTTCTAAGAGTGAGGAACCGTTTGATTTGGTTCACTCGGATGTATGGGGACCCGCCCCAACTAACTCTTTTAATGGATTCAAATATTTTGTTATATTTATTGATGATTTTTCTAAAACAACTTGGTTATATTTATTAAAGGATAAAAGTGAAGTTTTTTCACAATTTCTAGATTTTCATAACTTTATAGAAAACCAATACAAAGCTAAAATCAAAATATTTAGATCCGATAATGGAACGGAATTTGTAAATCAAAATTTCTCAAATTTCTTTAAAGAAAAAGGAATTTTACACCAAACAACATGTGTATATACACCTCAACAAAACGGTGTATCCGAAAGAAAAAATAGACATTTACTCGAAATAACTCGGGTACTCTTATTTCAAAATAATGTTCCAAAGTCTTATTGGTCGGATGCCGTTCTTACCGCTACATATTTAATTAATAGATTGCCAAGTGTTAATCTAGATTACAAAAGCCCATTAGAAATTCTTTACCAACGAAAAATCAACATTGAGCATTTGAAATTTTTTGGTTGTACTTGTTATGTACACAAAAATAATAAACAAGACAAATTGGATTATACCTCAATTAAGGCTATTTTTCTAGGATATTCATCACAAAAAAAGGGATATAAATGTTATGACCCTAAAAATAAAAAATTATATGTTTCTAGGGATGTGACATTTTTAGAAAAAGAGCCATATTATAAAGAAACTAATTGTGAGAATTTTTTGAGAGAACCCTCCAAGGAATTTATATTACCAATTGCAATGGAAGATGCTATACCAACATTCCATGAAAATGAAATTGAAAATGAAATTGAGAATGAGCAAGAAATAGAAGAAAATTCCGCAAACAACGAAAATCATGACATTGAAGCAACACCATTGAGACGATCAATTCGAACTACACAACCTTCAACAAGGCTTAGGGATTTTATAACCTACAAGGTACAATATCCTATACAAGACTTTATTTCATATGACAATGTTTCTTCCAACCATAGAGCATTCTTGACCTCAATTGAAAAAGAACAAGAACCAAACAATTATGAAGAGGCCATGGAAATTCCTAAATGGAACAAAGCCATGAAAGAAGAATTGGGTGCTCTTGAAAAAAATGACACTTGGGAAATAGTTCAATTACCAAAAAATAAAAAATTAGTAGGTTGTAAATGGGTATATAAAATTAAATACAATAATGATGGCACAGTAGAACGGTATAAGGCTCGGTTAGTTGCCAAAGGATATACCCAAACCTACGGTATAGACTATTATGAAACCTTTGCCCCGGTTGCAAAAATGAATACCGTAAGAATATTATTTTCTATTGCGGTAAACCAAAATTGGAAATTATACCAAATGGACGTAAAAAATGCATTTCTTCAAGGCACCCTTGAAGAAGAGGTATATATGTCATTACCACCCGGTTACGAAAAAAACTAAAAACATACACTAGCTTGCAAATTGAAGAAGTCAATTTATGGGTTGAAGCAATCTCCAAGGGCATGGTATGAAAAACTAAGCTCTAATTTAATATCTTGCAATTTTAAAATTAGTAGTGCCGACCACTCATTGTTTGTCAAAATTGAGGGAGAAAACACCACAATTATTCTAGTATATGTAGATGACATTATTATTACCGAAAACAACCAAGACCATATTAAAACAATAAAAGCCCAATTAAAAGAAAAATTTGACATTAAGGATTTAGGCTACTTAAAATATTTTTTAGGAATTGAAATTGCATATTCAAATCAAAGCTTATTCATTTCTCAAAGAAAATACACATTAAACTTGTTGGAAGAAACCGGTAAACTAGGATGTAAACCGGCCTCGACACCAATCGATGGAAAAAATAAATTAAATAGTGAAGATGGTGAACCATTAGAAGATATAAATCAATTCCAAAGACTTGTAGGAAAATTAATATATCTAACGGTAACTAGACCGGATATTTCTTTTTCGGTAAGCCAAATTAGTAAATTCATGCATGCCCCTAGAACACCACACCTAGATGCAATAAATAAAATTCTAAGATATTTAAAAGGAACTCCCGGAAAAGGAATTTGTATGAAAAATAACAAGTCTAACGATGTATGTGGCTATTCCGATGCAGATTGGGCCGGAAGCTTCGATAGAAAATCGACAACCGGTTTTTGCACATTTGTAGGCGGAAACTTAGTCACATGAAAAAGCAAGAAACAAAATGTCGTGGCACGATCAAGCGCCGAGGCGGAATATCGAGCCATGGCATCCACCGCAAGCGAATTAACTTGGATAAAACAACTCCTTTCGGATTGTGGAATCAAAATTCAAGTGTCAATGCAAATGTTTTGCGACAATCAATCGGCACGTCATATAGCATCCAACCCAGTGTTTCATGAGAGAACTAAACACATCGAGGTGGATTGTCATTTTATTAGAGAGAAGATTCAATCAAAGGAAATTGAGACTCCGTTTGTAAGAAGTGAAGATCAATTAGCGGATGTCTTCACCAAGGGTTTAGACCCAAAACCGTTTGAAGCAAATATAAGCAAGTTAGGGTTACGCAACATCTTCACACCTAACTTGAGGGGGAGTGTAGAAAAATAAAATAGAATAGGGACAAATAAGCCTCAGAGCCCTTAACGGGTTTTGTTCATCATAGGCTAAATAAGTAATAAAGGGAGCAACTAAATATGGATATAAAGTTACTCAACCTTTATTTCTTATTATAGAAAGTTACCGTTTATTTCCAACAGCTATTTTTTCCATTCTGTTATATATAGCATACTGTACAAACATCAGATGTTAAAGCAACATATCAAATTCTCATCATATTTTGCTCTCTGTTTCATATCACAAAATTATTAAGCATGCACTACAAATTGGATTGGTGGGCCATCTTCTTGAAAAAACTCAGTCAAATGTGGAGTGTTTTCCACAGATGCATCTCCATCGAACAAAATAAGTGATCTCCTTTTCCCTTCTTTCTTCCCAAGTTAAACTAACTTCTACAACTCCTAAAACCAATTAACCAATCAATTAATCAAACCAATTAACCTACTTTATATATAAACAAAGATAAATGAGATAGCTACATAAGCATATTTTTCTTGAGATATATACAGTAGCATATTTAAGCCATAAGCCCATAAGTTTAACAAAGATAAATGAGATAGCTACTACAAGTTTCACTCATTTACATCTATGTAGGGAATACATATCGCATCAGATTTTCAGAGGCTATCACACTTTTCAAATGTGAACTCAAAGAAGACTATTGTGCTATCGTGCTTATCATTCTACTGAAGTGTACATTTGTATTAGAACCATAATAAGGATGTGAGAACACATGACTGGTACAATGCCAGTATCTATTTGTCATGCTTAACCTCCATTTTGTTAAGTCCTCAATAAAAGTTAAAAAATAGCAGTAAAATTAAGTGGTGGAAAGCTCAAAGACACACATTAAAATTTGTATAGGTGCTTTCAAGGGCATCGGTGTCAGAGAAGACGGTGCACAGGGCCAGAAGCAGAAACATTTTAGTTTTTTTTTTGTCCCCTCTAATTTTGAATTCTTATCCTGGACAGTGGCAGTAAAAAAAGAGTAGATTGAGAATTCTTGAACAACTTCTAATTTGCATCAGTCTTTTTGAAAGAACAATTCGAGGACTTTGATTTTCCTAAGAAACAGAATCATGCGCTGCCAGACCTGACTACACGAACCAGGCGAGGATGCAGACTTTGAGTTGAGCGGTGTCAGGCGACGGTCGCTGGAGCAGGCGGGGTCGGGCGGAGTCAGGCGGCGGAGAGGATGCAGACTCTGAGTTGAGCGGCGGGGTCAGGCGGTGGATCAGGCGGCAGGTTCAGGTGACGGTCGCTGGAGCAGATCGAGTGAGAGAGAGAGAAAGCGGAACAATGGCGGCGGAGATCAGGCGGCGAGGTCGGGCGGCAAGGCGGGGTCAAACGGCGGGGTCGGTCGGGTTTTTTTTTTTTATCTAAACCTAAAAGGCGCGCGAGTCAGACAGAGAAGGAAATTCTGCACGGGTTATTTTAGGGGTACCCTTCAGCGACCGGGCCAAATCGGTCGCAGAAAGCTGTGGGCATTGGTCGCTGAAGGTTTTTTATTTTATTTTAAAAAAAAAAATTTGGGTCTTCAGCGACCGGCGACTAAAGCGGTCGCTAATGCCCTGTTTTGTTGTAGTGTCCATTTGTTCTAAAAAATCGTTCAATTAGAAAACTGACATTTTTCTAAAACATGAAAATTATACTTAGCAGCCACTGCCAAGATTTCCAAAGAAGACATTTTTTGAAAATATGTTACATATTTTTATTTTTTTTAATGAAGAGTAAAATAGGTACTCTACAAATTTAAAATGAGTTTTGATAGAAAAGACATTTAAATGGATAAATTTGTAAGTTTTTGAAGTTTATAAAGGTAAATATGATATTATGAATTTGGATAATACATAACTTCTAAGATTTTGAGAGGTATACATAAAATTCCCCCTAAAAAAGAATATCAAGACTAAAAAGATGTTCATGTTATGAATAAATTATAAAATGTGAATGTTCATAACTCTATTATTTTGTAACTCTTAACATTAATCAGCTTAATTTATTCCCCCCACTTATTATTGAATTTTTTTTTCTCATTTATTATTGGAATTAATTTAAATGGCTTTTAATTTATAAATTATGACTTATAAATAGAGATTTTGTAATCTTGTATTGTATACTTAAGTTAGAAATATATGAATAAAGAAATAATTATTTTTTACATTATTTTGATCTTTATCTTTATTTTATAACAGTTCAAACGAATTTGACAAACTTATGTCAGTTTGAGCTCCAATTTGTTCGCAATTATTGGTCAAATTTGACGACTTGACTTCCTTAGTAACCGGAGCAGATTGGTCTCTTCTTTTTGAGATATTTGCTTTCAAAGCGAAATGGAAACGCCAGTGTTGGTTTTCTCAAAACAATGGAGAGATGTTTACGTGTGCTGATTGGGGCCCGGATCCGTATCCTCTCAGGTACTGACTCAAGCAAATTGAAATGGACGGCCCAGATTGAACCTATTTGGGCTAAACTCAATTCGGTGCCTGTAGAGACTCTGTAAGGGTCTGTTTTGAGATTCGTGTCATGTTAAAAGAACCGTCCGATCGTAATTGTCTTCAGTCAGGTAACCTGAGGTGATGTGAATTCTTGGGGCCGGGGATGTGAAGTTCCTCTTGGTCTGCTTTTATTATTTGAAGAATATAAGAAAACCAATGTTCTAAATAGTGCGCTATAGCGTTTTTGGACCCCAAACGCTACGCTACGACATCAAAATGCGCTATTTGCGCTACGGCCGCTATAGCGGTCCGCTATTTGCGCTATACAATATGAGTTTTTTTTTTTAAAGCAATTTATATGGGTTTTAAATAAAGGTAAAAAAAATCTCAAACCGAAATTGAATTTGTTGCTACTTGCTACAGATAAAATCAATTTGAAATTGAGAATAGAAATAGAAATTTGAATAGAAAAAAAGTCCAAACCGAAATTAAAATTTGAATAGAAAAAAAATATATATTATGTCATGAATCATGATGCTTAAGATATTTTTAATAGAAAAAATCAATAGTTTATGATATTACTATGGATATTTTGAACCGCAATTTGGACTTTGTACAGTTTCAATATAAATATTATAGTTTCTTAATTACTTTGGTGTTATTTATTGTTCTATGAGACTTTAGATAATGTTGATATTTAGTACAAATATTGAATATACGAAATGTAAAAAAAAAATGCTATTCGGAATAGCTTCCGCTATAGCGACGCTATTCGCTATAGCTTTTTTTTTTTGCCTTCCCGCTACGACGCTATAAACGTTATTTAGAACCTTGAAGAAAACGGATAAAGGGTAATGTGGCCGAGGTAAAAATATTAAAAGGCACTGAAAATTAATTAGTAACTGATAAATGATATCTATTGACATTTTGGTTGCTGAAAAACTTAATTTGCTGGATAATTAATAACAACAATAAAAGTGTCATTTTCACTTGAAGTAAAATAATGTCTTTTCTATTATATGAACTTTTCAACTAAAAGTTTAAGACGAATTTAATTCTTTTTTTTTTTTAATCCGATCAAAGTTGGGTGTTCCGATCAGATCCGAAGGAAGCACGATATGGAAAATATTTATACGGTTCAGATGGAAGAGTAGCAGCTTCGGGCCCATTCCCGTATTTTGTGGATGAAAAAAAATATATTTAACTTAGAAAAATTCAATGAAAAATCATTATTTGACTGGACAGTGGTCTAAGTGTGAATGACCAAACTAGTGCATAATAGTACCTTTCAAGTGAAAACGAAGTGATAATATTCCCATCAAAGTAAAATAATAAAAGAATACTGGAACTCTTTTATTTTCTAATAATACATCTGAGAGTACGGGTGCTCGTAGTTCGTAATTCGATTGAGTTCGATTCAAAATAAATTCGATTCAAAACGAATCAAACCAGCTCGATTCTAAAACGAATCAAACCCAATTTGGTTCGAAATTGGTTCAAATCGAATGGTCAATCAAACCCAGTTTTACTTCACGAGTGAAACTGATTTACTTCACAAGTAATGTGTATACATGTAAAATTTTAGAATTTAATTAATACAAAATCAAATGGTCAACAAACAATGAAAAATAAATGCAATAAAATAACTTATAAATATTTAACTTCTTGACTCTGTACTAAATGAATTCAAATTTTTTTAAAATTTTGCATTTTCTCAAGTAACTATAAATATGGGGTAAAGTTCTTCTTGACTATATTGTCATGACAGTGTTCATATATTTACTAAGAATAATTCTAACATAAATTTAATTTTTATGATACATTTTGAGTTAAATTGAGAAAAAAGTTTTTTATTTTGTCACTTAAATCATTATTCATGAAACTTCTTTAGTAACTGGTGTTGATACCTTTTGTGATACCCTTCCCTAGCACTGGTACCATTAGATACCTTGCCTATATTATTTACTGGTATGGAATAAAATTTCTAGGAGTCTTTTTATGAACAATATCCAAGCAAAGAGATTGTGTTAAGCACATTTTCTCAGGAATAAATTTCGATGTTCAATAATTCTGACAATATATATTTCAACTTAATATTTAATTCATCTAATATCCCAAAGAGTACATAAAAAATAAAAAAAATAAAAAAGACATTGCTATTATTGAGCCAATCAATAGTTTTTGCAATATTTATTCCAACTTAATGTTATAATACAATTTGAACCCACTCTTAATGTTCATTTATAAAGACTATAGAGAGCATGTCATAGATGTTGTGCCTACAGTAACCATGAATGTGTGATCCAACAAAAAACAATACATGTTGTGCCTACGGTAATCAGGAGTTTCAATCTCTGTTAATCAGAAAAAAAATATTTTCATTCGCTTTTTGGTAGCTAAAATGATTGATTTTTCGGGCGCTTAATCTGTTTAACTATAAAAATCCGATGAATATGTTTTTCAGTGAATTTTAATACTATGCGTCAAAATTTCATTTTTATTGATTTAATTTATTGTTTTATCTGTATTTTTTTCAAAAAAATAATAATAATAAGGGCCTTCGGTATCAGTCCCATACTAGTGGAAGTAAAAGAGTTTGGTGAATTTTATTAGGGAAGGAGCTGGGATAATTTTGTATCTTACATATTTCCTTTACTCAATTTCTTTATTTAATTAGTAGGCAATTGCCTGTTAATAATTCCATTAAAAAAAAAGAGGAAAAAGTTTTTATGTACAAAGGGATTTGAATAAACGATGCTCGTAATTATTTACATGATCTTTCAATGCTAATGGCAGTTCTCTGGTTGACTATCCCTATTTTACTTTCTGTGCATCCAGGCTTTGCACAGGGTTTAGGATTTAGGGTTAAGAGTTTAGAGTTTAGTCAGCAAAGGGAATATATAATTTTCTGAAGGTCAGTCAGCATAGATCTCACCAGCTGTTGTATTAAAACTTGAAAAAGTTCTGTACCTCTTTTTTGAAAGTAAAATACAATGCTATCTATCCCAAGTAAAAGACAATATTATTTTTTAATGGTGAAATAATTTATTTTGACGTTTGATGGGTACATAATTTTTTTGAATAATTTGATGGGTAGACTGACTACAATCCAATGTCACTTCTTTTTTTTACTAACCATGATCTTCTTAATTTGTGTACTAATGAGCTTAACTTTTTTATTTTATTTTTAGTTTTGGTAGTTGACTCCGCAAACATTAATGTTTATTGTCAACTTCTTTTTTGCTGCATGTATATCTAATAATCTTAAAAAAATTACATCAAAATTTGTATTAATTTTAGAAGATGAGGGTTCAAAATACCTTCATTTTTAAAACATTAATAATTTTTAATTTGAAAACTCAAATATCAAAATAAAACTGTTAGACGTGATCTATATTTTTTCTTTATGCACACATAAATTTTTTATCAATTTTTGGTTTTGTTTTTATATGAATAAATAAGTTGAAAAATCAACGTTCAAAATTTATCTATATCAATGTATTTTTATAAGCTCTTGATACTAATCAAAACAAAGTCAAAATGTTGTAATCTTTTATATATGCATAGAAAATAATGATATATAATTATCAAATTTAACGATTTTATTTTGATATTTGAGTTTTAAATTTTAAGTTATTAATATTTAAAAAATGAAGGCATGATGAAAGCAAAAAATAGAGGCATTTGAACCCTATCAACACTTGAGCAAAGCTAGTGTGTGTTGTGCTCACCAAAAGGGCTCAATGAGCATAACTCCCGAATCTATCGGATTGGCTCCAAAAGGACTAATCTAAATCATTGAAATCGATCTACTTCATGAGTGATATGTGTACTTGCAAAATTTTGAAAATTTTGAATTTATTTAGTACATAGTCAAGCGGTAAAAAAATAGTGAAAAATGAGTGTACTAAAAAAACTTAAAAGACTTCATTTTTTGACCGCTTGACTTTATACTAAAATAAATTCGAAAATTTTAAAATTTTGCATGTATACACCAAGTCCTCTTGTTGAGCATAGCTCACGCTAGCTTTATTCTCAACACTTCTATGCTTATAATAATTATTAATGTTTGTTCATAAAAAATAATTAGAAAAGTTTGATGAGGTAATAGGGGTGAAAACGGAGCGAATACGGAGCGGATAGTGGTAAAACCATATCCATATTCCTTTTTAATTTTTCGGATACGGATACGGATCGGATATCAGCCGAATACAGATACGGATACGGATCGGATCGGATATTTATTAAAATAATATTAAAAAATACCAAAGTTCATAATATTTATCTAATTTTAATGGTGAATAACAATATTTTTTCATAATATATATTAAAATATATGATATATATCTACTATTCGGATACGGATAATTGAAACGTAAAACCATATCAGTATCCATATCCACACGGATATTCAGATATCGGATATCCACATCTAATTTTTTGAATACGGATCGGATATTATCCATACCGTTTTCACCCCTATGAGGTATACAATTTTGTGAATTTTTGAAATTTCTGATTGGTAGCATTGAATTATTCAGGATGGCGGGGTTAAAAAATTCATAATTTGAGAATAATTCTGGTATAATTCAGGAATGATTCGGAATTATCCAGACTAAAGATCTCAGTCCCACAATGGAGCAAAAAATAAATTACGAATAATTCTTCAATTAAAATTCTGTCAACCGAATAATTCGGCATTCGGTTCACCATCACAAAAAAATAATGAATTATTTATAAATATTTCACAAATTTTGTGACTACAATTGATAGGCAAGTCTTGTCCCGATGAGAAAAAATCTTTTCCATCTTTACTTTTCAGTTGCTTAGTAATCTTTAATTCTCATGTGAAAACTAATGATTCTAATATGTCAAAATAATGATTACAAATTACCCAAACGTGTCTAAATCTAACACTGCCAGCATCCTTTACCAAGATACCAATCTCGATAATGAAAACTAAAAAATGTATCCATATTCATTTTAAACAAACTCATTCTTTTGAAGGTTAAAATCAACTCATTCTTAAAGAAATTTATTCCGAAAATAGAGAAATCAGTCTCGAGCCTCTCGGCTGTTCACTTGTTCAGACTTCAGAGAAATAATTATGAGTGAGTCTATGGTACTATGCATAGTAAAGATTGGTCCGTATTTCGGATCAATATTTTTATTTTTAAAATTCTAACAGTCGATTCGAACCGTTCAACATGATTTTCATATGAGAATATACTTGCAGCTAAATTTTCTATTTTTTAGAATTTTTTTACTATTTTTTAGATAGATAGAAAATCACTATTTTTAGATGGTTCAGAATTTTCAGATCAAGTTTACCTATCTTAAAATATAGTAAAAAAATTAAAAATATATAAAATTTAGTCTGCAAAGTACGTATTCATGTGGAGATCACGTTAAACAGTTCGGATCGACTATTAAAATTTTCAAAATGAAAATATGACTCTATAGTGCAGACTAATCAATGTTATACATAGTACCATAGACTCACTCAATAATTATTATCTAAAAGGAAAAGTAATACTTCCATTGTACGAGAAAACGATAGGTAGAAACTTCCATATTTACATATCCTTATCATTGTTGACAAATCATTGGAATTACACTTCTGTATTTACATCTGCTATTAAATAGATTCACGCAACCAGATTCGAAATATCATCTTTCAGATTCTCTCCACTGTATCTCTTTTTCCAATGGGGATCAGCGAGGATACAAAACTAAATCCCCAATCTGATGCATACGAAGGCGAGGAGATGGTGGAGGTGACTGGACTGAGGCAGCGCAACAGACCCAACGGTTTTAATGGCGAAAGTGATGATGAAGCCCTCACAGTGGAGCAGGCGTTCGAGTCAAAACCCATACCCGGCTGGAGAGAGCAGCTCACATTTCGCGCCTTCTTCGTGGCCTTCTTCCTCGCTGTACTGTTTAGCGTTATCGTGATGAAGCTTAGTCTCACCACCGGTGTCATACCTTCGCTGAACGTCGCGGCTGGTTTGCTTGGGTTTTTCTTCACACGGATGTGGACCGTGACTTTGGAGAAGTGGGGAATGCTGAAGCAGCCCTTCACGAGGCAGGAGAACACGGTGATTCAGACTGCTGTGGTTGCGGCATATGGGTTGGCGTTTAGCGGTAAGCTTACCTTTCTTTATCTGCTTTTGTGGAAGTTGTTTTTCTTTTGTTTTATCTTGTTATGGAGATATCATTCACCACTGATCTTTCGAATTCATATTCTCTGCATTAACTCAAAAGAAATCCCTTTTGAGGTAATGAATCTCAACTACCTAATCTGTTTTAAAATTCGTGTGAACTGCACTAATATTAAGGGATTATCTATGTTATAGACACGAGCCGGATTGGCTCTGTTTAAAATCAGACGGTTGAAATTCATTAACTCAAAAAGTTCTTTCACGAGAAAGTATACTACATAAGAACTGCTACTTATAGCAGCATGCATGTATAGAAAATAAATTTTATAGGTGCCTAAATTGCATATGAGAGCGTAGTAGTGAATCTAAGTTTGTCCAATAGAAACTGATACATGTCAACTAACAATTTAAGTTTATTCATGCTTTGACGGAGATGAGTGAACTAACCATTATTCTTGTCTTTAACAAAACACACTGTATAAAAAACAAAGTTTGAAGTATCTAGAAATAAGAGAGAAAAGAAACAAATAGAGCAGAAATTTTTAAATGTAGCACAAAAAAAATAAAAATAAACAAAAACGGCACCAAATTCGGGAAATTTCAGATTTAGCATGTCCGCAGATTGGCTGAGCGGCCCCCATTTACTAGGGACCGCATTTTAGCTGAGCGGTCCCTTTTTTTCATTTTAAGATTTAAGAGACAATATGAATGAAATTTAACCATAAAAATTCAAATTTTGTTTTTAATATTTGTTATATGGGAGCGGCTAAGTTGCTGCCGGCAGCATTTCGGCGAGGTGCTTACGGGAGCATATCTTGCAATTTGATGTTCAAACAACAAATTCAAACCGTTAGATGTTCAATCTATATTAAAATCTACTTGAAGACCAAATTTTACATTTTTTGGAATTTGTTTACTATTTTTTAAGCTGGTTTGAAAACCGCTGTTTTTATTAAATTTTTGAAGCATTAAAAACAGCGGTTTTCAAACCAGCTTAAAAAATAGTAAAAAAATTCCAAAAAATGTAAAATTTGGTCTCCAAGTAGATTTTAATATAGATTGAACATCTAACGGTTTGAATTTGTTGTTTGAACATCAAATTGCAAGATATGCTCCCGTAAGCACCTCGACCGAAATGCTTCCGGAAGCAAATTAGCCATGCTCTTGTTATATTACTTCTTTTGATGTATCAGAATTTTTTTTAATTTATACTAAAATACGCTAAATAACTTGAAATTATGTTAATTTATGCTGAATTACACTAAATTACTTGAAATTACAATAATTATGTAGAATTATGCTAAAATACGGTAAATTACGTATGAATAGGGCCTATTTTGTGCCATCTTTCATAAATCATAAAAAATAGTAAATAATAAAATAATAAAATTTGGTATCCTACAAGTTCATTATATAACTAATTTACTGAGCTACGTGGATTGAACAATAGAAATGAAAATCTTAATCGAAAACTTCAACTGAAGTTTTGAAGCTCTTCCCTTTGTTTTCACAAGCTTTCCGAAAAGTGATCATTTGCTGAAATCGGACACTCGAGCGCCTTTTTATGGCCGTTTGCAGTTTCGTCATCGTTTTTCGCCTTCTCAGTGAAGATATCATCCCTATTCATACGTAATTTAGCGTAATTTACCGTATTTTAGCATAATTCTACATAATTATTGTAATTTCAAGTAATTTAGTGTAATTCAGCATAAATTAACATAATTTCAAGTTATTTAGCGTATTTTAGTATAAATTAAAAAAAATTCAGATACATCAAAAGAAGTAATCTAACAAATATTAAAAACAAAATTTGAATTTTTATGGTTCAATTTCATTAATATTGTCTCTCAAATCTTTAAAAAAAAAAGAAAAAAGAAAAGAAAAAAGGGACCGCTCAGCCAATCTGCCGCCCCGGGGCCGCTCATGCGGCCTCTTTTTTGGTGCTATAATTAAACATTTCGGCAAATAGAGAGGGGAGAGGGGAGAGAGAAAGACTTGAAGAAAGAGGGAGAGCTGAAAAGAGAGAAAGGGTGAGAGCATGAAAGTTGGATTATTAAAAATTGGATCATTGTAAAAGTAGCACAAAAATAAGCGAGAAGGTTTTTTGTTGTTGAAATTTTGACGGTAGCTGCCGAGTAAAATAAGCAAGAAGTAATTCTTGAATTTCCGATCATCATCGGTGGCCCACAAAAAGTTAACTAACTGTTCAAATTGATTTTTTATTAGAAAATTTGGGTATTTCCTGTTCGACGTATTATTTATGTGTAAGATCCCAACAGTCCAAATAAGTGTTTTTGTTTTTTATGTGATAAATTTATGTTAGGGTAGCATAATAAAGCTGGGTCATTTAATCAAATAATTGGTTGTTCATTTTTATCCAATCTGCATAGTGGGTAGAAGGTCACAAATGATGCAAATTGGCATGGACAAAGAAAATTAGGTCCGCTTAAATTGGCATAAACAAATGAAAATCCGGTCGACTGTTTGTTATAGTTGACTTGGTTTCTTGGTTGACTCTCTAACTCGGAAGCATGACTTTAAGTGATAAGCCGTGATTTTTATTAGAGCATCTACATCTCTGGTATTATTAGAGTTTCTAATCTGATGTGGCAGTTTTTAATTCAGTTTTAGAGATGTGGGAGAGTTTCTTATTTAGAAACTATGCAGTAAAATTTCTTATTAAGAAACTGTATAAACTCCATGTTGGTCAAATAATTGGCTCAAATTAATTCTCTTTTTTAATTTGTTGTTGATGTGGCACAATATAAACTATAAAATTAATTTCAGGAATGTGAGAGTTAGAAACTTTAGAGACCTTAATTTCTAAAAAGTAGTTAACAGTTATTTAGAAACTCATTTGAGTTACTGGGATGTAGATGCTCTTAATATCTAAAGTTAATTACAAATTAATAAATATATCCAAAGTTGTTGGATATTTATAAAAATATCCATACCGGCCATTTTCTGACCAATTTTAATTTTTTTCGGTACTGGCCAGAAAATGGCCGGTACTAATTTTTTTTTTTTTAGAGACACTATGAATCAATAGCAAGATGCTGAAATCTAACACTAAAAATTCGAATTTTTTTTTTAAAATATCTGATAGATTACTTTATATATATATAATTAGCATATTGATACTAAAATACGCTAAATTAGTTAAAATTATGTTAAATTACGCTGAATTACACTAAATTACGCTAAATTACGCTAAATTATGCTAAAATACGGTAAATTACGCTAAATTACATATGAATAGGGATGATATCTTCACTGAGAAGGCGAAAAACGACGACGAAACTTCAAACGGCCATAAAACGGCACTCGAGTGTCCGATTTCAGCAAATGATCACTTTTCGAAAAGCTTGCGAAAATACGCATGCGTTAGTGCCCGCTTTGCCAGATTTCAAAATTCATAATTAAAATAAGGGAAGAGCCTCAAAACTTGAGTTGAAGTTTTCGATTAAGATTTTCATTTCTATTATTCAATTTACATAGCTCAGTAAAATAGTTCTATAATGAACTTGTCGAATACCAATTTTTATTATTTTTGGAATTTTTTTACTATTTTTTATGATTTATGAAAGGTGGCACAAAATCGGCCTATTTTAGCGTAATTTAGCGTAAGTTACCGTATTTTAATATAATTTCACATAATTATTGTAATTTAGCGTAATTTTGTGTAATTCAGCGTAATTTAACATAATTTCAAGTAATTTAGCATATTTTAGTATAAATATGCTAATTATATATAAAAATAATAATCTAACAAATATTAAAAAAAAAATTCGAATTTTCAGTGTTAGATTTCAGTATCTTGCTATTGATTCACAGTGTCTCTAAAAAAAAAAAAATTTAGTACCAGCCATTTTCTGGCCGGTACCCAAAAACATTAAAACCAGCCAGAAATGGCCGGTATGGATATTTTTATAAATTCCCAACAACTTTGGGTATATTTATTAATTTGTAATTAACTTTGGATATTAATAAAATTCACGGAGTGATAAGTGAGGCTATTCCGTTATGAATGGGGTTCTAGTAGGAGTGTCAATGACATCCTTTTAATTGTTTATTTGATCTAAACTGTATTCGATAAGACGGGTATAGGTAAGGTTTATCGAGTATAGGTATGGATAAGAAAAAATTTAATTAGCTTATTGTGTAAGGATATGAGTAAGAACTATTTCGTACCCGTTCTCCTATAAGGTAATTAATAAATATAAATTTATATATGATAATTATTTTTACTTATACATATAATTATATAATTTTATTATTATAATTAGATTGATTTATATTACATTTCATAAAACTATTTTTATTAAGTAATTTATGATAAAATTAATTTATTCAACATCTTATATAGTTTTTAATTAGTAACATACGAATTTATACACTATTTTTATTATTTCATTTAATTAATAGTTTATATCTTTTAATATTATGGGATCAAATATTATAAATGAGATAAAAAATTATAATTTTTTATATATAGTGATATTAGGTACATGATGTATTTAATATATATATATATTTTGTTATATTTTTTGGATTAAATTTTATATGTTATCAATTTATTCGTTTCCTTACACATTATCTTAATGGATAAGGGTACAGTATGAGTCAGCTAATTTTTAATGGGTAAGAGTAGGTTTTGGGTAAGACTAATTTTAAGTAGTTATATGATTATGAAAATGTCTCCGTCCGACCTGTACTGTACCCATTGACACCCCTAGTTTCTAGGATAGTGATATACTGTGATAGTGATATCCATCTATATTATTATTTCTGGAGTATTATAAATGGGCCTATTCATTTGGATAATCCAACAAGCAAGAGCATGGTTTTTGTGTGGCACTTATAGTGTAACAGTTGTATAATGCCAATCAGAAAGGTTCACTATAAAAGTTAATCTGTTTGAACAGGCGGGTATGGAAACTTTCTGTTTGGTATGAGCAGTCGGGTAGCAGAACAAGCAACTGAAGCAAATGATCCAAGGGATATCAAGGACCCGAAACTAAGCTGGATGATCGGGTTCATGTTTTTAGTCAGTTTCATCGGCCTTTTTGCAGTGGTGCCCTTGAGAAAGGTAAAACTTCTCTATCCATAGTTCAACTCACTATATGTTAATTCAATTTTGTGTGAGTGGAAGGAAAGCAGTTACTAATTACATGAACAAACTTCGTATCGTTTCAGATCATGATAATTGATTATAAGTTGATCTATCCAAGTGGGACAGCTACTGCTTATCTTATCAATAGTTTTCACACTCCTGAGGGTGCTAAGTTGGCGATGTAAGAAACAATCATTCTCAGAATCACAAAACACCACTGCATTGTAGATGTTGTAGTTTAAAAGCTATCTAATCTCGTATTAAACTGTATTATTTAGGAAGCAAGTAAAGCTCCTAGGCAAGTTCTTTGCAGGCACCTTCTTGTGGGGGTTCTTTCAATGGTTCTACATTGGCGGAGATGATTGTGGATTTGTAAATTTTCCTACATTAGGCCTGAAGGCTTATAATAATAGGTAAAAAACATATTCGAGCTTTTGCAAACGATAAAAATGACAATTTTTTTTAACATATGTTATGACACTCCTTTCTTGCATCTTTTGTAGGTTTTACTTTGACTTCTCTCCTACCTATGTTGGAGTTGGGATGATTTGCCCCTACATTGTGAACAGTTCCGTACTTTTGGGTGGTATTCTTTCTTGGGGGTTGATGTGGCCTCTGATTAATAACAAAAAGGGCGAATGGTATTCTGCTTCTCTCCCTGACTCCAGTCTTCAAGGCTTGCAAGGTTATAGGGTAAGTATTCGAACCTAAACTTATGAGATACAAAATAATAACAAATATAAATAGAAGGTAAAAAATGGAAATTTACACTGTACCCATAATTAGTTCAGTGCATACAAAACTTATGAGAAACTGAAGTCTTTTTTGTTCGGGGCAATTTCGTATACCCCTCATAAATATCGAAATATCGAAATTATGTATTCCCCCCTCTAAATTTCATAATATCATGTTTACCTTCTAAGTTTAAAAAACTCAAAAATTTAACTATTTTATTGTCTTTTCTATTAAAACTTATTTTAAATTTATGAAGTACCCGTTTTACCTCTCATTAAAAAAATAAAACTAGGATCATATTTCAGAAAAATGTCAGTTTCTAATTGGTTGGTTTCCGAGGGCAAATAGGTCATTTCTCTACTGCGTAATCGTCAGAAATAGAGAAATGACTCATTTTCCCTAAAAAATCGTCCAATTAAAAGAACATTTTTTCTAAAATGTGTTATATATTTTTTATTTTTTAATGAAGGGTAAAATGAGTTTCAATAAAAAATACATTTAGATGTTTAAATTTGTGAGTTTTTGAAGTTTAGAAGGGCAAATATGATATTATGAATTTAGAGGGGAGGAATGCGTAATTTCCAAGTTTTTAAGGGGTATACATGAAATTCCCCCTTTTTGTTCAGTCAGCTTAATCTCCTTGAGCAACAATTTAGCTACTGAGTATTGAGTCAATTACTAAACTACTTTTCCAACTTTTGTTAAAATTCAACATGAAATATCCCATTACTAATGAGTTTTCCATCATGTAGGTGTTTATAGCTGTTGCCCTGATTGTAGGAGATGGCTTGTACAACTTTGTAAAGGTCTTGTCCCACACATTTTTCGCTCTTTACAAAGCATGGAAAATCAAGTCCAAACTTCCCGTCACAGGTAGCGATGGCAATGTTGTTTCTGCTGAGACAATCTCGTTCGATGACAAGAGGAGGACTGAGCTCTTTTTGAAGGACCAGATCCCTAAGAAGTTTGCATTAGGAGGCTATGTTTGCTTGGCGGTAATTTCCATTGTGACACTGCCATATGTCTTCAAGCCTCTGAAATGGTACTTCTATACTTGATGCCCAAATAATTTTCTGATGATGACCAAAAAAGTGCACAAAATTATGCATTCCACACTCATGACCCTGTGTAATTTTGGTGAATAATAAAAAGTACTGCAAGAGTACAAAAAATAATTACCAAAACAGGAATTGCTCTCAATTCCAACAAAGGACATGTATGGCTCTACCACGCTCCAAACCTTTTGGATTTTTGGTGAAGAAATTACAAAATAAGAAAATTGCTGGCAGCACAATGCAATTACAAGACCATCGAAGCAAGCCAACAGAATAACATTCTTAATTGCTATTTATTTAACAGGTACTACGTCCTGGTAGCTTATTTATTCGCACCAATCCTTGCCTTCTGTAATGCATATGGTTGTGGCCTGACCGATTGGTCTCTTCTCACCACTTATGGTAAGCTTGCCATCTTCACCATTGGTGCATGGGCTGGTAAGGGAGATGGTGGTGTGCTTGCCAGCTTGGCAGCTTGTGGTGTCGTGATGACCATCGTCGCTGCTGCCGCTGATTTAATGCAAGATTTCAAGACTGGTTACATGACCCTTGCCTCCCCTAGATCCATGTTTGTTAGTCAAATTATTGGCACAGGTAAAAATATATTCGCAAAGTAGCAACATTTCTTAATTAGTCAAGCTCAAGTCCAATAACCTAGTCAAAATCTTCTCCAATCTAGACCTCTTCAATTGATTTTTGTTATACTTGCTGGGTCAAGAACAGTACCAGAATAATGGACTTTTTGTGGAGTCCTTGCAAATGTATAATACAACTAGCATTATAACATTCAAACTGAAAAGTAATGAACAACAAAGGGATTGACAGTCTCATCTCACATGTATAACACCCAATGATTCCATTACAGCTATGGGTTGTGTCATCTCACCATGCGTGTTTTGGCTCTTTTACAAGGCCTTCAGTGACCTTGGTCTTAGTGGCAGTGAATACCCTGTGCCTAATGGAATTGTTTTCCGTAACATGGCTATTCTTGGTGTGGATGGTTTTGGGTCCCTCCCTCACAACTGCCTCAAACTCTGCTTTGGGTTCTTCTTCGCTGCTTTCTTTATCAATCTGCTGAGAGACTTGGTTCCGAAGATGGTCTCGCAATTTATCCCCATCCCTATGGCCATGGCCATACCATTCTATATTGGCCCGTACTTTGCAATTGATATGTGTGTCGGAAGCTTGATTTTGTTTATCTGGGAGAAGATTAACAAGTTGCAGGCAGATCAATTTGGGCCGGCTGTGGCCTCAGGTATGATTTGCGGGGATGGTTTGTGGACTCTTCCTCAGTCAATTCTGGCTCTGGCAAAGGTTAATCCACCGATTTGCATGAAGTTTTTGTCTCGCAAGATGAATGTAAAGGTTGATGACTTCATCTCTTCTTTGTGAGTCAAATTGGAAAAATGGTTGATGTTCTGCTGTTGGGTTACTTAATTGTTGTGTATTTATGGTTTCCTAAGTTTTATGTATGTGCTTGGTTTTCTTTCTCAAAGAGAAGTTTGGTGAGTTGATAATACTTTTAGTATTGGGTTAGTTTGATGTTAAAGTGTTGACATTGGAAAATTACTGTATATAAATTTCAATATGAAACATAATTAAACCTTCTCAAATTCTTCGTAATTTTCTCTGTTATTTTTTCTTTTATTTAATAGTAAGCAAAACGCCTAATATATCATATAAAGCAAAGTTTAAGGAATACAATAAGGAAGAGAAGATAGTACAACAAGGGTACTTAATTAGAATGAATTTTGTCTCTTACCTATTTCCTTTACTCAATTTCTTTATTTAAGTAGTACGCAATTACCTGTTAATAATTTCATTAAAAGGGATCGAATAAACAAAGGCACTGGTAGTTATTTACATAAACTGTCACTGCTATTGGCAGTTCTCTAGTTGACTATCCCTATTTATTTGTGTGTCATTTGTGCCGGGCTGGAGCATCCTCTGAAAATGACGCAATTTCTGTCTTTCATGGATTCCAAGTCGTGGATTCAAAGAGAATTTCCCAAGAACTCCTGACCCAATGTATCTCCAGGTTTGTCAATAGATGGGGCAAGAGACAAAAGAGGTATTTTTATCTCCAGGCTGAATTCAGATCCCCTAAAGTAACCCAAAGTTTGTGTTTGGATCCGACTGTCTGATCAAAATCCACATGAATACTTGAGGGACCCCATGAATTCCAACTTAAACCGGATTGACTCGGATTCTGATCAGACGATCCATATCCAAACTCAAGCTTTGGATTACTTTAGGGGATCCGGACCCCTTCCAGCCCTGGTTCCTTTACTCAATTAGAACATAGAGGTGACGTGTTCATTTTAGCTTTCAATAGTGATATACTAAAGTTATTTTTTTAACTTAAAAAAATAATAAGGGAAAAAGAAAAAGAAGGTTGTTTATAATGATAAATTAAGATATTTTGACGTTTGATGGGTATATTAGAAATTTTGAATGATTTGATGGGTATAAGGACCATAATCCAGCATCACTTCTTCATTTTACTCGTTAACCTTGCTGCATTTCATTTTGGTATTAATGAGCTTACTTTATAATTTAATTTTAGTTTTAACTCTGCAAACACGAATGTCCATTGTAAATTTTCTTTATAAGATATATAATATATATATTACCATAATATAGTTTTTCCATTAAATTTGTGTTAATTTTAGAATTTACTGGTAATAGTATCGTAATGAATTAGGCATTAACTATATATTTCCAATAAGGTCATTCATCATCTAAGAGAAGTATGAATTCGTTCCGCAATAACATTCAGAAGAATAGATATATTTGCACACTAAAACATAGGGTTGGTGTTATTTTTAAGAGAATTTGCGTTGCACTCTTGAAATAGCATCCCAAAAATAATATTATATATCCTCTTATCAGCACATAAATAGATTCATAACTGCAGAATCCTTAAATCCGATCTAATAGATTCCCCCACGCCGTTTCTCTCCTTGTCACCAAGTTCATCTCCAATGACAACCAGTGGAGATCAAAATTGGCAAGCAAATCCTGATGCTCACAGGGAAGACATGGTGGAGATGTCTACCCTGAGGCATCGCAACAAATCAAATGGCGAAAGTGAACGAAATGAAGAGAATTACCAATCGGTCGAACAAGTGTTCGAATCACAACCTGTGCCAAGCTGGAGAGAGCAGCTCACTTTTTTATTTTGTAGAATTGTTTTACTATTTTTTTAGATAGGTAGAAAATCACTGTTTTTGAATGGTCTAAAATTTTCAAATCAAGTAATTTTCTACTTATCTTAAAATATTGTAAAAAAATTCGAAAAAATATAAAATTTAGTCTGTAAATACATATTTATGTGGGGATCACGTTGAACGGTTTAAATCGACCATTAGAATTTTCAAAATAAAAAAATATGACTTCGTAGTATGGACTAATATGTGATATGCATAGTAGGGCTGCAAACGAATCGAACCGAATCGAACTTACCCCAGTTTGAGTTTGGTTTGAATTAATTTCGAACTAAGTTTGGTTTGAATTAATTTCGAACGAACTCAATTTCGAATCGAAATTTTTACGAACTCAATTTTGAACTTTTACGAACTTTGTTACGACTTACGAGTTATGACTTATGGCTGAACCATAGTTCGAAATTACAGCATTTCAATAAAAACTCAGGCATTCTAAATTCTAATTACACAGTACACCAAAGTTTATATCAAAGTTCATTACAAATATCAAAATTTATATCAAATACCAAAGTTTACTACAATCAATCAAAGTTCAGTACAATCACAGTATCCAAAGTTTTCCAAATAGTCAACAGGAGCAATATCACCAAAGTTTTCAAATATCTAAAGTATTCAAAGTACAATTTAAGTTAGAATTGAGAGCAATTATGGACTGAGCGGCATTATATTTTCATCAATGAACATAAGTTATTAACGGAAATCAACAGTTCACTTTTGAGTTAATTTCGAATTAAGTTTGGTTTGCGAACCTATTTCAAACGAACTAGGTCCAGTTTGAGTTTGTTTTGAATTAATTTTGAACTAACTTTAGTTTGAATTATTTCGAACGAACTCAATTTTGAATTAAAATTTTTACGAACATTTTCAAATCAAATTACAAACTACGAATTTTTTGTGCGGCCCTAATACATAGTACCATAGACTCACTGAATAATT
Source organism: Carex kokanica (assembly GCA_025461125.1). Lineage (NCBI taxonomy): Eukaryota > Viridiplantae > Streptophyta > Magnoliopsida > Poales > Cyperaceae > Carex > Carex kokanica. Next base: position 723,106 of record JAJGRX010001360.1, on the reverse strand, counting down.
ATTATCTAATACTTCCATTGATCGAGAAAACGATAGTTAGAAACTTCCATATTTACATCCTTATCATTGTTGACAAATCGTTGGAATTACACTTCTGTATCCGCTATTAAATAGATTCACACAATCAGATTCGAAATATCATCTTACAGATTCTCTCCCACTGTGTCTCTTTTTCCAATGGGGATAAGCGAGGATACAAAACCAAATCCCCAATCTGATGCATACGAAGGCGAGGAGATGGTGGAGGTGACTGGACTGAGGCAGCGCAACAGACCCAACGGTTTTAATGGCGAAAGTGATGATCAAGCCCTCACAGTGGAGCAGGCGTTCGAGTCAAAACCCATACCCGGCTGGAGAGAGCAGCTCACATTTCGCGCCTTCTTCGTGGCCTTCTTCCTCGCTGTACTGTTTAGCGTTATCATGATGAAGCTTAGTCTCACCACCGGTATCATACCTTCGCTGAACGTCGCGGCTGGTTTGCTTGGGTTTTTTTTCACACGGATGTGGACCCTGACTTTGGAGAAGTGGGGAATGCTGAAGCAGCCCTTCACGAGGCAGGAGAACACGGTGATTCAGACTGCCGTGGTTGCGGCATCTGGGTTGGCATTTAGCGGTAAGGTACCAATCTTTATCTGCTTTTGTGGAAGTTGTTTTTCTTTTGTTTTGTCTTGTTATGGAGATATCATTCACCACTGGTCTTTCGATGAAACTTGAGCCAGTGAGAATTATAGAAGGAAAAATCGGAATCGGAATCGGAATCGGTCCCGTCCGATCCCGATCCGGATCGGAAAAATCGGTCGGGATCGGCCGAATCGAATCGGAAAATCAGATTTTTTTGTCAGAAGCTTGTTTTATACTAAGAGAATATACAACAGTATCAATCTGTGACTTTGATTTGTATTATATCATCTATGATAGAATTGATATATATATAAATGAGTTGTGATATAAATAAGAAAAACTTGGATGGTGTGGTGGTAACTTGCATGAACTCCACCCCAAAGGTCTAGAGATCGAATCCCCACGGCTGCAAAAATTTTATACTTCTTTATATTCACGTTTCGGCAGGAACTTGACTGGAACGGGCCGGAACGGGCCGAAATACGGCCGAAACGGCCGAAATTGACCGAAATCTGCACTGTCCGCGTAAATCGGCCTGGAATCGGATCGGCACCGTCCGATCCCGCTCCGGAACGGTCGATTTTGCCTTCTATGGTGAGAATAGTGAATTTAAAAAAAAAAAAAAACCCGTAGACATATTATTTCACGAGAAAGTATACTACATAAGAACTGCAATTTTATTAGAAGCATACGTTAATAGAAAACTAGTCAAGTGCCCGTGCTTCGCAACGGGGAAACAAAATTTTTAGTTATCAAATATTTATTCACTAATTTTTAAATTCTAAACTTACAATGTCACCACAAATAGTTTTTGAATTTCTAAATTGCATGAAGAAGGGCTTAAGAATGTCTTTAATTTTATGAGTTAGATAAGTTAAATCTTGAAATCTATTTATTTATAATTGCATCTGATGTTATGGAAGATGATGGAAATAACTAAATTAATTAATCTGAACTATATCATGATGATATCAAAATAATGCAAATGATATTTTATTTTGCCAATTAAATTAATTGATTTATTATTATAGTGCATAACATCAATCAGATTCCGATGCAACTACATATAAAACATATAAAACGCTGTGGAGAATTATATTCCAATGAATGAACTATTTCATTTAATATTTAACAAATTAAATAATATCATGATAAAATGGTAAAACCAAGATGTTTTGGTAAAAAGAATTAGCAATGCATCTAATGCTTACATGCCGTATGCACAGAGAGTTTGGCAAGGGGTTGAGGCTAAGATGGGTCGTTGAATAGTCAAGCCGGAGCAAACAATGGAGGCAACTTTGCACAAATCAGTGGAAGAAGTCTCTAATGCAGCATGGAGGAAGTTTGTGCCAGTATTGTTTGCGTGTACATGCTGGTCCATATGGAAGCATCAAAACGAAACAGTCTTCAGAAAGAAGACACTGCCGCCTGACAAACTTGTAGATAGAATATTGCTCGATGCGATGCTCTGGTCAAAGAACTGCTAAGTGGTGTCTGTTGATGAAGAATTTGCAGTGAATAACTTGTAAAAAGTTTTTTTTTTTTTCAAATGGGTGCTGGTACCACAGTTGGTACTAAGATTTTTTTGGGGGGCAGTCTTGGCATTTTTTAGCGTACTGTTTTGAATTTTGTACAAATTAATTTACAACTCCTTTTTTAATGTTCCTCCTCCTCAACTTTGCTTTAGCAATTTGAAAACCTTTCCTTGCAATTAACCAGTAATTTGGTCATACTCTCACCTTGTATAAAAGGCAATTTGGATATATATATGTAGGTAAGAAAACCTACATCTGCAAATACAGAAAATGCAGAAATGAGAAGATCAATAGAAACAACTTATTTATATTTAATTTATGAGAATACATGAACCAAAATCACAATCAGTGGCCATGGCAAGGTTTTTTTACAGTTAGGTCCCTATCTTTACTATTATTATTTTTGCAGAGGGGCATTTCAGGCCATTTTTGTCTCAGTTCTTTACACAAGTCATGTTTTGATGATGAGCATAATCAGGGGTACACTTTACTTTTTTTCTCTGATTGCAAAGGATTGGTATAGGCGGTAATAAAAAATGATATCAATCAGGTACCATCTTGGAAAGCTGCTGAAGCGGTTGCTTTGAGTATTAGAGGAATGCACAGCACACAACACTGGATTGAATTGAAGCATATAGAGAGACAAGCACTTCACCAACCACACTGGCTTGCAAATGGAGCTAGAAATTGAAGTCTGGCTTTTGATGGCATACCTACGCAAGTTAGCATCATACATAGCCGCATTGGTTTAGAATTGGTTTAAAATAACTAAATTAATTAATCTGAACTATATAATGATGATAACTAAGTTAATTAATCTGAACTATATAATGATGATATCAAATAAATGCAAACAATATTCTATTTTACCATCTTCAAAATAATGCAAATGATATCAAAATACTGAAAAACATTAGCATTAAAAAAAATATTGTGCTTTACTGGTACCCGACTATGTTTTAGCGTTTTGGCCGCTGTATACTGTGCTAGAGGCCAGAGCAGCAGCAGCCTCATCCATTAGCATTTAAAATAGTGAAAAACATTAGCATTAAAATGCAAACTGTATACTGCGCTTTACTGGTACCCGACTATGTTTTAGCGTTTTGGCGCTTTTAGGGTTAGTTCAGATGCTTATGCTACTAAATATGAGTACTATCCCTAAAAAAAATACATAGAAAAAAGTATTGTTCTTTTGGAGACATTTGGCCGTAACCTCAAGAAGGTACCGGTGAACAGTAATTGTTCTAATGGTACCATCAATGAAACTAACCAGTTGAATATTTAGATTCAAGATTTTAATACAGGATGAATAATCACCATTTATCACTACCAACGAATAATCAACTATGGTCACCATATTTTTTTGTTAGGCACGGTAATTCCATAAATTTATCATCTATAATCAGGCTTTGAGAAGTTATGATGGGCATATACATAAATTTCTCAAATAATAATGTACCTTCCAATCTCTTGCTTGTGAGTTGTGATGAAGTTGTTTCAAGCTGTCAATCAAGGTTGCAGCTCCTGGAACAACAGATAAAATATTTATATTAAATATAAGGTCTTAACTCTTTTAAGATCTTTGGTAAGTTTAACTCAGTTCTGAGATACTGCAACATGCAACTTGAAAAATTGATACATGTGACATGTAACTTCATATTTTTGTGAAACTGTGAAAAATTCGATTCAACTAATTTTGATATAGTCCGGACCTATCTAATTAATTGACCACTCACATGATTGAAATTGGAAACAAATTGATTGGCCTTCGGCCTTGCTAGATGCATGTACCAGTTTATGAAATTAGAAATAAATTTATAATTAAATTTATAGGCCTTACCAGTTTATGACTCATGTACCAGTTCAATTCATTAGATGCACTGTACCATGTACCTAAATACATGTACAATATGCAGTTCACTATCTTTCTTTTCATTTATTTTTGTTGCACATGCAGTATGGATCACTTAGTCGGACAAACTCATGCAATTAGAGGCAAGAAGGGTAAGAGCCAAGCAAACGGAAAGGATGCAAATCAGTTAAATCACAGTTCAAAGACCAGAGAGAATATTTAATCACAGTTCACTTAAGAGATCAAGAGATATGCCAATACAACACCAGTAGGTAAGCCGATACAAGCTTAAAGTCGTGTTGTCTGAACTGATGATACATAAAAAAAAAATTGATGGACCATATTTATCCAATAGACAACTGCTATTATTTGGATGCTAAGGATATATAAGTCATTTTATCCAATAGACAACTGCTATTATTTCAGGACTTTTGCAGTTCTCTAACCATCCTTAACAAATGCTTGAATGCAGGGGCAGATTAGTAAAAGATGCAGAGAACAGCAGTTTTTTTTTTTCAGAAAGTGAACTTCAAAAATAGCTAGTAAATCATATAAAAATGGTATAAATGTAAAATTTGGGTCTAAACTGTGTGTTTTTGAGTCCTTTATTTACCAGTATCGTTTGTTTTGCATTTTGGTCCCTGTATCAGTCCGCACTGACTGGTTTAACAGAACAGGTCAATTTCTTGGTTTTTTGGTGTTTGTCTTGTACCAGTAGCACCTATATTGTGCTTAGCTACTGAGCCCTTGCTTGGTCATGTACCAGGGGCTGGTTTTGGGAAAAATGTAGTATGTACTCAATTTTGATTTACATGTTCAATGAAACCCGTGATTTAGGCCTTTCTTGTCTCAAAAAAAGAAAAGAAAAAAAAAAACTTACATGACAAGTATGTATGGAATAAAGAGCTTAAAAATTAGCAATGCTGACATCAGAAAAGACTGCATTACAAAAACAAGAGAGATTTACTTAATACATTGAGATAGAAAGAGGATAGTCAGAACCACTGTTGTTGCCAAAATCCTAGTTCTAAAATGGAACCCGAAAAATGCATCATGCAAGAAAGAAGATCTGTTTCGAGTTACATAAAGGGGATCTACTTAAGGATCTGGACGTTGTGTGTGTGTGGAGAGAGAAAACACACAATAAAAAGTAAAAACATAAAATTGACTACACCCAAGAAAAATGCACTGAGGTGCTACATACCAGTTCAAATGTTAATGGAATCCGAATAGATCCACCCTTGTGCTTCTCGTTCCTCCAATCAATACTTGATTCTTCCACAACTGTATTTTTTTAAGAAATTCAAAAATTATCTCATTCCTGGACTACAATTAAAAATAAATTTAATGAAATTATCGAAAAACAAAGTATAGCAGAGGTCCCAGAACAAAGATACAAATTTGAAGGATAGTAGCGTCCCATACACAACAATTCGCAGGACCACAATTGACTACTAATTCCTGTGTTCAAAATGACAGAAAGAAACAAATGCTGAAAGCAAAGCAAAACTAAACTTATTCGAGCAAAATTACTTGGTAACTTGAAGAGCTTCTTCAATATGTTGAATGAGCTGATAAGTTGTCAGAGCTCCCTCCTGTTGATATATTATAAGAAACAAATGCGAGCAAAATTAAGTAATCGTTGCATTTATCAATGTATTCATAATTCGAATTTTTATTTTTTGTCTTTCCTTTGGGCCCGATTAGCATTCCAAGTTTTGTTTCTTCAAAGATAGCAGTAGGCCTAATATCTTTGATGTACAGTGCCCCTCTTCCACCAAAACTATAAAACTGGTTGGGGCTAAAAACCAAAACAATGAAAACATACGGTTTACTCCCTGAGGTCTTGCATTGGCTTTGACAACACCAGTACCAAAAATGGTTAGAACTAAGAGATTCATAATTCTTAGAAGAACATACTCACAGACGTTTACACAAACTCAACCTCTAAATTGGGGATTGCTTTGCAACAGTTTAGCACTGTTATAAGAAAATTTCCATATGGTTTTCTTTCCTCTCCTCCCAGCCATAACAATACCTTTCTCCTTCTGAGCAGAAAATCTTAAGAAACTAAAAGAAAATTTAAAGAGGATTTTGAACTGGAAAGCCTTTAAGTTAATAAAAAGGAGGTGACAATGTTATAACTTACAAATCGGTCGCATGGTTTGCCATCCTTGAAAATGATGGAAGTAGGCAAAAGCCTCAATGCTATATTTGCTCATGATATTAACATATTTCTCTGGGTCAATCTTCACCACTACTATCTTGTCATTAAGCTTCTCACTCACTTCTTCTAGGACTGGTACCATGAACTGACATGGTCCACACCTATAACTAAACAAATAAAGATAAAGACAAATTTAAGCCAACAATTATGTCAATTATACCTAAGTTGAGACTAATGTAAAAAATAAGTCAGAATTCAGCATTGAATAAAATAAGTTTTGAGGAGCGACATAGAATGAATAACATGAATTTTTAAAAACTAAAAATGAATAAAATATTTTTTGTAGAACGGCATAAAATGAATAAAACTATTTTCAGGAACTACTTTGAAATTCTAATATAAGCACAAAACTAACATCAGAACAAAAAATACAAAAGAGAAAAAAAAAAATGCAAATCATACCCAAAGCGAAATGGATGGAAGTGGCTGAGAGGCATTTGCCTGTATAAAGAAATCATTTAAGATCTCAATTTGAAAACACAATTTTCTATTCAATCTAATAATTTTTTAGAGTAATATCATATATATTATATATAGTGCTTTTAAGAATTGCTCTTCAATTCTTGCCTTGTCTCCAATTGCTTTAATACTGTTGAATGTTGCATATCAGAAAAAAAAAAACAAAGAATGCTCTTGGTTAATGAAATAATTGTGAACTTGATTGATTGATATAACACAAACGTGATAAAGTACTATTCAAGCAATTTTATGTCTGCGAGTGAGGCTATGGTACTATGCATAACGCGGATTGGTCTGTACTATGGATCAACATCTCCGCTTTCAAAGTCCAAACAGTCAATCTGAACCATTCAACATGGTTTCCATATGAAAATGTACTATTAGATCAAACTTCACAATTTGAAAATGAAGATCAAGTTGAACTGTTCAGATCGACTATTCAAACTTTGAAAACAAAATACTTTCATATTTTTTTTCTATTTGTGTATATACCAGTTTGTATTTGTACCAGAGTAAACTTATATATCTTCACATTGACCATTTTACCCTTAACATACCCTAAACACTTTTTTTTTGGTAAAAAAGGATTATAAATTAGTAGTGATATAGTCAAATATTTACCAGCTATTATTTAATAGCTGCTGTTACAACTCAAAAGAAAGAAACTCATCCCTTCTAAATACCAAGAAAAAAATAATTAAGGTACCACATGCCATTACAAAAAAAAAGGATGATTTATTATTTACATATTTTGTTTGTATTTGGGTATATACCAGCTTGCATTTGTACCAGAGTAAACTTGTATGTCTTCACATTGACCATTTTACTCTTAATAGGACATACACTTTGCTGAATAATATTACATACCCTAAACGCATGGATTTGTCACTACAGTCACGACAAATCCCATGCTCCATCTCCATTTTCAAAGTCTAAACAGTCGATCCGAACAGCTCAACATGACCTCTATATGAAAATGAACTTGAAGACCAAATTTTATATTTTTCAGAAATTTTTTTACTATTTTTTTAGTGAGCTAAGAAATCACTTGATCTAAAGATTCTAGAATTCATATCCCTGAGGTAATAGAAATTTTGAGTTTAGATTCGGATTGTCCAATCTGCTTTGGCATGAATATTAAAAGGGCCCGTGCATTCCACCTCGGGTCGGATTGACCCGGATTATGATCGGACAGTCCAGATTAAAACTCAATTATTCTGTTACCTCAGAGGATTCAGACTCAAGATTCTAGACCATTAAAATTTAGTGATTTTCTACCTATCTAAAAAAGTAGTATAAAAATTCTAAAAAATATAAAATTTAATCACCAGGTACATTTTCATATGGAGATCATGTTGAGCGGATTCGATCGACCGTTTGAAATCTGAAAACAGATATATGGAGCAATAGTACGGACTGTTGTGCGTTATGCATAGTGTCGTAGCCTCATTCTGGATTGGTATTATACTATTTTATATGGAATAGCCAAAAGAAATAATAGAATTATAGTAAAGTACCAGGCATCACACGCAAGTTGCGTGCTTCGACCATGACATAATCTGGATTAGCAACCACCATAGGTATCGGTTTCATTCTCTTTGCACATAGTTCTTAAATCTGCTCAAGACCCTCCAAATCCATAGGTTTTGAACCGCCAGATGGTAAACTTAGTGCTTCAGTGCCATGTGCCAGTATAAACTCAGCAATATCCACTGTACTCACCACCTCTAAACCTAATCCCTATGAATAATTTACACATGAAAGCATTTGCAATAATTCACATTATTACATATGTTAAGCTAAAATAGAAAATTTAATATAGAAGACTACCTCGAGAGATTGCCCCTCGATCATTCCATGTCATGTGGATGCATCTTCTTCCCAGAGCAGCAAACCAGAGATCATCTCTCCTAATTCACTTTTATTATTATAATTATACATTAAGAGCTAGATCTAACAAAAGGTAAATTTTCTTACTAAACTATATGAAATAAAATATAATACCTCAAAAGAAATTCATGGGTTCTCCACTGGTAACAGCCCCAAGGAAGAGAGATATGTCGAACTCAAGAGATTTAAGCTTATCATCGGTAAGAACTGCTCTTTTGGATGAATTGCTTATAATTACCATTTTTGCCCCTATTGCTGATAGCTTCTCTACTACCAAGGCAATATCAGCAAGCAAATTATCACAAGAATGTTTGGCGCAAAATTCAGAAAAAATTGAAAAAATATTACTATCTAAATTAACAAAATATAAGATACTACATTGTATGCTTTTACTAAAAAGTAAAAATCGAAATGTCAAGTTAATCCTTCTTAACCTTTTTGAAAAATTTACCCCTTTATCAGTCTATATTTAAACTTCTCGTTGGATAAAAGAAGTTATTGCTGTTTATGTAGGGTATTTCAGAAATTACCTAAAAAGAAAATCGTAATGAAATAAATGAACATACATGCACTGATGAGCACCAGGATATGGTTTCTTCTTGTCTTGAAGTACCCCATACTGATCTAAGAACCATGCTTGTCATGAGAGGCAATAAAATATATCAGATATATAAAGGGGGAATTGGTAATTGAATTAGCTTGAGCCAAGGTTTATAATTAACTTCTTGCCACATAAATTCAAATTTTGCACAATTTTTACAACGTGCCTCCAAATCCTTCTTTCTATGCCACTGCCACATATATAATTCTCCAAATCCTTCTTTCTAGGCTACTGCCACATATATAATTTAAACGAGGTCAAAATTTTCACCTATTTATTCAATTTGTTTTCAAAAAATTCTCTTTTTTCTATCCTCTCTAAATTGTCCCAAGATTAGCTTCCTTTCTCTTGATATATCATAACAGTTTCTAAATTAAAATTAGTACCTAGACGAATTAAATCAATTATAATGTCAAAGAGACGGAAAAGGAAAAGGAAAATAGGCATACAATTCATCTATTTCAACTATATAAGGCAAATTTCCTGTGAAAATAGTGCTTGTAGTCTGACTTTGATTGCTAGCTGGGATCTTGGGCTGCACAAAAATTGCAAGTTAAGAACAAGATTACAGATTGGAAAATCAAAATTGCACTTGAGAAGGTATTAGTTACCTCTTTCTTCTCAGATTTTGTGACAGTTTGCTGAGCATCAACCATTTCGACATCTTTGCTCTTAGGAGTTTTGGTAGGTTCTTCATCTTTGCTTTCATCTTCATCAGAAGAATCTACCTAAAATTGAATCACAACGTAAATCTTAAACCACAAAATTGAATCAAAACCAGGAACTCTAACCACTAAAACAACTACAAACATAAATCATAACCACTAAACCCAAAACCCTAAAATCAGCCGTCTCTTCATAATCATAAACCCCAAATCTTGAAAAAATCACTGACACAAACAATTACCTCAAAATCCTAAACGATAAAATTGAAACAAAATAATGAACCCTAAATCTTAAAATCGTCTAGAACCTAAAATAAAGCATTTTTCAACTACATTAGAAGGAAAACATCTAAAAAAGCAAAAAAAGGGAAATAAAAACACTTTGAAATCTTACCTGGGCCTCGCGATAGTCAAAATCTTGGAGCGGAGGCTGCGACAACGGACAGTGTTTAGGAGAGGGAAATCGCGGAAAGAACACTCCGCCGTGTTGCGCGGGCTGGAGAGTTTATGGTGGCCAGGGAGATAGATAGTGTCAAAGGTAGGAGGGACGGAAGGAAGCGGGGGAGAAGGTGAAGAGGGGAAAGCTTGCTGCTGTGGTTAGGGGTGGTCCCCAGAGAAGCAAAGGTGCGGGTTTTCGGTGAAGTACCTCACGAGAGCAAGGGAAATTCAGTTGCTCGAAATCGAGCCGGGTAAAGAGTTAGAATGAGGTGCGATATCCCTAAAAATCAAAAGTGGAAGGAAATAGAGTTAGGCAATTTCGCACATTAGGAGGTCACCTTCTTGCGGAGGAGCACAGCGGAGAGCTAGTGCACAGTAGGCGATTTCGCGGTGTGAAGGTGGTGCACCGGAGAGGGCTGGCGCACAGTAGCCGATTTCGTGGTGCGGAGTGGCACAGCGGAGGTCGGTGAGAAGAGTCGCGAGCTAGGTGAAAAGATTTCGCGGTGCGGAGTAGCACAGTAGCCAGTTTGTCTGTTGTTGTTGCCTCGTCGCGAGGTAGGTGAGAAGAGGGAAGCAGAGGAAAAAGGAAGGAGACCGCGTGGGGAAGGAGAGAAGAAAAGAAAAAAAAACGCGTCTCTGCATCGGGAAAAACGAAAGCGCGTTCCGCGCACAACAAAAATAATTGAAAAATATGTGGCGCTTATGTTATATTTTGTTTTGAAACGGGTACGTCTCTAATTAAATTTAGACCTCTACACGCTTGACAATATGAAACAGATGCATAAAATCATAATTACAATAAATGGCTGAGATTTAGATCTCCTTTTGATGAGTGGCTGAGATCAATTGGATGAACGGCTCAGATTCTCTCTGGACAAATAGAGGATTGGATTCCAAAAAAAAATGCGTGATATTAGTAGTGAGGATAAATCTTATATGCGTCTAAATTGCATATCAGTACGTAGTAATGAACCTAAATTTATCCAATAAAAACTGATACATGCCAACTAGTATGGACTGACAGTTATTCATACTTTGATGGAGATGAGTGAACTAACAATCATTCTTGCCTTTAATAAAAGACACTAGATAAAAAACAAAATAAGCTTGAGGTATCTAGAAACGATACAACCCAATCCTATATTATTAGAGAAAGATAAAAAGGAAAAAAGAAAAGAAACAAAGAGAGAGGGGAGAGAGAAAGACTTGAAGAAAGAGAGAGAGCTGAAAAGACTGAGAAAGGGAGAGAGCATGAAAGTTGGATATAAAAAATTGGATCATAGTAAAAGTAGCACAAAAATAAGCCAGAAGTTTTTTTGTCGTTGAAATTTTGACAGTAGCTGTCAAGTACAATAAGCTAGAAGTAATTCTTGAATTTCCGATCATCATCGGTGGCCCACAAAAAGTTAACTGTTCAAATCGATTTTTTATTAGAAAATTTGGGTATTTCCTGTTCGACATATTATTTATGTGTAAGATCCCAACAGTCCAAATAAGTGTTTTTGTTTTTTATGTGATAAATTTATGTTAGGGTAGCATAATAAAGCTGGGTCATTTAATCAGAGAAAGATAATTGGTTGTTCATTTTTATCCAATCTGCTTAGTGGGTAGAAGGTCACAAATGATGCAAATTGGCATGGACAAAGAAAATTAGGTCCGCTTAAATTGGCATAAACAAATGAAAATCCGGTCTACTGTTTGTTATAGTTGACTTGGTTTCTTGGTTGACTCTCTAACTCGGAAGCATGACTTTAAGTGATAAGTGAGGCTATTCCGTTATGAATGGGATTCTAGTAGGAGTGTCAATGACATTCTTTTAACTGTTAATTCGATCTAAACCATATTCGATAAGACAGGTATATATAGCTATGGATTAGAAAAAATTAATTAACTTATTGAATAAGGATATGAGTAAGAACTATTTTGTACCCGTTCTTCTTATAAGGTAAATAATAAATATAAATTGAGTGAGGCTATGGTACTTCGACTAGTGTACTATGGCTAGTGTACTACGGCTCAATATGTACTTTTTAAAATCCTAACCGTCGATCCGAACCGTTCAATGTGATATCCATATGAATATGTACTTGCAAACTAAATTTTATATTTTTTCGAAATTTTTTACTATTTTTTTAGATAGGTAGAATTTTGATGGTCCAGAATTTGTATAAAACACTGAAAATTCTACCTATCTAAAAAAATAGTACAAAAATTCGAAAAAATATAAAATTTAGTTTGCAAGTACATATTCATATGGATATTACATTGAACGTTTCGGATCGACCGTTAGGATTTTAAAAAGTACCATATTGAGCCGTAGTACACTAGCCATAGTACACTAGCCGAAGTACCATAGCCTCACTCATATAAATTTATATATGATAATTATTTTTACTTATACATATAATTATATAATTATATTATAATAATTAGATGGATTTATATTATATTTCATAAAACTATTTTTATTAAGTAATTTATGATAAAATTAATTTATTCAACATCTTATATAGTTTTTAATTAGTAACATACGAATTTATACACTATTTTTATTATTTCATTTAATTAATAGTTTATATCTTTTAATATTATGGGATCAAATATTATAAATGAGATAAAAAAATATAATTTTTTATATATAGTGATATTAGTACATGATGTATTTAATATATATATATTTTTGGATTAAATTTTATATGTTATCAATTTATTCGTTTCGTTACCCATTATATAAGGGTAGGGTATGGGTAAGCTAATTTTTAATGGGTAAGGTTAGGTTTTGGGTAAGACTAAATTTAAGTAGTTGTGGGTATGAAAATGCCTCCGCCCGACTTGTACCCATTCACACCCCTAGTTTCTAGGATAGTGATATACTGTGATAGAGATGTCCATCTATATTATTATTTCTGGAGTATTATAAATGGGCCTATGCATTTGGATAATCCAACAAGCAAGAGCATGGTTTTTGTGTGGCACTTATAGTGCAACAGTTGTATAATGCCTCTCAGAAAGGTTCACTATAAAAGTTAAATCTGTTTGAACAGGCGGGTATGGAAGCTTTCTGTTTGGTATGAGCAGTCGGGTAGCAGAACAATTAACTGAAGCAAATGATCCAAGGGATATCAAGGACCCAAAACTAAGATGGATGATCGGGTTCATGTTTTTAGTCAGTTTCATCGGCATTTTTGCACTGGTGCCCTTGAGAAAGGTAAAACTTCTCTATCCATAGTTCAACTCACTATATGTTAATTCAATTTTGTGTGAGTCAAAAGAAAGCAGTTACTAATTACATGAACAAACTTCGTATCGTTTCAGATCATGATAATTGATTATAAGTTGATCTATCCAAGTGGGACAGCTACTGCTTATCTTATCAATGGTTTTCACACACCTGAGGGTGCTAAGTTGGCAAAGTAAGAAAAGTAAACACCACTGCATTCTAGATGTTGTAGTTCAAAAGTTATCTAATCTCATTTTAAATTGTATTATTTTAGGAAGCAGGTATCGCTCCTAGGCAAGTTCTTTGTAGGCACCTTCATGTGGGGGTTCTTTCAATGGTTCTACACTGGCGGAGATGATTGTGGATTTGTAAATTTCCCTACATTAGGTCTTAAGGCTTTTGAAAATAGGTAATAAAAAAACATATTCGTGCTTTTGCAAAAGATTAAAATGACAAGTTCTTTTTAACATATGTTATGAGTTACGACGCTCCTTTCTTGTATCTTTTGTAGGTTTTACTTCGATTTCTCTCCTACCTATGTAGGAGTTGGGATGATTTGCCCCTACATTGTGAACATTTCCGTGCTTTTGGGTGGTATTCTTTCTTGGGGGTTGATGTGGCCTTTGATTAATAACAAAAAGGGCAAATGGTATTCTGCTTCTCTCCCTACCTCCAGTCTTCACGGCTTGCAAGGTTATAAGGTACGTATTTGAAGCTAAACTTGTGAGATACAAAACAATGACAAATATTAATAGAAGGTATAAAAATGGAATTTTACACTGTACCCATAATTAGTTCAGTGCATACAAAATTTTTATGAGAAACTAAAGTTTTTTTGGTTCTGTCAGCTGAATCTCCTTGAGCAACATTTTGGCTATCAAGTATTGAGTCAATTAATTAACTACTTTTGCTATTAGCATAGTTTGTGAAGCAACTTTTGTTAAAATCTAACATGAAATATCTCTGTACTAATGAGTTTTTCATCATGTAGGTGTTTATATCCATTGCCATGATTCTAGGAGATGGCCTGTACAACTTTGTGAAGGTCATGTCCCACACACTTTTCGCTCTTTACAAAGCATGGAAAAGCAAGTCCAAACTTCCCACCACAGATAAGGACAGCAACGTTGTTTCTGCTGAGACGGTCTCGTTCGATGACAAGAGGAGGACTGAGCTCTTTTTGCAGGACCAGATCCCGAAGAAGATTGCATTAGGAGGCTATGTTTGTGTGGCACTAATTTCCATTGTGACACTGCCACATATCTTCAAGCCTCTTAAATGGTACTGTACTTAATACCCAAATTATTTTCTGATGATGACAATAAGAAATGCAATCTGCTTTAATGAATATAAATTTAAAGATCTAACAATAATAATTTGTATAAAAGAAAGGAAAAGGGGTCTCAATATCAAATCAGTACCAAACCAGAACCGTCCCAGTTTGAAACATATAATTATCCATTTCATACTCCTAACCCTGTGGTATTTTTCATGAATAAAATAAAAGATTTTATGAGCACAAAATAAAACAAAGTGCCAAAACCAGATTTTTTCTCAAATCCAACATTATACTTGTATGGCTCTACCACTCTCCAAACCTTTTGGATTTTTGGTGAACAAATTACTAATAAGAAAATTGCTTGTAGCACAATGCAATTACGAGACCATCAAAGCTAGCCAACAGAATAAGTTTCCTCATAATTGCTATTTGTTTAACAGGTACTACATTCTAGTAGCCTATTTATTTGCACCAGTCCTTGCATTCTCTAATGCATATGGTTGTGGCCTTACCGATTGGTCTCGTGTCTCCACTTATGGTAAGCTTGCCATCTTCACAATTGGTGCATGGGCTGGTAAGGAAGATGGCGGTGTGCTGGCTGGCTTGGCCGCTTGTGGTGTCATGATGAGCATTGTCTCCACTGCCGCTGATTTAATGCAAGATTTCAAGACTGGTTACATGACCCTTGCCTCCCCTAAATCCATGTTTGTTAGTCAAATTATTGGCACAGGTATACAAATATGTCTACAAAGTAGTAACATTTCTTAATTAGTCAAGCTCAAGTCCAATAACATAGTCAAAATGTTCTCCAATCTAGACCTTTCAATTGATTTTTGTTATACTTGCTAGGTCAAGAACAGTACCAGAATATTGGACTTTTTGTGGAGTGTACGTCCTTGCAAATGTATAATACAACTAGCATTATAACATTCAAACTGAAAGGTAATGAACAACAAAGGGATTGACAGTCTCATCTCACATGTATAACACCCAATGATTCCATTACAGCTATGGGTTGTGTCATCTCACCATGTGTGTTTTGGCTCTTTTACAAGGCCTTCAGCGACCTTGGTCTAAGCGGCAGTGAATACCCTGCACCTTATGCAATCGTTTACCGTAACATGGCTATTCTTGTTGTGGATGGTTTTGGGTTCCTCCCTCATAACTGCCTCAAACTCTGCTTTGGGTTCTTCTTCGCTGCTTTCTTTATCAATCTTCTTAGAGACTTGGTTCCGAAGAAGGTCGCACAATTTATCCCCATCCCTATGGCCATAGCCTTACCATTCTATATTGGCCCGTACTTTGCAATTGATATGTGTGTCGGAAGCTTGATTTTGTTTATCTGGGAGAAGATTAACAAGTTGCAGGCAGATCAATTTGGGCCAGCTGTGGCCTCAGGTATGATCTGCGGAGATGGTTTGTGGACTCTTCCTCAGTCAATTCTGGCTCTGGCAAAGGTTAATCCACCGATTTGCATGAAGTTTTTGTCTCGCAAGATGAATGTAAAGGTTGATGACTTCATCTCTTCTTTGTGAGTCAAATTGGAAAAATGGTTGATGTTCTTCTGTTGGGTTACTTAATTGTTGTGTATTTATGGTTTCCTAAGTTTTATGTATGTGCTTGGTTTTCTTTCTCAAAGAGAAGTTTGGTGAGTTGATAATACTTTTAGTATTGGGTTAGTTTGATGTTAAAGTGTTGACATTGGAAAATTACTGTATATAAATTTCAATATGAAACATAATTAAACCTTCTCAAATTCTTCGTAATTTTCTCTGTTATTTTTTCTTTTATTTAATAGTAAGCAAAACGCCTAATATATCATATAAAGCAAAGTTATAAGGAATACAATAAGGAAGAGAAGATAGTACAACAAGGGTACTTAATTAGAATGAATTTTGTCTCTTACCTATTTCCTTTACTCAATTTCTTTATTTAAGCAGTAGGCAATTTTTTTTTTTTTGAGTGTAAGATGGCAACTTGGCATCCTACGATTTTCATTAATAAGAAAAAGTATGTACATGATCTAAAAACATAGACCGAAAAAACTGAGAAATAAATATGTACACACTATCCTGACACTAAGCTCTACTAGTCCTAACCCTCGCGGTGTTTAGCAGTAATTGCACCACATCTGTATATCCCGCAGGATTTCTTCTGAGAGCACTCGTGTTGGTTTAGTCTTTTGCGAGAAGATTCTGTTATTCCTCTCACGCCAGATTGACCATAATGTCGCTGCCCAAATAATGTCCCAGGTCCGTAACCGGTCCTTGTCCCAAGAAGCGGTTGGCGACCTCCAAAAAGAAAGATGAGACTCGTTACTAGCTAAAGTTGTTGGCGTCCGTGTTGCTCTGATTATGGTGATCCATACCACCGCCGCGTATGGGCAGTCCCAGAACAGGTGAGTTCCTGTTTCCACACAATCATCTCCACACAGGACACATCCCTGAGTTATTTGGCATCCTCGTCTCAGGAGGATTTCCCTTGTGAGTAGTTTGTTCTGTAACAATACCCAAATGAAAACTCTAATCTTGGGAGGTGTTCTCAATTTCCAAAGTCTGGAGTATGAAGGACACGTCACTCCCCTGTTGTGCATCAGTCTTTATGCCGGGGCCGTAGAGAAAAAACCACTTGCCTCCCATCTCCAAAGTGTTTGTCCTGATCCCACCTCTAAGCAGTAGGCAATTACCTGTTAATAATTTCATTAAAAGGGATTGAATAAACAAGGGTACTGGTAATTATTTACATAAACTGTCACTGCTATTGGCAGTTCTCTAGTTGACAATCCCTATTTATTTGTGTGTCATTTGTCCGGGCTGGAGCATCCTCTGAAAATGACCCAATTTCTGTCTTTCATGGATTCCAAGTCGTGGATTCAAAGAGAATTTCCCAAGAACTCCTGGCCTAATGTATCTCCAGGTTTGTCAATAGATGGGGCAAGAGACAAAAGAGGTATTTTTATCTCCAGGCTGAATTCAGATCCCCTAAAGTAACCCAAAGTTTGTGTTTGGATCCGACTGTCTGATCAAAATCCACATGAATACTTGAGGGACCCCATGAATTCCAACTTAAACCGGATTGACTCGGATTCTGATCAGACGATCCATATCCAAACTCAAGCTTTGGATTACTTTAGGGGATCCGGACCCCTTCCAGCCCTGGTTCCTTTACTCAATTAGAACATAGAGGGGACGTGTTCATTTTAGCTTTCAATAGTGATATACTAAAGTTATTTTGTTAGCTTAAAAAAATAATAAGGGAAAAAGAAAAAGAAGGTTATTTATAATGATAAAATAAGATATTTTGACGTTTGATGGGTATATTAGAAATTTTGAATGATTTTATGGGTAGACGGACCATAATCCAGCATCACTTCTTCATTTTACTCGTTAACCTTGCTGCATTTCATTTTGGTATTAATGAGCTCACTTTATACTTTAATTTTAGTTTTAACTCTGCAAACACGAATGTCCATTGTAAATTTTCTTTATAAGATATATAATATATATATTACCATAATATAGTTTTTCCATTAAATTTGTGTTAATTTTAGAATTTACTGGTAATAGTATCGTAATGAATTAGGCATTAACTATATATTTCCAATAAGGTCATTCATCATCTAAGAGAAGTATGAATTCGTTCCGCAATAACATTCAGAAGAATAGATATATTTGCACACTTAAACATAGGGTTGGTGTTATTTTTAAGGGAAATTTGCGTTGCACTCTTGAAATAGCATCCCAAAAATAATATTATATATCCTCTTATCAGCACATAAATAGATTCATAACTGCAGAATCCTTAAATCCGATCTAATATATTCCCCCACGCCGTTTCTCTCCTTGTCACCAAGTTCATCTCCAATGGCAACTAGTGGAGATCAAAATTGGCAAGCAAATCCTGATGCTCACAGGGAAGACATGGTGGAGATGTCTACCCTGAGGCATCGCAACAAATCAAATGGCGAAAGTGAACAAAATGAAGAGAATTACCAAGTCCTTTCAGTCGAACAAGTGTTTGAATCACAACCTGTGCCGAGCTGGAGAGAGCAGCTCACCTTTCGTGCCTTTATTGTGGCGTTCTTCCTCGCAGTAATGTTTAGTGTTATTGTTATGAAGCTTAATCTTACAACAGGTATCATACCTTCTCTGAATGTCTCTGCTGGTTTGCTCGGGTTTTTCTTCGTCCGGATGTGGACTGGTGTGTTGGAGAAGTGTGGTATGCTGAGACAACCATTTACGAGGCAGGAGAATACAGTGATTCAGACAGCCGTGGTTGCAGCCTATGGATTGGCCTTCAGTGGTATGTTCACCTTTTTTTGGGTAATTTTTTGTCGGTTTTGTCACAATTTCTATGCCATATGCGAGGTTGGGCTCCAGCAAAAAATTATGCAGAGCTAATAGATCTTATATTTGATTGTAGGGCGGATCTACAGGTTTGGCAAGGGGTGTTTAGCCACCCTTATGATTTTAGATTTTTTAATCATGTAATATTAAAATTTAATTGAATTTTATTGTATTAAAAGTTTTTATATGGTTCAATCTCCTCATAAAATGTTAAATGTGCACTTGTAGTTTATTGGTTAGAATTTCCACTCAGTGGTTGTGGAAACTTGAATTCAAATCCACTGCCATATGCATTATGTATTTAACGTTTTAGTGTCCCCCCCCCCCCAAATCTAAAATTTATAGTTCCACCCCGGTTCTATTAGACTAAATATGTGCTGTCTGACCTGAAATGGATAATCCTGATCTGTCTACTACTCTTCATAGAATTACATATAATTAGAGGAAGCTGATTAATCTACTGATTCTGACAGTATGGCTTTGTGGATCTCGTGTAATTTGAACAGAGATAATTCATCTGTTAATGGATTGCTAAGTTTTAAGTTTGAAATTTTGAACAGGTGGCTTTGGAAGCTATTTATTTGGTATGAGTAGTAGAGTTGCAAACCAAGCAACAGGAGCACGTGATGCAATGGATATTAAGGATCCATCGTTGGGTTGGATGATTGGGTTCATGTTTTGTGTCAGTTTCATCGGTCTTTTTGCTCTCGTGCCCCTAAGGAAGGTAAAAAAAATTTAAACCTTTTGATCAACTCCTAGCTTTATATATATCACTTTGTCTCTTTGAGATAGACCAAAAGAGATAATTTATCATTTACTCAATATACTTTTGTTTATGTTCAGATTATGATAATTGACTACGGGTTGATCTACCCGAGTGGGACAGCAACTTCTCATCTTATCAATGGCTTTCATACTCCTGAGGGTGCTAAATTAGCAAAGTACAACAAATATTTTTTTGAAATAATTAATTCACAGTCAGAGCTCAGCAACTTTTTAAATCTTTAAATAATTAAAAAAATGTTATTTCATATCTGCAGGAAACAAGTGAAAACACTAGGCAAGTTCTTTGCAGGAAGCTTCGTGTGGGGATTCTTCCAATGGTTTTATACCGGAGGGGATGATTGTGGATTTACAAGCTTCCCTACATTAGGCTTAGAGGCTTATGTTCAAAAGTAATTAACAAATTCTCCCGAGTTTTTTTATCGGTAGAATAAAAGAATATCAAAATTTCATTAATACCATCGAATTTGGACAACTTCATTTTAAACCACAACCGCTGAATTATTTAGTGGTTGAAATCTGCATATTCTCTTTTGAAAAACTGGATGTCCCATAACAGAGATTTCAACCGCTATTCAGCTCTGAATAATTAGCAGTTGTGGTATAAAACAATATTATAAAAAGTTCGGCAAATTCTCAGCCTTTCCAAAGCAATATATGACTCTCCTGACTTAACACTTTTTAGGTTTTATTTTGACTTCTCTTCGACTTATGTTGGAGTTGGGATGATCTGCCCATACATAGTGAATTTGTCAGTGCTCTTGGGAGGTATTATTTCTTGGGGCTTGATGTGGCCTCTGATTGACAAGAAGAAGGGAGACTGGTACTCGGACTCTCTTCCATCGACTAGTCTTCATGGTTTGCAAGGTTATAAGGTAAAAAATTTGAAAATTTCTGTGAATATTCATTTCCTTAAAGTTACAGAATCTAAATAATTTGAAATTTATTGCACAGCAAACATTCATCATCTTTAAAAATAAAATGCCAATTTTATCTATGAGCTCGAGCTCTCCCAGTTATAAGCCTGTTCAGAGTGTCAAAACAGACACCTTGAATTTATACACCACCTAAACATGTTTTCATATAGCTATCACCAATCACTATTATTAAATTCAACTTGTTCTATAACCAGGTGTTCATATCCATAGCCATGATTCTGGGAGACGGCCTGTATAACTTTGGAAAGGTGTTCTCCTTCATGTTCTACGCTATATACAAATCACAAACAGGCAAGAAATCTGAGCTTCCTGTCTCTGATGGTGATGACCATGCTATGACGACTGTCAAGCCGGTGTCTTTTGATGATGAGAAGAGGACTCAGCTTTTTTTGAAGGACCAGATATCTTACTACATTGCAATACCTGGTTACATAATTGTCGCAATCATTTCCATGTTTACTCTGCCTTACATCTTCAAACCCCTAAAATGGTAATTTTATCTGTCTATTTGAGCTTAAATGTTTTAATTGACTGATCCATATTTATAATGGCTGTTATGCACAGCTCACCAGAACTATATTGGTACAATATCCAATCTCTACAACTTTGTCTCGAGTTGTAATGAATGCATATAAATTTAAATATTATAGAGAACTCCACTAAACAGAAAATGTTTCAAATAATAAGTAATGAATGAATGCATATAAATTTACATAAAAGAAGACATGTTTTGATCTCTATATAATTTTTGCGGAGTACCAGTCTTGAAGTCTAGATCTTCCTACCAACATTTAGGTCCAATACTACATTGAGAAGTTTTAACCAACAAAATTGGATTAAATATTGGACCGAGTAGTCCAAATAATCCAATATCAAATTCTTGAAAACAGTAGCAAATATCATTTCTTTAAATTACAATCACATATATAATGTCTTGCCTTTAATTAGGTACTACATCTTGGTGGCATACATTGGGGCACCGGTCCTCGCATTTTGTAATGCATACGGATGTGGCCTGACTGACTGGTCTCTTGCTTCCACTTACGGCAAGCTTGCCATCTTTATCATTGGTTCATGGGCTGGTTCGGGAGATGGTGGTGTAGTTGCTGGCTTGTCGGCTTGTGGTGTCATGATGAGCATCGTTTCAACAGCTGCAGATTTAATGCAAGATTTTAAGACCGGCTACATGACCCTTACCTCCCCTAGATCCATGTTTGTAAGCCAGGTTATTGGCACAGGTATGAATGCATTGAACCAATGGCAGAGCCAAAAAAAATATTAAATGGAGTCTAGCACCAATTTAAATATTAGCATCAATCTAATGATCATATCAAAAGCTCAAATTGTTACCACAAGGGTCAATCATAAAATAGTTCTCACATTTTTATGGGATTTAAATATGAACTTTCTTTAAAACAAACTTTTACACCATTAAAAATACCATGCATTAGTTTGAGTTTGAGTTTAAGTTTAAATTTTTTTAGTTCTTCAGCTTTACTTTTATTTTATGTTTACTTTTATTTCAATTTTCAGTTTGGTGGCCATTTGGTTCCCATTCTCTTTTCAAATAATCCTTTTTTTATATATATCAATTCAACTGTTGGCAGTATCTCGCCGCCAACCATAAAAAAAAAAACCATGCATTGAACCGAATAGGCAACACTTCAGCCATAATTTGTCTAGTTCAATAAAATAATCCAAAAATTTCTTCTTTTAGTGTGAGGATATAAACAATCCACTAATCCTCATAATTTAAGGTCTCATGTTATATATCATGTAATCACTGTTACTATTGCTATCACAGCCATGGGTTGTGTCGTCGCGCCATGCGTATTTTGGCTTTTCTACAATGCATTTGGCGACATTGGTCTGAGCGGCAGTGATTATCCTGCTCCATATGCAATTGTGTACCGCAACATGGCTATTCTTGGTGTAGATGGTTTAGGTACCCTCCCAAAGAACTGCCTCACATTCTGCTGCGTGTTCTTTGCTGCGTCAATTGTGATCAATCTGATCAGAGACTTGGCCCCAGGAAAGATCAAGCAATACATTCCCCTCCCCATGGCTATGGCCATACCATTCTACCTCGGCTCATATTTTGCAATTGATATGTGTATCGGTAGCTTGATTTTGTTTATTTGGGAGAGGGTTGACAAGGTTATGGCAGATCAGTTTGCCTCTGCAGTGGCCTCTGGTTTGATTTGTGGGGATGGGCTGTGGACTCTGCCTCAGTCAATTCTGTCTCTTGCCAAGATAAATCCCCCGATTTGCATGAAGTTCTTGTCTCGGAAGATGAATGAACGGGTCGATGGATTCATTTCTACATTATAAAAGTTCTGCCAGTACTGTTTTTTCCTTTTCTTTTTTTTTCTTTATTTGAGAAGAGCAATTGATCATTATAATCTTGTAGTAGTGTGTGTTTTCTTGTTTTCATTTCTTTAATTCTGAAGTAGTCTAATCATGTAGCGTTGCAGTTAGTTTAGTGTTAGAGTGTTGATACTGAAAATTGCTCTAAATTTAATTATGAGACGGAATCTTATTACATACTTCGCTCTGTTGCTTGTTTTATTTTAACTTTGAAAGTATGTCATATATATATGGTTTCATTGATGTACACAAGATTTAGAAATAGCTATATTCTATCACATTAGTGCACCATATGTTTAATTTCTCTTTTTTTGGACACAAATTCATCCTTAACTAAATTTGAAATTTGCATTGAGACGTTTTTTTTTTTTTTTGGAAGAATACATTATAACGTAGAGGCAAAATTAGAAAATTGAGAATAGGGGGTTGAAAATCAAATGTGGTGTAATTTCATTTTATAAGAGGGCTGAAAGGCATTAATACGTATAAAATTTATAATATTTAATGGACACAACTACAAATTTTCGATTTATAAGGGAGTCTTAGCCCCCTTTCTCCAACACAGCCTTCTGCCCCTGTGGTAACGTTTCATTTGGCACAAAAAATCTATAAACAAGCAAGAGTACTTTTTTCACTAAACTATTGGATCAATGTCTATGCGATATATTCAGAATTTGAATCGGATCTTTTTTTTTCTAGGCCAGACTGAGCCTCCTTTTCCAAAATTTGCTTCAGAGACTGCATTTTTTAAATTAAGACAAAATTCATAAATATTAAATAATATACTTCTTAATGTAGTTTTTGGCAATTGATACAATCTAAGGGAAGTAAATTCTAAAAATAAAGGATAACAAAAAAAAGAAAAAATGTTCTAAGAAAAATGGCGAGAAGGAAAAATCAAAAACCAGTATATTGTCCACTACAAGTGAACTAAAGTGTATACGCATCAAGGGATCTTACATAGTATCAGATAATGGAGCTTGTTAGATAGAACTCGCGAATTTTTGAATGGAATTACATGAGTTCGCCGTGTTTGATCAGAAAAGATGCTTTCAATTTACTCTATTCTTTATTCTCTTGTAAGATATAATGCTCACCTTATCTGATATATACCATGGCGTCTGGACTTTTATTTTTTTTTGGAACTTATTTTTGGTTCTCTCACGAACATTATAAATTATGACGTCCAATCAGAACACCATAATTTGGGACGTCTTGTCTACCATCTGAGATTTTTGGATATCGATCCCTTTTTTTAATTATTTTTTATTCCTATTAATAAAAAAATTCGACAACAATAATAATAAAAAAAATCAAATATTTCAAATTCAAAAGGCATTCATTGATCTAATTTCGGCTTTAGCAATACATGAAATACTGGAACCAGTCCGAAACAATCATCAACAGAAAGAGGACATTGGGGTGGGGGGGGGGGGGGGGGAGAGGGGATGTTGGGAGTTACACATCTGGTTCTAACCTAACATTATATAGACATATCATGCATCCTACAGAAAGCTAAATAATACTAGTACATACTGCGTGTGTGCACACATACACACAGCAGCAAAAAAAAAGAACAAACAGATAACATAATAGTACAACACCCTAGAAGCCACTTTGTGAAGTTTAATCAGATAACTAGCCGTTACATGCAGACTTAAAGTGATAATCATCAATCGTAGAGTAAATGTTCCCAACTTCAACATGGTACTCAATTGCTTCCCTGATTTGAGAAAATAAAGTAATTTGAAATAAGCAAATTCATATCACAGGGGAAGAGCGAGAGAGAGAGAGAGAGAGAGAGACCTGATTTTTTGTTCGGGTAAACCCAATCTCGTGATAACTTCATCCACATGCAACCCATTCTCACGTGCACTTCACCAAAAAAAACCATTTTTTATATCTCAAGTTTTTGCTAATCATATGCAAAAACGTTTTAATTATTAACTCTAAACAAATAAAGATAGATTTAAAAGTGCACATACAGGCTGGCTGGCTCCTGGAAAACATTCAAGACCATTTCACGGGAGTCACCACTGGCTCCTGTCCCTACATTCTAAGCCAAACAATAACAACAATAACAATTATAAATGAACACAGGTATCTATAAGTCACAAATGGCTCAAGTTTAATATGATTTACCATAGTTTGGTACGCCCTCGTGTCATTCATACCAGCAGGGATGGTCGATGCAGCAAAAGCTGCAGCTGCTTTTCCAGGATTCTGACAAAAAAAAAAAAAAAAAAAAAGCATTCAAGTTATGAGTTCAAACTAAGGTCACTGAACCATATACACTGTATCCAGTTTTGGCCACCAAAATTTGATTAACCCATCCACATTACCATTAAATTTAATTTGATCTAAAAAGTTTGCATCACTATTTTCATTTTAAATTCATATAGCACTGAAATTATAAAATAATTCTTCAAATAATATGTTCCTAAGCATATCAAGACAAAAAACTACACACGTGAATCAGATAATCTCACACTTTACTTCAAATCATATGATCTTCATTTGTGAATATTTCTAAAAAAATCAGAAATTGTAAATAAATAAAATATATTCCTCAGAAATTACAATTACAAGGTTTGAAATATTGTAGTTGAGTAGATTCAATATATTTACAAATTAGCTTACAAATTGTGAGCAGGGCCAGAGGTGTATGGGGTCAATCTCCATATTAAACATCACAATTTCATTGTTTATAGGTGTATGGGAATCATTAGTAAAAAAAACGTCTTTAATAGTTTGGGGTCAATTTTGTGCACACCTAATTTGTATAGACAATATAAAGAGAGCTGTTAATAATATATGATTTTGTAAAAATAATGGGGTTCAATTGACCCCCATTGTGCTCACTTCCATCCGCCCCTGATAGTGGGTAACTTGATTCAGAATTGACACAGGGACCCAATCTCGATCAAAATTATAGTTCAGTGGGGAGAAATATCAAAGTTGAGTGAAAAAGATATAGTATAAAGTTAAGTGAGTACTGAAATTGACTCTCAAAATCCCTAAGGTTCTTTTGCATAAACACCCCAAGAAATCTGAATCATTATTATGTAATTGAGCCCTTTTTTTAGCATGCATCTTTGCATGACTTCAAAAATGAGCTTTTTTTTTTTCTAAAAGTTTATTGCCAAAAAAGATAATCTAGTAGACAGGTTTGTTCTATTAGAAAGTTTAGATGGCATAAATTAAGATGGCCATGAAAATGAAGAGAAACACAAATACCTTTAGCCTGCTATTATCCAAATGAGCATGGATACACTCCATAAAATGAAGTGTTATTTGGTTGAAATCCTGCACAGGTCTATGAAGATATGGTGAATATAATACAAATTACAAAAAAGCTGTTTTGAACAAAAAAAAAAACAAATGTTGGAAAGACTTGTTGCTTACCTGACAACATGGGCCACTATGTGGTGTTTTCCTTGGAATCCCTTCAACTTGCCACATACTATGACATATATTCCATTTCTACATAACGGAACAAAAAGTTAATATATGCAGGAAGATGCAAAAGAGGGTGGCCAGGGGCGGATCTTAATGCAACCCAAAGGGTGCTCAGCCACCCCTATGATTTCAAAATTTTTAATTATATATATTGAAATTTAACTGAATCTTTTTTCTTTTAAGTTTTTATATAGTTCAACCCCCCTTATGAAATATCAAATGTGTGCTTGTAGCCTAGTGGTTAGAATTCCACATTGTGGTTGTGGAGATTTGGGTTCAAATCCCACCTACCACATATTATTTTTTTTTTTTTTTTGCATTTTATGTTTTCGCACCCCCAAGCTAAATTTTCTAGTTCTGCCCCTAAGGGTGGATAAAGAAATTCTTTTAGAACTGGAGAAATCAAATCTTACTCAATACTAGTCATTTCATTTGTATCAAAAGCATCATGCACCCTACATGAAAACAGAAAAAATAAGTACAAGAAATCACAGGACAGACTAGATAAGAGACTAAAACTGAAAAAAAATAATACAATTACACAAAAAAATTATTAAAAGGAAATAGAAACATGATGAAAATTAACCATCGGTTGACATCAACTCTTCCAGTGCCATCATCAAGCAAAAACGACACATCGGTGACCCTTTCTGCTTTATTCACCACACGGCCCAAGAGCCTGACCTACAGCCATAAAAAAAATAGTTCCTAAAATATGTCATTACAAGCCTAGAAATTAAGAATATCCGTACATGCATGCTACTAAAGGACATTTACAAGAAGTATCTCGTCATATAGTCAAAGTTTTATAAATTTTACATTTACATACTTTGATATAAGTAAATATAAAAAACAATATCTAAGGAAGATTATCACCAACATAGTCACCTGTTGCAATTTGAATAAAAAATATACCAACAAATCCTTTGCATCAAGGGTTGTGCACCACTAGAGTGGTTAATTTTTACTTAAATAAAAACAAGAATTAAATAACTTACAGTTGATGGATCCACTCCATCTATCACAAAGTCTGATTTGTCATCATTTGAGTGATATGCTTCGCTGATTTGTTTAATGGTCACGGGCACTGTTGTATTAGAAGTTGTGCTTCGACTCTTAAAGGAAAAAAAAAAAAAAATGGTTAGGTTGTATATTTACGTATTCTGGTAAAATTTAAATAACCTAGTTAAGTCACATATTATGTAAGAGTTGGGAGTCATTGACAACATATTATCATGACAATTTTTTGGAAACCGTCAAAATCAGCTAATAATTTTTTATCAGGTATTTGGAATATGATATATACATGATACATATCATGTACATACAAAATCATGAAATTTGATGCAAGTTTTACCGTTCATCAAACAACTAGAAATTTGCAACAGTCTATATTTAATGACCTATGATGTGAATATCAAATGACACAAATTGTATGAAATTTGACATATAACCTATAAGGCTAGCATCGTATCTATAAAACTTTTCTAATGTAAACCATGTTTATTTGATTTGAGAAACGTTGTCAAGGTTGTCCATTTAATCCATTATCAATGGATTTCATCCCACTATGTACAAAAGTTATTCTGGAAGTCTATTTCAACGAAAATTCACCTTAAATTGAAAGAGTCAACTTTATTAATAAAAAAAAAAACTTCTCCAAAATTATTCCAGTAAACCCTTGACCTTTTTGTCCTAAATGGTTAAACTAGAATTTAAGAAAAAAAAAAATTTACTCTATAAATGTTGGAAAGTTACAAGTATTTACAGGCCAGGGGGGGTAACTATGGATGACTGGTAACTGGAATTAGACCATAGCGCCAGCAACAGTCCTCTCTCCATTCTAGGATTTACTGGATTTGTCCAGTGTCATATCAGTACCTTTCTCAGTAGAGGGTACACTGGGTCACAAACAACTTGGGAAATATAAGGAGATCCAAAATTTAAGCATGGGAGTCCTGGTTAAGTAACAACAGGATTCACCATTCTTGTATTGTCACAAAAATCTTGATTTCACAACCAAGATAATATTTGCTACTTCAAACCGAAGATTTCGATTTCTATCTAGTCTCTTATTCATCCAACAACAAACCGAACAGTAAGGACCAATGTTTGGTGCAATAAGCTAATAGGAGCAAAATTAACAAAACAACAAAGCAGGGAAAATTAAAAAACGAGGTATGACCTTAGAGAATCCCCCCTGATCGGTTGTCTGCGTAGCTTGCGAAGGCATGAAACCGCCACCGGAGAAGTACGAAGCGGCGCTACCGCCGCCATCGTGCTGATTCGCGTACATGTTTAATTGAAAAAACCCTAACCTAAACTAGAGCCTAGAACATCATTAGACTCGGGATGGTGAGACAAATCGGAATGAAAGCGGGAAAATAGGCAAACCGACTGAACGAGTCGAAGTCTAGGGAAGTCTTTCGTTTGGTACAGAATAGTAGAACGTCGCAACGAGGAAGAAGACATACCGGGCCTTTGTGTCTGGGCCTCAGAGAATCTATTCCAACAAAAATTACAATTAGAAGAATGAGGGTATGGTTACTATGGTATTATGCATGTCAGGAAATAAATCAGACAGCAACCTATTATTCCGATCTCAATCGTTTAAATTTTTCAATGAGCGAATTTCAATAAAAAAAAAAAATTTTGATGCACGCATCTTAACGAAAATCAACAGTTGGAATCAAAATAACATCTTTCTGTTATTCCTTTTGAACAATAGTAGATTCATTTCATGCATGTTTGGAGCAATCCATACAATAAATTTATATCTCTATTTCTAAAGTTCCAACAGACAATCACAACCGTTAAACATAATTTTTATATAAAAATATATTTAGAGATTAAATTATATACTTTTTATACTTTTTATTATTTCTTAGATAGATATAAAATCACTATTTTTGAATTGTCTAGAATCTTTAAATAAAGTAATTTTCAATCTATCTAAATAATAGTAAACAAAATGTCAAAATTCTAAAAAACCATAAAATTTGATTTTCAAATATATTGTCAAATAGAGCTCATGTTTAACCATTCAGAATAACTAATTGAACTCTAAAAATAAAAATATAGATCTATATAGTACAGGTCGATTCATAATATGCATATTATCAGTCTTATTCTACGGTTCAATATATCACATTTTTCTTTTTCTTTTCTGTAATCACTCCGCATTTGTTTTTCCTGAGCACAAATTGCAATTCCAAATACTCACGTGATAATTATAATATAAATTACACAAATGTAAAGTAATTATTAGCAGCATATATATCTAAAAAGTATTACGCCAGCTTACTTACAATTGATAATTATAAACTAGTATTATTGCAATGGAGACTTATTATAAGAGAACAAAAATATCTCATACAAAATCACATATTTTTATAAAAAAAAATTAGACTAAATAAGAAATAACATATTAAATAATATCTACACATAAATAATATTCCTTAAATAACATATTTCATTATATAACATACATATTTTTTTTTATCTTTTTGATATATTTTCATACAAAAATCTCATACAAATGACATATTAAATGATATAAAAAAATGAAAAGAAATGAAAACACGACCAATCAATCAAAAAAATTACTTAAATAACATTTAAAAAATGAAAAGAAATCGGGACCAATAAAAAAAATGATACAATTTGCATGTGGCAAGTACGTGTTTAAATAAATTTAAACTTTTATACGTAAAAAAATATAAAAAGTTATCTACAATCAAAATAAGACAAAATATTTGATTGAAAGACTGATATTAAATCTGAAATTTTATCTTTTAATCACAGTTGTTGATGAATCAAAATATCTACGTATTTAATACAAGAATACAAGAGAGGAGATATTGTTCAAATTTGGTGCAATGGTGCACTGCGATTACTTAAATTTATCAATATATCACCGTCCTGACTCCTATTTGTTATCATATTATGATAGTACACAACTTTGACATGTAATTTGGTCCCTTCTAATTTTAATCAAACACATATGACCCAATATATTTTTTATCAGGAAAGTTTTTAAGATTCATTAGAGAACTACAACGCGTTCAACGGTTCACAATGTTATATTATAATTATAAAAAGAAGAGGGTTTAAATGCATCATGGTTTTGTGCTCCAATTATGCTTCACATTCTTATTTTTATTTTCAAAGTTCGAACAGTCGATCCGAACTGCTCAACATAATCTTCATAAAAAAATATGCTTGAAGACCAAATTTTATATTTTTTGAAATTTGTTTACTATTTCTTTTAAAAAAAATACAAAATCACTGTTTTCAGGAGATTATGAATCATCCAAAAAAGTGATATTGTATCTATTAAAGACTAGTGTTGTAAGGTTTGTTAACGGATACACTAATCGGAGGTCGCTTAACGACGGCGAAACCGTTACAAATACACTAATCGGAGGTCTGTTAACGGATTTTTCAGATTAATCGGCCGATTATTCCCGATTATTCCGTTTATTCCCGTTTAATCGTTCGCTTATTCCCGTTTATTCATGTTTATTCTCGTTTATTCCAGTGAATATTTATTTTCATATTATTTTATTTTTTCTGTGATTGTGTGTGACAATAAGTTTCATAAATCCTGTATTGTAGTTTTATATGTGCTTTTAAAAACATCCAATATTTTATATATAATTTTTCTTTTTATTTACTTCGAAATTGATTAATTCTTCTATTATTTATATAACATATATTTTTCTTATAATTTTTTCAATTAGTATAATATGTTCATATATAAAATTTAGTTGTTATCATAAACTAAATTTAGTGATTTTATGTTGGAATGTTTGATTTCTTTCAAATAATATATAATTAGTATTTGAAAAAACTTAATTTTCGAATTTATTTTTGTATTAAATAAATGTGCTACTTACACATGTTAATGTAAGGTAACAAAATATTTTTGTTGAGATCCGGACCGTCCGATCAAAATATGTACAACTAAAACCTCGTACATTTCATATTCGATGGTCCGGATCTAAACAGAAATATTTTGTTACACGAGAGGATATAGACTCTGATTCCCCATCACTCTTCTTAAAAAAATAATATAATAATTATGGCAGCGGACATCAATTACCTGAGATTGGATCAATTTGGGTGAAAAATGCCACCGACCACAATTATAATTCCTCAAGTAAACCATGCCACAATTTCTGACAAAGCCCCCATGTGCATGAAGTCATCAAAAGTGCGCCCATTTCTTTATCTATTTTGTCCACAACCCCATCACCTGTTTGGCGCACTAAAGACCAAAGCACTAGTGCATGCCTAAAAGAAGCGACTGAGACACAAAAACGAATCTGCCTACGGGCTGTGATTAAGAAAAAAAAAAAAGACGCAAAGGAATCAAAGAGTGAGAACTGAGAAGCGACTGAGATAAAGATGGAGCCACCTTCTTCTCAAGGGATGTCCAGAAGTGAAGATTTTGAAGACAAAGTAACCGATGAATGGAAAGTATCTGTTCTGTTTATTCTTCTACTTTCTTTCTAATAAAAAGTTTCTAATTTACAAAAATCTGTTTATTTGATTTTCTTTTCTTGATTTCAAATCATCTGAATTTCTGTTAGAACTTCCAGAATACTACGGTGTGAATCATTACACAGAGCAACTAGAGAAATCATGAAAAAATCAACCAATTCTTTTTTTTTTCCTGTTAAAATTTTGGGTGGTTTAGGCCATTTTTTAATTTTCTTTTACCTAAGAATTAGTTTATCGAATGGATGCATCCGATCATTACTGAATTTTTGTTTTTTTGAAGGTTCATTACTGAATTCCTGATATGTTTGGTTTCAAATTCAATTGAAGATAAATAAGCAAATACTTCTAAAAGAGTTGAGTTATGACTGATTGGATATAACTTTATATTGCAGCTGTACTGGTTTCTATGAGTGTTGCAATAATATCTGTGACTACTTATGCTGCACCTTCCTTTTCTAAGAGATTATGCTGATAACCAAGAGAAAAAATGGAATTAAGGGCTAATTCTGTAACGATTGTTACTGGAGATAAGCTGATTTTTTTTTTCTCCTTGAGATCACTAGTTGCGTAATTAACATGTTTTTTTTTGTTCTGTAACAATTTTATTTCATTTAGAAATTGTACTTCAGTTAGCAAACAAGTGTACTACTTAGCGGTATTAATTTTTTGGAAAAGGATCTTAAAATTAAGGATGCTCAAGTAGTCAAGCCACTAAAGGGGTAAAGATATTGACAGAGCAGTTACATCATATGCAGCGTTGTTTTGACTTTATTGTTTGTGTATTTTATTGTCTGTGTATTGCATGAAGCCAAAACTGCAAAGTGTTTCTATTACTATCAAGTTGCTAGCTCAAATTAAACCATGGAAATAAATCTGCTGTTATTCCGATTACAACCGTTCAATTTTTTCCATGCGCGAATCTCAATGGAATTGTTAGTAACCATTGGATATCAAAGAAGAAGAATACCTAACCACCTTTAACTGATTTTGGGCCTACAAATAGGCCCAATCAGTTCAAAATAAGTTGAAAAGCGCGATCCACCTACATAAATTTTCTTTTTTCTTCACGAGTAAAATTATCTCCACTAGAATAAATAAAGTTAAGCAAGCCGCAGTTTTAATCCTTCTTATAAACATTGATAGGACTTGTGGAACCGTGGAGCATTTATGATAAATGTTTACCAGCTTTAGCTTAAATACAGGGAAGTCTAATTGTTTAGGATGATTTTTTTTGAGGTTCTTGCTCAGCAGAAATTTTACAAGATCGATCGGTATGAGGATCCATATCTAATAAAAATTTGAGGATTCAAAGGCGAATTCATATCCTTTATGATAATGAATTTCGAATCGGATTTAGAATTATATTGAAATAGTAAAATGCATACATAACACGAGTAAATATAACTAGTTTATTTTTGAAATGGATATATTAAGAATAGTTACTCTAGTTAAACTAATTTATATGACTAATTATGATTTACTATTTTTAAAGTTTATGTATACGTGATTCAAATAGCTTTGAAGCAACTTAAATTATATATAATATATTAGAATGATAAGTATTCTGAACATATTTCGCATTCTGACCGTGCAAGATTCAAAAGTGAATTCAATAAGTAAGATAGACCCTTTACAAAATTCATATATGAGTCTAATAAACGATTAGATATATTTTTGAATTCGGATTGGATTATAATATCATTGAAAAGGCTAGTTATACAATTTGATCTATGTGAAATATTAATTATAGGAGTCTAAGATAAATTTAATTATATAACACTTATTATATATGCCTATCTGTATATAGAAAATTTATAATAGGGGTAAAAAAAAGTTGCCAAAATTGCAAGAAAGGGGTTCTAGTTCATATGTTAAATTTAAAATTATGGGAGCAAATAAATATCAAATTTCAATATTTTGATGAGAACATATCTAAATTTAGAACTTTGAACGGGCATAATGATAAATTTATCTAACTGCATTTAGGATAACCAATTCAGCAATGGCAAATAAAGGAGGTTATTTACTTATAAAGGAAGAAATATAACAAGGCCCTTAACCCTTGGCAATCCGTAGAGCGAATCTCCATGGATTTACTTCACCGAGATAAAAAGAGCGATCATGAAAAGAGAGATTGGTCGGAGTTGAATCCAGATTTGCTTCGCCTCATCTCCAGAAATCTCTGCGACCTCTTTGATTTTGTTAGATTTCGCAAGGTTTGCAAGCACTGGCGTTCTGCAGCCCCTGCTTCCGATCATCACCCTCTACTCCCCTGTCTATTAGGTCTCAAGTCTAACTCCTTCTTACTCTACTCGCTTCCTAATGACGAAACACACAAGTTCATTTTCCCCAATCCACAAGGTGAGATCAGTTTACCTGAGACAGGACAAGTGAGATTTACCGGATCCATAGAGCACCCCATCCTTGCTGGAACTGTCGATCCGGTCTCCTTGTCTCTTATCAATCCTCTTACTAAGAACGAGGTGATTCTTCCTCCCATTAATGACTATTGTTTCCCGTACAATATGATTGGTCTAAACCACGTGGCCGTTTACGGGCGCATGGGAAATTCCAATACACATTATTTGGCATGGTATCAGCATGGCCAGGGCAAGTGGGTCACAATTGAAAAGAACTTGACTGAAAGGGATCCTATCGTATACTACAAAGGAATGTACTATTGTGTTGTTGAAGAAACTGGAGCCACAGAGGTCATCCATGCGACTACAGGTGAAATCATGTCGACAATACCTTATCCCCGAACTTCAGATCCCTATTTTTTAGATGATCAAAATTATTTTGTCGAATCGTCAGGAGACTTGTTACTAGTTTGTCAGTTTCTGGACTACATATCTAATGGTGCAGCTCTTATTAAGTTTCACTTCGAGATATATCGATTAAATCAAGAGAATGGTGATCCGGTGTGGGTGAAGATGAGCAATATCGCTGACCGGGTGTTGTTTTTGGGGAGTTCTGGAGGCTTTACTGTCAGAGCTACTGATTTTGATCGATTCAAGGGTAACTGTGTCTACTATAGTATAGGTGCTCTCACGCCAGTAAAAGATTCATGTCCAATTTTTGTCAATTACCTGATGAGGTATGATATTGAGGATCGTTGCTGGGAAGAAGAACTACCTTATCCTTCCCACCAACCAGTAACATGGATCATGCCTAGTCTTCAGTAACTTTTTCATATCTTTTAGACTGATAATTAAGTTTTTTTTTTTCTACTTCCTTTTCTTTGTTTTCTTTTGTTGAAATGGTTATGTGTTAACAACAAATTATTAGTTTACTTTTTCTTATTAGCAACAAATTATCAAATGGTGTAAGTTATCAGAAAAAGAAATGTACTTGTTCAAAGATCGTAGAGAGAGAAAAAAAACGCTATACATGCTTGACATTGGAGAGCATTAAATTAAGGGACATTGTTGGAAATGATAAAGTTTTATCAGGAATACACGGTAAATTAAAGCATCCAATCTGCAGCTAGTGTTCTAACAGATTCAAGCCTTTCTTAAATAATCAAGAAATGTTCTAAGGTTACTCCTAGCTTTCTCACTTCCAATTCCCTCCATAACATTTCTCCTCAATTGCATCACTTTTTTCAACATCTCCTGCCCTTCTTTTCCATCCATCGCCTTCTCTATACAATCTTGCACAACATTTTGTTCAATATAGTCTAGTTTGATCCCAATTCCCCAAACCTTAACTATATAACAGCAATTTATGAACTGATCTCCAGATATAGGATAACACAATAGCGGTTTGGCATGTTGTATCGCCTCCATAGTTGAGTTCCAGCCACAATGTGTTATATACAACCCTATAGACTTGTGTTTCAAAACCTCTTCTTGTGGGGCCCACTCTACAATCTTTCCACGTCCCTTAATTCGATCGATGAATCCTTCAGGTAGACCACATTGCCAAGCTTTTTCCTTCTTTAGAACCCACAAAAATGGCCTTTCAGAGTTTGCCAGACCCAGTGCTAGCTCCTTGATTCTATCAGACCCGATAGGCCCAACCCAACTCCCGAAAGACACGTATATCACCGATTTCTCTGGTTGTGAATCTAACCACTTGATACATGTCGAATCGATCTCCCACATTGTCGGATTGGTGCACTTTGAGTTGTTGTACTTCAATAAGGGTCCCACTTGAAGTACTTGTGGGGAATTTCTAGTATCATTTCGGAAATGCTCGTCAATTTTACCTTCCTCGCCAGGAAATGAATTGTTCAGGATGAATTTTAATGTTCTTGCTCGATCAATGATCTTTAACCAGAAATGAAATCTGGACTTGCAGGAAGCAGAGTCGCCGACCAGCCATGGCAAATCCTTGGTCGTTAGTTTTACTGGTAATTGACTGCGCAATTTGAGCTCAGTAAAAGATTCTGTATCTTCATCGCACAGAGGAATCCCTGTAAAATTCCAATTGCATTAGCATCAATATTTCTTACTTTCCGTTCTTAATTACATCATGTAAGTGTTGAATTACTGAATATAGCGTGATTTATATAGATAGTAAGGCCAACTATTCGTTGATCAACTCTGTTTACAGGGAAATCATAAGGAGCAACTAAGATCAGTATTAAAGGACACTACAGTTCGCACTTCACACTGTTCTCGGTTTCTTAGGAATTGAAAATATCATAATTGTAAGTAATTAAACTTAGCTGGCCTGATTAAGACCTGTTACAATGAAAAAATGTCAAACAATCCATAGTTTTTCTTTTTGTCAAACAATCTATAGTTTTTCTTTTCTCCAAAAATAGCAAGCACCAAATGATTCGGTCCATCTTTGTTCACACCTCAACATGACTGGCCACACAGATTAGGTTCTCATCTTGAACCGAACCATTGATTGACCTGACTGAATCAATATTCCAGTCCCTCCAAAGAAGAGAAGGAAGAAGGAAAGAGAGGGGCCGGATTTTGAAATCTTAGATGGACTGAAGCAATGGTTTGATCATTCTCTTTTTTGAATTTTCTGTGTCACCAGTCGTATAAAGGTATGACAAAGAATCAACCAACTCATTGATTTAGTCGTGAGGACGACTAAACTATTGATTCAATTCTTACTATTTTTTTTGAGAAAAAAAAACATCAATATATTTCCCAGTGTTCTAAATAGCGCGCTATAGTAACGTTATAGCGGTGCTATAGTATTTTCAAACCTTAAACGCTAAGCTATGAGATAAAAGTGTGTTTTTTCAGTTACGACCGTTATAGCGATAATAGCGGTCTGCTATAACGTGTAGCGCAAATAGCGCACGCTATGCTATATAGGCTTTTATTTTAAGGTCCAAATTGAAAATTTCTTTTAAAGACCAATTTTTTTAAGACCCAAATTAGTTTTGCTTCTAAATAGAAAATTATAAATAGTTAATGACATGATGCTTAGGTTATTTTGAATTGAAAAAAAAAATTAGTTTTGTCATGATGCTTAGCTTGTTTTGAATAAAAAAAATAAACGCTTTATGATATTACTAGAGATATTTTGAATAGAAATTTGGATTTTGCACTAATTCAATACGAATATTATAATTTCCTAATCAATTAGTGTTACTTATTGCTATGTGAGACTTTAGATAATGTTGATAAATAATATAATTTTTTGAAAAACAAATGTTATGTAGGATAGCTTTCGCTATAGCTACGCTATTTGTGATAGCTTTTTTTTTTTAACCTTCCCACAATGATGCGATAATCACTATTTAGAACCTTGATATTTCTTGATAAATTGATTTTTTAATTTCTTAAAAAGTACATCTATTTGCGCCTCTGTTTTCTTTTTTCCCACTAATTCACAACTTTCCCACTTGTTCCCACCAGGCTTCTTCCCTGTCATCACCACTCACCAGTATTGTTAAAAATCGCTGAGTCTACAAGACTAATTAGTCGTAGTCCAAATGTCATAAATATTTTATATACAAATAGTATATATACACTACAATTTCAGCCTTAAAACGTCAGGCCATTAAATTCAGTTAGACGCTTTTCTAGATGACAAGTCTGTATAATATTCCAAAATTTGAGCGCATTAAATATGTTATATATCAAGCTAACGACTGAGCTTTGTGATGATTGTCTAAAATATAAATTAAATGTTAATGATTATTTTCGTATATTTTGTTTTAATATTAATATACAGAAGCTATTTTAGTTGTGTACATAAATATGGAACAGCTCATGATGGGACTTATTTGTAATAAAAAAATCAAATTACATTTTCCTTTTCTATATTGTTAGATAATACAGATATATTGTATCAAACTAATTGTATATATTTTATAAAAATTAATACAAACATATAATTATTCGCAAAATTACGTTTAATTCGTTGTATAACAATACTCTTTTAATAGCAATTAATTATTGAATCCTTTACCTACCAGCTCTATTTTAAATGCACATGCTCAGTTGTTCATGCACGTTTAGAAAGCATTAATGCACGTTAATAATATGGTTTGAAAGCACCAAGAGGTTGACTTTCAATGGAGCCGTTGTCTCCTACTACAAGTCAAAAAGAAGCAAAGAGAAAAACTAACCAAAAATAAATTATAGCTTAGCAAAAAAAGATAGGGCTGATCAGCTCTTCTCCACAGTTGGATTTGAACTAATCAAATATTCTAGGGACAATATAATTAGTTAAATATACACTACTCAATTTACTTAATTTCCTGATAATTATTTTTTCTTTTGCATATCCCTTGCATTCAAACTGAACCATGATATGTATTTTTTAAAGAATTATTTAAAACTCTGCTTGTATTTTGATACATGTGCAATGATGGGGCTTCATGTGTAAACATACAAGAAGATCGTGGTCGAATAATTATCTTTTATTTTGTATATAATTTCCGAAGACCATTTCACCATATGCAACAAATGGTTTAACCTTTTTTTCTTTTAGAGAAAATTTATTTATGAATGTTACTTAATTATCAGATCAAAGAAGAGGACCAACTAACTCAAATCACTTTCTAACTAGAAATTTAAGAAAAATCAAATAAGTATATACATACCACTTTCAGATATGATCCTCTTCTGCATCAAGATTGGTATAGCTGATATGATCCTATAAGTTGCCATCATAGCAGGCCAGAAACCTGCAACTGGCAAACTGCACCGGGTTGCCACTGGTATTGCCCAAGAAGCTAACAAATCAACTACGACACATGTTACCCCCCGATAACATTTCAATATCTTCTCAAGCCGATCCGGCATGTAATTCTCCATAACACTAACAACCGTCGCAAAATCCTTCGGCTCATTATCACCATCTCCCTCTTTGCTAGGTAGAGAAATGAACTCTACTGATGAATAGAAGAGGTTAGCATGTTTGGTGATACGGCGGTGCATGAAGTCGGGGACGGCTATCGTGGGGATGAAACCGCGTGATTCGATCGCATGCGCCAGGTGTAGCATAGGAGTTAAATGGCCTTGTGCAGGAAAGGGAACCAGAACTACTCTTGGTTTAATTGCTTCTGCTCCCATTTTAATTTGGTTTTGCTAAGAGATGGATGTGGATCCGTTTTGTGATATGATAAATGGCGGTTGGTTTATGCATGATTATATAAGGCCATCAAGCCGGCGGGTATAGTGGGTCCACATTGTAAATGCTTGATTGGTTGATGATTAATTGCAAATTAATGTTACTTTGTAATAAAGGTGGAGCTTTACTTTCTTCATGTAGAAATATTTCTTATTGCCTGATTAAATTATGCAAATTAAGCAGTACGTTCATGTGTGTTAAATAGCAAGTTCTAGGAAGATGACGATGGACAATTACGTTTTCTTTTAAAAATTATTTAAGGTCATTGAATATAATGTATAAATGAATTTGAGATTCTAAAACTTAATTTTTCCATAATTAAATATTTCTATTACGTACTTGAAAAGACAAAAAATCAAACTGCACAAAATTTTACGTTTTAAAATGGAGACTCTCTTTAAATATATAAAAAAAAAAAAAAAAATTGAGATGCCTATCGTTGTACTTTTTAGTGATACTATAGTTAAGTCATGATTAACGCGCGCACGTAATTTATAGCCACTCCAGAACCACAAGCTTAATTAATTTATTCCAAAAGAAATTTAATAATACACATTAATTATATTCAACAGATCTTCACCAGTCGACAGCTGTATTATATAATGTGTGTACGGTGATTGCATATATAATGACTCGAACTAACGAACAATGACCAACAGAAAGCACCACAGAAAGAGGAAGGGGCAAGTGGGCAACTACCCTGCTAGCACAAGTAGATTTAATCCTTATACTTGGTACAGCTCTGATTATATAGTTTAAGTTGATATATTGTTGTTTGGGCTGATTTTGCTACTGCTTAGTAGTTACTGGTGCTTAGTCTAGACTGACGTTTTTTAGTTTGCTGTTTTGTGATGTATTTTGATTCTTTTCATTTACTGGTATATACCAGTGCTTCTTTTATACATACTTTTTGCTGTAGTTGTTCAGAGCTGCAAAGCATTTGAATATTCTGATTTCATTAATTTCTAACGAAATCAGTGGGTTTCACCCACTTTTATCAAAACAAAAAAAAGGCACCACAGAAAAAAATCAGCTAATCAACGCATGCATGCAAGAAACTTCCTTGTAATTTATTTTTTTGTTATTATATATATAAAAGCAAGAGTTTGGCGTTATCTTTAATTAAGTAATAAAGTTTGTGTACACTGAGGCGACTATCATCGTTTAATTGGTGGCAGATGACTCACATGGCCATTGCTTAGATTAAATTTTAGCAAGTCCATGTGAGCACAATAACGGATAGGATCTATCGATGTGGTTAGGTTTAATTTCTCCGCCCAGTTTAGAGAGAAATTTAATAATGCTGCAATTTTTATGTTTTAGTTTCCTTATAAATTTATTCTTGACAAGACATACAAATTGATAGTCATGTTAATGAAATTATTTAAAAGATATATAAATAAAACTAAAAATTAATATTTTAAGAATTAGTCTTTGATCTAGTAGTAAAAAGTAATGTTCTTTGTGTGTTGTAGGTTCAAAATTCAACTGGGGATTCTTTGTGAATATTAGAGTGAGAACCGAAAGTTGTCATGTGATGTCTAGTCAGAGCTGATCAATCTGTTTTAAAATTCATAAAGACTACTTCAAAATTTTGTGCTAATCAAAGTTGTGTGAATCTTAAAGCAAATCAAGTGCCTCTGATCAGACATCAGATTGAATTTAGTCTGATGCCATAAGACAACCCCTTTCCGTCTAAAGAAGAGGAACTAATCAACGAAGTATTTTTTTTTTATCGGCTTCGACTTTTTGTAGGTTTCTTTCTGTTTTTATTTCAAGAGAAAAATAAAGATTAAAGTTTTAAAATTTATTAATGACATGAGCAGCAGTATGAATTTGTTTTGTTTGCTGGCGGCCCTAAAATAGATAATTGATAGTCTGTGAAGTGGTGTTAGGCCGTACGCCAATTTCACAAAAAATGATGTTTCACGAGTTACATATCGAACTGTTAGGCACCGATATGACAAAAGACAAAAATTAGGTCCATTTAGTTTAATGATTATTTGATGAACAAATTAGTGAATATCGGGAGCACCGGCTATTTGAATTAAATGTATGGGGACCAAATGATACAATTAATTCTTAAATAGCAATCGCTAAATTTAAAATTATGAAATTAACGTTTTAAACTTTTTTGTGCGCGGATCTTAGAAACATTATTGGAAAAATAATTTTTTATACACGTATCTTGAGACATACCAATAGTTGAGATCGAGATCGCAGGGTCACGTGATTCCCGAGAATCACAGCAGATTTATTTTCCTATGTTATGAGCATTGACAGGTAGGAAAACATCAGCTAAGTAGGTAGGTCATGTTCAACGAGGACGTGGGTGTGTGAGGGTGTGGTCCTCACCCTTTTCATTTGCAATTTTCTATCAAATTGTCCGTTTTGTCTGTGCTTCCTAAAAGATAGAATTTGGATTAAATGTTATTACAGAAATTCTTCTCTGTTAGAAATTTAATATAGTATTTTATACATATAAATCTTAATTTTTTTTTTCTCTTTAGAGAATTAAGTTTACATAATTGAAAAACTTGAGACGTTTGACGCTTAGACTGTAAATTAGAGGGTTAGGTTCAAAATTACGTAATTTATCTCCAAACGGTAATGAATGAAAAGTATGTTTTGAGTTCATAGGCTTGTAGATTCAATAAACGTAAAAACAACCTCTTCAATAACTTTTCTCATAAAGTATAATGTTATCTTCTATTTTTTTTTTTAACAACCAACGTGTACTTTAAATTCAAATACAATTATTAAATGAGGAGGGATCGGATTACACCTTTTTTGGTGACATCGAATGACATCGTCCATTTTCAAAGTCCAAACAGTCGATCCAAACCGTTCAATATGATGGATATATTAAAATGTGCTTGCAGATTAAATTTTACATTTTTTTGAATTTTTTTACTATTTATTAAGATGGGTACAAAAATTCAATGGTCTGAAAACAACGATTTTGTAAAGTACTTAA
This sequence comes from Carex kokanica, assembly GCA_025461125.1. Taxonomy (NCBI): domain Eukaryota; kingdom Viridiplantae; phylum Streptophyta; class Magnoliopsida; order Poales; family Cyperaceae; genus Carex; species Carex kokanica. The sequence continues at coordinate 680,390 of JAJGRX010001360.1, read as the reverse complement.
TAAATAGTAAAAAATTCAAAAAAATGTAAAATTTGATATGCAAGCACATTTAAATATATCCATCATATTGAATAGTTTGGATCAACTGTTTGGACTTTGAAAACTTTGAAAATTGACGATGTAATTCGATGTCACCAAAAACGGTGTAATCCCTCTTATTAAATAACAATAACTAAATTTGACTAAGAATCTTAGGCGATTAGTCATTTTGTTAATTTAATAATAATTAAGTATCAAATCAAACGAATCTTCAAATACAATACAAACAAATTAATAACTTTCAGACTGAGTATTTTGTGATAACATTTTAATTTGTTTTTAAAATCTTTTGAAACTTATAGTCAAGATTTTTTTATAGTTTACTTGACTATCTCCGAATTTTTTATTTATATCCAAAAAATAATGGAAATTTCAAAAAATACCCATGTTATCTTGAAAATTCGAAAAATACCCAAACCGGAAAAAAAATTTCCGGATTTGGCCTCTAAATCCGGAAAAAAATTTTCCGGAAATTGAACTCCAAATCCGGAAATTTTTTTTCCGGATTTAACATTTTTTTTTTTTTTTTTTTAGAGTTTCCGGAAAATTTTTTTCCGGATTTAACATTTTTTTTTTTTTTTAGAGATTCCGAATAAAAAAATTTAACTTAACAAATTTTTTTTTTTTTTTTATTTTTTTTAGAGATTCCGGAAATTTTTTTCCGAACTAAATAAATTTTTTTTTTTTAAGAGAAAAATAGCTAAAATACTGAAATCTAACGCTAAAAAATCGAATTGTTTTTTTAAATATTTGTTTCATTAATTTAAAAAATTTCAAAATGGTGTAGAATAATTTAGAAATTATCAAAATAGCTAAAATACTGAAATCTAACACTAAAAAATCGAATTGTTTTTTTAAATATTTGCTAGATTACATTTTTTTATATATAATTAGCATATTTATACTAAAACAAGCCAAATTACTTGATTTATGCTGAATTACACTAAATTACAATAATTATGTAGAATTATGCTAGAATACGGTAAAGTACACTAAATTACGTACGAATAGGGATAATATCTTCACTGAGAAGGCGAAAAACGACAATAAAACTTCAAACGGCCATAAAACGGCGCTCGAGTGTCCGATTTCAGCAAATGACCACTTTTCGGAAAGCTTGCGAAAATGCGCATGCGTCCGGACTAGCTATGCTAGTTTTCCAAATTCAGAATCGCCAAAAAACAAATAGAAGAGCCTCAAAACTTCAGTTGAAGTTTCCGATTAAGATTTTCATTTCTATTATTCAATCTACGTAGCTCAGTAAATTAGTTATGTAATAAACTTTTAGAACACCAAATTTTATTATTTTTGGAATTTTTTTTACTATTTTTTATGATTTATGAAAGATGCCACAAAATAAGCCCCATTTATACGTAATTTAGCGTAATTTATCGTATTTTAGTAAATTTACCGTATTTTAGCACAAAATCGGCCCTATTCGTAGTAAAAAAACAATTCGATTTTTTAGTGTTAGATTTCAGTATTTTAGCTATTTTGATAATTTCTAAATTATTCTACACCATTTTGAAATTTTTTAAATTAATGAAACAAATATTTAAAAAAATAATTCGATTTTTTAGCGTTAGATTTCAGTATTTTAGCTATTTTTCTCTTAAAAATTTTTTTATTTAATTCGGAAAAAAATTTCCGGAATCTCTAAAAAAAAAAAAAAAAAAAAAATGTTAAATCCGGAAAAAAAATTTCCGGATTTGGAGTTCAATTTCCGGAAATTTTTTTTCCGGATTTAGAGGCCAAATCCGGAAAAAAAATTTCCGGTTTGGGTATTTTTTGAATTTTCAAGATAACATGGGTATTTTTTGAAATTTCCATTATTTTTTGGATATAAATAAAAAATTCGGTGACTATCTATTAAATTTTAAACAATTTGAGTATAAATGGATATTTTAGCGAATGCCATCAACTATATGCATGTCAAGTAATATAATGAACATTAAACTTAATATGTGTTTCAAATTTGTTAACTTCTATTTACATGCACGGTATATATGTATCCAATATGTTAGATTAAAATTTAATAATTGAAGGGACTTCTTTGTAGTTTACCAATAGTAAAATATGCATGCTCTGTCTTGTTGAGAAACTTCTCCTGTTCTCAGTACAGGATAGTAAAATGTAATGCTTTCCGTATAGGAAGTTACAGGTTCAAAATTTTAATGAGTAAATTTCTTGTGAATATTAAGTAGTTTGATAACTTGATCTCTAATTTTTACTTAAAAAAATATTAAATTAAAATATTAAATCTAAATTGGGGAAGGAGTGAAACGTTAAATATAATGTATTGTAGTTAAAATTTAAAATTAAATTTAACAATCACAAAGTAAAATTGTAACTATTAAATTATAAGCACCCATTAAGTATTTTATGAAAAAAACTCAATTATATAAAAACAAAAATTAAATCAGTATTTATAATTTTTTTTTAATTATAAAAATAATTTAGTATACATGATTTGAATGTAGATCTATAAACTCAATTAAACTTGGACAGAGACTCGGCACTTTGACCTAAACCACGCCGTGTAAAACAAAGCAGCATTTTTTATTCAATCTCCGAACCCACAACTGTGAACAAGTGTGAACAGATCGTAACGTATGACCATAGTAATATAATACGCAATAAAATTCGTGAATAATTTGTATTTTATTTATTTTTTGACGTTTTTGAATCTGAATAAAACATAAAAAAGTATAATACGTTTTAATTGTGAATAAAACGCGAATCATGAATTATTCACGAGAAAACGAGAAAAAAGAGGGAAATTTTTTTTTGGGTTATTTTTTTTTTTTTTGCTTCCTTGTGGTACTAAATTATTTCCGAATTATATCTGAATTATTCTTGAATTACGAATTTTTGATCCTGCCAAACTGAATCCGAACTATTCATTTGTCACTATGTGAGTATGACAATATCATTAGATGCATATTGTCACTCGCATTACAAATAGGCAGTTAATTGAGGCCGAAGTGTCGAACTACCAAGGAGCAGCATAGTTTTGGGTTCTAAATATGACTTTTAAGTGACACAACTAGAGTGGGAAAAACAGTATGGCAAAACTGGTTTAGTCACGGTTACGGCACGCATGTCGGTTACATACCATGATTTGGTATCTCGTGTTGTGGCTATTTGCGTGCCGTGATTATCTTTTGAAAATTTGACACAGCACGTTATGCGAAATATTTGGTCACGTCAAGTCACGTGGTCACGCGAGTCGCATGTAATCATGATCGTTAGACCTTGATCAAATGGTGAATTTTGAATAAACTAGTTTAAACTATAATTTAAATGGTCACGCGAGTCACATTTAGTCATAGTACGTTTGAACACGGCGTGACTATTCGCGTACCATGACCATCTCTCGATGTTTTGATCACAACATGATACTACACGTGAAAAATTAACTTGATAACTACACAACACGGCACAGAACCAAAGTCACAGTATTATAGTTGCAACACGTTTTTTCCATTCTAGACACAACTATTCAATATTCAGATGACTTTACGCCTGTTATTATATAGATATGGATAATAATGAGTCGGATAGATTCCGATTTGTGCTAAATTTCTAGACCCTGTTCTTCATCTCAAATTGTAGACACGGTCCGATTCTGTCCGGTTTGAAGTCATTTAAATATTTACAAATAAACAAAAAATTACCTCAATTAAATTGAATTGTGAATTCTATAAAAAATTTGCAAGTTTTTAATATTTTAATTGCATTTAGCAATTTAATTTGAGCATTAACACATATGTTATATTCATAAGCTGTATGTACGCGTTCAGCACCCCAACTTTACCTTCCTTGAGGCTCCTTAACATCTTAATCAGACAGAGCACCTATGCCTTAGACGAGTTTAAGGCCTCCTCCTTAAGCCGAATTTTAAGCTGAGTATTTCGCTTTCTTTTTTACTTTTTTACTTTATTACTTTATCAAGCCTTCATTCTTAAGTTTGTTGTTCAAACGGTCTAAGATTAATTTTTTAATCCTTCGTCTGTAAGGAGGCAGTGCCGAACATGCCTATGTGATTACCATAAATAATATATTTTTGATTATTTATTAAAATTAATTAGCAAATAAATTATAAATATAATCTTTAATTTATGCTTAATACTACTATAAAATATATACATACTAAAATTTAAATATATATATATAGATTGACTATGGTGAGTTGTGAAGTAAAACGTCGTTTTACTTCACGCTCATACTCCATTTTGAAAATCCAAACGACCGATCCGAACCGCTCAACATGTTCTCCATATTGAAATGTGCTTGGAGACCAAATTTTATATTTTTTGGAATATTTTTACTATTTATTAAGCCACTTTGAAAATCTCAGATCCAGGTGAACAGTAAAAAACAGTAAAAAATTCTGAACCATTCGATCAGCGATTTTCAAAGTGGCTTAATAAATAGTAAAAAAATTCCAAAAAATATAAAATTTGGTCTCCAAGCACATTTCCATATGGAGAACATGTTGAGCGGTTTGGATCGGTCGTTTGGATTTTCAAAATAAAAATATGAGCGTGAAGTAAAAATGACATCTTACTTCGCAACTCACCATAGCCCAACTCTATATATATATATATATATATAGAGTAAAGCTAAGGTGCTCTTAAGTGTACCGTACTCCTAAATGTAGGCCGTTGGATTTCTTTAAAAGTCGTGCTACCACGCCTTTTAAAGAATCTACACGACTTTTAAAGAAATCCAACGGCCTACATTTAGGAGTACGGTACACTTAAGAGCACCTTAGCTTTACTCATATATATATATTTACAACAAAGGTTGGAAAAATATAAATAATTACATATCATATGTCAGGGTAGGACCTTGGCCCGGCCCAAAACTATCCGTTGAATCTCTCAGGCCAGGTGGGCCGACCTTTGAGCAGGTATAGTAAAGATGGACTGGCTGGGCCGTAATGCTTTTTTACCATCCTAGTAGATGACGACAGATATATCATATTTTACATTAAAAGCAGAATCAGATATTTCAAATTTGAAAGCAAAAACTTAAAATTTATTTTTATCATAAATGATAAAATGATCCCCGTAACAATAGTAGAGATGTGCCATCATGTTTTAGTATAGCAAATGCAAGACTTGGTAGAATCTCATTTTTGAATATTTGCACATGTTTTACATTCTAAAGTCTGTCCGAACTTCCAATTGCTGGTACATTAATAGTATCGGATTGGACTTTGGTTTCGTAGTAAATGTTGGTGATAGATCATATCTGTTGCAATAGTAATGTTATGGTAACCAATTTAATGAATAATATAGACCGTACTAATTTTATCAGACGACGGTTTGTAATAGTCAATTTTCATCACTCTAATGGCAACGGATGCAAATGCAATTTAACCGGTTTATAAAGAAACAATTTATTGTAAGTTCCACGAAATATAATTTATCTAGTAGATCTTTGTAGTTGTGCTGGCTCGATCGTGACTCGCTCGCTAATAGCTCGCTCGTTACTGGACTGAGCTGTTAACGAGCCAGCTCGCCACTAATTCAGTCCAGAATTAACGAGTTCAAGCTGGAGCCTAGCTTGCTCGCCAGCTAACTCGGCTAGGCATCAATTTGTGAATTTGTATGAATTTGTGTGCATTTTTATACTGTCTAGCTCGGTCCAGCTTGGTTAAAATAAGATCCAGCCAGATTCCTTGAGCCAGCTCGTCAGCTCGCGAGCTAACTCGGGCTGGCTCGTCACGATTTCAAGCTGAGGTTTTAGCTCGGATGCCCTAGGTCCAGCTCGCTCAATAAGAGCTCGGTCCATAATTAACAAGCTGAGCTAGGGCCCAGCTCGGCCCGAGCCAGCTCGTTGACAGCCCTAGTGCTAGCGAATCGCTAATCTAATCTCAGTTCGATAAATTACGCAATCAATTAATTATGTTTTGATAATTTTATTACTACAGATACATGAAATTTTTCAGTCCTTAAAATGATAGTGCTATCCATTTTAAAAGTTTTAATTAGTTGTTAATATTTTAATAATTAAATATAGAATGTCTGTTTTTCAGATTTGTATCATAATTAAAGAACGGTAAGAATTTAATAATTAAATGTGCGATACTGGAGTGATCCGAATTCAAATACTTAGGTGTGCAGCATTTGGACCACACACATCAGCATGACATAAGAAATGCAATAGAGAATCCCTCATGAGCACATAGATTGCTAATTTATAGCTTACTGTGTTCAAATACAAAACATAATAAAATGGAACAACTGTAAGGAAAAGTATAGACAAGGACATCATAATGCATGACAATTAATTATATCATTAGCATCTATACTTTGGGCAGCTCGGCATGCTACAGGATAAGGTATTTTTTTTTCTTTGATTCCAAATTGAGAAGAGTTTTCCATCTTTACTTGTGAATTTGAACTGAATACAAACTTTGCATACAAATTCGGGGCTGTTAACTGGTCATGTACAATTACAAATATGATACCGTTATTTTTCATATCCAGAGTTCAAACTAGATTTGTTACTGTAGTATATTTGAACATTCAGCATAGTTCTATTATTAAGTTTATTCTATTTTCTTTTTGGAATATAAGCAGATTTGAAATTTGTTAGGCTGAGTAATTTTGAGCCATATGGTGTGGAGATAAACCAATCACTATAAGACTGTCAAGTTTGAGTGAGGCTATGGTAAAATGCATAGCACGGATTGGTCCGTGCTACGGCTCAATATTTGAGTTTTCAAAATTCTAACGGTTGATCCGAACCGTTCAACATGATTATAAAATGAATATGTACTTGCAAACCAAATTTTACATTTTTTCGAATTTCTTTACTACTTTTTTAGATAGATAGAAAATCACTATTTTTGGATGGTCCAGAATTTTCAGATCAAGTGATTTTCTACCTATCTAACAAAATAGTAAAAAAATTCGAAAAAATATAAAATTTGGTTTGCAAGTACATATTCATTTTATAATCATGTTGAACGGTTCGGATCGACCTGTAGGATTTTGAAAACTCAAATATTGAACCGTAGCACGGACCAAACCGTGCTATGCATAGTACCATAGCCTCACTCGTCAAGTTTTGCTGTTTCAATTGAAATACAAAAACCTCACATGTTCAAATAACTTCTCTAGACGACTCTTAATTTAGGATTAACTTTCTTAATTAGAAAGAGAAAACTGAAATGAAAACATAAATAAAAGCAATGTGATATCACAAGTAAAAACAAGTAAAAAGATCAAAAGGAGGGGAAAATGTTCCAAAAGAATGTACTTAAATTGTGAATTGTAAGATATTTGTATTAGCCACCCTTCATATTTTAGGTAATCAATCAGACACAACTGAAAACCACTAGCAATGACATTTGTTTTCTGGTGCAATTATTCATTGATTTTGTAGAAAACTACAACATTAAGACACGTTGTTTGGTTGGGTTGATGAACAAAAACAAATTCAAAATAGTATGCAAATATTGTTTTATGTGGGTACCTATAAGACACTGTTGAAATTAATTAACTGATAATTTGTGATGTTTGAGTCTTGAGTCTGGCTATACCACTCGAGTCCGAATCTGCTGCGATTCCAAGAGGGATCACAGGATCCTGAAATTCCGAGATCAACGGTTCAAACTTTTCCGTGTGCGGATCTCGGAAACGTTCTCGGAAAAGTAATTTTTCATGCACGCATCTTGAGAAAGATCAATAGTTAAGATTGGGATCACAGGGTGATCTTGTGATTCCCAAGAATCACAGCAGATTTATTTTCGTACAACTCACCATGTTAGTATGCTAATATTTTTTGTTGGAAAAATTAACTATTACATTTGTCTAGTTCTGAAACAAATAAAAAACTGAATTGTCAGGACTAAATAATTTGTTCTATCTTACATCAGACATGATAAAAAAAAATAATGTATTCTGAAATTGTTTGTATCTCAGTTCCATTAATGTCAGATAAAATTCACTACCAAGAAGGCAGCATATCAAATTGATGGTAGGTGGACTGATCTGTACCAGTTTAATAATATCCAGGTTATGATTTTCTTTTCTTGGTACATTTTCTTTTTTTTTTGAATTACTGATAGAGACTATCAGTTGTACAGAAAGAAAAGAAAAACATCCTGAGACAACTACATCTATATAGTTACATCTACTCTAATCTCTAAACTCAAGAATATTTTAGCCACATCCTTCCTTCCTGTATGGCACGCTCAGCCACCCATCTTGGGTCCCTGATTTTTCCTTCAAAAAACTTGAGGTTTCTTTCCTTCCATACAAACCAGCATGCTGCCACGAAGAATGCACTCCATGTTCTTCTAGGGATAGTTCGCCTACACCTGTGCCAAGACCTGTTGTATGTTAGCCTACACCTGTGCCAAGAATGCACTCCATGTTCTTCTTGGTACATTTTCTTAGTTGAGGTTTATTTGTCAAATAGTGCTTAAATGAGGATCCAACAATCATATTTCAGCTAAAATAACAACTAACCTAACAGTCCGTTAAGACAAAGAAAGGACATTTCAATACGTGCTTGGATAATATAGCATCATATGAATTTTTTTTTAGTTTGAATGGCCTATTAATTGTGATTTGGGAGCTGAATTCTAGCTGAATCAGCAGTTCAATTAAGAGAAACTGCATGGAAAACTTACCCCAATAACCGTAGTAGTATATACAACCTAGTTCCAAGGAGTACCAACTCAGACAGAGGAATTTGTAATGACTGACATATACAATTACAGTCAACACAAGATCCTTACGAAAGCAACCTTTAGGGCGTGTTCGGTGGTCCACTGTTCATGTGGGAAAAAAAAAATTCACTCAGAGTGAATTATTTTTTTCCACGTGAATAGTGAAAATCAATTCAAAATTTTTGCTTTCTTGTGCCCATTCTCCAGCCCACTCTACTGCTGAACAGGCCCTTATGATTATGATTTCCTTTCCTTGAATTGTAATATCGCTAGCCTGTTCCTGGGCACCGCCAGATGGCTGGTGAACATGATCCTCGCATTCTGGCAAACATCACCTCTCCTGGTGCACCACCAGCAAGTAAAAACTACCCCATTGATGTTGCTTGCCCCAGACAAAGTGTACTTACTGGCGACCTGATATATCGCATTGTATCATAAATCGCCATGCCAGAGGTCACAATGCCACCTGGAGAGTTTATATACAGAGATTTATTGATTTGTTTGGGTTATCTGATTCGAGAAATAGGAGGCAACAAGCAAGCTACAACAACTGCGGCTGTGGCATCATTGATCGGGCCAGTGATGCAGATGACACGATCTTTGAGAAGGCGCGACAAAATGTCGTACGATCGCTCACCCCGATTGGTTTGCTCAGTCACCATCAGCATTAAGTTAAGAGGTGGTGGAGATGGCGGCAGCAGTGTGGGGGAGCAACGTATGTCTTCTGGCCTCTGGGTGAAGGTTTGTTTGGAGAAGGGATTGAAAGCTAGGGAGCTGACCGTACAATAAAATTATAACAAATTATAAAACATTACCACAAGTAAAATTATAATCGTCAATTATAAAATTATAACCATAAATTATTATAAAAATTATAATAAATAAAACTACAATAAAATTATAACAAATTATAAAATATTACAACAAATAAAACTATAATCGTCAATTACAAAATTATAACCATAAATTATTTTAAAAATTATAACCGTAAATTAAAAAAGTTTCACAAAATTTTAACATAAATATAGTAATACAACATTTTAAAAAAGAAAAAAAATGTTATATACCAAACTGCCTCTCAGTGAGGCAGTCTGGTATTGAGAGCTGACCGCCCCACAGTGGGGCAGTTTGGTATGGGGAGCTGACTGCACTAACATGGAGCAGTTAGGTCATTTTTGAAAATATTTCATAGTGGAGGACAAATTTGATATGGGTATTAATAAAAATTCCGGGCAGCTCAACGCTTTGATTTACAAAATATATGAAGCGACTTCTCTTCCCTCTGTTCGCGTGCGCACGTGTCGTCCGGATTGGATTTGAAGAAATTAAGACCCTTTCATCCCAAACCCCATGTTTGGTTGTGCCTAAATGGTGGAATAAGAGGTTTAGTCTTCGTTATTTCACCAAATGAGAATTAATTGAGCCGAACTAAGATGGCATAAGGCCGGCCTAAATTAAACCATTTCACATGGTGGTTTAATTTTATTACACATCATGACCTAACTCGAATGATTATAATAAAATATTATTAGTATATAATTAGTATATTATTATTAATAAGAGGAGGGATCCACTTACAACATTTACAACATCTTACAACAATTTAGTTCTGTAATTTTTGAAGTCCAAAAAGTCGATCTAAAATGTTCGACATGTAATATGTACTAAAATGTGCTTGGAGACCAAAGTTTAAATTTTTTAAATTTTTATTATTATTTATTAAGTATTTTACAAAATTATTGTTTTTTAGTGGTCCAGAATTATTTAAAAACAGCAATTTTGTAAAATACTTAATAAATAGTAAAAAAATTCAAAAAAAATGTAAAATTTGATCTTCAAGCACATTTTAATACAGATTACATGTTGAACGGTTTGGATTGACTATTTAGACTTTCAAAATTTCAAAACTAAATTGTTGTAAGATGTTATAACTTTCAAATGTTGTAAGACCCTCCTTATATTAATAATTATTTTAGTATATAATTATATAATTAATATCTTATATTGTTAATATATTAAATAATAATATTATTATATAATTAGTATCTTTTTATTAATAATTATTATTATTATATAATTATATAATTAATATCTTATATTGTTAATATATTAAAATAATATTATAATATATAATATATTATATTATATAATTAGTATCTTATTATTAATAATTAACTAACTTAGGCTTCCAAAACTTCAGTCCTCCACTAACTCTAGACCTCAACCAAATATAAATAATTTAAACCTATCAAAATTTAAATAATCAATTTAGGCCTATTCGTCCACAACTATGTTACTCTGATACGCACCCGATACGGCACCGATATGTATCCGGCTTACGTGGCGTATCCGTATCGGGTTGATACGGTCATCGATACGCTTTGACTCACCTGGATACGCCTGGACCACTGTGGACAACGCAAATACACCACGCATCACGCCAAACAAATTTTTTTTAGCTGCTGCCGTGAATCAAACTTGGGAGCTGAGGAATAACAACCATAGCCTTCTACCACTATACCACTTTAATTTTGTTGTTACAATAGAGTACTTATTATTTTAATATATATTTCGCTATAGTATTGTTTTGCAATATTTAATTCATGTATTTGTTGAATTAATAATATAATTAAAATAATAAAAAAAATATTATATATAATAGACGTATCATATCCGTGATTTTTGATAATTACCGTATCGCTATATCCGAATCGTATCCGATACGATACCCGTATCCGTATCCGTGCAACATAGGTCCACAACCAAACACCACCAAACGGAGCAAACGAGGTAAAGATTTTAACAGAGCTGTTTTGGATTCCTGCAGGACAAGTACCATATGTAGTACTGTTTTAATTTTGTAGTACTTGCGCTGCATAAAGATAAAACTTCTCTGTTAAAATCTTTACCCAGCAAACCGAAGTAAAATATCCAGTATCCAGTTTCCGCAACTGGTAAATCGACTTAACACGAAACAGCCTTATCCTCCTCCGCTCTCTCTATACAACTCTATCTCTTTGTCTTCTCCCAATCAAAGCGCCAATCTTTTGCTCCAAGTCAAGCTCAGAACTCAGCATCTATGGCGGCGGCCTTCACCAACCTAGCCCCCTCCTCCTCTCCAATTGCCGCCTCCTCTCGCAAATCGCCTCACCTCTTCCCCTCCCGAACCTCCCTCATTTTACCCAAATCGTCACCCAAAAGATCATCCCTGAGCCTCCGCCGCGCCATCACTTCCATGCTGGTTCCCATGGTCGTAGAACAAACCAACAGAGGTGAACGATCTTATGACATCTTCTCGCGCCTCTTGAAAGAGCGCATCCTCTGCATCAACGGTCCAATCGACGACAACACTTCCTCAGTTGTTGTGGCACAGCTTCTATTTTTGGAGTCAGAGAACCCAACAAAGCCGATCTACATGTACATTAACTCCCCAGGTGGCGTCGTGACAGCTGGATTGGCCATCTACGATGCGATGCAGCTTGTTAGAGCCCCGGTTACTACTCTCTGCCTTGGTCAGGCTGCTTCCATGGGATCGCTTTTGCTTGCGGCTGGTGCACCAGGTGAGAGACGGTGTTTGCCTAATGCACGGGTTATGATTCACCAGCCATCGGGGGGTGCCCAGGGGCAGGCTACAGACATCGCCATTCAAGCTAAGGAGATCTTAAAGGTTTGTTAATTTGCTTTGATATACAGTTTTATTGACCTGTATTAGTAGTTGGTTGTGTGATTGAATCCAATTGTTCCTTGTCTTGTTGGGTTTTTGGAACATCCAATAGAGGAATAAGCTATCCTGAGTGCTAATTCAGGCTTAAAATTGCCTGATAAACAGAAATCAAACAAAAACATCTCTCTTATCGGTTGCCTAATCAAGAGGATTATAATTGCTGGGAGCTAATTCTATAATAGCAATTTTATCCAAAGGATGTCAGGAATGGTGCTCTTCAAAACAGCAAATTAGTAAAATGATTTAAGGAGAATTAAATACAGAATTAGGAACCAAGTAGATATTTGTAATTAGAGGGGATTTCTGGCAAGTTGTGGTACCAAAAGGTTGTGATGCTAGATACCACCTCATACATTAATGAATCATAAAGTCTCAACTCTAATTGAAGTTCTGGAAACCTGAATATTTTTAAACTATGGCAGGTAAGGGACAGGCTTAACAAGATCTACCAAAAGCACACAGGACAGAAGCTGGATAGGATTGAACAATGCATGGAGAGGGATTTGTTCATGTCTCCTGAGGAGGCCAAGGAATTCGGCCTCATCGATGATATTATTGAACACCGTCCTGCTTCCCTCATCACTGAAGCTGTCAAGCCGTCAGATGTCATCGGTCCAGGTAGTGACAACAACAAGGGCGCTGAAGCAGCTGTTGCTGACTGATATATACACATGGTTAGGTTGTTGAGGATTAGGTGATAGGTGCTTAATCTTGTTTTCAGGAGTGTAATATCTTGGGGGCAATCTTGTGGGTGTATGCTGTTTGTATTCAAACATGATTAAACTGGATATCTGATCATAACAGAGGATCTAAGTTTCCTCTTTTTTAAAGAGAATTCAATTAATTTAAGTACTTTCTGGTGTGGCTTGCATGAATGCTCACCAATTCTGTTGTTCTATTAATTTCCTCAACTGTATTATTTTGGTCTTCCTGATACTTGCATCCAAATTTGTCTGATAGAACCTATTTTACCCCAATTTAAGGTTTCTACAGAACGTTTCATGTATATTCTGCTATAAAGTCTCTAGCATGAAAGAGGATAAGAGGTTGCATGTTTCAAAATTTAGTCTACAAAATTTCTAGAATGCTGTTATAATGGTTTAAAAGAAGTTCTTCATCTATTTTGGCTAGGGTTGTAAACGAATCAAACCAAATCAAACTTACTCCAGTTTGAGTTTGAGTTTGAATAAGATTTGAACCAAACTGGTTTAATTTGTTTCAGATTGAATTTCAATCGAACTAGTTAATTGCGGTTTTTTTTTCGAATCGAAGTCAATCGAATGGCGAACTACAAATTCACACAGAACAAAATTTACGGGGTTTTCTTTTACCTTTCATGAATTTACATTGATGGATTATGGACCAGCCCAAAATTCTCTTACCTTTTACTCCGTTGGATTGATTAAAATTACAGTATGAATGTAGTCAAATGAAATTTATTTCATTATTAATTTGTTACGCTACTGAAGCATTTTCTTATTATAAGTTACTATTATATTAACAATTTTGAGCTCTAATATAAGTTTGGCTCTTGCATTATTAAAGATTGATGGTTGAAGCCATTAGTTGCATTATTTGAGATTCGAATATAAATAGTTCGCGAATCAATTTCAACCGAATTATATCCAGTTTGAGTAAGATTCGAACCGAACTAGTTTGATTTGTTTCAGAACGAACTTCAATCGAATGAGTTAATTGTGATTTTTTTTCGAATCAAAGTCAATCGAATTACGAAATATAAATTTTTTTGGCAGCCCTAATTTTGGCTAACGGGTTAATGCCAGCATTTCTATTATTGCTAGCATATGCACTTCCAGTACGTGCATGCAAATTATTTGGACCAGTAGAATGGAGGTTTTTATATCATTGAATTTTGACAAATAGTTGATAGTTGAATGCAACGATCAACGGGTTACTGGTATAAATGATGAATCAGAAACTAAAAGGGCGCTTTAGCGGCTGTCGCTGATTGATATTTACAATAATACTACCCCTGCGCCATGAGAGTAAATCTGGGCCGTCTGTTTCAATTGTATTGAATCAGGTACCTCAGAGGTGAGGATTAGGCGATACCGTGATAGATGCTACAGGCAAACAACATCTATTTTATTTTTAAGAATTAGTACAAGTTGAAATTTAAATAATGTGACAAAATTTGTTATAAAATAGATATGGGCAACCAACTTCTATTTTATAATTCATACATAGTTGTATAAATTTTTTAGAATTTTCTATTTCATTCAAAAATACTTAAAAAAATCGTTTATAATTTCTAAGTAGGTTGATCAACAACATATATAGTTTGTCCTCTTTTGTATAAATCATATTTCAAACATTATTTAAACAATAACATTATACAATAATGGGGCTAATGGCTCTATAATAACATGCTAAAGAGTGATGTCAAAAAATATCTGAGAGTCAAAGGTGCTTAGTTTTAGCGTGGGATCTGTTCCTTTCTCTGCTATCACTCAACACTCGAGAGAAAAGCGGGGAGGAAACACCCATGTTGAAAAAGAGAGACCAGATCTATGTATTATCTCACTATTTGAGATTGAATTCGGACCGTTTGATCAGAATTCAGATCAACCCAGCTTATTATATCTGTAATGCGCAGGTTTTCTTTAAAATTCATATATTTTGAACGGACCGGATTTAACTAAAAATAATGAAGTACCTTGATATGAATTATGTTGAGAGATAGATACTGAGGTAGCGTGTTCCATTAGATTATTAGAGTATATTGAGACTTGGGGAAGAATGTAGAACTGTTGTACGCTGAACTGTCGATTTCAAAGTATCAATGACAAAATACATCTTTCTTTGTGAAATTGGATTTTCTATAAAGAGTTTTGAACAAATTTTATTCAATGCCAGATCTAAAGTGTTTGATGCAAATATATTTAAAACTTAATAAATTTAAATAGTTGAATTTACAATGTTCACACAAATTTTTACGCAAATCAAACAATTTAGACTCATTTATTTAAGACTTTCTCCAAAGTCGTTTTCACAAAAACCTGCCCTTTTCTTAAAAAAACAATATATACATTTTTTTTTTCTGTTATAAGCATAGTCACAAGATTCCTGAATTATTCGTGAATTTTTTTTTTGTGATGATGAACTGAATGCCGAATTATTCGGTTGACCGAACTTTGACTGAATTATTCCCGAATAATTCACAAATTTTACAAACTTTTCCTGAATTTCATGGATTATTCCCAAATTTTTCTCGATTTTTTCCAGAACATTTATTTTTGGTTCTTTATAGGACTGAGATCTCTGGTTCGGATAATTCCTAATCATTCCCGAATTATACCTGAATCATTTTCGAATCACGAATTTTTAACCTCGCCGAACCGAACCCAAATAATTCATTTGTCACTATGGTTATAAGCACACTCACAATATCAATGTTCCTTGTCTAATTTTCTCCCCAACATATTTATAAAAATAATTATTTTGCACGCAACAACTAAAAATTAGTACAAGGGTTTATGTTTCCTATATTTCTCCACAATTCAACAAATCCTACAAGTATCATCTAATAATTACTAAAAGGATTGTGTTAACAAAAGGATTGTTCTAATAATTGTCCCAGAAAATTTAATTTTACTCTGAACTCGTCACTGATCATATTTCTCCGTGTCAGTTCACTTCAAAAGTACAAATTATATATAAAATTTAAATTTGTACAACATTCCCACTTATCGAAATTGTATTGAGGGGTATCGGGAATTAGAAAATTACCTTGCTAAAATACCTAACTCGGTATTATCTCCATTCCATTATTAAGCACGTTGAGTGTCTGATCCGCCAACAGCTACGATTGAAAGATTAATTTTTGGATTTAATATCAGCTCTCCAATCACATAAACAATCTTCTTTTGATTAAATGCATATGTTTTATGTGTAGAAGTTTAAATTTAGTTACAAACATACTCGCCACACATACCGCCACACGATGCATTACAATTAAAATTAAATAGACTCTAAAATTTAGCGATATAATTCTTCGTTTCATTATTTATTTATTTTCTTATTTCTCTATCTCCAATTGATATTTTCTATACGACGGATCACAATACAAATCAATTTTTTGTTCACTTCCTTATTTATCTACCTCCTTATTTCTATATATATTACTGTGATAAATCTAGAATATATTTCTAATTTTGTTTTTTTTATGAAAATTTGTCATTTTGTATGATAATTTATTTTTGTTATCTTATCATATATTCCGTTGCAACGCACGGGCACGATACTAGTCTACATTTATCTACATTCATTCCAAATAATATCTGCATTTACATTATTTGCATCAACATTTCTTTTACAAATAATTAATTGTTATTGAAACCCTACTGCACGTAAGGACCGCCACGTGATATATGTAGTGGATAGGGGTGTAAACGGATATGGATATCCGTCCGGATATGCGCTCCGAATCCGCTTATTATCCGAATCCGGATTTAAATAGATACGGATATTCCGGATACGGATACGGATATTTTTTGCATAGGAAAATTTGATACAGATACGGATACGGATAATTCTTTGAAAGTATAAACGGAGCGGATATCCGCACTATCCGGATCCGAAATTTCAACTTCTCCGCTTCGTTGTAACTTGACTTTCAGCGGTTAATATTCCCTAACTCCTCTCCATTCCTATATCTTCTCCATTTCTTTACCTTTCTTTAATTTACTTTTATTTTTCTTAATTGTTTTTAATTTTTTTTTAATTTAGTATTTGTACTTAAAGTTCATATGACTCAATTATCTGACAATTATTCGTTTCGTAACCGTATTTGAATCCGTATTCGTGAATTATCCGCTCCATATTTATATCCATTTAAGACGGATTTGGTTTTGAATTTTGATATCCGTATCCGTATCCATATCCGCTCATGGAAAAACGGATACGGATTTGGTATCAGCATTATCTGCTCCGTTTACATCCCTAAGTGGATCACCACATATTTTCATATATATTTTGTTCCGGTTTTTTATTTTCCTATTAAAAATAAATTCAGACAGACTATCGACCAATCAAGAGTTACTGCAAAATCAAACAAGCCTAATTTTATCCAGCTTAATCATCTACTGAAAATTAAGAAAAGACAAAAAAAAAAAAAAAAAATACTCTTTTTAACCATAACACCAAAAAAAATTCCAGCTTAATTTACAGCGTACTTTAGTAGCACAAACAATTAAACAAAACTATCACAATCAGATTCCGACGTTGGCAACCTACTATTCTTAAATTTTTACCGACACTGAATAACTGATAGAGTTAGAGAGGAGAGATAAGCGGAAATGAAATGAGTTGTATATTCCATGATGATTTTAATTACAGAGGGGCTGCTTATATAATTAGCAGTATAGGCTGTACAAAGTATAACTAATTTTGTAACTAACTTCTAGCCTATTACAACAGCATATAGTATTATTACAATTACTCCTAACAGACACAAAAAAATATTTATATTGATAGGACTGAAATGTCAAATGTATAATATGTGACCGTTGGAGTTTGAATTCGAACTCAAATATTGACGGTCACAAAGTGAAGCTCTAACTACTGAGCTGCAACCACACATTTAGCATTTTATAAGGGAGGTTGAACCGTATAAATACTGCTAAAAATTATCATTGGTCGAGTGGACGTCTGAGCAACACAGGAGTGCACACAAAGGCATAGTGCAAAGCATTTGTATGGCCGTAGACGGCCAATGCAACTATTATTAATACAATTATCAAAATACTACGCCGCCACTGGACCCAACCCCCTCCGATGAGATCAGTGAAGCTGCATCGGTTCGTTCTCTGACATGAACTGGATCTGGTACATGCATTTCTCCTGCACCTATCAGTTCTTATTGGGTAGGGTTGAGCTGATTCTTGCTGTGGTCCAAGTTTTGTGCCAGAATAGTGGGTTCTGATACTGTTTTGAAATCTAGACAGTTTGTTGTATGTTTCTTGGGTCTCTTTGCTTTTCCCAAAATATTGGGCTTTTCTCTTTAAGGCCTACATAAACACAAAATTGTTACAAACTACATTAGATGGTTATTTTGAAACAAAATATGCTTCAGCAGCGTTCAGAAATTTCTGAATAATAGATATTTTGGAGAAAAAAACATTCAAGAATAAATCCAATAGAATGAATTTTGGCTGTCTAAGTTTTCATGAAGTATTGAGTCACTTATTTGAACCTCCTTAAATGCATTTGTCCAGATAATTTTTTTTCTTTTAAAAAAAAGGCATAAAATGCCCGTTTCATTCATCATGAAACAAGTTAATTACATAAAATACTCCAACTATCAACTTCTAAAGTCTAAACCCTATTGGTTTGTAACCTGAAGGAAAATCACATGGTCTCAGCACACACACCGGCCCACTTCATAGACAGAATAGGCAACATGCCAACAACAACTGTACCAGAATATTGGTATAGCCGCTTAAAAGTCCCATTCTCAGTATACACTCTCTACAAAAAATCAAACATATAGTACCTCTCTTAGTTTTTTGAACATGATTCTGAGAAATGAATCTCTAGAAGAAACGGTTTTGCCTTCGCACTTAAACTGAGAGCAAACACTAGATCGTGGGGGGGTACCATTCCGAGCTAATAGATCTGATTCATCCAAATCTCTCTGTTGTGCCCCGCAAAGGTGAGAAAGGCATTTCCAAAATCTTTTTCCATTTCTTTTTCTTCTATTTCCCGCTGCTCTTTTCTTAATAGAATACATTGCAAGAGAAACAAAACTACCAAGCAACGGGAGTGGGGTCTATGTTATATAATGTGGTACCTGAAAAACGGGTAAGATATTGACAGAGCTATTTTGGCTTCACACAGCACACGACCAATATAAACAAAATGAAGAAGTATATGACTGGTGTGCTCTGTGAAATCAAAATGGCTCTGTTAATATATTTACTCTGAGAAACAGTTACCTTTTCTTTTAACCTGACAGAACAAATTCCTTTACCATAAACCCAGGAACGAGGATTAGTTAATTACAAGCCATGCTTTAGTCAGGTATAATACCAATTTTGGTAACGGTTTTTCACTGAGTTTGTTCGTTCTATCTTTGGTGTATGAATACTAAACTCATGAGCTGTATTCCCCTTTAATGAAGAACAGTTAAATTATAATAAGTTTAAGATATATTTTTGTTCCTTTTCCGGTAATTATAATGCCATATACATATACCAATATAATGGTAGTGTGTTTTCTATTAATTTTTGTAAATAAAGAATGGTCGGACTACTAATTTTAAAATCACATAAATTTAAATAAGAGCTAAGCTTGTCATACCATGCTCGAGGAGATTGCTTTAATCCATAAATTGACTTATTTAACCTACACACTATGTTAGAATTGTTTTCCAATTTATGGCTGGGAGGTAGGTTCATGTATACTTCTTCTTCAAGTGTTCCTTGAAGAAAAACATTCTTGACATCCATTTGGTATAAATTTCAATTATTGTTCACCGCAATGGAAAATAAAATCCTAACGGTATTCATTTTGACCACCGGTGTAAAGATTTCATTGTAGTCAATTCCGTATGTTTGGGTATAACCTTTTACAACTAATATTGTCTTATACCGTTCTATGGTACCATTACTATTGTACTTAATTTTATAAATCCATTTACACCCCACGTGTTTTCTTAACTTTGGTAATTGTACAATTATCCAAGTTTTATTTTTTTTTCTAGAGCTTTTAGCTCTTCTTTCATGGCTTGACACCATACCGGTTTTGTGATAGCCTCTTGGTAATTATTCAGTTCCAATTCTTTTTGGATGGTAGTCAAAAAAGCAATATATAAAGGCAAAATATTTTCATATGATAGAAACTCTTCAATAGGGTATTGTACCGTATAAGTTACATAATCCCTAAATCTAGTAGATGGTTGTGTTATTCGTGAAGACTGTCTAACTTCTAAATTTTCTTCTATCTCATTATTGTTGTTATCAAGATTATTGATGCTAGTCTCTTCTCCAAGATTATCATCAACAATATGATTAATATTTTGTTCACTTTCTTGTTCCTCTATGTGAGGTATTATACGGTTATCAGATCTTGTGCTCTGATATCATGTTGATTTTGTATATTCTGAGGAGATAACCGTTGTATTGATAAGTTTAATTTTACAAGTCCTATCTCTATTTATATTACAAGAAAATGTTACCGTTTCTTTCTATTCTACTTTTGGTACCTACAAATAGTGTACCGTTTATTTTCTTTTTATAAATGGAATTTCCTATTTGATCTAATTCTAGTCCTTTGATCAATGATGAATGTCTGAGATTAATTCTATTCTATTTCTTCTATAATTTTAACAGCTTTGCTGAATTTTCATTAACTAATAACAAATTGACAACTATACAAGCATCACAAAAGGATCTGTACAGAAGAAAAAGTAGACAAACCTATAAATAAAATTAATTGAAAAGGAAAGAGCAAAGTTTCTTCAAAAGACAAGAAAAAAGAGGAGACTTTCAATTTACTTTCATTCTTTGTGCCCAAAAAAAGACCTTCAACATTTGCATTTGCCAGTCTTTAACTAAAATTTCAATTGGGATCTCCAGCTTCTGATATTTTCTTAACTGATGAATTTATGTGACTTTCATCAAATCCCGGATAAAAGAATAGAATGATGCCTTTAAGACAATCAACCAAACCAATTTGTCACTCAATTATAATCTTATAAATATCTTAGCTGCATCAATAATTTCACCAGGAGAATATTCATGTAAATGATTCATATGTTATCCAATCTAGTTTGATATATACACTAATGCACATACATTGTTAGCCAATTGCATTGCCAAATACATTGCACCGATATGCAATAATAAAACAATTAATGGCATAATTAACCAGTGCAATTCATCTTGATGGTCCTGTAACTTGCCTTGTTTTTGTAAAGAATAGAGATAGACACAAGCAAGCGTACTGCACGGCATTGGTACGACCGTAGAACATCAACACAACTATTGATGAAATGAGGATGAAGAGACCTTGGACCGGCCCCACCTGTCTGTTTTGAAGCCGATTGAGGTCAGGCTGATTTGCACGCCTTTGGGGACCTGGTCTGGTCAGTTCATTTCTCTGGCCATTTGATTCATTTCCGGAACCATGTCTGCTTGATCCACCTCTGCTACTCTGAGCTCTGACAAACTGGCTTGGAGGAACTTGAACTTGAACATAGCCTTGCTTTTGCGCATGGCACTGCGACATAACGACAAAATTGTTGTTGAACTTTTTGCTTGAAAACTAAACTGCATATCAAAAGGAATGACATGGCAACTGAAACATAACCTGTAAATTGTTGCTTGGTGTGATAGAATTAAAAGGTTCATGTTTTTCTGCGCTATGTGAAATATATAAATATATACCCTACAACAAATTTTTTAACTTGTTGATGCCAGAAACTTTTTTCTGCAAGTACTTGCTTTGTCTGTACAATTCCAGATTCAGTGTAATAAAAAAAAAGGTTTGAAATAAACCATCATACCGATGTTAGTTTTGTGAAGAACCTCTTAATTTTTCGAAGGTAAGTGAATAATCTACACGAAGGATTTGAAGAAGGAACAGTCGACTGGTTGGTGATTGCATCGTGGTCTAGCAGATCCAATCTATCTGAATCATTTTTACCAGATAAAATGCAAGAAAGACAAACACATGATTTTGATTTTATCTTCCTTGTGATTCTCGCACCGGTGGTGATTCTGGTGGCAGAGTTGATTTCATTCGAATACATCTCAGCACAATTCAGGATGAACATCTAAATTATTCTAATTTTTATATATGATTTGTAATCCTTATTGACAAGGATGTGAGAGAGGATTATATATGACTCTTCATCACGTTTCTCCACAAAAGAAAAAAGATATATTTATTTATTTTTTCCTTGACAAGGCAAGCAATATTTGAGTCTAGAAAGTAGAAACTAGAAACGATTGGATCTCACATTTTCTATGAACAATTGCTGCACACACCCCTCTAAATTTTAATTACAATACTCAACTCCTCGCTTTTTTTTTTGGCTTAAGCAAAAAAAAGGAAAATCTAAATGACCTACTTCAACGATTGCATTGTTTAACCTATTAGCTTATATAGCTTGTTTCTTATACTTTTCGACTTGAACCGAGGGAAGATCAACGTTAATGTAGTGGTTCTTAGCCACCCCATAATTTTAAATTGTTGTGAAATTATGTACAAGTTAAAGGAGGCTAGCTAGGCCACCCCTATAAATTGATTTTTTTTTTTTTTGTCCTTTAGAAATTTTATTTTTTACAAAAATATCACAATTAGTCCTCATAAAATGAAATTACGTGACATCTATTCATCTAGCCCGGGCTATCTCAATTTTCTAGTTTTGTTACTGATTTTAAAGGTTTGAATTTATGTATATTGATTTTTTTTTAAATTTATATGGTTTAGGTTCCCACATAAAATTCTAAATATATAGATGTAACTTAGTAGTTATAATTTCACTTTATGACTATGGAGACTTGAATTGAAATCTCATCTGTCATACATTATGTATTTTTATGTTTCAACCCTCTAATTTAAATTTCTCCTTGAACAATTATTTTCCTAGCTGATTTCTTTTCAAGTAAGATCAGAGGAATTCCCTTTTCTATCAGTAAAATTATATGCCAAAGGGGCTTAGATTTTTCACTGATAGTTGGGAGTAAACTCTCAAATATATATAAATATAATATACTCTATTTTGAACTATTGGCAAAAACTTCTCTACCTTTCAAGAATCAATGACTATTATTCATAATGTATACTAATATATGTACATTAAAACTGAGACATACTTTAGAATTATTCTTATTACGTTGTCTATTTTAATATCATTATTTGTAAATATTGGACTCATGTTATTTATTTATTTATTTATTATTTTGCTTGGTATTGAGTGAAAAGTTGTAAGCTTGGACAACAAGTATCAAAACCAAAAACTTTATTTTCTTCTATTATTTTTTTTTTTCATTTGTCAAATAGTAGGTAAGCAAGATTGTCCCACAATTATCTGTAAAAAAAGACATCAATTTATTAATTTCTCATATATGCATTAACTCTCACATAAGCCGTAGCTATCTAAAAATAAAGAATTAGATATCTGTTTGACCTAAGATTGGAGAAAAAGGTTTTATTAAGAAGAAAACCATGACTCTGTAATTGAGAAAATCACAAAAAAAAAAAATATTATTTGTATTGTTTATGGTCGTTTGGAATCTGTGCAGATCTCCAACTTACAAACAGAACCTAATAATCAATAATAATTTGCTCAGAGTCATTATCATTCTTGAACCTCTTGTATTAATTTATACATAAGATTGAGATTGCTTAAATAATTTGCTCATGCACCACATTATTTATTTGAAACACTGAAATTTGGTTAGTAAGTTAACTTTTGTCCATATTCTTTATTTATTTATTTTTTTAGTAAAAGTTGGAGATTAAACTATCCAACTATTTAATATTCACAAAAGATTGCTTCTTCTGGATTTCGAATATGCGATCTCACAGTAAAATATATTTGGGACGTTCTCTTTAAAATTAACAAACAAAACATACAAATTGGAAATACTATATTGGATAATTAAAATTCAAAAGTGAAATTGTACAAAAATACCCTCATCTTTTATTCTTTTTCTCTTCTCACGAAACTTGTCATTTATGGATATTTTTCCAACAATTATATTGCCTTGTACACTTTTATTTTCTATTTTTATTTCTTTTCTTTCTAACAGCTATATACCTTGTATATCCAACTATCCATTATATATGGATCTTAGATGTATTATAATATTTATGAGGATAATAATCAATAATATTTCTTCTTGAAATTCCATCTCAAATTCTAATAGTTTTTGTCATTTTCATCCAAATACAAGACCCCTCAAAGAATAATATAGGCTGGGGATTTTCTCTGCAGTCTTAAATGTTTTCTATGATGCATATAAGCCCCTGAAAATTTAAAAATAAACATTCCAGTACACATTTAAAAAAGCTTGATGACATCCAACTAATTTTGACCTGATTGGAATAAGAGCATTTGCATTGGAAATTCATTTTTATTTCAAAGTAATATGACACTTCCTATTCTACTTTTTAAGATGTGGCGTAGTTTCTAATTTAGAAAGTTCTTTTTTTTAAAAAAAATTGCTTTCTAATTGTTTCTACTGGCTTTTGTTCTCACCACTCTCTCTTCCGTTAGTAATAATTAATTGCTTAAGTGACCGTCAAAAGCAATTAAAAGTCAATTGCATGAGTATAGAGATTTAAAAAGTTCTCAGTTTCAAAATGTAATTAATTGCTTAGGCCGGGAATGCGTATCAAAAGTTCTCAGTTTTAAAGAATGAAGGATGTCATCGCACAGGTCATTTTAGTTTTGTCTTATGCGTTGCATCCTGTTTGCAAATCAGACGACATTGTACAACGGATTTATGGGGATTCCCTTACAAGCGTTACCTATTGTATCACATTTTGAATAATTAAATTATACAATTTGCTTTTATTTAACCAAGAAATGGAGCCAAGTTCATTCTTGACCAAGTCTCACTGGATCTAAGATAATTTAACGGCTGTGATTGATCTACAAATTGCAAGAATATGACTGAAGAAACATATATTTAACATGACAGCGAATGTGCCCAGAACATTACAAACATATGTGCGTTTTATTTGTACATTAATTAGAAATGAAAGCAGTTCAAAATTTTGAATAAAGACAAATTTAGAATTGAATTTTCCTCCTTTATTTATTAGCATGATACAATTGTCAGTTTCTACCACTTATAAGCATTGCTGAGAAAGCAATCAGTGTACATTAATTTTAATGTACCTACGCAGTAATAACATAAAACAAACAAATCACTCTAAGAGTCACCATACTGCTACCTAATATCCACATAATCCCTAATTATTCATATCCTTATTTCCATTGAGAATTACTAATTCTAATTCACAACATCTTCATTTATCTTGAAGGAGATCCCAAGTTACTAGCGGGTTTTTTCTTGTCCCGTTCGAGGAATCCTCGTAACACCACCATCTTTTTATGCATTTCTGAATTCAAATCAATCTCTTTACTTCCCTTCTTCATTTGATCCATATTCTCTGTCTCTGACTTGAATCTTGAAACTATGTAAAAGTAAATGCACATACAGAATACAGCAAAACCCCGACCGAACAGTAGCAGCAAGATAATTGCAACAGTAATTATAGGTAGAATTTTAGAAGAGCCGATTTTTCCTGTTGGTTCTCTGTCAGGATCCTCCTTTTCTCTAGGAAAAATTTCTGGCATGGAATGACAGCTTAACTCGGGTGAGTTGCAGTTACTGGTAGGGCGCTGTGTTTGGATCTGAACTGGGTTGAGGGCCCTGCATAGAGGCGCCGATTTGGAAAGGAAATCACTCCTTGAGGCAATGTTCTGTACTGGTAATTCTGCAATGTCACTCGTGGTTTTGTCTGCTGAGATTGATTTTTGTTGCTTTTGCTTTTGCTTTTTATTTTGATCGGGACACTCTGCTGGTTTGCTCTGGTCTTTACAGTTATTCACCTGTTAAGAAAAAAAATGTAAATTTGGGTTATTCAAGGGCTACAATGACATATAGTTGTCAGCAATAATGAAATTAAGAACTAATTCTGTACTATGCAGAACAACAAGGAATTAGGCTATTGATTTTCTATAACAACAAGCAATAATGAGCAAATATATTTTTCATCAACTTAAAGGAAATAAAACTAATTACAATTTTTTCTTATTTAAAACCTGCTGTGATCTTACAAAACTTTGAATTAATTTACAAATATTATAGTACAACAGCATACTTTGAACTATTCTTCATATGTGGCTTTGAATTTTTTGTAGTCAAATAATCCTTATTGTGAAAAATTAATATAATTTGTATTGAGACTACCAAAGGTTTTCAAGAGATATTAACAATAAAGATAAAAAAAATGTAGATAAGTAGAAAAGAAAATTAAAAATGTAATTGGGTACAACAAAAACTAAGTAGATAAGATAGCCATGTACAAAATTAATGATCCTATACCCTACACAAATGTCAGAATAGGCACCATGACACGATTGAATATCTACAGGATCTTTAGATGAAGAAAAAAATATTATTTGGGCAATCAAATATGTTGATATCGGCAACAACATGAAGAGGCAATTGGTATTACCTTATATGCCGCTACTGCCTAATTGATAGAGATTGTAATTAGATTTGTTAGGGTGAATATTACTTTCTATATCTTGTATGACTTTCTATGTTCTGAAATAGAGGATATATGAAGGTGTGCTGCTCATGAATGAGATCATCTAAAAAATACTTTGTAATATTTTTTCTGAAGGTAATAAAATAAAGAGAGGGAAGGGAGCTTCATCAGCGTACTTGTATTTGTGTTCTATCTTATATAATTCTAATATTTTTGTCAACAAAATTGCTCTACTGTATTTTATTATGTACAGCCTACAGGCTTTCAAAGATACAAAAACACAATTCTGTTTATAGACTGGCAAACTGAAAACCAAAGTTATACCGGTAAGCAAACAAATGATATATATTTTATGTTCACAAATTAGATAACAGAGAGGCTCCTGATAATAATATTTCATAAAAGCAGCAGCACAACTCAATTATTACGTGATTATTTGGAAAATAAATTAATTAAATATATTCATGTTGTGTCACGCATATAAATTAAAATACCGTTATCAGACGCAGCATTACCAGTTTAGCACTCAATCTCAATGGATAATAGAAAGACAGTACTAACCTATTTCAAACACAGTGCTGTGCAAAACAAAAACAAAAAAATACACAGAAAACACCCTTTCTCCCTCCAATAAACTTCGAAAATATAGAATATTGGACGAGATCTATTATCGTATTTGTGTTTTGTGAATTAATTAATATAAGACCATTGATGATAGATAAATTAATGTATGAAAAGCAAATGAACTAGCAACAAACAGTGATATTTCTAATTCACAATAAAGGAAATACTAAACAGGAAAGAAAAACAAACAACTAACCTTTTCTCTATCAGAATTGCGCTTTTTCATCTCACAATCCATTGCATTTCCTGCAATCTCGATTGGTACTGTTTTCTTCTTCCTTGCAAATCTTGACCAAGCCCTCTTCCGTACCGGTTTTCTTTGGAATTCCTTATTAGCGACATCCAATTCATACACAGTTGAATCACCAAAGCATGAAAAAACACCGCCCCAACATAGCTTCGTCTTCTTCTTCCCAATATCCTTTTCAAGCACAGTCATCTTTTCGTTGTCACCCCTTTTGGAGATTAACATGGAAGGAAAGAGAAGGAGAAAAAGAAGGTCGCTTTTATAACAGTTAACGATGGAATAAAATAAATAAAAGCAAAAGAAAGAGTCGTCGGAGGAATTAAGTTCAATTGGCAACATGAAAGCGAAAGAAAAATCAAAAGAAAAGTAAATAGAGAGATTGGAGAGGTAGTCAAACAAGTACCTTCGGTGAAATTCTCACGTGAGTATGTAATGGAGAGGTGCTAGTGAGCGTGATCGCAACACACTGGCGGTTAAAGCGACGTGGTAGTTATTTCGTATTATTTCCTTTTTTAGTTCATTTATTGTAAAGCGAGGGGATGGCGCGAGTTCTCTCCAATTGTACGGATTCGATCCAGGCAGATCACGGCCGTTAAAACTTCGGATCAGATGTATCTGTACTAATCAAAAGATCAGAAACAATCGAATCGTACGGTTAGGGATTGATGATCTAAATTTGGCACGACAGAATTGGAGAAGACCCGACGCCGTAGTTAATAAAACAGTCGCGTCTTCTGAAGGATAGAGATTTTTAAGGAGCTGAGATTCTCTGCTCTCTATTCCATGTAAGAACTAATGTAACAAGTCACTGAAACCACTGCCATGTAGGAAATTATGTAACGGGTTCGGATATATATGAAGACTTGTTACAAGTTAATTTTCGAAATGGTGTCTATCTCCTTCGTTCATTGGTCACTGGTCAGAGTTGAATCATGATTGGAATGGCGTATTAAGATATGTATACCGGCTTAGATATCTCCGATAATTTAGTTCCCATTTCATCCATAATAATTGTGCAATTTATAGAAAGGTCCTTTTATCAGTGGAAAGATAGGTGCTGCCCCCAGCGCCAAGAAATATTTTCCCATATTTTATTGAAATGGACTGGACTAAGTCCGAGTAAAAGTTACATGGTATTAACCAAAAAATATTGATGACTTGCGACACAAACTAATATTTCTTGCTAGTCCAAACTGAGGGAAATTATTAAATCCAACATGAATGAGACTTACGTAGTCCAAACTAATATTTCTTGCTAGTCCCATATTTTCATTGGATGATCTCACACTCCGACTTAACCTTAATGGAAAAAAAAATCTATCTTGGCATAATATACACTTAAATTAAACTTTTTAAAATTCATTAATAATTATTATAGGTTAGTTGACCTAATAGAAAAGGTATCTTTTGTAATTGTAACAATGACGGAATCAAAAAAATGTATCTGTTGTGTCAATTAAGAAAAAATTTAAAGAAAATTTTAAACCAAAATTTCAATAATTTTAAGAGTAATTTTAAAAATCCAGTACAGTAAATTAACCCGTTGGGCTTCATTAGGCTTCGCCACTCATTGACAGGTGCTACATCTTTACATAAAGTTAAGCAATAATTGATGGAAGGACTAAAGTGAAAGAAGTGCTATAGTTCATCCAGTTCATTGAATCAAAATAGCATTTGAAAACATAATTGAATTAAGTGCAAATTGGATTGGAACAATAACGGAAATATCTCAATTTAGATTATGTTTCAATTAGACAGTTAGCACCTCTTTCAAGTAAGCCGGTTTATTTGATGATATAAACAACCAAAAGGCATACACCTACAATTAATTGTTTAATCTAAAAGTAGTGATTTTTTATCTATTTAAAAAATAGTAAACAATTATAAAAAATGTCATATTTGATGTCCAACTCATATAAAAAATATGTTTAATGATTTAAATCGATTGTTTAAACTTTAAAATAACATATATTCATAGTACATATTTTTTAAACATATATATTCATAGTACATATTGATATGTTAGATGCATATTACCATAGCCTCACTCCAATTATATAACCTAACAATACGAAGCAAGTAATATGTTTTCTGATCCCTATCCGACTCAGAGCATCTACATCCCTGGTATTATTATAGTTTCTAATCTGATGTGGCAGTTTATAATTCAGTTTCAGAGATGTGAGAGAGTTTCTTATTTAGAAAAAGTTTCTTATTAAGAAATTGTTTATAAACTCCATGTTGGCCAAATTATTGGCTCAAATTATTTTTCTTTTTTAATTTAATTTGTTACTGACATGGCTTAATAGAAACTCTAAAATTAATTTCAGGAATGTAAGAGTTTGAAACTTTAAAGACCTTAATTTCTAAAAAATAGTTAACAGTTATTTAGAAACTTATTTGAGTTGCTGGGATGTAGATGCTCTCAAGTCTCCATCCACTGTGTCCATGATTGCTGATTAACTATTTCAGGCTTTTCTCAGCATTTTATTTTCGGATAATTTTCGAAGAATTCTACTAATAGCCATTTTTATTATGTGTTCAAATTTGTTAATTTTAGACAGTTAAATGACTTGACCTCTAACTCACTTCTAAAAAAACGTTTTCACCATAATATAAATATACATGATTGTTGCGCTGCATAAAGTCAAATCAGCTCTGTCACCCACTGCAATATCTGTATCCATTGTACTCTGAATTTGGATCACTGATCGAGGTACCTGACTCAAGCAAATTAGAAACGGACGGCCCAAGATCATTCTTTTAACTTAGCACGAATCTCAAAGCACAAATAATACTGGCCCTGTGCTATCTCCGAATAGGCACCGTTTTGATTTAATCTTATACTCTCTTATTCAGAGACTCCGTCAATATCTTATATTGTTTCAGTCAAACTAACTCTGTCAATATTTTTATCCACTGTACACTTATACGGAGAATAGTCACGGCCTGATGCTATGAGACTTTTTCACAAAATCAAAGTTTATCTGTATTAAATTTGCTATTAGTAACGACATGATCTCTATCTCCCAATCAAAACAGAATGTTAAATAAAATAGGCTGAAGTAATCAACACGCTATATTCAATTTATTTCAAAATATTGATAAAATTTTATTATAAAAAAGTGGAACTTCTTTGTCACTCAAGGGAATGCTATAAAATAA
This sequence comes from Carex kokanica, assembly GCA_025461125.1. Classification (NCBI taxonomy): domain Eukaryota; kingdom Viridiplantae; phylum Streptophyta; class Magnoliopsida; order Poales; family Cyperaceae; genus Carex; species Carex kokanica. The sequence goes on along the minus strand of JAJGRX010001360.1, from coordinate 649,643 downwards.
GAAGAAGATTATGAATTAAAAAAGAAATCTCTTCTGGAAAATGAGGTAACAGTATAGATCATCAAGTTAGGTCAGGTGTGGCCATGGGCCGTGTAATTACAGCCCCCAGGTCCCAACCACCGGATTCTGATCCAATAGCATGTACAGCGCCAGGGCAGAGCCCTGGTCTCCAAGAAATTTCAAAATATGTTTTTTTTTTTCCGAAATTACTTTTACCAAAATATATTGTATTTAAAATAATTACACAATTTTACCCTATCTTGAAAATTTTGTCCCACTTTCTCCTATTTTCTGGCTCCGTCCTGTATAAAGCAGTTTTCCAAACCACCTTCGCCTCTCCAAAAAAAAGTAATATATAAATAAATAAGAGCATTTACATTTCTGGTACTATGAGAGTTTCTAATCTGATGTGGTAATTTCTAATCAAGTTTTAGGAATGTGGAAGAGTTTCTTATTTAGAAACTATGCTTTGGATTTTTTTTAAAAACCATAATTAAAAAAATTAAAATTAGCAAACCAACATGATTGCTTGGCTATTTCGAAAAACCATAAGAACCGAACAGCCTATTCGGTCCCCAAAATTTTTTTTTCCTGGGACCGAATAGGGATTTCGGTCCCCCCCCCCAATTTCACATTTTTTTGGCAGAGCCGCCACAGAAAATCGAAATGGGATGGGGAACCGAATTGGGATTTCGGTCCCCATTTTTTTTTTTTTTTTTTTTTTTTTTAGAGACAAATAGCTAAAATAATGAAATATAATACTAAAAAATTGAATTTTTTTTCCTTTGTCAAATTATTTTTTTGATAGCATATTTATACTAAAATACGCTAAATTACTTCAAATTATGTTAATTTATGTTGATTTACACTAAATTATTTGAAATTACAATAATTATGTAGAATTATGATAAAATACGGTAAATTACGTTAAATTACGTATGAATAGGGCCGATTTTGTGTCATATTTCATAAATCATAAAAAATAGTAAAAAAATTTCAAAAAATTTCAAAAAATTGGTATTCTACAAGTTCATTATATAACTAATTTACTGAGCTACGTAGATTGGAGAATAGAAATGAAAATCTTAATCGGAAACTTCAACTGAAGTTTTGAGGCTCTTCTCTTTGTTTTTTGGCGATTCTGAATTTGGAAAACTAGCAAAGCAAGTCCGGACGCATGCGCATTTTCACAAGCTTTCCGAAAAGTGGTCATTTGCTGAAATCGGACACTCGAGCGCCGTTTTATGGCCGTTTAAAGTTTCGTCGTCGTTTTTTCGCCTTTTCAGTGAAGATATCATCTCTATTCATAAGTAATTTAGCGTAATTTTCCGTATTTTAGCATAATTCTACATAATTATTGTAATTTCAAGAATTTAGTGTAATTCATTATAATTATTGTAATTATAATTATTGTAATTTAGTGTAATTCTACATAATTATTTTAGTATAACTATGCTAATTGTAATAAAAAAGGTAATCTAACAAATATTAAAAAAAAATTCGATTTTTTAGTATATTTCAGCATTTTACCTATTTGTCTCTCTTAAAAAAAAATTAACATAATTTCAAGTAATTTAGCGTATTTTCATATAAATATGATATAAAAAATGTAATTCGACAAAGGGAAAAAAATTCGATTTTTTTAGTTTTATATTTTATCATTTTGTCTCTAAAAAAAAAAAATTCGATTTTTTGTCTCTAAAAAAAAAAAAAAAAAAAAAAAATTGGGGACCGAAATGCCAATTCGGTCCCCACTGAAAATACCTTGGACCGAATTGGGATCTTGGTTCCAGGGTGCTACACGGAAGGCCGCACAGTTTTTTTCGAAAAAACTGTGAAATGGGGGGGACCAAAATGCCAATTCGGTCCCATGGGAAAAAAATTTTGGGGACCGAATAGGCTGTTCGATTCTTATGGTTTTTCGAAATAGCCAGGCAATCATGTTGGTTTGCTAATTTTAATTTTTTTAATTATGGTTTTTAAAAAAAATCCGTTTTCCAAACCACCTTCGCCTCTCCAAAAAAAAGTAATATATAAATAAATAAGAGCATCTACATTCCTGGTACTATGAGAGTTTCTAATCTGATGTGGTAATTTCTAATCAAGTTTTAGGAATGTGAAAGAGTTTCTTATTTGGAAACTATGCAGGAAAGTTTCTTATTAAGAAACTGTTTATAAACTCCATGTTAGCTAAATAATTTGCTGAAATTATTTCTCCTTTTTAATTTATTACTGACGTGGCTTAATAGAAACTCTAAAATTAATTTCAGGAGTGTAAGAGTTAGAAACTTTAGATACCTCAATTTCTAAAAAGTGGTTAACAGTTATTTAGAAACTCATTTGAGTTGCTGGGATGTAGAAGCTCTAATAATCTTTACAGTACGTAACTGCCACAACATCTAAATTCTTTTCTGTATTCTAGTGAGATACTAATAGAAATCAAATTACCTTTTTGAAATACACTGAGCCTCAGTTATATACTGTAAAACAAATTCAAATGATTTCAAGTATAGATTCTTAGCTCTTCCAATAAGCATCCCATGAAGAAATAGAGAAAAATGAAACAGAGAGGTTAGTTAGTACCGAGTTCATACACTTTGCAATATTCAAGTAAGTTTTCGTTACATCATAGACTCGGAACAAGCAACTTCTCTTTTTGCAATTCTAATGTCTCCCAAAAGAAAAGGTCAAAATTTGAGTTAAAGTTAATAACATTATAAGGCTTCAACTGGACCGGCCAGACGGTAAAGGCTGGCCAGCGAGGAAATGTAAAACCAAGGACAGAGATCGATCAGGCGCAAATGCCGGCACCTGGTGGCCGGCCCCACGAACAGTTACCAGTGTCAGGCCTTCTTCATACTCCACAACCCATCCTGCCACTTGTTCCTTGTAATACCATGCTCTCCATCCGCCCCAGTCTCTAGCTTTCTCTCTCTTCTCTCTTGGTTTCAGTTTCATGGCATTGATGCTGTATCTAGTAGAGGTTACAGGCACACGGCCATCTGTGTCCCCGCTACATTTTCAAAAATATTTGTCATAATTTAGCTGTGAATATGAAGCATTTGGTGTTCAATTTTCTGGGGGTAAGAATTGTTTTGCCCGCTTGTTGGGCATCATGACCAGTTATTTTGTACAGTACACAAAAATCTGTATTTTTTGGAAAAATTGTATGAATGTATATATAAAAAATAAAGAATGTAATACTAAGAACCTCCTTTTTGTCATACCGAAAATGCAGGAGTTTACCTGTAGACCCAGATGCGTAGACCGGCATTCATGAGTTTCTTTAGTATTGGAAGTACACTTGGAGGGGAATCATTCCACTTGCGTATCACCTCACTGTACACAAAAAAAAAAAAAACCTTTAGTTAAAATATTATTCTTCATACTTGATGCTGATATTAATGTTTTCAGAGACAGCAGTGCAGCAAAATTTGCATGTGGTAAATTATGACTTGTATTCAATTTCTAGCATGTTGATAGCAGACTAAGTTACACAAAAAACAGAGTAAAATACAGAAGGGCACATTGCTGAACTTCATAACTGCACATAGCACCAAGAGCATCTAACACACTACATTTATGTCAAGGCAGATGGCCAATGAAGAATAACTATCAGTGACAGGTGACAGAAATGGGTAACAGAAATTTACTGTATCAGAAAATTAAAGACTCATTTAATGCAAGAGAGGGACCTGCAGAGGGAGTAAGGGTATGAGATGTGGGTCCCATTTGCATGCAATGCTCGTTGCACATCAGGTCGGTTGAAGTAAATCGTAGCATATTCCTCTGTGCATGGGTCATATCCAGCAGGTTGACTCCGCATCTTCTGGTGCCAGAATCCCTGTTTCACGAAAAAAAATATACTTATTTATTGTTTTTTGCTCAATTAAGTTTTTTTTTTAAGGTTTATTGCTCTATTAAGTTTACTGTTTCTATATAGTACAATCAATGTTTCAAAATTCTAACTTTTCTAACAGGTACTTGGAGTATTTGAATGATCGGGTTTACAGGTTCTTTTTTTTTTTTGAAGGTTGGCTGAAAGCCAACAATTATATTAAGTAAGAAAAAAGTTTATTTACAAGGGGTTTACAGGTTCTTACTTCTTAGGTAGCAGCAACACTGCGAAAGTATAACTATTTGGAATATGGAGTTTTAACCATCCAATATTTTACTCTTTTTATTGGTTTAATTAAACAGATAAAGTAGGTTTTAACCTACTTAGTACTTTCTAAAAAAAAATTATCGTCTAATATCTTATCCTCTTTGACAACTGAGCAAAATTGTTTTAGCATGTTCCATTTTTAAAAGAGAAAACAAACAAAGAAATCAAACCATAAATATATGCATGAAGAAAATATGTTCAGTTTTCATACATGCTGTGATAGCAACTGAGGAGCCCTGATGAGATGAGAAGAGCGATGGGACCCACGAGAAGAGAGAGAGGAGAGGCAGATGGGAGTGTAGATGCTGTAGATGTCGATATCATCGAAGGCCGAGAGAAATGCCTTGACAGCAGGGGAGCATCCCTTGCTTGGCTTACCCCCTTCTTCTTGCTCCTTAAAGGAATCACATTCCTTTCGCACTGCTGAGTAAAGCTCGTCAGAGATTATTGCATGGCTCCATGCGTATTCTAGCATCCCCAGCTGGTCGGTCTGATCATGTAGCACTGCATTTCCTATCTACATAAATATGGATGTTTAAGTAAAAAGGTGTTAATTTGTTGCACACTTACCCTTATATGAAAGGAAATTAGTAATATAAGAAACATATAAAAAATAACTAGAAAGTTCTTTATATTTATTTTTATGTAGGATGGTCTAAGCATGCATGCTTATGTGTTGTTATACGAACACAATTGGTGACATGAGATGCCATGTCAGCAAGGACCAATTTTGTCTCACTAGAGAATTCATCTGCGTAATTGGTACTAATAAAAGCAAAATTAGTTGGTTAAAGCGATAAATTGGTAAAGAATAAAAGGCCACAAGGAATCATTAAAAGCGTACATTATCTCTGACACTCTACCATAATACCTCTGGAATCTTTTATCCAGTGCCTCTGTTAATTTCTTTTTCCTTTTCCTTTCTTTGCTTTATCTCTCTACTTTCCATAATATGTAAAAAAGCTTCAATTACCGTTAACAATGCAAGGTGCACCATGCATATGTCAGAACGGGTTCCACATGATAGGTACTTAAAAGTCAATTAATAATTAGATTATGATAACATACCATGAAACCTTTGAAATTAATGTGTGTCTCCTTGGTTGATCCCTTGTTTCTTTCATAGATAAGCTCTGCAAGCTGGGGCACATAGTGACCTATTATATTATATTTCAGAAAGTTGTTGTCAGTGCAAGTATACAATCATTAAAACATTTGGTTTAAGAAGTACAAAACACCGTTTTATTATAATATATTTGTGGGCTATGGCGATCACATGATCTAGCAAAGAACATGTGGTCCTTCATTAAACAAAAAGAGAGAGAGAGAAAGAAAGGAATAAATAGAAACGAGATCTGGTCCAAAAAAGAAATTATTTAAACCAAAGAAAAAGAAGAGAAAAGAAAAAGGAAGGCTTAAAAAGAAGGATGTGAGGGTCTGTACCAGCATAGCTTTCTCCTGTTATATAGAAGTCATGTAACTTGAACTGTGGGAATTTAGTAAACCAGTTTAGGAGAAAATTGTACGAATCATGCGCAGTTTGTTTGTCTCCGAGCTCGCTTAAATCACTTGTTCGGTTTGTATAAGAAAATCCCACTCCTACTGGAGCTTCCAGGAATAGCAGATTTGCCACTACAGTTGATCACAAAAATAATTGAGAGACTTTTAAGAATCAATCTTTCTTTGTGTGTATGATTCTTGCGCACTTGATCCGCACGAATCTTAAAGTTAGCGTGAATCCTGAAGTGTATTGGACGGCTCTGACCGGCCATCAGACCAGCCCGGTTCCTTCTTTATATTGCTTAGTTTAAGTTTGTTTATAGAATAATTAAGAATGTAAGAGAGAAAAAAAAAATGCTTGCCTTTATTCCATGAGTAGGCATTGTGTGTGAGATTGGGCCCACTGCTCCGAGCCAAAAATGGGCCCAACTCCTGAGCAGCCCCATAACCAATAGAAGAGCATCCTGGCCCTGAAAATATCATTAATTCCACCGAATCAGGATTCCAAGCTCAGCATTCAACAAAACATGAACATGTAGGGAAATTTCAACAAAATTCAACCTTTTTTTTAATTTATCAAACGGCTGATATTACTGGCCTCTCATTAGATCACAGTGCTAAATAATAAAAATTCTGTCATAAATTAAATTTTACATAGCAAATTCACAATCTGAATAATTAAATTCTTTAGGTCCTATTTATAAGTCGTTCATTTTTAAAATATAAGAACTGAGGTCCAAATTCATTGCCTGGTTTCAGTATACAAAGTGCGCCTACATATTATACATCAAGTCATTTCTACTAGGAGCCTACTAATAAACAAATAACAACTCCATAGTGCAATTCGACAGAACAAAAGCATAAGATCTATGCAGGAATTAAAAATGTGCATAGGTGCGCATTTCCAAATGATTAGATAAGTATAAGATTATAAGCCATTTTATGTCAACCTCATTGCCACAAATGATCCAAGGCACGTGACAACTATAAAACAACAAAAAAGATGATCCAAGGCAGCAGTGTCTACATGCACTGTGTCACGCTCTGCTGTCGGTAATTTTTTTAATATTTTGTAATTTTTCTTTTATAAATCCCTGAGTAGGATCTGGAGTCTATTAACTTGTCTGGATAAGGAACTGATTGGCATTCGTGCCCAAATCTATTTCCCTTATTTTATTTTCAATTTTAAATTTCTTATGTATGCTTTGCTGTTCCTAGATTCTAGCTAGGTTATTTTAAAAATTCGCTAGGTATTTGGCTATGCCCCCTTAATTCAGGGAAAATTTTGGCATTACATACTTTTTTATATGATACTTTGATAGTATTATCCACTAATTTTTCTTTTATGAACATAGTTTTAAAATCTATTTAGACTGATTTTAAATAACAAATTCAACTATTAAAATAAATTTACTTCACAATTGATATATTTACATGCAAAATTTATAAATTCATTTAATATATAACTGCTTTGACTATTGTTATCCTGAAATTGCAAGTGATTTTACACTAAAATCATAGTAACAATAATCCTACTCGCTCTATTGGAATATTATATTAAGAGTAAGGCTATGATACATTGCAATGTGCGGATCGGTTCGTGCCATTGAATTTATATATTTGTTTTCAAAGTTCAAATAATTAATCCGAACCGTTCAACATTATTATCTATGAAAATATACTTGGAGATCAAATTTTTATATTTTATGAATTTTTGTTACTATTTTTTTATGTAGGTAGAAAATCATTACTTTCGGATGGTCCAAAAATTTTAGATCAAATGAATTGTCTAAAAAAATAGTAGACATATTTCAAAAATATAAAATTTAATTTTCAATTATATTTTCATATGATAATAATATTGAAATGTTCGGATTAATTATTTGAACTTTAAAAACAGAGATATGAATTCAATGCACGGAGCGATCCATGCGTTGCAATGTACCATAGCCTCACTCTTAAATTAATGTATGTCAAGGAAATTAAAAATACAAATGCACGAGAATATATAATGACAAAGTTTATACCACTTCTACCCATAAATGAAAATAATGACAAAAGAGTGAATGGACCAGAAAAGAGAAACAACGGCTTCAAAAAAGAAAAAGCATCATATATCAAAAGGAATAAATTTATTAAAGACGGAGTTATATTAATTTCACGCAGTCGTACGATTAATAGATTAATAGAGACAAAATGGAAAAAAAAAAAATGTATAATTAATATGTTGTATGAAGTTAAAATAATTATGTAAATATCTACAAAGAAGTCATAGACTCATAGTACAGGTAACAAAACCGTTTATTTTAGCTTACATCATAACTTAAGGATGCTTGTTTGAAATCACAAAAATTTTGAATCAGTTCTATGTGTAATCAAAATTATATTCACTGTTAGACTTGACTCCATGAAACACACGTGGTGGGGTTTTTAACACTTTTGGAAGCAGAAGCTTCAAAATTATGTTCCTGTCAGAACTCTGTGCTTTTTTTGTGACATGCAACATGGGATGTTACATCAATTTATTCAATTATATTTGTTTTCAAGTACACCAAGGACCTGCATAGGTAATTTTATAAAAAGATTTCACAAGAGGGTGAATAATGTACAACGCGTGTAAAATCGTAGTATCCTGTATACTGTTTGATAAATCTCTAAACACTCGCTCTGCTATCCTATATACTGTTTGATAACTATTCTGGAAGATGCGCATTAATTATCCGCCAACAGTTTATAGATTTTTTTTTGTATTAAAACAATTATTACCAGTGTATAGATGTTTTTTCTTTGTTGAAATTCCTTTCCGAGTATATGCAAAAGTCAAAAGTCAGTAGCTCCCAGTCAACCGTACTGATCATAAATTGTATTGGTTGTCTTGAACAGTGTGAGAAGTAAAAATAAAATAAAATAAAAAGTTTGAAAAAGGAAAGAATTGTACAATTTAAAATTTATATATCAAAAATATATGTTAGCTAGAGATTAATTATTTTCCAAAGTAGAATGCCAAAATGTGCTTCTCTATACTTGACAACTATGCATGAATCAAATGACAAGTAACAACTCAGTTTTAGGCTTTTAGCATAAAACAAAAATGAGTGAGGCTATGGTGCTATGCATAGCACCAATGGCTAGTGTACTACGGCTCAATATGGTACTTTTTAAAATCCTAACGGTCGATCCGACCGTTCAATGTGATATCCATATGAATATGTACTTGCAAACTAAATTTTATATTTTTTTGAATTTTTTTACTATTTTTTTAGATAGGTAGAAAAATCAGTGTTTTTTGAAAATTCTGGACCATCAAAATTTTACCTATCTAAAAAAATAGTAAAAAAATTCGAAAAAATATAAAATTTAGTTTGCAAGTACATATTCATATGGTTATCACATTGAACGGTCGGATCGACCATTAGAATTTTAAAAAGTACCATATTGAGCCGTAGTACACTTGTCATCCGTGCTATGCATAGCACCATAGCCTCACTCAACAAAAATTGTTAAACTACAGTATGTTCCCTTTAGCTTCTGATCTTTTTGAAGCAATAATGGCGCATAATGACCTCCTCTCTGTGGTCCAAACAGATCCAGATTTTCCCACATTTCTAAACTACATCAACTTCTCCTAATCATTGACAGATTTTAACTAGAAACAATGTGTAATTATTCACTAACCTCCATTGAGCCAGAGCACCAGGGGCTTCTTCTCCGGTTCTCTCTCCGCCTCAAAGAACCAATAGAACAGCGCCCTCTGACTTGTGGGACCCACACTCACGTACCCGGCGTAATGCTTGAAACTGACATCTGGTTGCCCGGGCAGCCCTTTCACAAGATCCGCCACGGATCCTTCATGGACCCTCACCATGGCCAGGAGCACCATACACCAGAGCAATGGCGCCATTTCTGATCGCCCCCTGCTCTCTCTCTCTCTCTTTCTCTCTCTCTCTCTCTCTCTCTCTCTCTCTCTCAGGTGCGAGTGAACTTGTAGTTAGTATGAATTGCCCTGTTTTATAAAAGAGGGGCTGGGAACTGTCGAACAGAGAGAAGGGATGGGAAAAGGTTCCCGGATCTCCTAAAGTAACTCAAAGTTTTAGTTTGGATATGGACCAATCCGGTCCAAGGTAAAATTCATGAGGTCATTTTAATTCGTGTAGATTCTGATCAGACGGTTAGGATCTAAATTCAAAGTTTGAGTTACTTTATAAATCCAAATTCTCGGAGAAGGGGGAGGGGTAATTATTTGAGAGGAGTGGCGGTTAAAGCTGGTTAGGTTTTTGATGGCGCGTGCGGGAGGAATGATCACGTGCTTGGTAAAAATGCCTTTTGACTGCGGGGAGTTTATCCCTGGTGAAGGCAAACTGCGCAACCTTTTGCCTGAATGCAAAAGGAACGAATCCAAGTCTGTTATATCCCCTCTCTCTCTTTTCTAGAGTTTAACTGATATAATACGGATCGGGTGGAGGTATTTTTATATCCGTACCCGTTATGATAACAAAAAAAATATATATATTCTTACATGTCTTTTCGAATACGGTATGTAGGGGTGAAGTCAGATTTTCAAACTATAGGAATCAAATATAAATGAAGGTCAAGCATACAAAATTGTTATATTGCGAATGGAGATCAATTTGATAGTTTTATAACATTTTTGACTAAATTATATAGAAATTTATCAATAAATATAAAAAATTGAAGATAAATGGGGTCAATTTTTTTTTAAATAAATGGGGATCAATTAACCCCCATTTAGATTGAGTGCCTCCGTCTCTGACAGTACGGGTCGGGTAAACGAATGTGCCATTGACATAACGATTTGTGCTTTCGATAAAATATTTTTCAGAACAAGGAAAATAATAATAAGAAATACCACTAATTTGTATTATGAAAATTTAATAAAATACAAAATTTTATTGTATCATGTAATATCTTCGTATAAATATATATATAATTTTATTTTTAAAAATAATCTCATAGGATAATGGGTAATATAATAAAAAAAATCATTACTCTTATTCATACCTAATAAGCTAATGAAAAAAATCTTTACTCTCACTCATCTTTTCGGATACGATACAGGGCACATAAACGAATAAAAAGATGTGATTGACACCCCCTACTCTTTTCCTTTTTTTATTTTTTGGTATGTGACGCAGAAACCAAGACTAAATATATGATCAGTATTTTTGTATATGTAATTTTGAGTCGATTTAATACTTTTTTTTGCTTTTAAATTTATACCCAAAACTCAATTTTTGATCGGTTGCAAGCATACAACCTTTTGTAGTAGTATTGAGATCGAACACAAGGACAACGTGAAGCAATAATAATTACTAGTTTTAATCTTAATTCTAGAATAGTGCAGAATAGTAAATTGAGGATTTTGTTAGCAGGTTGTACTCAGGTCTCAAGCCGCAACAGTGTTGTGGGCTCAATGACCGAAGAGAGTTGGTTGTGAACTAATTAAATAAAGATGAAATAATAAAAGGTTATTTGGAACAAGGTTTGGAAGGTCTAGGGGCTATGATTTGCTATCCAAATTAAGTATTCTACCTACTCAGTTGGTTAATTATATTCATGTTTATGTAATTGTGGTTTATAGTCCTAATGTCATGTCAAGAACTTCATGTTTAGTTTTTCGCCACTTAACAACTTGTTTCAACTGGTTTGGACTTCACATTTAGTTTTTCGCTACAAGTTGGTCAAGATGTTAGTTCCGACTAGTTAAGCTATTATCAACTATATGGAGAGATCATGAGCTTGAAATTCGTATGGAGAAAACTTTTTATTGTTATAACAGTGATATTAAGTAGTTGAGTGACTTGATCTTTAACTTTTATTAAAAGAAATAGCAAAGTAATTGGACAGTGCTAAGTAGATCTTCACATTTAGGGTGCTATGTAAATATGTTATTAAAAGCATTTTAATTATGTACATTTTATAATTATTGAGAGCATTTTTAACAGTAAAATATTTATCATTAAGAGCCATAATTTTATTAGGAGCAACAATAAAGTATAAACCCGCCGTGATCCATAGAAACTCGGGAGCGTATCAATGGGCATCGACATAGCTGTTTGAGTTGCATTAATATTCGTGCTGACAATATATATTGAAGTGAATCTAAATCACAAGCACAAATTTTTATGCAGATCAAAGGCTGAAACGCCTTTTTTTCTCGTGAGAACTAACCCTAATATGACAAAATTGCTTTTAGGCTTAACTGCAGTACAAAAGTTTTGTCTGGCTGGGCAGCTGGGCCCTATGTACCATTCAAATGAAAATGTAATTATGGCCCGTTAAAAAGCCCAAATAATAACGGGTAAGAATTAAGCGCAGCCCACTTTTACTCCGATCTCTCTTCCACTGAAGAGTAGACCAAACCAAGCACTCGCCATTTTCGCCACCAAAGTAAAACCCTCGTTCATCCAAGGGGCAAGGGGGAGCTAAGATTGCGCCACCATGGCTTTCCTCGTCCGGAAATTTCAGCAGGTATTTTTTTGGTTTTGGTCTTTGGTTCAGTACTTTATATCCCTTTGTGTCGTGATTTTGGATGAAGCATTTGATCCGTTCTCAGCTTATTGAATTATTTTTTTCTACTTATTGTTAATCGTAAGATAATTGATAGTGTGTGCATATTTGCATTAATTTATATCTAATAAAAGTATATTTAACAGCTCTTGTTTTAAGCTTTGCTAATGAAATTCTAGTTCAACAAGAGAAATATTTTAAAGCTGCACTTTTGTTGAATTTTAATAGGCTGTCAAAGCAGTTTCAAAAAGTCCAATGCTTGGTAGAGATCCAAGAAGTCTTCAATTTGAGACGGATATCAATCGCCTATTTCTTTATACTAGGTTTGTTCCACTTTACAATTTGATAAATTCCATTTCAGCATTGTTTTTACCTCTTTTCTAAGCATGGAGCTTTTGGACAAGAGACATTTAGATTACGTTATGTTGGTAATTGGTGGTGCATTGCAGTTGTACTTGATCATTACCAGTAAGCTAGGTACACAAACAAACAAAAAAAAAAATTGGTTGTCACATTTATCCTCCATTTCATTTGTATAATTTTGGCCAAATAAATTCAACATGCTTGTTATTTTGTATTCAGCTATAATAGGTTGGGAGAAAATGCAGAAGAGAAAGATGCAGAGGAATTAATAGACATGGCAACCAGAGCATCTGTTTCAGATCAACGGAAACAGGTACATGAAAACGTGCATTTTCAAATCAAGAACATTTGCGAGGCAATGGATGAAGCACTGCTTCCTGATGCAGGCCTCAATCAACCTGTTCCTGCTACAGGTATCCCAAAACGTCCCCAGGGTAGTGGCCTCAGTTTTGTTGTTGGAAAAGGAACTGCATCTACTAATATTCCTGGTAATTCATTTGGTTTTCTTTTCTGTTTTTGAATTTTTTTAGTAGTAAACAGTTTGCAAGTATGGTCTCTATTTCAAGAAATCTGTAGATGCCAACTTAAATATATGCATTTTCAAGTGACTAGAGTAATATTTCATTAATTGAAATGAAACACTTCAATTATCAGGGGAAAATATATGTCTTGTCATATTTTAGATGTCCTCAATTCGCCCCTACTACTGATGTGCATGTTTCCTTAGCAAAATTAATCTGCACATAATTCCAAAAACTTATGTTATCATTATGAGTTTGTACAAATCTATATCTGATCCATAAATAAATGTTAGCCCCTTCTGTTATTTTCTTTTGGGACTTGACTCAACCTCGATTTAATGGTTGGGATTTACGTTCAAATAGTATTAGTTGTAAATTTAACAAAATTATTTGGTGTGAATCAAAATGTTGCAATGTTGGGTATAATAATTGCAAAATAATTCTTGCACATTTGTGCTACAGTGCAGCTATTCCTGCTACTCGACCTTTGAACCACCACGAATTGTCCCAAGCTCTACAAGACCGAATTGGGTACACGCTCGATATTAAACCATCACAAATTTCTCACAAGGATGCTGGTCAGGGCTTATTTGTGTCGGGTCAGGCCCAAATTGGTTCTGTTCTTGCCTTCTATCCTGGTGTGATATATTCCCCAGCTTATTATCGCTACATCCCAGGGTACCCCAGAATCGATGCCTCCAATTCCTACCTGATAACCCGATACGACGGCAATCTCATCAATGCACAGCCCTGGGGCACTGGTGGGTTGACCAGGGAGTATTGGGATGGTACAGATTGCCTCAATATCCGTGCAAGCAATGTATCTGAATCACCCCAAAGTGGATCTGATCGTGTGTGGAGATTGTTGAACAATCCTTTGGATAGTAATAATAAAAAGTTTGGAGACCTGATTGAAAGAAGAAATCCTCTGGCATTTGCACATTTTGCAAATCATCCTCCGAAAGATACTGTGCCAAATGCAATGGTGTGTGCTTATGATTTTCCCTTGAGCGAGAAGGACATGAGGGTTTACATACCAAATGTCGTATTTGGGGGCAGTGAGACGGCAAAAATGAAGAGATTTGGTTCATTTTGGTTCAAGTCATGGAGTGGGTCCCGTAAAACTGAGGAAAGTGAGAGTGCAGTTCTTACAGCTCTAGTGTTGGTTGCAACTAGGATTGTATGTGATGAGGAGTTGTATTTAAACTACAGGTTGAGTAATGCTAAGAGGTGGCCTGAATGGTATGTACCAGTGGATTCAGATGAGGATAAAAGGAGATGGGGTTAGTTTTACTTTGTTTTTCTGGCAGTTTTCATTTTTGAAGGTCTGTTATTTCTTTATTTATTTTTTTACTTCCATCACAGTTAAATTGAATTTGGGATGAGAAACCAGTAGGGAATGATCTGACAATGTTTACTTTGATGCTTCTATGTCAAAGGCATAGTTGTAATAAGGTTACTATTACCCTTAAACAATTTTCGCAAATTAAACCATATTTCTTGCTTAAAAGTTAGGCCTTAACTAATGCACATTGAGTTTAACTGGATATATTTATTTCCAAAAATTAAGCTGTGCCTTTTTTTTATGGAACATTAAACTATTATTTTTTGTAGAATAATTATAGTTTACAATTTCGATTGTTTGATTATTTTCTCATTAAAGAAACTTATCACCTGTATGGAGTCACATCTGATCTTCATTGTTTTGACCAAATCATCAAAAATCTCTCCTATGCAACAACAGAAAAAAAAAAATCCAAATTATTATATTTGCAAAGGAATCCCCATAAAAAAAGGCGTATCTTTTACTATTTCTTTAAAGAAGCAACTACAAAGAACATTAAGCTGCTCAATGTGACACACAAAATAAGTAGAGGAAATGAAGCAATCAAGCAACCTAATTTCGTGGACAGAATAAAATGTGATTAGGAATTGCTGTGATAAGATCGGTGACTGGATAACTATTTTTATTGGATTTGAGATCGGATGCTTTAGAAGGAGAGCTGCATCAGAGGTTTTATAAATCTCTGATGAGATGCATGCAGAATTTTTTATTTTTAGAAATTATATAAAACTAATATAGGGCATTAGATGGATTGCCCCATTTCGTTCTCATAGAAGGAAACATTTTTTTTTTCTCGGTTCCTTCTATGGATTCCAAATATAAATGCAATTCATCTAATAATACCTTATATTATTTTTATTTTATATAATTTCTATCAATAAAAATTCTGAGATGCATGTGTATCATAGTATCGTGGTACTTATTCTGGAGATGGAAATAACAATAATTTGTTGAAATCGTCGTAAAGAAGATGGCATATACATTAAACAATAAAAAATGTATCGTCAAGGCATTAATAAATAGAAGAAACGATTCAGATAATATACAAGAAGGAGAATTTGAGTAAAAAAAATGAATTTAATCTTGGGTTTTTGAGATCAGAGGCAAATCTAAAAGCTTGTTTAGAGGCCAGTAAGTTGCACTTTATATTTTATAATTGTTACAAGTACTTGTACTTTTAGCCCTCTTATAAATAAGATTATATTCAGTAATCTATTTAACGTCCTAAATCACAATTAATTTTCTAGTTCCATGCTTTTGGAGAGTTACTTTGCTTGTTGGTATTATTTTATAATCTGTTAATGCTCATCTCTCCATTCTTCTAAATTTTGACCGATCCTTTTATTTTTATTTTTTTGTAATAATTAAAAGGGAGCTTTTTAAATCTGTCACTTACATTTATTTTGAGTGCTGATTTTAAATTCAGATAAGAGATGAACCGACAACAAAATAACCTCCCTCACTAGTCTTATCTCAGTTTTGTGTACCAGTATTTCCAGTGGCTGTTGTTTGTCCTACTTTCCGGACATTTCTGTATGTACGTTGTTCTAAATCCAATTTAAGTGCAATTGAAACTTTTGTAACCATTAATCAATTGCTGTTTGTTTCAGTTCAATGATAGAAAGCTTTTGACTTCTTATCTGGCCAGCACTTTATCTTCACATATTTTTGTCGGGTAAAGATATGGACAGAGCTTCACGCAACGTATGATCAATTGGGACAAAATGAAAAAAAAAAAAAAAAACAATATAACTAGTGCGCTGTGTGAAGTTAAAATAGTTCTGTCAATATATATATTCATTTTTTCCTTTGTAATTCCTCATTCGTTGATACAATTTAATCATAGTTGATGGAACTAACTTGTAGAACCATTATGCTAAGGAAGCACAAACAAATTTCAAGACAAGTTACAGTGAAATATTTATTATGCAAGAGAATCTCTATCATGCCACCATTAGCTAACTGCCATGATTATGATTATCTTAATAATACCATCAGATATATCATCATCATCATCGGATATAAACTTCCGAAATTTGAATATCTTTTTTATTAACAGAACAAATTAAAAGGCATTATTGCTTGCAGTATATAAAGGGATTAATAAGTTAACTGATAAGCAGTTTCTTGGATTTGCTCTATTTCATACTTAAGTTTGAGTTTAAAATTAATCTAAGAAAAGATAGGGACATATCTATGTTACTCGGATACTCCAATATAGGCTCCGTAACCGTATCGGACACGTATCCGATACCGATACGCGTCCGATATGGCACCGATACGCCAGCTGGCATATTCGCCTACGTGTGTATCCTTACTCGGCCGATACAGTCTCCAATACTCCGTTGACACTCCAGGATACGACAAATAACATGCGGATATAGCGGGATACGGCGGGACACGTGAGCCGCGCCTGTGAACCTCGCGCCCGCACCCGTGAGCCGGGACCGTGAACCGGTCCGCACCCGTGAGCCGTGCAAAGACCGCTGCACAATTGAGAGTGTTTTTTCGCCCAGCGGGATTCGAACCTGGGAGAGCCGCATCTTGGCCAAAAGCTTTACCACTGTGCCACTGTTTAACTTATGTATTATTCCAATAACTATAGTGTTTAATATATACTTAGATTAAGTCTTTAATTTTTTATAGTTTGAGCCTTTAATTAAATTTTTTATGATTATCTAAATACAATATATAAATAATAAAAAATAATATATATATATATATATATATATATATATATATAATTGGCGTATCGTATCCGTATCATATCCAATACGATACCCGTACCCGTATCGGACATATCCAATTCATTTTAAAAAGGACTCTTTCCTTCCTTTTTTTTTTCCTTTCTGCTTTGAAAAAAAAATGGATTGAGATTTAGACCCAAAAAAAAAACTATTTTAATTACAACCCATGTAATCAAAAGATTGAAAATAGTTTACCACATTACATATTTGGAGGTTCAACTACCAATGATGGAACCAAGATATTTGACAATTAATGTCCATTTATAAGATTCTTAAAGATTTAGACATTTAGTATAACAATTCATTTGTTGGACCTCATGTATCTCGGTCACTTATTTTTTTTTTTAAAGGGAGAATTTCATGTATACCCCTCAAAAATATTGAAATTACGTATTTCGCCCTAAAAAATTCTTAATATCATATTTACCATTCTAAATTTCAAAAACTCACAAATTTATCCACTTTATTGCCTTTTCTATTAAAATTCATTTTAAATTTATGAAGTCCTCATTTAACCTTTATTAGAAATAAAAATATGTAATCGGTGTAAGAAAAATGTTCAATCTTCTAATTGGTTAGTTTTTGAAGGCAAAATATTTATTTCTCTACTCATGGCACATACACAATAGTATTTAGACATACACTTGTGTATACATCACAAGAAAGAATATATATGAACAATTTGCAGCTGATTAGAAGACCGAACATATATTTAAAGAGGCTACATATTTTTAATTTTGTAATAAAGGTTAAACTGGGTACTTTATAAATTTAAATTGAGCTTTAAAAGAAAAGACAATTAATTAACTAAATTTATGAGTTTTTTTTTAATTTAAAAGAGTAAATAAAATATTATAATTTTTAAGGATAAAATACATAAATTTGTAGTTTTTTAAGGGTATACACGCAATTTCCCCTAAATTTTTTTCAAAATATTGTTGCCGTGTTGCGCTACAAGTTAAAACAATATATTTTTTAGTGTACTGCAAAATCAAATGCACAATTTATAAAGTCGAAATAGCTAATGTCAATTTTCTCCGAGTGTTATGAATGAGTAGAATTAGAGAGTTCTTAAGTTTATTGAGTCCGTTGGGCAAGTTAGATAGGCTTGAATTTTAAACTTCATCAAGGAAGAAGTGTTTGGCAACAAAATTTAAGAAATTAAGTGAAGTGTTCACTTTCTTAAGATGATCTTTAAGTTAGACAAATGCTTAAGACATGTAAAATGATAACTTAAAAATTTGAGCAAGCTTAAAAAGATAGGTAAAACTAACCTTAAGAAAGTGATTTTAATGTAAATGAGCATCTTGTGTTTGGCAAATTTAATAGCCTTTAGTCAAGGAACTCTAAGGAGGGTGTGTCGAACGGGTACATCAAGCTTCTGGTGAGATTCTCTAAAAATTATCACATTGATTTCAAATGATGAATCTAAATTGTTGAAATTTATCTGTTTCAAGTCAAGCTGTAAAAATTATAAAATTTTGAATTAATTTAATATCAAGTCAAGTGGTAAAAAAAATTAGAGGTTAATTTTAGACATTCATTTCTCATTTTTTTTTTAAATTGCTTGACTTTATATTAAATTAATTCAAAAATTTGTAATTTTTGCATTTAAACTCATCATTTATGAAGTAGATTGATTTCAACAATTTGAATTTGTTGTTTAAAGTCAATATAA
Source organism: Carex kokanica (assembly GCA_025461125.1). Classification (NCBI taxonomy): domain Eukaryota; kingdom Viridiplantae; phylum Streptophyta; class Magnoliopsida; order Poales; family Cyperaceae; genus Carex; species Carex kokanica. The sequence continues at coordinate 630,796 of JAJGRX010001360.1, read as the reverse complement.
TAAATTTTAAAATTGAGCTCGCCAAAAAATTGATGAACTTTAAAATACCCTAGTTCTACTCTTCATATATAACTTCGTAATTTCTTGAGCTTAATTCACATAAGATCAATAAAACACAAATTTAACATATTAACTTTTAATTACAAAATGTAAAATGTTCATATTTTGGCCTCCAATTCTTGTATGAAATTAACTTACAAATTTAATTTACAGAATTTTATATCGAGGCACCAACCGATCAAATATTGTTGGTACAAATTTGTTGTTAGTTTTCTTTTAAAATATTGTAAAAATGTGATTCTCACAACTTGTGGCAAGAAAATGACTGGAAAAATAAAATACAATAAGCGTAATCCATTTTCAGTTTAATCAAACAATCAATCAAAACAGTCAACCCCAGTTTGACAAGAGTTTACGCATATAGGAGGGATTATCTTACACTTAATAAAAGTGTATATAGGGGTGGCTCTCCAGTTCAGCTAGGATGCTTAGATATTTTTATGATTAAATTTTATTTAATTATGTGTGTTGAAATTTGATTAATTTTTTCTTAGTTTTATATAATTTAACCTCTTATAAAATATTAAATTTGTGTTAGGATTTTACTTTGCAGTTGTGGAGATTTGAATTAAAATTTCACCCTCGCATCATGCATTTTACATTTCAGTTTCTTCAATCTAAATTTTTATTTTTATCTATGAGTGTATATATCAAGGTTCTAAATAGCGTTTATAGCGTCGTAGCGGGAAGGCTAAAAAAAAAGCTATAGCGAATAGCGTCGCTATAGCGGAAGCTATTCCAAATAGCATTTTTTTTTTACATTTCGTATATTCAATATTTGTACTAAATATCAACATTATCTAAAGTCTCATAGAACAATAAATAACACCAAAGTAATTAAGAAATTATAATATTCATATTGAACCCGTACAAAGTTCAAATTGCGGTTCAAAATATCCATAGTAATATCATAAACTATCGATTTTTCCTATTAAAAATATCTTAAGCATCATGATTCATGACATAATCTTTTTTTTTCTATTCAAATTTTAATTTCGATTTTGACTGTTTTTCTATTCAAATTTCTATTTCTATTCTCAATTTCAAATTGATTTATCTGTAGCAAGTAGCAACAAATTCAATTTCGGTTTGAGATTTTTTTTATCTTTATTTAAAACCCATATAAATTGTTTAAAAAAAAAAACAAAAACCCATATTGTATAGCGCAAATAGCGGACTGCTATAGCGCTGTAGCGGCCGTAGCGTAAATAGCGCATTTTAATGTCATAGCGTAGTGTTTGGGGTCCAAAAACGCTATAGCGGCGCTATAGCGCGCTATTTAGAACACTGGTATATATAAACAAATATATTATGCATTCAAATTAAAAAAAACAAGTACTAGTGAGTGTATGTTACCAAAATTAATTGTTCAAAATGGATGTCATGACATGTGATATGTTCCAAAAATATATGACCCGTTTTCAAACAAGTGTTATGTTATATATGATGCTTACACATCATTCCTGACTAAATAAGTATACATATTAATTCAAAATATTGTTTAAATAAATTGTAGGGAAAAAAAGTGCACATATATGATTGTTAACTGTCAAATTGCATGAATTAATAATGAAATGGAAGTGACTCTGTCACTCTATTTTTCTATAGTTGTAAATGCCTCTTGCAATATTTCTAGTTAAAGTTGTTAATCATTATTTTAGACTGTAACATTCTGATTTTACAATGCTCAAATATATTTTTCCTAGTATAATATACATCTAGAAATACTGTGATTTTCTAATAAAATTATAGTCTAATAAAAATTTTAGACGTATATATTCTTTTTTTTTTTACTATTTTTAAGATTTTAAAATAAACTATTATTTTATCTATATATCTACCACATTAGAGCATCTACTGTTAGTGTTGGTGTCCTAGACCCAGATCATATGTATGATATGTTTAGTTTATTAGTGAATGATTTTATCATTTTGTACCTTGAGTATTCATATTAGTGAATCATTTGAGTTGATGACTCAAATTGTAGAACTTCACAACGAATAAATTTGTTTACTCTTAAATGTCCCTTATCTTGGCAATCAGCAAGGTACACTGGTTGACCATATAAGATAAGTGTAGTGATTAGATGATGGCCATGTTCTACAGGTTATAGATAAGGGGTTATCGATCTAATCACACATGTGCACACATGGAGATGTATGGCACTGGACAGACCTAAGAATGAAATATCATATGGATTGTGTTATGTGTCATTGATATTTCATTGTGTCTAGAATTCTTTGGTTGAGATATTTATTTTTCTTACATAAGGGATGTGTATTGTTGGTACTGTCCAACGCTCTCTTTAACCAGGAGTTATATAGGCAGTTACTGCAGTGCATATAACTTATGCGGAAGAACGATACGTATCAAGAAACCATTGTCCCTTATATGTTAATATAAGCGATGATATCTCTGGGCTCCTTGATTTTGTATTATGTGCATGCAATATGATTATATGATAATCATATCATAATTAAACTTCAGAAAATCAAGAAAGAATAATTGGTAAGGATGACACATTCCTACCTTATGATTATTTGGATATCATGTGGCAAGGAATTGACACAACAACATTTTTAATGTTACAGGGATCGTGATTTTGCATTGTGCTTTTTCATCCACATCATTTGGGTAATCAATATACCATGGCTAGTTGTATCATTGATTTATGGAATTAAAACGTTTAATTTCATTGCCATAATGATGGGATCCCATAGGGTCACACCATATGAAAGATTAAAAGAAAATATATTAATAAATTATATGTGATATGTATATAATATGTGCTATGTTAATTATAAGGAGTTATAATTAATTTGTACAAATTATATGTTTTTAATATATAAACAATTTTTATAACATGGAGATGTTGTAAAATAATCCTAGTAATATTTAAAGTATGTGTGACATATTTTAAATGACTTTTGACACATGAGAGATGCATATAAATTAACATAGAATATTAATTTATATGTTGGCATTTTAATGTATGGGATTGTGGACTTAATTAAATATTAATATGATTAGTATGTTTAAGCCCAAAGCCCAAATATATGCTGGGGAGAATTGATTAGTAATGGCATGATTTAAGGAATATTTAAATATGTCATTAAATCTAATCAATCTCATTAAAGAGGAAAGAAATTTCTGGACATATTTTTTAGGTAAGTTTGAACTGGAATTTGAAAGGGCAAATCTTAACCATTCTAGACGTATGACCTATGTAATCTGTAGCCCTTGGAGTCTAGAATCCAATGGTAAAGATTTCAAGTCGTTTGGAGTTACCTAGAAAAAGATATAAGGGTTTTAGTACCAAAAGGTCAAAATTAAGTGAAATATATCTTGGCCGAAATTTTCAGAAATTAACAAGAGGGTTAAATTAGGATTAAGGTTCTACTTGTTAATCTCTTACTAGCCTTAGAGATACAAGTATTTCTTTAATCTTTCGGTGGATACCTAAGGAGGCTCGTCATTTGAAGAGCTAAGCACAACCACCATTGAAAGAGAAAGGAAATAAGAAGTTGCTAAGCAAGACAACCCTTTTTGATTTGATTTGGAGATCAAATCCAAGGTATTAGTTTATTCCTTTTTGATTAGGCTAATTAAGATTGTTTCTTGCACTTACAATAACTAGATCGTTTGTTTTGAGTCGAATAAATTTTTGTTTTATTCCTTGCTATCTAAGCATCAAAACTTTCATCTACATCCCAACAACTCAAATGAGTTTATAAATAACTATTAACTACTTTTTAGAAATTAAGGTATATAAAGTTTCTAACTCTTACATCTCTGAAATTAATTTTAGAGTTTCTATTAAGCTATTCAGCAATAAATTAAAAAGGAGAAATAATTTGAGCCAATCATTTAATCATTATGAAGTTTATAAACAGTTTATTATTAAAAAAATTACTGCATAGTTTCTAAATAAGAAACTCTCCCATATCTCTGAAACTGAATTAGAAACTGTCACATTATATTAAAAACTCTAATAATACCAGTGCTTTCTAATCATCCAAGTAATTGAGAAATTAAGGGGATGAAATTCTTAAAGTATTATTGCTTGAGATTACAATGTATAATTGAAGGGGGGCGCCATAATTTATCCTTATCCTTTAATAATAATAAATATGAAATCGGCTTAATGATATTACAATGGAATATAAAAAAAAAATTACAATAGACCCACATTTTGTTGACACGGTTCACTACATTAAGTAATGAACCGATCTTATTGCGCTGTGAAATTAAAGTAAGAGAAACTTATTAGCGCAGCCCAGCATCGTCTCACATTTGACGGATTTTCACCAACGATGCCCGTGCAACAAATCGTGTTGTCTTTAGTTTCATCCTCGATGATTTTTTTGTTTTGATCCACTACACTTTTTGATATCTCAAAATTGATATAGCAAACTTTAAGAAAGTAAAGACAGCACGATTTGTTGCACGGTGGTCAAGGTCGTGACTCGTGACGACCTGACCCATATGTAGAGGTGAAAACGGATCGGATATTATCGGACCGAATCTAAATACGTACGGATAGTGATACGAATATGTTTTTAAATTTTATTTATTTGTATTCGGATATTAGATATATACTATATATTATGCAAAAATTTATGTATATATCTATTGATATCTAATATCCGATCCGCATCTGAATTAGACGAATATCCATATATGAATTCGAAATTTTCTCTTCTACCAATATCCAATCAGTATCGGATCCGGCCATAATACCATATGGGAAAGTTGAAATCAAATAATTGTTCAAGACTGTATACGTGCATAGCCGGGATTTTTATTATATCCAAAGTTAATTAGAAATTAATAAAAATGCCCAAGTTCACTTAGTTTTATTAAAAATGTCCATATCGGTCAGAAATTGACTGGTACCTTATTTAAATAGGAAACCGGTCATTTTCTAACCAGTATCCTAATTTTTTTTATTTTAGAGACAAATAGCTAAAATGCTGAAATATAACACTAAAAAATCGATTTTTTTTTAAATATTTGTTAGATTACTTTTTTTGATATATAATTGGCATATTTATACTAAAATACGCTAAATTACTTGAAATTATGTTAATTTACGCTGAATTACACTAAATTACGCTAAATTACAATAATTATGTAAAATTATGCTAAAATATGGTAAATTACGCTAAATTACATATGAATAGGGCTGATTTTGTGCCATCTTTCATAAATCATAAAAAATAATAAAAATTAGTATTCTACAAGTTTATTATATAACTAATTTACTGAGCTACGTAGATTGAACAATAGAAATGAAAATCTTAATTGGAAACTTCAACTGAAGTTTTGAGACTCTTCCCTTTATTTTTTTGGCAATTCTGAATTTCAAAATCTAACAAAGCAGACACTAATGCATGCGTATTTTCGCAAGCTTTCTGAAAAGTGGTCATTTGCTGAAATCGGACACTCGAGTGCCATTTTATGGCCATTTGAAGTTTCGTCGTCATTTTTCGCCTTTTCAGTGAAGATATCATCCTTATTCATATATAATTTAGCATAATTTACCGTATTTTAGCATAATTTTGTATAATTATTGTAATTTAGCGTAATTTAGTGTAATCTAACAAATATTTTTAAAAAATTCAATTTTTTAGTATTATATTTCAGCATTTTAACTATTTGTCTCTAAAAAAAAAAATAGGGTACTTGTCAGAAAATGGCAGGTTTTCTATTTAAATAAGGTACCGGCCATTTTTTGATCGGTATGGACATTTTCAATAAAATCAAGTGAACCTCGGCATTTTTATTAATTTCTAATTAACATTGGATATAAATAAAAATCACGGCGTGCATAGCTCTCGGAAAGAAAATATCTTACTTTTTGAATTTTCCAGTAAACCGGCTTAAAATATGAAAAAATATTGAGTTGAGATATTGTGTTTCATGAGATAGGAGTAGGTCCGATGGGCATCGGACCTAGAGTTAGGTTCAATTAGCTCTATCACCGTACGATTAGCATCAAGATCTATGCGCACGGAAATTGATACAGTCTTACACGGATTTTGATGCAGAACACACGAATCTTGATGCAGATCGGATGGTCATCACACCCATCGAACCAAGGTAGGTCCGATGGGCATCGGACCTACTCTCATTCCGTGTTTCATGTTTTATTTTATATCTAAATTTTTATTTATAAGGTCTAAACAGTTTGATCAGAACCGTTCAATATGATCACTTTATTAATATGTGCTAGGAGACAAATTTTTTAATTTCTAAAAAAATATTTTGCTATTTTTTTAAATAGCTAGAAAAGTCATTAATTAAGAAAAATCAGAAGCATAGAAAAAAAAATGATTTTCTATCGTTCTAAAGTAGTAAAAAGAAATTCTAAAAAGTGTAAATTTTAATCTCCAAATACATTTTAATATAGAGATGATTTTGAAATATTCAGATTGACTATTTGGAGATTGAAAACAAAAATATGACCCTTCATTTAGAACATCATTCCAACTCATAAATATTGTGTATTTTAGCTGAAAGAAATGTATATTTCATTTTAAACAAGTTCGAATTTTAGTTATATATTTGTGTAGGGTCAAAGTCAAACTATAAGATCTAATTGTTTGACATCTCAAATTTAAAAATCCCAGAACAGCTGTGACTGTGAGGAAGCGAATATATAGCTGCCCAAAATTAGAATAAAGCAGAGGACATTTTTTACAATTAGATTCTTCAGTGTTACGTCAGAGGTGTACTATAATCGTCCGGTTTTTCGTGCCTACCCTGGAATTTTTTTTATAAATCATAATTAAAAAATATATTTTTACGAAACTAACGTGATTACTTTTTTTTTTTACAAAAACTATAAGAACCGAAATATCATTTCGGTCCGTTGTTTTTTCTATTTCGGACCAAAATGACATTTCGGTCCGGTCCCTTTTTGAATTTTCTGTGGCAGCTCATATAAAACCAGTACCACAGAAAATCCAAAAAGGAGACCGGACCGAAATAGCATTTCGGTTCTGAATAAAAAAAAATAACGGACCGAAATGTCATTTCGGTTCTATGGTTTTTGTAAAAAAAAATAATTATGTTGGTTTCATAAAAAAAAAATTTAATTATGGTTTATAAAAAAAAATTCCCCATGCTGGGCAAAACCTTGTATTTTTAATTAATTTCCTGTTTTTAAAAGTAATAAAAATTTGGCCCTTTTGTTTAGGCAAAGATATTTTAATGATCACTATTAATAATTAATTTCATCTGTATTAGTAGCAATTAAAATCCGGTCCAATGTTTTAGATAAATGAAGATATATTAAAATTCTTATTGATGAAGGAAATCTGTTTAAATTAGTCAAGAAAACAAAGATACTAATATAAATATATAGCACCTAATTTACAATCCTTTTTATTGTTTGTTTCTTTCTAACTTATATTATCCCAACCAATTTGGGTCCCTCCAACATATATATTATCCTAACTTCTAGCTTAATATGACCCAACAAATATAAAATCGTTGTTTCTATTCTCGAATGATATAATTTAAAATCAAAGTAATTTTGGCATCAAATTTATTATTATTTTAAATAGTATCAACATTTTCTATATTTTTTAAAAAGAGCACCAATAAAATGCAATAATATTTCACAGCGTAAGATATCCTCTTATAAATACCAGCAAGACATACACCAACAAGCAAACAGCACCCAATAACCAAAAAATGGCAACCTTCTCCTATTCCATTCTCTCATTGTCTCTCTTCCTTCTCTTTAGCAACTTGGCATTAGCATTCTCCTCTGAATTGCCCATTGAAATTCAGAAGCTACAAGATGCCGACCGAGTTGGGCAGTTGCCTGGCCAGCCACCCGTTGATTTCAAGCAATACGCTGGGTATGTGACGGTGAACGAAACGCATGGCCGCGCACTCTTCTATTGGTTCTTTGAGGCCATGAGTAAGCCTGAGAAGAAACCAGTCTTGCTATGGCTTAATGGAGGTAACATATATATTCCAACTAATTATCTAGTAAAATTCAATTCCATTATTAATTTTGTGTATATATATGCTGTTTTTTGTTTCTCTTTTTTTGAAGCAAAAAACATGTTCGTACTATAGATTATTAAAAGTATGTTCTTACTTTATACTATTATTATTATTATTATTGAGAGAGGAATTTAGCGTAGATCTGCGCTCTATTTGAACTTTTTTCAAGGAGAGAGAAATTAGACTACTGTTCCATCCCATTGTTGGTTCTTTAATTTATATCCAAAAAAAGCGATAAATATATTGATAAAGCTATTTTGACATCAGGCATCGCATCCCAAAATAATTCTGACAATATCTTTAACCGGTGGAAAATAACTAAAACAACTGCAAATGTAAAGTTCATCTAGCTAGCTAGTACTTGGTAGTATGAGCTTTCTCCATTTTAGTTGGAATCAGGGACGGATCTATATATATATATATATATATATATATAGTCTGACTTAGCTACTCCATGGAGTAAAACGACTTTGTACTCCACGTCATATCTTCATTTTCAAAGTTCAAATAGTCGATTCGAACCTTCCAACATGTTCTTCATATTGAAATGTACTTGGAGACCAAATTTTACATTTTTTGGAATTTTTTTACTATTTATTAAGCCACTTTGAAAATCTGAAAATCCTTATGAACAGTAAAAAACAGTAAAAATTTCTGGACCGCCGGATCAGTGATTTTCAAAGTGGCTTAATAAATAGTAAAAAAATTCCAAAAAATGTAAAATTTGGTCTCCAAGCACATATCAATATGGAGAACAACTTGAGCGGTTCGGATCGGTCGTTTGGATTTTCAAAATGGAAATAATGAGGCGTGGAGCACCAAGTCGTTTTACTCCATGGAGTAGCTAAGCCCAGCACTATATATATATATGTTAGGGGTGCTAAGTCACTGCAATGATTTAATTTTTTAATTATGCGCATGAAAATTTAATTTAATTTTTGTTTTTTTAAGCTTTTATATAGTCTAGCGCCCCTCATAAAATGATAAATGTGTGCTTGTAGTTTAGTGGTAAGAGTTCTATTTAGTGTTTGTAAAGTCATGGGTTCAATTTCCACTAACTACAATTTTGTTATTTTTTTTACATATTATGCATTTTATAAATTAGCCCCCTATTCAAATTTTCTTGTTCCGCCCTGATTGAAATGAAGAGATATATATATATATAGAGAGAGAGAGAGAGAGAGAGAGTGGCTAAGCTCAAAACGTTTGCACCAAGCCCTTGGTGCAAACAATTTGGTTCTCCTATTTTCAAAGTCCAAACGGTCGATCCAAACCGTTAGATATTTAATCCATATTAAAATGTGCTTGGAGACCAAATTTCACATTTTTTGGAATTTTTTTACTATTTATTAAGCCACTTTGAAAGTTGCTGATCACACGGTCCAGAATTTGATTGCACTGTTTTTACTGTTCATCCGAATCAGCAACTTTCAAAGTGGCTTAATAAATAGTAAAAAAATTCCAAAAAATGTAAAATTTGGTCTCCAAGTAGATTTTAATATGGATTAAATATCTAACGGTTTGGATCGACCATTTGAACTTTGGAAATCCGAAAACCATTCGTTTGAACGTTTGTAGCTTAGCCACTCACTATATATATATATCCCTTCTTACAATATATATCTTGCAAGTTATTTCTCCAATCCGTTGTAACTAATTGCTGAAAATGAAAGGCCACCTGATTGAATGCACAAGGACAGTAAATTCCCCACGCTCCGTCTTCTTCAACAGACAATGGAAAACTATAATTCATTAGAGACAAAATCATAATATCATAATACTGTAATTAATTAATATAATATGGTCTTGCTTGAATACATTTCTTAAGATAGATAGGGCATATATCCTAGTGACGTCATCATATAATTATTGGTTTCTAATTTCTAATAGACATATATCATCATTATATTAGTTGAGCACCATGTAATTAATTTCCAACTTAGACATAAATATCTTCTATCAAATGTTCTTTTCATAACAGACATTTATCAAATAATAAAAACTGAAATTGACTTGAGATTTTTATATCAAGCATGCATATGATAAAGACAATCGACCATTCCATTACCATTAATTGTGCTTCATTGTGAATTATTGATTCTACAATGGAGGCATGTGAATATGTGATATGATAAAGACGACCACATATATATATATCCATTTAATGAAATAAAAAGAAAAGTTTTTACTTTTTATTTAATTATTTAGTTGGTTTTGTTTCTTACAGTTGCACGTTGATTAAGGAGTAATAAAATATAAATTTTAAATCATTATACAAAATTAACAAAATAATTTTATTGACCTTATCCTTCTATCAAATATCTAACCTAAAAAGATAGTTTATCAAATAGTCACGACTCATTATGTCACCAAGGTGCTAGAATATATATCTAACCAAATTAAAGCACCATGTTTCACACATTTATTTATAAATTTTAATTTTAGATAAAAAGATGGTTGCTGTTAAAAAACTATCTTTTATAAAAATAGAAAAATTTGGTAAAATTAAGCACCTAAATCTTTTTTTAGGTGGAATAAATTAAGATCGATACAATATTTTTATGATTTTTTTAAATTTTTTATAAGAAATAGAAATTGCAGTCAACATTCTCTCATGCTCTGCATGAAAGCTCTGGAAGAAGAATAGAAAAAAAATGTATAAAAATAAGCAGGGCGGATCCACATGTAACCAGGGAGTCAGTTGCCCTCAATAGATTTTGAGTTTTAGTGGAGATTTATTAGTCCCGACCGACTTTGTCCTCCCTGAAATTTTTTTGCTCCCCTCTAGATTTCTGATTTGTAATTCAGGCTAAATTTAAGGTTAAAATTAAAATAAATTTCTTGAATTATGATTGGTAATTAGAATTATAAATTAGAACATCATAAATTATAAGTCAGAGTATTGAAAAATATAAGTTAAAATATTTTTTTTTATGGAGTACCCAATTAGTTAATGGGTTTATATAAATTCGATTAACTATTTAAACCCAATTCATTATTTTTTTTGCTTCCTCTCAAGAAAATTATAGATCCTTCCCTGAAAATAAGCCAAAATAGTTAGTACATGAAAAAATAGATAGAATTTAACATTACCTTAAATATCAGTTTATCCACTTTGACCTACTATATATTGTGTTACCGGGTCAACAAAAATCTCTTGTTTCAAGGAAACTAAATTATTATTTTATTTTGTTCCAACTAGGAAAAATATTCTTTCAATGTACTTTGACTAAGTGATAATTTAATTCTCTTTCGCCCCCAAAATCCTCTCCGGGATCTACAATTTTTAGTAACATCTCAAGCAAAGAAGAAGGTACTTTTGGACCTTGACTCCCCTTAAAACAAAGCCCTATTGCTGTTTTTTTTCTAGTTAATTAACTTTTTTTTGGTAATTATATTGTATGTGTGCTGCACGAAGCCATAATAACGCTGTAAATATCTTTATCTCTATTTTTGTATGAAAAAAAAAAAAATGTCAATTAAACCTGCATGTCTGATGAGAGACCTGCCCATAACATGACATAAATATTTAAATATGTCAAGTCAAATATCACATACTGGTACAAATTTCCCAATAAGTTTTCATGCTGATGTAATGGCCACTATAATTGGTCAACCAGAAAAAGGTTTTGATCTCATTAATTGATCATCAATGAAATAAAAAGGTAAGATACTTTTACTCCTCCTTTCTGCACAGTTATATTATATGGACCTATTTTACCAGCTGACATCAGTAAGATATACAAAAGCCTAAATATTGCTTTCAAGCATTTAAATTCATTCTGGGACCATACAGATTCCACTACATATTATATTTTTATAATACAAATGTCATTAGTCATGACCATACGGATGACATGCATACAAGCCAGATGATCCAATATGTAAGATCATGTGGCAATTAAAGAAAAGAAAATCAGATTGTTTAGTTTTGTTTTTGTTCTGTAGTGTATTATCCAAGTCTAGTAGTAGACTAATGAGTCAATTAATACCATAGAACTCACTCAAATATCTTTTCTTTTGAGCTTGCATATGAGATGAGAAGTGAGAAGCAAATAATTCTTTGACTTGTAATGGTAGTTGGATATGGAATAGAGCAGTACCTAACAAAATGGGCCTAATAATTCATGAGGAGACAATTGGTTGCCTTTTATTTTATTATTTTGAACATTTTCTTTACAAATAGGTCATGTAACCCATGACCTAATTAATGGTCCCAAATTCCCACCTAACAGTGAATATTTTTATTTAAAAATTCTTTAACTATACTGGTTGTCATTTGTTGAAAAAATTCCACCACATGTTGAGAAATAATGAGATACAAGTCAAATTTGAAATCTCTTTTCTCTCACAGGAGCTGTTAGCAGATATTATTATGAGGTCGTTTTCATGTTGGTTGAATTTCTTCTATTGAGATATATATTTTGTCGACAAGTTTTAAACAAAAGAATACTAAGTTTTGAGAAATATCCAAAATAAATTTGCAATTTGATTTCAGGACCTGGATGTTCATCAGTTGGTTATGGAGCAATGGAGGAATTGGGGCCTTTTCTGATGCAAAAGGGGGTGCCAGAGCTCAAATTCAATAAACATGCCTGGAATAAAGGCACTAAATATTATCTCTTCTTTACATAATTGCAACATAACAAAAAAGAAATAATTGGTTGAGAAATTATCCTAACATTTTCTTTTTAAATTTACAGAGGCCAATGTAATATTCGTCGAATCCCCTGTTGGTGTTGGCTTTTCTTACACCAATACCAGCTCTGATTTGAAAATTTTGGGTGACAAAATCACTGGTAATTTTGCATAAAAGAAGAGTTTATATCTTCTTTTTTTTTTTAAACATAATGTTCTGTATCAATTCTTCACATTTAATTTTTTTTTTCGTTGGCCGATGCTATACAGCTGAGGATTCATATGCATTCCTAGTGAATTGGTTCAAGAAATTTCCACAGTTCAAATCCCATGACTTCTACATCGCTGGAGAAAGCTATGCTGGTAAAAACTATTCTTTTGTACTGTTCTTACTTAGTGAAGATGCTCAAGATTTTTAGTTGTTTTAATAATGTATTGTTTTATTAATTTCCAGGACATTATGTGCCACAACTCTCGGAACAAATATTTGACAAAAACAAAGATTGTCCCAAGGATAATTACATTAATTTCAAGGGCTTCATGGTAATTGCAAAACGATAAAATTCTTTTTACTGTTACTGCAAAAAACCGATCGAATCACATAATTTCCCAATGTTTGTAAAAAATAATAGCAAATAAATTGCAAGCATGTTATCATTAATGATTCAAATGATTGATATGCATGTTTACATAGATAAATTATTTATATATGTTTGATTTGTTAACATCCAAACTAAACTGAACTCTCTAAAAATGTTCCAGATAGGAAATGCATGGATGGATGAGGAAACAGATACAAAAGGCATGATAGACTATGCATGGGACCATGCAGTGATTTCTGATGAACTCTATCATGCAATCAAAATCAATTGTAACTTTAGTCAAGTGAATACCAGTGACACTTGCAACAAGTTGCTGGATGATTACTATGCTGTTTACGATATCATCGACATGTATAGCTTGTACGTACCAACTTGTGTTGAGAACAAAACCAACAGCAGATCACCGAGGTCGCACTGGATCAAAGGAGCAGGTCCCACGATAAATTCCAAATTTGTGAGTATAATTGCGCTACGTAAATTAACTAATGATAAAGTCTCAGCGGATATATACTGATGGTAGAGTTAAGTTTTGTACCATTTTTTTTTTGTTTTGCAGAGAAAACCGAGTGGTTATGATCCGTGTGTATCGGACTACACAGAGGTGTATTTCAACCGAAAGGATGTGCAAAAAGCTTTACATGCCAACACTACAAATATTGGATACAACTGGACTCATTGCAGGTAGTCTAATTAAAGCACAACCAATTCAAAATTAATTCAATTATTTAAGATCAATATAAATTTTACACTTATTGTTTCATTACTGCAGTGATGTAATTGGTAACTGGAGTGACGCACCTTCTACCGTTGTACCGACCTTAAGGAAGCTAGTAGAAGGCGGCCTCCGGGTTTGGGTTTTCAGGTGAATATCTCATCTGTTTTGTTACAAAAAGTTGACATCAATATATTCTAAGTTACTTAAATTACAATTATTGACAAAAACTAATGTGATTAATTTTATGTAATTCCAGTGGTGACACTGATGGCAGAGTTCCAGTGACATCGACAAGGTATACATTGCACAAACTTGGTCTAAAAACTGTTCAAGAATGGAAGCCTTGGTACGATAGACAACAGGTACATACAAAATGAAATCTTTACAACCTTCTTTTCAGACATAAATATATCTTAAAAGGAGCATTAATTGTTCTGTTTGATCATTTTTGGTTTAGGTTGGAGGATGGACAGTAATGTATGACGGGCTAACATTCGTTACTATTCGCGGGGCCGGGCATGAAGTGCCGGAATTCAAACCAAGACAAGCTCTAGAACTTGCCAAGTTTTTCTTGGCTAATAAGCAGCTTCCTTCTTCACCATATTAGGAGTCTTATTTTTTTAATTATTTTTATTGTTAGTTTGGTGTAATAGTTTTTCATACATAACAAGAGATGAATAGGAGCAAGATCACAGCAAAAATAGTAATACTTTAACTATAGTTGATTTATTTTATTGAATAAGTGTTAGAGAAGATGTTCTTGTGTAACGATTAAAGATAGCTTTAATAATAATGAAGCAAACTTCAGATCCTGATCTCTGTTCTCCTTCCTCTCTTTTTTTTTTTTTTTTTTATTATTATTATTCTTTAGTTTAAGCAAAATCATTATCTTTGAATGGTGCAAAAAATTTAGATCAAGTGATTTTCTATCTATCTGAAAAAAGAATAAAAAGTTTTGAATTTTTTTTTTATATCCAAGTACAATTTTCATATTAAAATAATGTTGAACAGATTGAATTGACTGTTTGGACTTCAAAAATAAAGATATATATATATATATATCATCATATTCTCACTATTATTATAATATTTATTCACATAATGGGATTAATTAATTTATTATAATATTTATTCACATAATGCGCAAAGACTCAATTGACGAAGCTTCAAAGACACCGATGGAGTGTTATCTGGGCAGTGGGTGCCTGGGGCCTTTGGTGGGAGCGCAACAGGAGGCTCTTCACCGATAAACATAAACCGGTGTGCCGACTCATAAATGATACGGCACTTGAGATTGATAGGTGGAGGACGTGCATTCAAGTGGGACCAAATGCGGGTTGGGGTTAGAAAAATTTAATTTGGCAAAGGCTTCATTGTATAGTATTGTGGAGTCTAGTTTTTTAATCTTTTGAGTTTAAATTTACATTTATCATTTGTGTAAATATCACATTTTTATCAATATATTTGTTGTCGGCTATCGCCGCCAACCATGAAAGTAAACATTCAACGGGGCTAACATCTCTTTCAATATCGCATTCCTGAAAGAACAAATCAGGAATCAGGAAGTTAGAATCACGGTCAAAAGGAAAAAAACCAAATGTCACTTTTAATTCCCGTCAAAACACTTCACCACAACTTAGTTAATTATTAAATATCAAAAGGTAAATTTTCACCAAGGATAGCAATCTTAAATTTTTTATGAAATAACAAAAAAATTCATATATGTAACACTCAACCCCTTGTACTTTTGGCACATATATAATTTGACACTTCCGTCCTTTTTTGAAGAAAAATGATATCTTTTAAAGTGATTTTATGTAAAAGTCCATATCTTTTGATTTTTGAATTTACACTGTTTCATGAGTTGATCGAGGCAGTAATTAATATTTTAAAGTTTGACCAGTATATAAAAAGTCTTTAAAATACGAATAAAAATCATATAAACATTAAAATTCGAAAGATTTAAGGCTTCATCTTTCTCAAAAAAAAAAAAAAAAAATTAGCCAAAACATCAATTAGAAAGCCCAAGAAATGCAACTTCACGTATGGTAAAGCACTCAATATAAAGGTGCGAATCATGTCGAAGAAAGGACAACAATTATAAGTGGATGTTGCAATCAATGATTTTAACATCTCATGACTTGATTGTTTTCTCTAGCATTTATATAAGGTGCTGATGACAATATACTACAGGTCACGAATAATTTTAGTCCAAACTAATATCTTCAAGCCATCATTGTCAAAACCGCCTTTTTGGACTTCAAATAATGGCATGATTATCTTTCTCCTCGATGCATGTAGTCATAAAATGTCGAGGCATGTAGATGTAGAACTATAGGCATGCATGTAATTATTGACAAAATTAAATAATTTAAATCAGGATTTGAAATAAAATTAAGAATTGAGAGAAATATCTGATTCTCAACTTAATTGATTTGCGATGACATTTTTCAGTTCCCATTTTTTTGTGGTTCGGTTGTTTTCTGTATAATATTACTATGGTATTGAGCTCCATGGCATAGATTAAAGAAAAGTTTGGAATAAGTCAATGAAATTAGAAAATTTCGAACAGGTTTTAAATAAAAATCCATCTATACATACCACCTACTATCTGAAGATTTTTTTTTATTTCAATTTTTTACAACTCGGTAGGAACAACATCTAGAGACTTAGAGTGAGAAAAATGGCACAGCAGAGCCGGTTTCGTCATGGAACGGCACGGTTACGGCACGACACGCATGTCAGTTACGTGCCATGACCATTCACGTGCCGTGTTTATCTTTTGAAACTTTGGCACGGCACGGCACGGCACGTGAAAGATTTAGTCATGGCACGTAGTCACGCGAGTCACGTGTAATTAGGACCATTAGATATTGATTTAATGGTGAATCTTAAATAAATTATGAGTCACACGAGTCACGTATGGTCACGGCACGTTTAGGTACGGCGTGACTCACGTGGCATGACCATTCGCGTGCCGTGACCACCCCTTGATATTTTGGTCACGGCACGGCATAACATGTGAAAAATTAACTTGGTCACGGCATGACACGGCACGAGATCAAAGTCACGGCGTGTTAGTCACGTCACGGCACGGCATGTTTTTTCCACTCTATGTAACAGACTGCAACCAAACATTGCAATGTCGAGAAAAATAATTCCGGAGCCTATTTAGAATATGGGTCCATTTTGAGATTCGGGCCATTTTTTCGGTTCTTACATGGCCCGTAGGCCCATTCGTGCCAAATTAAAAAGGCTATACGGTCAGGTATTGAACTGGATCTGAATTCTTGAATGTCTACCTAAACAGCCCATCCACAGCCCACAGACAAATTAAAGGCTTAGCATTGTTTAAATTTCCATTTCTATTGTAGCATTTGACATCGATCCATCAACCAAAAGCCCATAAAGCAAGGATTCCGATCATATACAGTTTTGACTAATAGTCCAATAATAAACAATTAATATCAGATGGATTCATTTTGCTCGGTGCACCAACAACAGCTCCTTCGCTCTTTCTAAAACCTTTCTTGTGCTAAAGGAAAGGGGCTCTCTTTTGCTGCTTCTCTCCCCTACTCGATTGATCAGATTGTAGCCTCGCACCAAAAGCATCGAGGCATTGAGCAATGGGCGATAGTCAGTACTCTTTCTCTCTCACTACTTTCAGGTTCAATCTCTCTCTATCTCTCTCTATATCTCTATCTTACGGGGTTGATTGCTTCGATCCTTGCGTTGTATTTAATTGAACCCCGCAGTTGTAGATTTTTTCATTTTTCTGATGCTTTTTTGAAACAGTCCCTCGGGAAAACTTGTTCAGATCGAGCATGCGCTTATGGCCGTCGGATCTGGCCAGACATCTCTTGGGATTAAAGGTACTTGCATCCTTTTCTTATTAACATTATTGTGGTTGAAATTAAGCAAATGCATGGTTTTTCATCAATCCTGATTTCTCTTAATTGAATGTTGTTTTAGCCCTATGTGATTGAGACAATGTCCAACTTGTTTGATCACGGGATAAATATGTCTCTTGGAAATTTTAACATTTGGGGTTGCTGTTTGTGTAAATTGACATTTGTTATCTTATTATACAGCTGCTAATGGTGTAGTGGTTGCCACCGAGAAGAAATTACCATCTATTTTGGTGGATGAAACCTCAGTAAGTAACTAAGTATCTTGGACTTAAACCATGTACTTCAGAATTTTTTTTTTTCTTTCCTTTTTTTTTTTTTTTTTGATAAAAGTGGTATAAAGTACCACCTCTTTCAAAATTTATTTGAAATACCCTATACCTAAAACACATATTCTGATTATTCTTTGTTGTATTTGAGGATAATTACTATGGGCCTGTATAAATTTCATATGTTTTGTGTCTATTTTATTGCAGGTTCAAAAGATTCAGTCGGTGACTCCTAATATTGGAGTTGTATACAGGTCCTTTTTCTACTTGAATATTTCTTTGCTTTTAATTTTCTGTACAAATATGGTTTTGTGAGTTTCATTGTGATGTATTATAGTTTGAAATATTTCTGCCTACTCTTTAGAGGGCCTCTGTTGTACATGTTATAGTGCCTATATTGGCTATTAATTGTAAAATTGGTAAACATTTCTGCAAATGTTACTCATTACAGCTCTAATTCTTATTTAAAACTTTGTACTATGAAACATTACATAACCTTTATTAATCTTGTTGTTGCCAAAACACATTATAGCTCTATTTCTAATTAAATTTATATATGTGCTTATACAACATGTCCTATATTAATATTTTTTTGTCCAACTGAAAATGACCTTGATGCCCTTGTGTAACAGTGGCATGGGTCCTGACTCCCGTGTTTTAGTGAGAAAATGTAGAAAACAAGCTCAACAGTATTTCCGTCTCTATAAGGTACTAGTTGGAACTTTTAGCACTTACTCTGAGCGCTTAATTTCTTGTCTTTTGTTCATGCTGACTTGTATAGTTTATTTTTTGAATAGCATGGTCCATGTTCATATATGATTTTCTTATGTAGGAACCTATCCCGGTTACACAACTTGTTAGAGAAACAGCTGCTGTGATGCAAGAATTCACCCAATCTGGGTACCCCCCTCTCTCTCTCTCTCTCTTCTCTTCACACATATCCTATTTATGTAAAACTATCAATTGTATCTTTTATTTTTTTTCAGTGGCGTTAGGCCTTTTGGTGTATCGTTGCTGATAGCTGGGTATGACGACAATGGTCCGCAGTTATATCAGGTAATAATTCTTTCTCATTATTTGGTCTCTTCTCCTTTTTTTTTAAGAAGATCTTAATAACCTAATTACATTAAATGTAATCACAGAATTATACTATGCATAGAAGCTTAGAGACAGATTTTATACTTGTCATTTCAAATTTTGTAATAGGTTGATCCTTCAGGGTCGTACTTCTCGTGGAAGGCATCTGCTATGGGGAAAAATGTTTCTAATGCCAAAACTTTCCTTGAGAAAAGGTATGCTAATTTTGAGTGCTTGAATTTGCATTTTGCAGCACAATACCCGTTAGACTTGTTACTGGTTCCAAACCTGCTACTGATAAGCACTACTATACCAACACCTTGAATTTTGTTATTATATTGATTATTTTTTAAATTTGTTATGTTTACATTTTCAAGGTCCAAATAATCATTCTGAACAAGTGATTTTCTACCTATCTAAAAAATAGTAAAAAAATTCTAAAAAATGTTAAATTTTGTCTACAAGTACATTTTTCATATGGAAATCATGTTGAGCGGTTCAGATAGACTATTTGGACTTTGAAAATTTACATTGATACGTAGTACAGACCAATCTGTGCTATGCATAGTACCATAGCCTTACTCTAGGTACAATCTATGCATTGGTCAAAATAGATGTTTCTCTTGCAATGTTCTTTTGTTTCGAATTGATCAATCTATTTGAGTTCTAGGTATACTGAGGATATGGAGCTTGAAGATGCCATCCACACAGCTATTCTAACTCTGAAAGAAGGGTAACATTTTTATTACCTGACTTTTAGGAGTTGTTTTATAGATATATAGTGATTAGCAGCCTGCTGATACTGATGTCTGCAATATCTTTTCTTTTATGAATGCAGATTTGAGGGTCAAATTTCTGGGAAAAACATTGAAATTGGAATAATTAGTGCTGACTGTCAATTCAGGTATGTACCTTCATTAATAATGTTTATTACTGCCAATTGCTTACTACGGAATGTCACATTACCATTAATGTTGAATATCTACTTTGTATTTGTACAAGTCAAAAGGAGTGTTATGGGATGGGTCTCAATCAATGAGATGATACCTGGTTTACATATTGTACAAGACCATAATATAGATTGATGTCTTTTGTGTTCTTTTTAATGCTTTTGATTGGTTCTGGGGCAATGAAATGAAGCATAATCATCAAAGTATGTTTAAAGGATTATGGTACAAGTATAAACTATATGAAGTTTCATTAAAAACACACAGCTCGGATGGATAATGAGTCCCTGGTCCTTTTATCCTTAGCATTGATATGTTAAAAAAAACATTAGTGTGTGATACTGTTATGGTAATACCTATTTCTTCCAAATGATTATCATCCACATTTATGTTTTCCTATGGTGCAAAAACAGGGTACTGAGCTCTTCAGAAATCGATGATTATTTGGCTGAAGTGGAGTAAATTCCTTCCGTTGGGTACCTTGTAACAAAGGGATCTTCTATAAAGCAGCATTTTCCTATTTCATCCATGGAGTAGAAAGCTTTGCATTATCAGGGTTTGTACTTTATTGTTTAGATTATTTTAAATGTCTTTTGCAAACTGGATGTTGTAAGATGCAATTTATTCAGAAGTTACTTCTGAAGTTGTTTCTAGGTTTATCCTCATTTATATACTCCTTATAGTAATTTCGTCGCAAGGAGAGTTCAAATGGCATTATTATTGGTGCCTCTTTGTTTTTTTTAGTTTAACTTAAATATTTTAAACTCAAATAACAAGATGAAGTTGAAATAATTTATAAATCTTCATATTTTACGGCTTCAGTTTATATTAAATAAATTTGAAAAAAAAATTAAATTGCAATGTAAATGCATTACTCATAAAATGAATCAATAATAACAGTATGATTCATGTTTGATTCATGTTTCATCTCCTTATAGTAAATTTTTTTTACTGTTTATTAAATCAGCGATTTTAAATGTGACTTAATAAATAGTAAAAAAATTCCAAAAATGTAAAATTTGGTCTCCAAGCACATTTTAATATAGAGATCACATCTAACGGTTTGGATCGACTGTTTGAATACTTGATACATGATAAACTTTTAGCAATTAGTCATTGCATAACTTCTTTAAAATATAGGAAGCTTGATATTCATCTTTATCTCTGAAAAAAACTGCATAACTTCATAGTTAAATTATGTTTTCTATTATTATATTTTTCTCCTTGTATAATTATGTATTATGTTGCATTTTGATTATTGAAATAAGAGAATGTTATTACATTTTAGACGAGAATCTTAGTGAAAAAACTATATAAACAAAACAGAAATAAATATGCGAAAAACAAGTGACCTAACAAAATAATATTTGTTAACAACGCAAGTGACCTAAGAGAATATAATTAATATTGTAAATTAAAATAATCAACATAACACAACAACATTTATCCATAACAAAGGATTTAATATTTCTATTCTGCAATTGTTTATTATCATAGATCCAACCTCTACCCAGTTACAAGCACTAAAGGTGAAATAGTACCGAAAAGGAACAGAATAATAAAAACAAATTATATAAATGATCCTTAAAAAGTATTATCATTTTATTATTATGTTCTTTAGAATTTAGAATTTAATATTTTGGTTTTTAAGTTCTCAATTTATAACAAATCAGTTGTAAGGTTAAAATATGTTAAAAAATGAGTGAATTATTCAGTTGTAAGACGATTTTGAGGCTAATATTAATATCCATACCACTAATACTTTATAATATAGATGATAATATTAAATATTAATTTCATTTTTATGACGATATTTGACATTATTTTATATCAAAAACTTCATTCGCATTAAAATCCATTTCATCAAATCAGCATGATAATATATTATACCATGATGTGAATTTACATCTACTTTTTTTTGTACTCAATTTTAATAATAGAATAAGTTTTGTACGTATTGATAATTTCAAGACCAGAAATGATTATTCTGAATATGTTATGAATGATTCGTGTAATTCTTGCTTTTAATACGAGGAACACGTTAGCTTAAATAAGTCAATAGGCATAGAATAATTAATTCAATGGAATAGTACTATAGTAGATGAGATGTGCCAAGACGCAAGCCAACTAATCATCCAACTCACGCGTGATTTGTGAACACGGTGAACAGCCAAATCAAGCTGTATCTGTCGTCATCATTCATTCATTCATTACTCATTAGAGGTGTTAATTTTTTAACGGATCGAATCGATCCCGAATCTTTAAAATGATTAAATCCATAGGTACTGATTTAGAAAAATTTAATCCGTTTAGGGTTGAGTGGGATTCGATCCAACCTAACTTATTTAATTATGTTTTGTTGATTTAGTGTGAAATACATTACTAATTATTAATTGAGATTTGTTACACACTAACTAATTAAGATCATTATACATTAATATATATGAAGTTCGCATAAATAAATTTAAAATAATTAATAAATTAGTAATCAACTTATACAGGTCAGGTTGATCTGTGATCCCTCCAGATTGGATATTTCGTCACGATTGGAGTCAAGTCTGATTAAATAATACTAATGCCATCTGAACTCGATCCGACTTGAACTATAAACGGCTGAGTATCCCTGCATGCGGTATTCTACCGCGTAGAATAAATTCTAATCAAGTCAAAATTATTTCGGTACTTATTTAATTATAGGAGTTTGTTTTGAGATTTATGTCAGATTAAAAGAGACGATACAAATCTCATTCATTACAACAGGGTACCACAAATGATCTGAACTCAACTATAAACACCCGTACCATTCATCGAGTTATCTATGGAAAGTATTATAAAATAAGACAAAAAAAAAAACAAATACTTTGATATTTTTATGCATAGAAGGATTGAGAGATTTTATTTTCCACTTGAAAAGATTAAAGGATTTTTTGTGGTATCTTTTAATTACTTGTGTAACGAGTCAATATCACACTCAAAACGAGTTATTAAAAAAGTAATGTAGGATAAATATTAAAAAAATATCAAAATAAGACAACTGAAAATAAAAATCTTTGAATCAATAGAATTTTTACCGATTTAAAATTTAAATATAAAAATATTCCACCAATCTTCCTATGTAAGATACGCTTTCTCATTTCCGTTCATCAACTCTACGCTGATAATATTGTATTGTAGAACTCCCATCATGTGATATTACTATATTGTAGAACTCCCATCATGGCGGCACCCATCAGGGGATCTTCAAATTATTTCTAGATATATATATGGAAAGCAACATGGACCAAATATATTTTTTTTTTCAAAATTTTCCAATGAAATATAGTAGATTCTTCTCCTTCTACTTCAAAATATTTTTTCTAATCCAAACATAAAATGATTTATTTTAACAAAAATTGGACGTCAAAATACTCAATTATTTAGTATTCATAAAAGAATTCTATTCGAATTTAAAATATACAAATTCCTAAACAAAAGACATTACTTTTACCACTACTTTTACTATTAATAAAAAATTGATTCTTTAAACATAAAATACTTCATCATCAATATTTAATGAAGACGTTCTGACGAAAATTAGGACTCATGCGACTAATGCGCACTAGCTAGGGTTCGTTGCAACTTGCAAATAATATATAGCAAGTTCCTTGTTTCTGGATAAGCAAGCAAATTAGCTGGTCAGCGTAATTAATCACCGTAGTACTAGTTTGACCATCATCACCAGAACTTCCATCTATAAATATAACATACCTTCTTATCATGTCTCATTAATTTGTTCATAACCAAGAACTAAAACAAAAAAAAATAGCACTTGAGATATGGCATCCATGGAGACAGAGCCAACTACAACTGCCACCGAGTCGAGCAAGACTGTGCAGGAAGCTGGCTACACCCGGTCTACGAGCCCACCTCCTAACTATTTTCGTGTAGATTTCCTCCTAAGGCTGCTGCTTCTAGCTTCAGCCGTCTCTGCCTTGGTGGTTCTAGTCACCGGCAAGCAGACGAAGCGCATCGCAACCGGACTGCCAGCGCCATTTGCCTTTGTGGAACGCGATGCCAAGTTTAACTACTCTCCTGCCTTCATGTAAGATCATCTTATTTTCATGATTAAATTGGTTTTATATTAATTAGATGAGATACAAAGATTGCTTTTTTGCTAATTTGTGTGTACACTTGTGTAGATATTTGTTGGTGGCGCTTGCGGTGACATGTCTCTACAGCATCATAACTATGCTCAGCTCTTGCGTTTTCATGTCCAAACCAGCACCCGCCGCCAAGGCTTTGTTTTGTCTACTTGTGCTTGACACGGTAAGGGAGAGGGCCAAATAAGTCAAAAGAAATATATTTGTTTAATTTATGGTAAAGTCTTTTGTGATCGTCCCGGATCTGCGTCCCGTCGTGTTGAAAATGTCAAGTCTGCAAGTGTCAAGTGTGAATCATTACACCATTAAAAAAAAACCTACAAATTTAAAATTTATACGTGTTTCACACTTGACATAAATATAATTGAGAATGGTGCGGTTCAATATCCGACCTGAGACGTTCGATATATATGCATCAAGATTTGTGTACATACACTTAATCTAGATCAATATAAATCTTGATGCGAATTGAACAATTCTATTTTGAGCATCAAGCCGATCAAAATATTAATAGGTGGTCACGGCACGCGAATGGTTACACCGTGCTCAAACGTGCTGTGACTAAACGTGACTCACGTGACCATTTGATCATAATTTAGGTTAGAGTATTCAAGATTCACTGTTTGGTCAAAATCTAACGGTCCTAATTACACGTGACTCGTGTGACCACGTGTCGTGCCGTACCGTGACTAGATATTTCACGTGCCGTGCCAAATTTTCAAAAGATGGTCACAACACGCAAATAGCAACGGCACGAGACACGCAAGTCATGGCACGTAACCAACACGTGTGTTGTAACATTCCGTATCATTTCGTGATGGAACCGGCTCCGCCGTGCCATTTTTCCCACTCTATTTGCAGATGACGTGAAGCGTGCCCATTAATAAATGAGCTGAGGCAATGCCTCTTGTTGCCTCAAACAACTCAAATTTTGAGTTTAGATCTCGATGATCATCCGATATACTTTAGAACAAATATTAAAGGAGTTATGTGCATTTCATCTAAGTCAGATTGATCTGATTCTGATCAGACGATCCGGATTCAAACTCAAAATTTGAGTTACGTCAGAGGATTCTGTTTCATGTTTTTTTTTTTTTCCAATTTTATTGCAAATCATGAAACGAAATTGTCCCATCTAAATTATAATAGTCTTTATCTACTTGCGTGCATAGAGACGCATGATTTTGAAAGCTTCGTATATTTTCTTTCAACTTCAATATCATATTCATGGAGTTGTTAAAGAGTCAACAATTGTAAATGTCAGTCTAATCAATTTATTGCAAGAAAAGTCTCAAGACACTGAAAGAAACTAGCAGATAAACCAAAATACCTTCCCAATTATTAATGTTAGATTTAAACAACCCTTATGATTAATCAAAAAATTTCTTTTCACATTTAATTTTGCCCCCTAATTCCGATATGTTGTAAATTTCTCTTGCAGTTGATGGTAGGGATCATGGCATCTGCAACCGGAACAGCTGGCGGCATTGCCTATCTCGGGTTGAAGGGGAACTCTCACACCAACTGGAACAAAATTTGCAACACCTACGACAAGTTCTGCCAGCACATCGGCAGCAGTACGGCCGTCTCCCTCTTCGCATCCATCATTCTGGTTGTGCTTGTTTTGCTCTCTGCATACTCGCTCTCTAAGAGGAGTTACCATTGATTTATGATATCATGTTAATATTTGTATATCATCTTTGGACCCCCCCCCCCCCCCCCCCCCCCCCACACCCCTTTTGCTTTTGTCTGTGTATATGTTATGTAGGTGTTGACATGATTGAGATAGCGTGATGTTGCATTTATATATATATTTTTTTTTGTGAACATATATTGAATTGCATGCGTTTGTATTTGTTGTTAACTTGTGGACATCCTAGCTTGTATTAATTCTAGTTTTGTATTAATTTGGAGTTTTTTTTCATATTGGCTTGTTTCTAGAGTTGTTGTTAATCTAATTATATGCTTTCACAATGTCTGATAGAAGCAATTTACCTCATAGCCGTTGAAGAGACTGAACTTCTAAAAATTAATACAAACACCACCAAGTTGTAGTCGGATGGCATCTGAGGTTGCATCCTCTAAAGATCCATACCAAATTAATTAATTGCATATTAAATTAATTTAGCAATTTTGTTTGGATTGTCAAATGTCAATCACATGCGGTTAGGCTTGTCAGAGTGTTTGACAGAATCATAATTTATTATTTTCCTTTTTGAAGCTGTAGGCCTGATAAATTTCATTAAAATATATAATAAAAAAATGTGTACAAAAAGTAGGGAAAACAAAATTCAAGAAAAAAGAGAACAAAAGAAAAGAAGTACAGCCTTTCTGGTACTTGAAGAATTTTTCTCATTTTACATCTATAATCTGCATATGTACTTTTTTGAAATTAAACCCTTCTTTATATTTTATTCGCAATTAACAATCCACATCAGAAGGTTTTCCTTTCAGTCCTAGCTGATTATATCTTCTCTTGATGCTCCAGATATTAAGAGTTGCTTTTGTTGCAAAAGAATTAAAATATGATTGAATTTGTTACATCTATAATCTGATGTGTACTTTTGAAATTAGACCCTGCTTTTTATTTTATTCGCAATTAACAATCCACATCAGAAGATTTTCCTCCAGTCTTATCTGATTATATCTTTTCATTATGCTCCAGGTATAAAGAAAATCGCATTTTGTTGCAAAAGAAGCAACAACATTGGATCCATTTTAAAAATGGTCGAAATTGTGCATTAATTTTGATGTAATTTGACATGCATTGCTTTTCTGTTGATGCAGGATGGGAGCAACATTCGTCAAGTTCCTGAATCGCAGATATATTTTTTTGTGAAACTTCCTGTTTTAGCCGGTTTAAGGTCGTACCAGGTGGTTCTTGCCGGTTCCAAACCTGAATGTTTTGAGTTATGGTACTCCTAGCTTTAGAAGGCATCAGATGGTTTGGTACCAATCGGTACCATACCTCTTAATGTTACTGATATTGAAACTGTTGCCCCTTATTTTCATAATTTGGTTTACGTGACTGTTCTCTCTTTGTAATGACTTTTATATGAAGTCGAAGTACCTTATTTCTAAAACCTTTAGAATTTCATATTGGTTATTTATAACTAATAATATTCATTCTATGGATGTATAAATTGAAAATCTAAAAAAAGGAGGTGTTTGTGGACCCCACAAGAGATGAGAGCCATATATTTGAGTTGCTGGATTTGAAGAATGAGGTGGCGGATCACGAGAGTGCCACCTGGTTTTTGCGTGATTTTGCC
Organism: Carex kokanica; assembly: GCA_025461125.1. NCBI lineage: Eukaryota > Viridiplantae > Streptophyta > Magnoliopsida > Poales > Cyperaceae > Carex > Carex kokanica. The sequence goes on along the minus strand of JAJGRX010001360.1, from coordinate 603,147 downwards.
GTTGAACAAGATGCAACTGATAACTTGGGTATATTCATTTTTCGGTTTCTAGATATTGTTTGTTCTTTTATTTGTATCTGATTTTGGATACGAAAGCTACTCACTCAACCAGGGTCTCGGTACGAGGACAAATGATTATGAATTATTAGCCTCAATTCATTCGAAAAAGTATGATTAATTAAACCTAATTTTGGTCAATTGATCTCCAAATGTTGCTCATTAGTGTTACCAATATATTCAAAATTATGATTGAACTGTTGTAGTAAATTTATTTGCTTGTTTCGGTTATTCATTCCTTGACAGAGAATGTGTCAGTTGTACCTACGTTTCTTAAGTTTCTTCGTTGGCATATTATCATTTTTACCCTTGTACAGGTGCTTGAGCATTCTGGTACTATGGAGCTTACAGGGCTTACTGGATCGTGTAGAATGAGATCTGCATCGTCCTTTTCAACCTAGCACAAATCTTAAAGTAGATCCCTATAATGCAAATAGGCACCAAAATTATTTTGGTTCGGCTGGTAACTCATTCTACCCGTGCGGTACCCCAGAGGATATGCTTCCTCTCTCTTACTGGTTTGTTTTGGTACTGACGGTGATTGGTCTGGTAGCAGGATCTGAGACCAAATTTCTTCGCTTGAGAAAGAAACTGATATTAAAATATATGTACCTAATTAACTGCTATACCTAAATTTTTTTCTTTAGGCTATTTCAAAGGGGAGGCAAGGAAGAGGGGCTGAAAATATAGTACGGGTAAATCAGTGCTATAGCTATTTAATTCTATTTTCCTTTTTTTTTTAAATAACCAGAATGTTATGAATTAACTTATGATATTTTAAATTTTTACAGGCGTATCTAGCAAATATTCGTCTGAAGAACGTTTTGGCTGACGTGCACTGCATATGAACCCTTGCTAATTAAGTGAGTAATTGTTCTTTGTTAAAAATTAAGCCTTTGACCAAATTCCAGATAAACTGGTACAGATCAAGCAGGACTTAACCAAAGCATACTTTTTTTTTTTTTGAAGGTTGGAGCTAGGCTGAAAGCCCGCCAACGTTTTGTATTAATAAGAAAATTATTTACAAGCCAGAAAGTCTGAATTTACTCAAGTTACATCAAAATTCATAGATTAAATAGCACAGTAAGCAATGCACAGTAGTTTTTTTTGACAATAACATAAACTCATCTTTCCCTGTAATTTTAATATCTTTAATTCATTTCCTCCATTCACTTAGCATACCACTTAAATTCTACATTAGTTTTTTTTTTCTTTTCATCCTTTTATGTTCTCTGTTTATTTTTTCATTTATTACAGACTGCACTTGATGAAGAATTAATCTTTATTATTTTCTTCAACTTATTTTAAGCGATACATTTCAGCAAAACATGTGACAAGTGATGTTTCTGTTAAAAACTCTAATGTGAATTCAAATTCAATTAAGCAAGGCATGAGAAAATTAAACATGCCTTGCTTCCTTCTATTCATGGCGTGTGGAGCTGTGTTTGGGTATCCGTGAAAGGTTTATACTTTGTTTAAGGTGTTGGAAACACTAGTGCATGAAAGATTGATATTCTTTTTTTAGGTTGTTGTTGATGTCTTGCTTCCTACTTTTTCTTTTTTTCTTCTTTTTATATTCCCCTTTCTCCTTAATCACTCTTTTCATATTCCCCTCTCAACCTTTATACCCAAAACATACTTCTCCGTGAAATTAAAGATGGGGATTTGGAGAAGGTTGTTCAGGAAGATTAAGGAGAGGGGAATATAAGACATAGGGTATAAAGGTTGAGAGGGGAATATAAGACATAGGGTATAAAGGTTGAGAGGGGAATATAAAAAGAAAGAAAGATTAAGGAGAGAGGGGAATATAAAAAGAAAAAAAAAGTAGGGTTGGGCACTCAAAAAAAGATATCAACATGGAACCACCTAAGAAAAGAATCCATCTCTTTAATTTGTGTAAAAAGCGTACTGAGTAATGAATGATAATTACTCATTCTTTTGTTCTCATACCTATATGTATTCCAGTGTCATTCTTAAAGGCCACAATAACTCCATTGAGACAAACCAACTATCTTAATTTCTCAGTACACTTTTTATACAAATTAAAGAGATGGCTCAGACATCGTGAACCTTGTTCTTGGCAAGCTGGCCGATACGGTTGTTCAGGAAGCACTCTCTCTTTACAGGGTACGTGACAAGGTTGAGCGGGTTCAACGCGAGCTCACTTGGATCCAGTCTTTCTTGAAAGATGCAGATACAAAGTGCCACAAAAGTGAGACGGTAAAAAAATGGGTGAATGAGGTTCAGGAGGTTTGGGTATTGGATTGAAGACATATTAAACAAGTTTTCGGCGGAGGTTGGTGGAGGTAGACGGCAAGGCCCTTGCAACATACTCAAAAGGATAGGCAAGATGCCCATGAAACTGATTGCCAAACACAAAGTAGGTAACGAGATAGACAAGATCCAACAGAAGATCTGTGAAATATCAGAAAACAAAACAAAGTACGGCATAGAAGATCTGATAACTAGTAGTGGGGCTCTCTGTCGAGCAGCCTATAAGGCCGTTTGTTAATCCTGACATAGATGAAATGGAGGTTGTTGGCTTCGAAGTTGACAGGAAAACAATTGTCGACCAGCTCATTGCTACAAATATTACGAGGTGAGCTGTGATCTCAATTGTTGGGGCCGGTGGTTCCAGAAAAACTACAGTCGCCAAAGAGGTGTACAAAAGGTAACTACTGCTGAACAACATAGCTAGTTCATTGTTTTAGAATTGGTGTGTTAGATGTATAAATAAGACATACTAAACAATATAAATAGTTTAGTTTTTAATTTGGTAACTTTCCCATGAAGAGAATAATGCTATAAACTAAAAGGCAAATTCTTCTATGGACATAAGGACCTATTTGTAAAATGAACATATTTTCATTTTCAAAGTTGAAACAGTCGATCCGATCGTTCAACATTATCTCCATATTAAAATGTACTTGGAGGTCAAATTTTACATTTTTTTGAATTTTTTTACTATTTATTAAGTATTTTACAAAAACTAGTCAAATTCAGACCATTGAATTTTGTAAAATACTTAATAAATAGTAATTAAAACAATTCAAAAAAATGTAAAATTTGACCTCCAAGTACATTTTAATATGGAGATAATGTTGAACGGTCGGATTGACTGTTTGAACTTTGAAAATGAAAATATGTTCATTTTACAAATAGGTCCTTATGTCCATAGAAGCATCTCTCAAACTAAAATGGTTGTTTAGGGAGAGACAGATCATCGCAAATTAAATGTATGAGGTTACTTCCAACATGCTCTCTTTGAACACTAAACATTTCAATCATTAGAGTCTATCGTAAAACAATAAATTTAATTAATTCACCGTCTGTGTTGAAATCCATATAGTTTGGTAAAATCTTACTTTGTGCATGTTTACTTCCAACATGCATATACATGTCTATTACTTGTATACAAATCATCTTATCAATTTATTTGATGCATTTTCATAGTGCTGAAGTTAAACGTCATTTCGATATCTCCATGTGGTTAACTATTTCGCAAGAATACAAGTTGATTGATATTTTGATGAAGATGCTAGAGAAGATTCGAAAGCTACTTGACTCCGAGAGGCAGAATAAGGAAGAAGAGTATTTCATTACAGAGCTACGAGTATAGTGCTAGACATGAGTACGAGTTTGTAGATGTACCAAATTTACACATGAGTATAGTGCTAGACACATATGATTATAGTGCTTTGATAAATTTTGTAGATGTACCAAATTTCAATAGGTTCGGAATGCTACGAGTTTTACACATGAGTATAGTGCTAGACATATGATTGTGGGGCAAACTGGTTGAATGGCTTGAATGTCCTGACAGCGCCCTTGAAGTACTTTGTGCTTGAAGTTGAAGATCCACATGTGTATAGTTCCTTTTCCATGTTTCCAGGTGTTAGGTTTCTTAAGAGGTTTCCTTTAACTTGTATGAAGAACCTTCAAACAGTGCGTACATGGTTTTGTAAAATGGACGGTGATCGAGTTGCCCCCGTCATTTTGGGGTAACAAACATGCAGTTGAGGCATATCAACATCTCCCACTGTATTCTTGGTGCTATGCCTATGCTTAACCAACTCGAGCTGTCAAGCACCGACATGCATATACGTCCTCATGACTTGCAATATCTGAAGGTTGTTCCTGACTTGCAATATCTGGTCAACCTTCAAGAGTTCAGTGTAGATTACTGTTCGGATGAGTTCAAATCCAGGCTGCAAGGACAAGACCAGTGGAAAATACACCATATTCCCTCTGTAATAATAAAGCGTTTATGATTCCAGTTCATTTATTTATTCATATTAGCTGGCTTGCTTCTGATACTGTTCAATTTCAACTTGTATACATTTTTTACGTTATGTGCTTCTTAGCACCACTTTTGTAAACTTCTTTCGTCTGTATTTGCTTTACTATTAATACGTGTTATCCTTTCATCTTTTACAACAAGTTCTGTACTTTGTTCTTGTCCACTCATAGAACTTTTTTTTTTGGTCATTCAAAACCGGTAGGCACCTTACATTACATCAGAGTTCACGTTCACTCATTACTAGCTAATAAACATATTTAAATCAACTGGTAGCATCCAGCTTATATATTAAAACAGGGAAAGGTGTCCACTCATAGAACTATACAAAGACTTTGGCTAGATTAAGTTATGAGATAATGCAATGAATTTTCTAGGATAATACTTAATGTCTAGTATATGCCACTTTTAAATGACTTGCATTTAGGGGTGCAAACAGGCCGGATATTATCCAACCGTATATGCATCCGTATTCGAAAATTAGATACGGATAACCGATATCCGAATATCCAAGCGGATACAGATACGGATATGGTTTTGAATTTTAACTATCCGTATCCGAATAGTAGATAAATACCATATAATTTATTATATATTATAAAAATATTTATGTATATATATATATACGGATATCTGATTTTCGATTTGTATCTGTCTAATATCCGATCCGTATCCGTATCCGTATCCGAAAATTAAAAGCGGATATGGATATGATTTTACCACTATCCGATCATTTATGACCTGCATTATATCTGTTCTCTCCACCACCATTTTTTTTATAATAAACTCTTGAATCCCCTTGAGCTTAATTAATTTGATAGTATATGTATGACACAAAACTCGAGAACTGAAATGCAAAGACCAACAAAATACTGGTAAAATTTATCAAAAATGTGTGCCGTGCAATTGAACAGATTGTAATAATAACACAATATATGTCAAGAATCAAATTATGGATCTTATTTACTTGATATTTATAAATAGTAAATAAGTCCATATCCAGAACAATTAAGTTTTTGATGAAATAAAAAACGAAACAAACAAACAAAATTACCCCCGATGGCAATAACAAATTAAAACTGTAAAAAAAAAAACTTGTGCTTTTATCGAGTAATTCACCATAAAATTCAACTGAAAAGGTAAATTTATCAAATGATCTTCAGTGAAATTCACTTCTTCAAATTACTTTTACTGAATGACTTGATTCAGTAAAATTAATATAATAGTAAATTTTTACTGACTCTCAAAATGAGCAGTGTAAAATATACAGGCAGAGGGATGGTTAAGATCCGGATCAAACTGGCCCTTACAATTAAATTAATTAATAAAACAAGATTGCCCAAAAAGGAGAACTAAAACAGAGGCCCAAACAAGAAGCCCAAGTTTTTTCTTTAATTCGGAGTAAACAGATCTCCTTCCCCAATCCACCCCGTCGGCCGTTTCTTCTCTCCTCTTTCTAATTTCAAAACCCTCGCAAACCCTTCCAAGTTCCAGCTGAGAGCTGAGAACGGAGAACCCTCCAACTCTAAACTACCTCACTCCTCTCACCCTCTTGGTTAGGGTTAGGTTTCCACAAAAATGTTTCTCTACAGCCTGACGCTTCACCGCGCGACCGGCGTGGTGTGCGCCGCAATCGGAAGCTTCATCGGCGGTAAATCACAGGAAATCGTGGTGGCAAGTGGCAAATCCCTGGAGCTCCTCCGTCCTGACGACTCCGGAAAGGTGGTCACTCTCCACTCCGTCGAGGTCTTCGGCGCCATCCGCTCCCTCGTCCCCTTCCGCCTCACCGGATCCCAGAAGGACTACCTCGCCGTCGGCTCCGACTCCGGCCGCCTTGTCATCCTTGAGTACAGCAAGGAGCGCAACTGCTTCGACAAGGTCCACCAGGAGACCTTCGGCAAGTCTGGCTGCCGCCGCATTGTGCCCGGCCAGTTCCTCGCCGTGGACCCCAAGGGCCGCGCTCTCATGATCGCAGCTTGCGAGAAGCAGAAGCTTGTGTACGTCCTTAACCGTGACACTGTGGCCAGGCTGACGATTTCTTCTCCTCTTGAGGCACACAAGTCCTACACCATCACTTATTCCATTACTGGGGTGGATTGCGGGTTTGATAACCCGGTTTTTGCTGCGATTGAGCTGGATTACTCCGAGGCTGACAGGGATCCAACTGGTCAGGCTGCTGCTGAGGCCCAGAAACACCTCACTTTTTATGAGCTTGATCTTGGGCTGAACCACGTTTCACGCAAGTGGTCTGAGCCCATTGATAATGGTGCAAATATGCTCGTCTCTGTGCCAGGTGGTGGGGATGGCCCGAGCGGTGTCCTTGTCTGTGCAGAGAATTTTATCATATACCGTAACCAGGATCATCCCGAGGTGCGTGCTGTCATACCGCGTCGTACTGACCTCCCTGAGGAACGGGGTGTGCTCATAGTCTCGGCTGCAACCCACCGGCAGAAGTCCATGTTCTTCTTCCTCCTTCAGACTGAGTACGGTGATGTGTTCAAGGTCACGCTTGAGCATGAAGGAGACCGTGTCTCTGAGCTCAAGATTAAGTACTTTGACACCTTCCCGGTCACCTCTGCCATGTGTGTTCTCAAGGCAGGCTACCTCTTTTCCGCCTCAGAGTTTGGCAACCATGCGCTGTACCAGTTTCGTGCTATTGGGGATGGAGATGATGTGGAGTCATCGTCAGCTAGCCTGATGGAGACTGACGAGGGGTTTCAGCCGGTGTTCTTTCAGCCGCGTGGGCTGAGGAATTTGGCTCTCATTGATCAGATAGAGAGCATGATGCCAATCATGGACATGCGGGTTGTGAATTTGTTTGAAGAAGAGACCCCACAGATATTCACTCTTTGTGGAAGGGGACCCCGCTCGACAGTTCGGATCCTGAGGCCTGGGTTGGCAATTAATGAAATGGCCGTCTCACAGCTCCCTGGTGCTGCGAGTGCAGTGTGGACTGTGAAGAAGAATGTCAACGATGAGTTTGATGCCTACATGGTTGTCTCCTTCCCAAATGCTACTCTAGTGCTCTCCATTGGAGAGACCGTAGAGGAAGTTAATGACAGCAAGTTTCTCGACACAACACCTTCATTGGCTGTTGCCTTGCTTGGGGAGGACTCCCTCATGCAGGTGCATCCTAATGGAATCCGTCATATCAGAGAAGACGGTCGTGTGAACGAGTGGAGGACACCTGGCAAGAAGACTATCGTCAAGGTTGGATCAAACCAACTTCAGGTTGTAATTGCTCTTAGTGGTGGTGAGCTTATATACTTTGACATGGACATGATGGGTCAGTTAATGGAGGCTGACAAGCACGAAATGCCGGGTGATGTCGCATGCTTAGCTATTGCTCCTGTTCCTGAGGGCAGACGGCGGTCTCGGTTCCTTGCCGTCGGTTCTTACGACAACACCATCCGCATCCTCTCACTGGATCCAGACGATGGCATGCAAGTTTTGAGCGTGCAAAGTGTGTCATCCCCTCCCGAATCACTCCTGTTTCTGGAAGTAAAAGCCTCGACTGGAGGGGAGGACGGTGCTGATCACCCAGCAAGCCTCTTCCTCAATGCTGGTTTACAGAACGGAGTGCTTTTTCGGACTGTGGTTGATATGCTCACAGGCCAATTGTCTGATACCAGATCACGGTTCCTGGGTCTCCGGGCCCCGAAGCTTTTCTCGTGTATGGTCAGGGGACGGCAAGCTATGCTTTGTCTTTCCAGTCGGCCTTGGCTCGGCTACATACACCAGGGGCACTTTTTGCTCACCCCTCTATCTTACGAGACTCTTGAGTACGCCGCCTCATTCTCCTCTGACCAGTGTGCGGAAGGCATTGTTGCTGTGGCAAAAGACCAGTTGAGGGTTTTTACAATCGAACGTCTGGGAGAGACATTTAATGAGTCGGCCATTCCTCTGAGGTACACACCCAGGAGGTTTGTTTTCCTGCCAAAACGCAAGCATCTTGCTATAATTGAAAGTGATAAGGGGGCATTTACGGCTGAGGAGAGGGAGGCTCTTAGAAAGGAGTGCATGGAAGCTGCTGGTGTGGGTGAAAATGGGAACACTGGTGCGATGGAGAATGGTGGAGAAGATGGGGAGGAAAGGGATGAACCAATGACTGATGAGCAGTTTGGCTATCCAAAAGCTGAGTCAGACAAATGGGTTTCTTGTATCAGGATCCTTGACCCAAGGTCGAGAGAGACAACATGTCTCTTAGAGTTGCAAGACAATGAAGCTGCGTTCAGCATATGCACTGTTAACTTCCATGACAAGGACAATCACGGTACGCTCTTGGCTGTGGGCACTGGGAAGGGGTTGAATTTCTTTCCCAAGAGGACTGTTGAGGCCGGGTTCATTCACATCTATAAATTTGTCGATGAGGGGAGGTCACTTGAGCTGTTGCATAAGACGCAGGTTGATGATGTACCTCTTGCATTGTGTCAGTTTCAGGGAAGATTGATAGCAGGAATCGGGTCTGTACTGAGGTTGTATGATCTGGGGAAGAGGAAGCTGCTGAGGAAATGTGAGAATAAGCTGTTTCCAAGGACAATTGTGTCAATTCACACTTACAGGGATCGGATATATGTTGGGGATGTCCAAGAGGTATGTTTTCTTTTGTGTCTTTACAAATATTGATTTCCTGATATTAAATTAAAAGCTCGATTTTTTACTATTTTGAATATATAGTATTTTAGTTTATTTATTTCTTGGTTGCTAATTGATGTTGGGATCTATTAAAGTAACAGTTGGAAGTTTTCTTCAGTTTTAAGGGTTGAGAAATGGAAAGGATCACTTTACTCGTGATGGCTAGTCGCACTGCAGTACCTGTTCCCAACATACAATTAGATCTGTAGTTAGTCCAAATAAGCATTAAGTTTCTAGTACGCATTAAATGCTAGTACACATCAGACTGAGGGTGCAAGGTCTGTCTGCGTCCGTCAAAACAGCATGCTAGAAATTAAGTTGATGTATTACAGTTTGGTGATGCCATACTGGTAATATTGATCTGTAGATGAAATCCATACGCAATGAATATGTAGATTCCATCCCTGTTGAAAATCTAGATCCTGCGGCTTGGCTAAATCATGGAGAAATAATGTTACTGTGGGCACCACTGCTAGCAAATTAACACTATTAAGGGGGGTGACACAGTTATGAGGACTGGAAAACTTCTCATGCACCAAACTTTTTCTGTGTTTTCAATAGTGGATGTAAATAAAGGATGCTGAGTCTTGTGTTCAGCTATGTGCTGGTACAAGTTGTGTACCAGTCGTAAATTTGAGTCTTTGTTAATACATAGATGGTTTTGACTCTCAGTTTAGCTTGGGGGGGGTGGGGATTCTGTTAGGTATAGTAGATAGTATGAGGATGTGAAATGTGTAGCTGTGGCACATCAATATAGTGTTAGGAGTAGTTAATCGTGCGGTGTTGTTGGTTGTATATAATTTTCCTGTAAATGAAAATGGGCATCTTGCCTTTTATTTAAAAAATAATTAACTGCAATTTTGTTATAAACCTTTTAAGCCTTGTTATAGTCAAAGCCTGATATCTCACTCTCCAGTTACATCATTTCTTGTAAACAGTCGTTCCACTACTGCAAGTACAGGCGGGATGAGAACCAGCTGTTCATATTTGCGGATGACACAGTACCTCGCTGGTTGACGGCGGCACACCACATTGACTTTGACACGATGGCCGGTGCTGACAAGTTTGGCAACATCTACTTTGCAAGGCTTCCCCAGGACACATCAGATGAGATCGAGGAGGACCCGACTGGTGGGAGGATAAAGTGGGAGCAGGGGAAGCTGAATGGCGCCCCTAACAAGGTAATGGACATATATTAAGTATTGCTATTTTACATGGTCCTTTTGGTCTAGTATAACCTTTGTTTTTATGCAGTTATTGTGATTTGATCTACTTGTATAATACAACTAATCCTACTGGATTTAGATTTAGAGACTCAAGTAATGGCAGGAACTTGCCAGATGTTTGTACCTTTGGTGAAAATAGCTTAGAAGAGCCTAGCTTTCCAGTGATGTCCTTTAAATGTTTTGAGGAATTATAAAGGACTGCTTTGCCATTAATGATTTTTTAACACCATTAGAACTATGCCTCAAGGGCCTTATTGCACATAATTTCAATAATGCATGAAAAAAAATATAATTACTTTTTTAGTATTACACAGTGCATGACTAGAAATAGACCTTATGACATGGAAGATTATTTTTTGCATTTCATTTTTGTCATTGTTTTAAAAAATGTAACCACAGTTTTTACAATATAATGCCATTTTATATAATTTCCCTCTCTATTACTCTCTGAATAGGTGGAAGAAATAGTACAGTTCCATGTTGGAGATGTTGTGAGTTGTCTGCAGAAGGCATCGCTGATACCAGGAGGCGGTGATAGTATTATTTTTGGGACAGTGATGGGGAGTTTAGGGGCATTGTTGGCATTTACTTCCAGGGAGGATGTTGACTTTTTCTCGCATTTGGAGATGCACATGCGGCAAGAGTTCCCGCCTCTCTGTGGCAGAGATCACATGGCGTTTCGCTCAGCCTACTTCCCTGTCAAGGTAAAGAAATACCATTTAAATTGTATTCTTTTTTTTTTTTGTTCAATAGCTTTTCTTTCTGTTTTTTTTTATTATCTGAGTTATCCCTGAGGTTGGGAATGCCCAACATTTTTCTGCTGTTTGCAGATTCTTTCCAATCATTAAAAACTAATGCTAAGTCTACCAAAATGATACTAATTTGATCTTAGCTTTTTTGCCTTGATCAAATCTCCTTTAGTAGTCAAAACTTTGAAGCCAAAATGCCTGTGGTTGTAGTCTGGCTTTAGGAAAAAGCAGGAGCTGATTGGATTAAGGCAGAACTCTTGAAATATTTAATGGGAGATATACTTGAGTATACTTATATAAATTGTAGTATCCTGACTTTTTAGTGTATCTACACTTAATGTTTGGTTTAATTTGCACACATGGTATAATAGTGGGGTAATTACCACAACATATATTGATCTCAACTAGGGCTGCCAAAAAAATTCGTAGTTCGTGATTTGATTGACTTCGATTCGAAAAAAAAATCGCAATTAACTCGTTCGATTGAAGTTCGTTCTAAAACAAATCAAACCAGTTCGGTTCGAATCTTATTCAAACTCAAACTCAAACTGGAGTAAGTTTGATTTGATTTGATTCGTTTGCAGCCCAAATCTCAACAGTAGAAAGGAACCAATGGAGATTTTTCCCTTGTGGTACCTGCAGCGATCAATAAATGAGGGTTTCTTTTCAAATTACTTTTGCTTTTTAGAAAAGGTTGAATGTAGAAACTAACACACTGTGTCTGACTTTGCAGGATGTGATAGACGGTGATTTATGCGAGCAATTCCCGACACTTCCACTTGATATGCAGAGAAAGATAGCCGATGAACTTGACAGAACCCCTGGTGAAATCTTGAAGAAGCTTGAGGACATCAGAAATAAGATTATCTAAGAAAGTTTTGGTTTATCCTTCTGTGTAGTCTAGCGGTTTTTAAATAGTAGGATCACTTGTAGCATTTACGATTGAAATAACCTAGTTTTGTCAAGGCGTTGTAGCTATTTATTTGTGCTTGTGCTGAATTGATAGTAATTTTTTCTTTCTTTTCAGCTCTCTTTCTTTTTGATCTTCTTGTAACATGAGATATCCAATCCTTGTACTTGGGTTTTGCCCACTTTCTTGGTTTTTCTTTGACAGGAAAGCATGTGTTAATTTGTTAGTGTCAGGGAAGATATGGCTATTTGTTTTGAGAAAGACATTTTGAGACGACCACACACTGGTAGTGTCCGGAGGTTTCTTCTTCTTAAGCACCTTAATTTGCACTGATTCAAGGAAATTTTGTCACCAAACGAATTTTCTAGCATGAAAGTCCATGTTATGAATTTTGTGCGTGTTTTAGATTGTACTTGGTTGCCATCGTACCGTCAGAAGACTATGTTAGTTAGAGAGACCCATCCATCAACTCAAAAGATAGTCAAAGCTTCAAAACAAAATGGCCCAAATTGATTGAAAACGAAGAGAATTGTAGTACAAACACTTCCGGCTGTTGACTTCTTTAATCTACAACCATCATAGGAACAATTAATCATTATTGTTATTGTTGTACTAATAATAACATTTTTTTGTTAACAATACTTAGTTTGATTGTTTTGTTCGATCTTGTAACCTTTATTTTCAAAAACCAAACAAAATAACAATGAAAGAAATATTGTCATATTTTATTAAAAGAAAACAATGCCATATACAAAATGATCGTCACACATTACATGGAAATCAAGATCCTGCTATCCAAATAATGCTTTTCATGACTTTGGACGCAGTTGATGGCATTAGTCCTTTGCCTAAGCTTACAGCAACATAACATGAACAACATTCGACTACCAACTTCATGTTTGATTGAATTACAAAGAGGCGTACAACACATAATCAAGGATCCTCTGAATTCTCAGTCTTGTAAGCAGAGGTAAACAATACAGGTTTTTGTGCATCATCTTTGACAGTTAAACTCAAAACTTCAGGCCGAGAGTAGTGCCCCACCACATCAAAATCAAATTTAGCTCTCACTATTTCACCCAGATCTGCAAATGTTTCAAACAAATGGATCATTAACTACTTCCAAGACCTTGTCAGCAACTATTTTGTTAGAATGAATAATTTGGGCAAACCTCACCTATCAGTGGGTCAAAAGAAACTCCACACACAACAGTTGTTAACAATTCAGATTGTTCAATCTTCTAACTCAAATAACTTAATTTATGGATACTGCCTATTTGTTAGAATGTATTGCTAAACCAGGTCGTAAAAGTTAATGACGTGGTGACTAGATTAACATCAGCCACCAGCCGGTAGGGATGTAAAAAAGCACGCCGTGACCAGATCCGTCACGGCACGCCACGTGTGCCAGTCATGTGTCGTGACCAAACACGTGACGTGACCATCCTTCGAAAAATTGGCACGACACGGCACGGCATGCAAATTGGTCTAGCCACGGCACAGCATGTGGTCACGTGACTCGCGCGCAATCAGGACTGTTAGATCCCTACCAGCCAGGTAACGTCCCATGACCGTCCATCCCAATTTGGTCTTGGCACGGCACATAAAAATCTGACTTGGTCACAGCATGTGACTCAAGTCACGGCGTGACTAGTCACAACACATCACCGTACGGCACATATTTACATCCCTACCAGCCGGGTAATGATTCAGATCCATTAAACTGCCTATTAGATATACAGGACGGCCTGGTGAACCTTTCAGGTCTGGGTCAACATGTTCCAGCCCAGTCAATCAAATTTCATTGTACCTAAGTCACAAGTTATGAGTGCTTCTCCTTCATAGTTGGGCCCCGCTAGGACAGTGCCAGATGGTGAAATTATGACACTACCGCCTTTACAGACTATAGTCTCTGGTGAAGGTTCCACGTCTAAGCCAGAGAAGATATAATCAGGAGCGGCAGGATAATCCTTCCGCCTACAGAACTGATTTGCCGAAAGAACGTAACAGCCTCCTTCCAATGCAATATGTGTCATTGAAGCAAGCCATGTTTCTCTTGCATCAGCAGTAGGTGCACAGTATATCTCAACTCCTGACAGAACATGCAAAAAAAGAATATTTGAAGATAGAAAGAGAAAATGGTTGTGCTATCCACATAGTTCTGTACCATTACTAGTGTAAAAATAGTGAAAAAAGAACTTATTTTAATCGTTTCAAATAATATCAAGCATTGCAGAGCTCTGGAAACTTCCAGAAAACAACCAAATTTTATAATAATGAAAGAGTAAAGATTTACTCAGTTTTATGCTGACAAATTTGTGCCACCTTAAATACACAATTTTATCAGTTTCAAATTGAGCTGACAGTAATGCCAGGAAAGTACATGCTGTAATCATTTAGTTAACTTATATAACTTGGATTAACCTGGTTATGTCATAAGTTTGTTGAGTTAGTGTCGGGAATTAAGGGCAGTGTTTCTTTTTTTTATTGACCTAACCTTTAAAGCAGGTTGTAATTGGCATGAAGTTGCTGGGTCCAGTTACATAGCAACATTATAGTACAATTCATAAAAAAATGAATATTTTTTCTTTTTAAAAAAAAAAATCAACCTTTAGCATACATAGCAGTTCTTAAAAGGGGCATTCTGTTCTCCCAGCAAATCAGAGCTCCAATCTTTCCAACCGGCGTGTCATAAACCGGGATAGTTGACCCATCTCCAAATCCCCAAATTATCCTTTCCAGCGCAGTAGGCATTACCTTGCGGTGCTTTCCTAGGTACAGCCCCTGAGGGTCAAAAAAGAGAACAGTGCAATAAAGAGTGTATCCAGCTCTTTCGATCACACCCATTACTAAAAACACCTTGTATTTTCCAGCCAGTGCCGCCAATCTGTCTACTTCTGGACCTGAATTATTAAAAAAAAAATCATATCAGATTATTGCACTTTTAAACAAATCAATAGGAGAGCATAGTTTAGCACTAAAAAGTAAGAAATATAGTTATCGAACTAAGGAAACTGAAGAAGGAAAATAAGGGATAACACTATACATTTATCCCGTGTTCAGTTGAGGCCTAAACCATGGAATAAGAAGTTTAGGCCTCAGTTAAGTTGCCAGATGTAAATTAGATAGGCCAGCCTAACATGGCCTAAATCTAATTTTAGGCCAACAAATTTAAACCACCTAGATAGGAGGTTTAAGTCATGAATCATCTTTAGGTCTCAACCAAAGATTAATAATTTAGGCTTGGCCTAAGTTGGAATAACTAAAGTTTTTTTAACTTTAGGCCTCAAACAAGGGCCAAAATCAGGAGCAAAAAATAAATCAACAAAAGGAAAGTGGCATAAAAAACAAAAGTAGTATAAAAAATTCACTCGTTTGTCATCATTACCAGGGACATCAATGGCAGAGGCATAATACTTCCTGAACTCTTCCTTTCCCTTTGCAGAGCGACTACCAATTGTAACCCCAAAAGTAGATCCTCTTGGATACCCCCCAATAAACGCTTCTGGAAAAACCACCAATTGGGACCCATAAGAAGCAGCCTCTGCTATTAATCTCTCAGCCTTTTCTGCAATTACACAAATTGCATGTTCAAAGTAATGAGCAATCTAAAAGTTAATAAAATCAATGATGCACCAGAGCTTCACCCTAACTAGGACAATTAAGCAATATTTATCACTGCTCTAAAAATTTCCAATCTGCAGTGTAGTGTATATGAACTATTAATATTTTGACTAACAAAAAAAAAACTGATCGTTATTATAGCAGCAAATTATCAACTAATATTACAAATGACGAGCTTTATTTTCTGGAAAAGCATAAAAATTGGAGATTTGGCTTAAGCTGATCCAATAAAATTGGATCTTTTAGCAATAAATATACACACTACAAACGGCCACTAATATTCGAGTCAAGTATTGATTCTGACACATAGAGAATACCTAGAGTGGCGGGAGTATCATAAAAGACAGTAGAAGCTTGCACAACGGTGGCTCTCACAGTAGTTGACCCTAAATCAGAGCCGTTCATCTCGACCTCGGCTATGATCGGAGGATCAACAGAACTCGAAGCAACCAACGCCATAGAAACAAGGTTATCAGTACCAGGCTTGAAAAAAGTAAGAGCTATTTTTTAAATTCTATGCCGTATTTTTTGCGGAGGTGGTCGCGCAGTAACTCGTCGCGAGCGAGTGTGCGGGCCCTCAGAGGCTCGATGTGGACGTATGACAGGTGGGCCCCCCAGGCGAAGATCACTGCGCCGCTGGAGAAGAGGACAAAGGTTGACAGGAACTGCCTTGGAGTGGATGGCGAGCACCAACCCATAAAATTAAACCCAGGCTCTCAGACTCCAGAATTTTCTAGACCAGTTTCTTTCCCTTTCTCCCTCGCTCTCTTTTTATTTTTCTTTTAACTTTTTTTTTTTTATCTACTCTATTTCGATTTGTTGAATCATATTTTCAGGTTACAATCGGGGTGCTCTAATGGGCATTTGGACCAAATTCTGTTAAATTCTTGTATATCCGTCCAATCTGTATGAAGATTCGTGCAAGAAACTTAAGGATTTGTTCGGGTAAGTATGCACAAATTTTAATGCGGATCGAACGGCTCCGAATTTCAGGTTGAATGAAAGCATTACGGGTTCGCCTGGCAATTGGGTTTTAAGATTGGTGAGTCCACGGACTACTGGGCCGAAATTTAAGTTGCTCTTTCTGGGCTTGGTCCAGGCCCGTTTGATACACACCCTTCGTCGCACTCCAGTAAAATGTCAGAAAAACCGAACATTTTCATTTTTATTTGATGATAGTCAGAAGGTTCTTATAATTTTGAGAAATTAGGGGGTCCTTTATAAGAACAGAATATTTCTGTTTAAAGCCTTTTACCGGGAGACTCACTCTAATATATACTTGTTAATCAATCAAATACTTCTTGCCCATCTCAGATTCTCAGGCCATGATTCAACGCTCTCTGAGATCAATTACCTCGCGATCAAAACTCAATCTACACACTTTCACCCCACTCGGTGACCACGCCCACCAGCTGCTCGACGAATTCTCCCAACCAAAAGACTGTCGCGACCAAAACAAACTCCACCGCCTTGGCCTCCTCCTCACTCCTAGCACTGTAGAATACGTCTTGAAAGGTCTAAGGCAATGGAAAACAGCACACGAATTCTTCAGTTGGGCCAAATGCCAACCCCCATACAAGCACACTTGTTACACTTACAATACATTTGCAGCGATTCTTGCACAAGCCAAGAGGAATACTCAACTGAGAACGCTGGCCAATGATTTGGTGGCAAGTGGCTGTGCCATGACCCCTGGCGCTTTGGGCTTCTTCATACGCTGCCTGGGCAATCTCGGTTTGGTTGAAGAGGTGCAGTTTGTATTTGACCGTGCGAGCAATTTGGGTTGTGTGCCAAATGTTTACACCTATAACTGTTTGCTCGAGGTCTTTGCTAAAGCCGGGCACATTGACTTGCTGGAAATGAGGTTGCAGGAAATGGCATCACGACCTGGTTTAGAATCTGACAAGTTTACACTCACATCTCTCTTGCGGTGCTACTGTAATGTTGGTAAATTAGACAATGCAGTGGAGATTCTCGATAGGATGGAGTCTAATTGTTGGGTTGATGTGCATGTCTTAACTATAATTATAGTTGCATTTTGCAAATGGGGAAAGATCGAGAGGGCCTGTGAGTTAATTGGGAGAATGGAGGCTTATGGTATGCAGCCCAATGAGAAAACATTCATTATTTTGATTCATGGATTTGTGAAACAAGGGAGAGTAGATAAGGCGCAAGAGATGTTTGACAAAATGACAGGTTCAGGCTTTGTTGGTGACCTGTCTCTCTACAGTACCTTAATTGAGGGATTGTGTGAGAAAAAGGAAATTCCAGTGGCACTAAAATTATTCGAGGAGATGAAATCAAATGGAATATCGCCGGATACCAGACTAGTAAGAAAATTAGTATCCAGCTTTTGTAAGGAAGGAGAGCTAGAATCTGCATGCAAACTGTTTGCTGAAAGTGCCAAGGGTCTGAAATCAGGCAGTATTGTATCTATCTGTAATGCCATTCTTGAAGGTTTTGTTAATTCTGACCAGATAACTCAAGCTTATTGTTTATTAAAGGTTATGATTAGTCCAGGAGAATTAGATGAATGTAAGAAAGGTTTAGATCCACAGCTGGTTCATTTAGCTGAAGGTGTAAAACCTAATGATGATTCTTTTAACACTGTGATATGTGGTTTGTGCAAGGACAAAAAGCTTGATGATGCTTTGAATCTCATAAATGGCATGGCTATATTTGGTTGCAAGGGAAAGCTTTTGATGTACAATAACTTAATCGATGAGCTGTGCAAAGTAGATAGATTGGAGGAAAGTTACAAAGTTTTTGAGAGAATGAAAGAGCTCAATATTTTTCCAACTGAATTTTCCTACAATTCACTATTCTACGGCCATAGTAGGAGAAAAAATACTTCAGGGGCATTAGCGTTGATACGAGAGATGCGTGTCCATGGATATATTCCGTGGAGAAAGCACTGCACCATACTGGTACAAGAGCTATGCCTGAATGGTAGAATACAAGAGGCTTGCATGTTTTTAGGTGAAATGCTCAAATTAGGTTTTCTACCTGACATGATACCTTACTCTGCAGTTATCGATGGTTTGTTTAAGTCTGGTTGTGCAGACAAAGCAATGGAGGTTTTTCAGGATTTATGTAACAAGTCTTACTTACCTGATGTGGTTGCTCATAATATATTAATCAATGGATTCCTAAAATCAGGTAATTGGAATAAAGCGGAAGGTGTTCTAGAAGAAATGCTAGATAAAGGACTTTCTCCTTCTGTTGTGACATATAATCTCATGATCGATGGCTTGTTTAAGGTTAACAATGCAGAAAAGGCCTTATCCTATTTTAATAAAATGTATAGTCAAGAAATATTGCCTAATGTAAGAACATATACAAGTTTGATTGATGGGTTATTAAATGCTGGCAAACCTGAGGCAGCAATGGATATTTGGAATCAGATGAAACAGAATGGGGTCGTTCCTAACAAAGTAGCGTACACTGCTTTGGTACATGGTTTTTGCAAGTGTGGTATGGCACAACGTGCACTTGGTTATTACCATGAGATGAAAGAGAAGGGATTTGAAATCGATGTCTATGGCCGGTTTTTGCTTGTGAATTCTTTAATTTTGGAAAGAATGCCGGTTGAGGCCTTTGAGTTATTAAATGAGTTCTTCCATAAAAGAGTTCCATTTTCTGCTAATTGTAAAACAACAGAGCTTATAGAGAGGGCAGTTTGCAAATTATACCGAGATCGTAGTACTTCTGATCGAATCAGGAATCTTATAGAGAAAGGTTTAATTCCAACAATTAGTGTTCGGGAAATTGATAACATGCCGTGATTTTTGTTATTTTTTTTGGTTGAAATAATAAAATGACTGTTAAAGAATGTTTCTGGAAGCCTATTTCTTTCCTTCACAAACCAAGAGATGCAATACTGGCCACTGTATATACTGGTACCAACCCAGTTTGGGACATCTTTCCTTCACAGAGAAAGATAACTTTGAAGGAATGAATTATGTTTAACCTCTTGCATATGTTGTATTATCTAATTACAATTTTAATATTCTCTAATTGTAAGGTCGCTCATCATTATTTTTGAAAGAAAGTGGGTGATCCCACCGATTTCCATTACTAATGAAAACCAATACAAAGTTAACTGGTACCAACAGCGCCAAAATATAACATACATTGTCAGGTAATCAGCAAATACCTTGAAACATCTAAAGCAAAGAAAATACAAACTACAACATAACAGCTATTCCAAATAAGCAAAGATCTCCAACCTGAACACAAAAACTATGATATTGCAAAACAGCCCCTTAAAACCTGCAAATTCACAAAAAATACAGGTCGCTCATCATTATGTTAGTCTGAATTGTGCTATTAATTAAAACTCGAATATATGCCATTTTAGCCCCTAATAATGCTTTAAAATTAGTGCGCATAATTTTTTCCCAGCATATATTTGCGAACTCGATAGGGATGATTAACTTTTGGAGAATAATTGCAAACTTTGGCAATGTCATTGCTTAAATTGAGGTTAGAGCATCTACATCCCTGAAACTATTAGAGTTTCTAAATAACTGTTAACTGTTTTTTAGAAATTAAACCTCTCTTAATTTTTAAACCTCCACATTCCTGAAACTAAAATTAGTGTTTCCTAATTGCCACGTCACAACTTATAAAATTTCTTATTAAGATATATTTGCAAGAGAAAGGAATCTAAGCGAATCATTTCGCCACGTCACAGTTTATAAACGATTTCTTATTAAGAAATTATTGAGCAAAGTTGCTAAATAAGAAATTCATCTACATCCCTGAAACTGATTTAGCAACTGCCACATCAGATTAGAAACTCTAAGAGTTTCAGGGATGTAGATGCTCTTAGATCTGATTGAAAACATCTATGGACTACAACTTGACAGCATCTTCAAGAATTAAAAAAAAAAAAAAAAACTATGGACGCATGCAGCATGTTGTAAATGCATTTCTATAGTACATATTTGTACAATAATTGAAGAATCATTTAGAATTACACAACTAAATTAATTCAACAAATAATTAGCACTTAGAGAACTACTGTCTTATTGTTAAAGGTTGAATTTCGGTGCTTTTTTATATCACGAGTTGTCACAATTTTTCAATCCATTGTGTTATAAAAAATAAAATCTAAATGTCAAATCCATATTGTCGAACTTGTTTTTTTCTATTCCAAGAGGGGCACACCATGTACCGAAATTTTTTTAGTTACCACAATAAAAATTCAAAATTAATTACTTACCACTCTAAGCTTTAAAAATAAAAAACCACCACCCACACTAGTTGGATCCGCACACAGAACCAAATGTGTGAGCCAGCTCAGGTTGCGCACCAATTTGGTGCGCTAGCTGGATTAGCGCACCAAAATTGGTGCGCAAGCTAGGCTAGAGCATCATATTGTTTTTTTTTTTCAACCGAATTTGTTTAGATAGATTTTTGGTAAAATGTTATAGGTTTTTTTGACATTTGTAAAGTTTTTTAGATATAAATGTTCACTTCTTACGATAGTATTTTATTGCATGTGAGTTGAAATAATTTGATTATTAGTAAGAGTCACTAATATTAGAATAATACGATAGATAATAAAAACAGAATATGAAACATACGATAATAAATTAGAGACTTATATTTTGATACAATAATACCATAAAAGTCCAACATACAATAAAAGTAGAATAAAAACGGAATATCAAAATATAAGTCTCTAATATTCAAATAATATCATAAAACTCCAACATACGAAATAAATGTTTGTCACAACATAACAACTAAAAAATAGTCTCTCACAACATAACAACTAAATAACAGTCTATCCCATAACAAGTAGAATAATCTCTCCAACTAATTGCTCGAGGGGTCTACGGCTTCCTCTTTTTTAATTTTTCTCTTAGGACAGTCCTCCTGCTCCATCTGCATCTGCGGCGTATATTGTCGTGAAGGTTGTGGCGCATGTGTGTCTCCACTTAGATCTCCCCAAAAAGCTTCTCCTCAGATGGGCCCTGATATGCCCCTGGACAAAAAATAATCTCACGTGTGTACACGGGTCGATATGATATATCCTGCTGAACATGTCTGCTGCATACCACCCCTGAGAATAAATATTTGGAGAAGAATCAGACTTATGACTTTGGAGAAATTTCGATATCCACAGGACTTTAATTTCAAGTTAGTTGGTTCCGACATTTATATTAATATCCAAAGTTAATTACAAATTAATAAATATACCCAAAGTTGTTGGAAATTTATAAAAATAACTATACCGGCCATTTTCTGATCGATTTTTATTTTTTTGGTACCGGTCCGAAAATAGCTGTACTAATTTTTTTTTTTTTTAGAGACAAATAGTAAAAATGCTGAAATCTAACAATACAAATTCAAATTTTTTTTAAATATTTGTTAGATTAGTTTTTTTATATATAATTAGCATATTTATACTAAAATACGCTAAATTACTTAAAATTATGTTAAATTACGCTGAATTACACTAAATTACGCTAAATTACAATAATTATGTTAAATTATGCTAAAATACGGTAAATTAAGCTAAATTACATATGAATAGGGATGGTATCTTCACTGAGAAAGTAAAAAACAATAACGAAAGTTCAAACGACCATAAAACGGCGCTCGAGTGTCTGATTTCAGCAAATGACCACTTTTCGGAAAGCTTGCGAAAATACACATGCGTCAGTGTCCACTTTGTTGAATTTCAAAATTCAGAATTGCCAAAAAAACAAAGGGAAGAGCCTCAAAACTTGAGTTGAAGTTTCCGATTAAGATTTTCATTTCTATTGTTCAATCTACGTAGCTCAGTAAAATAGTTATATAATGAACTTGTATAATACCAATTTTTATTATTTTTAGAATTTTTGTACTTTTTTATGATTTATGAAAGATGGCACAAAATCGGCGTAATTTAGCGTAATTTACCGTAATTCAGCGTAATTTAACATAATTTCAAGTAATTTAGTGTATTTTAGAATAATTTAACATAATTATTGTAATTTAGCGTAATTTAGTGTAATTCAGCGTAATTTAACATAATTTCAAGTAATTTAGCGTATTTTAGTATAAATATGCTAATTATATATTAAAAAAAAAATCTAACAAATATTAAAAAAAATTCGAAATTTTAGTGTTAGATTTTAGCATTTTGCTATTTGTCTCTATAAAAAAAAATTAGTACCGGTCATTTTCTGGCCGGTACCGAAAAAATTGAAAACCGGCCAAAAAATGGCCGGTATGGGTATTTTTATAAATTTCCAACAACTTTGGGTATATTTATTAATTTGTAATTAACTTTGGATATTAATAAAAATATCGATAGTTGGTTATATGCACCTCAATTTCTCGAAAAATTGAATGGAGAGAATTTTAAGATGTTGAAAACTTAGTTATTATGTTAAAACTTAGTTAAAGTTAATTTATTGTTTCATTTAAAATAATTTTTTTGTTGTCAATTACTTTTGCCTATTTTTGATGAAAATTTTGACCACACTTCTACTTGTTTGTGCGGTCTCCCTATATAAGACAATAGATAGCGGAACAAGTAGTATTCTTGGGGGTGATATGAAAAGAGCACCTCATTGAGATTGAACAATGCTGACATTAATCATTTAGAAGGATCAAGTAACCCGTCAAGGAAAGAGGAGACAAGATAAGGGTATAACTATTATTTTCTTGTTATTAATATTAATATGTATTTTTTAATTGATTAAATAAAAAATTAGGGGTGGTATGCAGTAGATATATGTTTAGCAGGATGTCTCATATTGATCCGTGTACACTGCAGATGATATACGTACGTGAGGTTATTTTTGGTCCGGGAGCAAATCATGGCCCATCTGAGGAGAGACTTTTCAGGGAGATCCAGGAGGATGACACACAGGCGCCACAGTCTTCATGAAAGTATACGCCACTGGCGCAGATGGAGGAGTGAGAGGACCATCCTAAGAGAAAAATAAAAAAGAGGAAGCCGTGGACCCCCTCGAGCAATTAGTTGGAAAGATTAATTTTACTTGTTATGGGACAGATTGTTATTTAGTTGTTGTGTTGTGACAAACTTTTATTTTGTATGTTGGAGTTTTATGGTATTATTTGAATATTAGAGACTTATGTTTTGATATTTTGTTTTTATTCTACTTTTATCGTATGTTGGACTTTTATGGTATTATTTAGATATTAGAGACTTATATTTTGATATTATGTTTTTTTCTACTTTTATTGCATGTCTCATATTCTGTTTTTATTATCTATTGTATTATTATAATATTAGCGACTCTCACTAATAATCAAATTGTTTTCAACTCACATGCAATAATAAGAAGTAAACATTTATATCTAAAAAACTTTACAAATGTCAAAAAAACTTATAACATTTTACCAAAAATCTATCTAAACAAATTTTGTTGAAAAAAAACAATTTGGTGCTCTAGTCTTGCTTGCGCACCAATTTAGATGCGCAGATGCACAGCCTAGGCTGGTAGACGCATTTGGTTCCGTGCACGGATCCAACTAGTGTGGGTAGTGATTTTTAAATTTAGAAGTTTAGAATGATAACTAATTAATTTCGAATTTTTATTGTGGTAACTAAAAAAATTTCAGCACCGTGTAAAACAATTGTGATATTTTTCGTTTAATTTGCACAAAATTATGTGACAAAAAAAAATGAACAAACAGATATTCATATATCACAGATAATAATATTATTTGAGTAGAACTAGGGTGTTTCTAAGTTCACCAAGTTTCTTTATGAATTCAATTTCAAAATTTATCAGATTGACTTCAAACGATGAATTTAAACCGTTGAAATTCTTCTATCTTACGAATGATGTGTCTACATGCAAAAAAAAATTTAATTTTAAATTAATTTTGTATAGAGTCAAATGGTCAAAAGGTGTCCAAAATATAAATGATGTAAAATTAATTTATAAACCTTCTAATTTTGACCACTTAATTCTATACTAAATTAATTCGAAACTTTAAAATTTTCACATGTAGATGCATCACTCATAAAGTAGAAGGATTTCAACGATTTGAATTCGAAATTTGAAACCAATTTGATAAATTTTAGAGTTAAGTTCACAAAGGAACTTGATGAATTTAGGAACACCCTAGTTCTACTCTAATTATTTCATATTAGAGACTATTGAATTTGTTCAGACAAATTCCCAAAAATATGAAGTTTAATATACGCTCATCGTCTGAGAAAATGAATAAGATCGATATAGTTCGAGCTTATTTGTTAGATTTGACATTGTGAAATACTAACTATATAAAAAAAGCTCAATAAAATCAAATGTGAGCTTGACTCACATTTTTTTCTCAAAAAAAACTATATAAAAAACCTTCGGTAACAGCCTGTGGCATCGGAACCTTTATTTCTTGTTCATTGTTTATGAATAATTCTAGGTACTTTTGGTTCCTTACTAATAATTATTCACATAGTTTGAATTAACTCTAAGCAATATAGTCTCTTCATTTTGAATGTTCTATAATTATATTTCTACTCTTAGATGTGTTGCGTGTTTATGCCTTCTATTTTTCTAAATAAATAAATTATCACGAGACCTGTCTTTTAAAATAATCATAATGTATCTGTGAAAGGACATTTGGTTCGCACTATAGTTTTATTGAAGAGGGATGCTTCGGTGGACATAAGGACTTATTTGTAAAATGAACATATTTTCATTTTCAAAGTTCAAACAGTCGATCCGACCGTTCAACATTATCTCCATATTAAAATGTACTTGGAGGTCAAATTTTACATTTTTTTGAATTTTTTTACTATTTATTAAGATGGTTACAAAATCGTTGTTTTCAGACCATTGAAAAACAGCGATTTTGTAACCATCTTAATAAATAGTAAAAAAATTCAAAAAAATGTAAAATTTGACCTCCAAGTACATTTTAATATGGAGATAATGTTGAACGGTCGGATCGACTGTTTGAATTTTGAAAATGAAAATATGTTCATTTTACAAATAAGTCCTTATGTCCACCGAAGCAAATGCCTTTATTGAATATTAGAATTTCAGAAAATGTAATATCAAGAAGAGGAGGGTTCCACTGCCTCCATTTTATATACCTCCACTAAATCTCCAAATCTGAACCGTACATCTATTAATTTGATTAACGGGCAAGATTAATACCACTTCAATGAAATTTTTCGAAGAAATCGTCTCCAGTTAGACTCTTCGTCTGTCCTTCGCTCCACCCCCAAATCGCCAGGTTTCCCTCCCCGGCGCCCCCTTCCCCTCCCCCACGCGCCCCCCTCAGCCCCTTCCCCCGATCCCTCCGCGCAACCTCTGACGTTCCTCTGCGCGTCCTCCGACGCCTCCATGGATCTTCTTTCCTCTTAACGTAACATTCCTGTTCATTTGTTTGCTTACTTTGAAGTGAGCATTTTTTATTTTGATTTTTATCATTTCTAAAGGCTTTATTGGGTTCTCTTTTCCAGAAATACTATGCATAGGGATTGCTTTTGGGTAAGAATCGATTGGAAAGGAAAAAAAATGATTACTTGGTGAGAGAAGATTGGCCTAATCAACTATACGAAAATAGGCGATACAAAAAATTTGAAGGCAATGCCTAGAGAGATTTACAATATACAAAAAGTTTGAAGGCAACGCCGGGCTCTGTGGAGGGCAGGGAATGACGCTGGGTGGCGTGGAGGGTCGTCGGTGGAAAGGCGCGGAGGTGCACTGATGAGGGGGTGGGCGAACTGGAGGTGAGGTTGGGAGGGGAAGTGAAAGAGAAATGACGGAGAGAAAGAAACTGGAGGTGAACAGTAAGGGAACTGGAGGAGATGTGGAGAAATTTTTTCGTTGAAGAGTCTTTAAATCTAGTCCGTCGATTAAGTTTGTTGATGTATGGATTAGATTTGGAGATTCAATGGAGGCATGAAAAATGGAGGCAGTTGAACCCTCCTCTATCAAGAAATATCATTCAGAGTAACGTATTGTTACCGTGTTTTATTTTAAATAGCTTGCTTTTAGCATTTCCGGAGATATATGATTACAATATTTGATTTAGTGTAGCTGATAATGGCTATCGGAATTCAAGAAAATCAATATTTGATTATTAGCAAAATTAGGCTCTCTCGCCACAATTCGTACATAAAAGAAAAAAAAATACGAAAGCACGAAAGAAAGTTAATAAACTTTATAATGAAGGCGCCAAGAAAAAAATATGAAAGCGCAAACTGCAAAAATGAAAAAGAGGGATGTATACAATAATTTAAAAGAAATAATTATAGTATGAAAAAACTCGTAGAATCAGAATTCGATGTCTACAATATTATTTAAAAAATTGAAATTCAATTGATGAATCTCAAGGATGTATTCCTCTAATATTTATAATTTTTTAAGTTCATTTAAAAATTGATTAAATCCTTAAAACAAATTAATTTTTGCTCGTTCGTTTTTTAACTGTGTTCATCTTGTACAAGACGGGACATGGATGGATTCAGATCAGCTGAAATCCGAGATCCATGAACAGTAACCCTGAAATTTTTGAAATCCGAGATCCAGCCGTCCAACTTTTTCTGTGCACGCATCTCGAAACAATTCAATGACTGAATTCGAGATTTCAAGAATTTTAGGGTCACTATTGATGATCTCGGATTTCAGCAGATTTGGATCCGACATGGATGCATTGTTCGTGAAAACAGGCATGATAACGTTTGACATACATACGCGGTTTGAATTTAGATGATTATGAGAAAGTTATAATGACTTTGACAATACTAATATGGATGCATTGTTCGTGAAAATAAAACAGAATTATAAACTTTTATAACATGAAAGCGCGAAGAAAAAAAAATGAAAGTGGCAACTGTAATAATAGAAATAGTTGGCGCGGATTCTGAGAAAGAGAATGAGAGTGATTACTGTCAAGCAATAATAGAAAAAATCCATCTTTATCATGAACAATGCAACAGTCATTAATTATGAAATCGTAATTGCAAAATAATCACATATTATTATATCCATTCATTTATTATTTTCGCTAAACACAGTATGGTAAAACTAAACGCTAGAATGACAAAGAATCATCTTCCAAAATAACGAGCCAAATATAGCTGATGAAAAAAAGTAAAAATAAAAAATAGACTAAAAAAATGTCATTTTTACTCGAGTATACTCTAAATAAGCAATTAACTATATAATGTAGAAAAATATTGTTCAGCCTCCACTCAAATTATCTCCCTTCCCGGTTATATACAGAATATTTATTTATAGAAATTATTTACAAAAAAATAAAGAATTGGATGGATTGTACTAAAATTTTGATATCTTACAAAGAAGAAACCTAATCATTGATTGTTTTCTTCATGCATTTCTTTAATGAACCAAATAATTAATTTGATTTCTTACCTACTTGAATTTTTTGTGGCAGTGGTTCATAAAGACTACTTGAATTTTTTGTGGCAGTGGTTCACGAGTCTTTATGATAAGTCTATGAGCCAATTTTGTTGTGTGAGTTCTGCGGTATGAACTGCGGAGTAGGTGTGATGGACATCATATCTATTTTTGGTTCAATAGATTCCATGGCCGTCCGATTCGCTTTAAAATTTATGCGCGATCGTGTCAATATTCGTACACAGATCTTAAAACGGATCGAACGGTCCTACAGTCCATCAGACCCAAAAATAAGTCTGGCCCATCGGACCTACTCTAATTTCTTGCGGTATGACGTGGCAACTATAAAGTAACTAAATCATTGATTCAGTTTCAATTCATCTATTTTGATCTATTATTTTTAAATAATTTCTATATATAAAAAATTCTGGTTATATAATTAGATAAAAAAAAAAAAGGTGCTAAAAAGGAGCACAACTAAAGCGAAAAGAATATCTGTTGTTCATTTATTTCCACACCCACGCAGCCACGCTCTCGCGTGCTCCAAAAGAGAGAACACATTGACATCAGCAAGCAAGCATCCGTTTCCGTGCAAGCTGCGCCTGCTGCCGGTGGCGTTATCTACACCAGAATACCAGATCATTTTCCATGGACCCGGTCTCCTCTTCGGTGAGTACCTCTTCCATTTCACTGAGGGTGGGCCTCACCCTTTATTTGGATCCGGATTTTCTCAAGTAATTCAAAATTTGAGTTTGCATCCGAACTATCTAATTAGAATTGGAGTTAATCCGGTCCGAGGTAGAAGAAGTTGATGGTCAACTCAAAAAAATTCTGTTCGAATTTTGAACCAGCAAAGTCATTTTCTTTAAGTTCAATAATTCATTTGCTAATTGAGCGCATTCATATCGCTTGAGAATTGAGATAACATAAATTTTAAGTTCGTCAAATATTATATATGTTATCTCAAAGGATATGAACAGTAAAATGATAACATTGAATTTTTTTTATAAATCATAATTAAAAAAAAATTAGCAAACCAACATTATTACTTTGATTTTTACAAAAATCATAAGAACCAAAATGTCAATTCGGTCCGCATTTTTCTTTTATTCCGGAACCGAAGTGGCATTTCGATCCCCTATCATTTCACACATTTTCAGTCCAGCCTGTGTTGCCTTTGGTGTAACATGTCCGGACCGAGATGGGATCTCGGTCCAGACTTTTTTTATTCAAGACCGAAATGGGATTTCTGTCCCGACATTTTTTTTGCTTATAAGTACAGAATTTTATATTACTTTTTAAAAGAGATTCGGAGTCAGAGACCCGAAATGATACGCATATTTCCATAAACAATTTGTTTTTTTTAATGATTTGGAGTCAGAGAACTAAATAAAGAACTAGGACCGAATTGCCAATTCAGTCCAGTGTCGTTTCGGATTTTCTGTGATCACATTTTTTGAGAAGCTGTGAAATCAACCGGGACTGAATTGCCATTTCGGTCCCAAAAAAAAAATTCCAGGACCGAAATGGCATTTTGGTTCTTATGGTTTTTGTAAAAACCAAAGTAATCATGTTGGTTTGCTAATTTGTTTTTAATTATGGTTTATAAAAAAAATTCGATAACATTGACTCCATTTAATTTATTAACAAAAAAGCAAATTATGATGTAATAATAAGAAAAAATTTCTAGTGTACTCATCCGAACTTTCAAAATAGCCAATTTTTCCATAAAAACACTCTAATATCCAATATACTCATAAAAACTCAACATTATTTTTCTCATCCCTTTTATTTATTTAACTTCTTATTTAATCATTTTAAGAATAAAATTGACAAATTTACCCTCATTGCTCCTCTCCTTCTCCTTCTCCTTCTCCTTTCTATAACTTCTGATCTCAATTAGATCGATCAAAAGTTACTATTCTTTTTTGTTTTCCATATTGAATTTTGATCAAAGGTTTTGAAATAGAAAATCTAATTGATTGCTTCTGAGTTCTGACTGTCAATTGTGTTGAATTGTGGCGGAGGCTAAATTCGGAGAGGAAATATGAGATGGTGGCCATTGTTCTTGTACTGGCTCAAGATAACAGCATGTATAAACAATGACAAATAAATTACAGCACCAGCCACGCTTGTGCTTAACTCCAAGAAAACAAAATTTAATAGTACCACTTCAATATTCACGGAATTATAAAAAAATTAAAAAAAAATCAACTTCAGAGGGATTATCTTAAAATTGCAAGGAGTGCTCTCTATTTAAAATTATAAAAGTCATCTGATAAATCATCGAAAATTAACGAAGGAAAGAAAACGAGGTTTGTTTCTCTCACCGCCTTCATGTGACACCAAGCTAAGCCTCGGTAGAAAAATCTCTCTCTCGCCCCTACGGCCCTACCCCCTTCCCTTTTCTAGCTTGACCTAGGTTATGATCCTCTCTTGTCTTCTTTTAAAGTGGTAGCGTATGGCACAAGTTGCAGGGAGAGATGAAAATTGATAGTTTATCGGATTGATATTGAGGCTGTAACCTGTAAGTATTTACGATTTATTGTGTTTAATTTTTATTTCAGTTTAGTTTATTATTTTGTTTTCATTCATGGTTTCTACACGGGAGCTTGAGAGTTCTATACAGGGAGAGACGAAAAAGTTTCCATACAGTGAAGGAGAAGGACTGAAGGAGAGAGGAAAAAAAAGATAGATATATTTGTTAATTTTATTCTTAAAATAATTAAATAAGAAGTTAAATAAATAAAAGAGATGAGAGAAATAATGTTTAGTTTGTATGGGTATATTGGATATTAGAGTGTTTTTATGGAGAAATTGGCTATTTTGAAAGTTTGTGTGGGTACACTGGAAATTTTTCCTAATAATAATAATAATAATTTTGAGCCCCATAATACACTAAAAAGCAAATAATGAAATTATGTTATCTTACACTAGGGTCGTAAACGGATCGGATATTATCCAATTTTGTTCGAATCTGAATTTGAAAAATTACTTAAATTATCTGATCTGTATCCATATCTGAGACTATATGTATCCATATCCTTATCCGTATCCGAAAAATTATAACGGTAAGAATACGGTAAGATTTTTAACTATCTGTATCCGACCGTTTACACTTCTAAACCAAAACAAATATACTCTATGTTTTAAATTGATTCATTAAATTGCATATACATACCAATGATTTATTAAATTGCATATACATATATATTCTGATGAACAATATAACACTATGACATGATTAGTGACTGATGTTTTGATAATATGATATATATTTTGTAACTAACAACCTTATTTTGTAACTCACATATTTACCCAATATAAATTTAATATATATCAAATATACCCAAAACTAAGATTAATTATGCCTAATATTCTTAAAACTATAATTAATCAAGGATTAACTTAGCACTCTCTCTTTCTCTCCTTAAATATGTTATCAAATTAATCAAGGATTGATTTAGCCCCAACACAAGCAACTGCCTTCTATTTTCCAACAGGTACATGAGCAATATAACTAGGAATGTGAAACTGTTTCGCTAATTTTAGGATTTCTTTCTAATTTTCAAATCATGTTATTTAGGCTTATTTTGCAACTGGTTTATTTATTTTCATCCGCAAGTTAAGGTGTGATGTAAGATGTGTAAACTTTTG
Source organism: Carex kokanica (assembly GCA_025461125.1). Lineage (NCBI taxonomy): Eukaryota > Viridiplantae > Streptophyta > Magnoliopsida > Poales > Cyperaceae > Carex > Carex kokanica. The sequence continues at coordinate 571,645 of JAJGRX010001360.1, read as the reverse complement.
TTTATTTTCGTCCATTTGATGCCATTATTTCTTTGATGAGGAGAAAGTTTTAGCAAAGCAGGAGAGGAGAAGGAGGCGAGAGAGAACGATAAATTTTAGCGTAGAAAGAAATGTCGCGTCAAAAAGAGAAGAATTATGTGCGTAGAAGGGGAAGGGACTAATCGAAGTATTAATTATATTCTTTATAATATTAAACTTAATTAATCTCTAATTAATCTCTAATTAATCTAAGATTTTGATTAATGGGTAAATAAGGTAAGTTATTGTATTTTTAGATGGTAAATCCGTAATTATAGAAATTTGGATGGTAAATATGTAATTTCACAATTTTTGAGTGGTATATATGAAATTCTCCCATGATCAAATGGTTCAAATTTAAACTCAAAATTTGAGTTACTTCACAAATTTATCTGATACTCATCTTACCGTCCACTGCAATTGTAGTTTTAAAAAATCTAAAGAATTGTCGAAAGTAGGTGAGCCGAAATACCTAATACGCAAGGTCTACGTAGCAAAAACTCCCCAATTCCCCTCTCGTCACATCCACCTCTCTGCCTCTCTCCAATCTCCATCCACCTCTCAAGCGCTACTGCGCACATGCTAACTTGCGCATGTAACCCTCCATTACACGGAAATGTCGTAAAAATACAAATTTTCATCTCGGCGACTTTTTTTTTTTTTGGATTTGACTGGTAGATATTTCCCCAATAATAATTTATTTATCTTGTTTTATGGGAGAAAAGAATAGCGGCGCATTGGAATCGTCCAAGCCGGACTCTGACCCCTTGCCTCCAGTTCTTCCTCCTCCAGCTGCTCCTGATTCAACCCAAATGGCGATCTCGTTACCTCACGATCCCGAAGCAGATGGTAACCCTAGCGATTTGGATGCTAACCCGTCTTGGTTTACTCCTAAGAGGTGAGTAATGCTATACTCAGTATTCTGTAATTAAGAGAATTATTGTTACGATTTTGCTTTCTCTTTCTTCTCTTCTCTTCTTTTACGATGGTGAATTGTTTGGTTGTAGAGTATGAATTTTTTTTTGTTTCGTTTGGTTATGATCGTTTAAATGCACCCTATTCATTTCGTAAAAAGACATTATTAAATCGAACTCAACTTTAAGTCCCATTCCTTCCTTTAGTACTACTACTTTCTTGGTCGCATGTATTTCTAGCTGGAGATGTGATTGCGGGATTAAATGTTGGCAACAAGGTCCAGTTTAGACAATAAATTACTCGGAATTACAAAACTGCAACTAAAGTTAATAAGACAGACTAATAGGACTTTGCACCTTGGAACAACAACTGTAATTCCCTGTTTTATCACAATTTTGGGGAATACCCCTATTTACGAAGATTTAAATTTCAAGACCTAGAACCAAATAGTTTTAAATTTTAAGAGTCATATAATTTGTCATTAACTTGGGCCGGATATGGATTGCTAATTTCTTACTTTCCCGACCAGGTTACTTGTGATATTTTGTATTATTAATATGCTAAACTATCTTGATCGAGGAGCAATTGCAAGTAATGGTGTGAATGGGAGTCGCAAAAGCTGCACAGCTAGTGGCACTTGCACATCTGGATCTGGGATTCAGTGAGTTCTTTTATTTTGTTAATAATATCTGAAGATTATATCTGAAAGGAGAGTGCATCTGAATTCTTCGGTTACATGGTTGAACTTACTAAAGCACAACATTCCATGAAAAGAAAAACAAGGTCCTGTGATTAATAGTTGTTGCAAAATTAAGTGATGATGTTGTCCTTGTATTCCATGCTGGCATTTCATATATTGATATATGTTTGCCTGCTAAGTCACTCATCACTTCGGTAATTTCGTTTCGTTTCATTACATCCTTACTTATCTTGTCGATTATTTAATTTTAGGGGGGACTTCAACCTGAATAACTTTGAAGATGGAATCTTGTCGTCTGCCTTCATGGTTGGGTTACTTATTGCTTCCCCAATATTTGCATCCTTGGCAAAGATGTTAGCAATTTTTTTTGTCTTGTTTGCATTTTTTACGAAACTTCACTTTTATAGATATGGGTTAGTTTTGTGAAAAAGCAGTACCAAATAATTTCTCATCAATGTGTAGCTTTTTCTCTGTTAAAACTTCTCACTCCCATGTCAACTTATGCTACTTTAGTAAATCACAGTTTGTACCCCATACTTTAGTTTCATTAGAATGGTTTTTAACTAATTTTTTGCCCTTCAATTTAATGGATTTAACTTGTAAAATATTGATGTCACTGCATAATAATACAATTTTTTGTTTCCCATTTCAGTCATAATCCTTTCAGGCTTATTGGAGTAGGGTTATTAGTATGGACCATTGCCACGGCTGGTTGTGGTTGTTCATTCGATTTCTGGTCGATTACAATTTGCCGCATGTAAGTGCTATAATACGGCAACTATTTAACATGTAGTTTGATCAGTTGGTCCTTATATTCAATCTTTTCTGAATTTAGGTTGGTTGGTGTTGGTGAAGCTTCATTCATTAGTCTTGCTGCTCCCTTTATTGATGATAATGCCCCCCCAGCTCAGGTTTGTACCTTTCTCGCAAATTTCATGGTTACTTTTGTAATTAAAAAAGAAAACACCAAAACAAGTTTTCTTAGACATCGTTTGAAGGAAGTAGTTTTTTCTTAATCACCTTCCATATATTTGTATTTTCATTAGTGCATTCATGATGATTCCTCAACCCTTAGTTTGGCCTAGAATTGACTGTTGTGTAATTTTTGGGGTTATATAAGAGATATTCAACCAAAAAGGAAAAAAAAATGGAATTATGCATGCACAAGAAAATACCATAAATGCAGAAAATCAGGTCTTTCAGGCATCGTAACTTTTCAAGTATGATAATGTTAACTATTTTCAATATATCCAATATATATGGTGGTTGTTTGTCTGTTAAGAAATTAAATGTTCCCCAAATCTGTTTCTCAGAAAACAGCTTGGCTTTCAGTCTTCTACATGTGCATACCAACGGGCGTAGCAGTAGGTTATGTTTATGGTGGTCTGGTAAGTTCATTTGTGATGGATTTTATTTTATTTTCCTTTCTCTTTCTTTTTTGACTTTTGTCTGATGTGATATAATTTACTATACCTACAATGCAAAATCTGCTGATCTCAGTTACATAGTTATATTTGTATTGTCTATAAGCAAAATTAGTTGATCACACTATACTTTTTGTCAAAAAAATGTATATATCAGGTAGGTGAGCATCTTCATTGGCGAGCAGCATTCTGGGGAGAGTCAGTTTTGATGCTACCGTTTGCTATTTTGGGATTTATTATTAAGCCACTGCAGCTGAAAGGTTTGACCCTTTTTTTAATTGTGAATTCAATTCTTGTGGATTATTTTCAACTTTAACTGCTACAGAAAGCTTAATATCATTGGTCTAATTTCTCTAGGGTTTGGTTTATCTTCTTCAACAACTGCAACTGACAATGTAGAAGCTGTTGATGGTACAGTTTTAGAAATTTCTGTTATAGAACTGTTGATAGGGAATTTGTTGACAACCATAATTGAATCTTTCAATGTTTATTTATTATTATTATTATTATTATTTTTCAGATTGCAATGAGGAGATATTGGAGAAACAGTCGGCAACATCAAAGGGATCTTTTCTGTATGGTTATCTATATGTTTAGAACATAATGTATTCCTTTCTGTTTTCTTGCCTAGTATTAATCTATTGGTAACATCTTAACTGTCAGGTCGGGTTATACCAAGAAGTTTGGTACCCAGGCAGCAAGATTTGGAAAGGACTTGAAAGCTCTTTTATCTGAAAAGGTTTATGTTGTCAATGTTTTAGGTAGATTTTTCTAACCCCTGTTTATATAAATGTAATCATACAACCAACTGTTATGTTCCTACGGCTTGGTCATTTGTTCTTTCAAACTATTCATCCTTGTCCTAGGTTACATTGCATACAACTTTGTCATTGGAGCTTATTCTTACTGGGGTCCGAAGGCTGGTTATGATATTTATCATATGGTAACTCTCTTCTTTTGACAAAAATATCAATATTATTATGCCTATTCTTGGTGCAAAATTGAAAGAATGGTTAACTGAGTTCATCAGTTTCATCTTTATACACGTTGTAATATTTTTAGAAGTGCTTATTCTTTGTCAGAGCAATGCTGATCTCATGTTTGGTGGGATAACAATAATTTGTGGAATTTTTGGCACACTGGCTGGTGGACTTCTGCTTGATAAAATGGAATCTACAATCTCAAATGCTTTTAAGGTAATTAGTAAATTAGTATATTGATAGTGCAGTCGCATGAGTAGTTCAATAACATGTTTTTTATGTATTTCATTCTTTTTTTACATTTTTAGCTTCTATCTGGTGCTACTTTTCTGGGGGCTATATTTTGTTTCAGCGCATTTTGCTTCAAAAGTCTTTATGGGTTTATTCCTTTCTTCTCCATTGGAGAGCTGCTGGTCTTTGCCACACAGGTATAGCAATATGTTGATAATGTATCACTACTCGCTTTTGCAGCATAGAAAAAAGTCAAAAAACAACAAACAGAAAAAAAAAGGGTTTCTTGCTTACATCTGGAATCAACAATATATCTTATATTCTACAGAACGTGTGACATATTACCAATACATCCCCCAATTTTGCACCTGCATTTTTTGTAAGATCTATGAACTTGTGTAGGGCCCAGTGAATTATATATGCCTACATTCTGTAAAACCAAGCTTGAGACCTCTATCAATGGCAATGTCAACTGTTTCGATCCACATATTCGGTGATGTGCCATCTTCACCTCTAGTTGGAGTTCTTCAGGTTCGTAACAAGGCTTTAGATTGATCTTATAATTATTTTGTCTTGGCTAGATATTATTTTTGAATAATCTGATGTTTGGTTTTCTAATTTAGGATTCTATCAACAACTGGAGGAAGACCGCTCTTATATTGACATCTATTCTCTTCATTGCTGCTATTATATGGTTTATAGGTAATTCTTCTCTACATTGTTATATTTTTGTACACGCAACACTTACCATGAAAAAACACCCTATTTAAAACCCCTACCCACCCTGGACCCTATCATTTTTGAATAGTACTGATGTACCTGAAGGATCCTATATTACTTGTTGTGCTTCAGTGCCATCCAAGTGGGAAAATAGACAGTATGTGCGTGAAATTTTTATCAATCTCTTTCTGGGTAAGGGCCCTATATAAAGTGTGGTATATGGACCCACCCTAACTAGTAGCACTTGTATGCAAATCTTATACACTTTTCTGTATTGTAAAATGTCTACAGTCTGATGTAATGCCATTTGAGTTATTTTCAGAATGTGAGATCTTATTTTGAAAATTTAATTAGAATAAATGGTTCCTGAATTGTTAGTGCTTCCTATTTTTGTCCCCAAAATTTATAGCCTTCCAGTTGAGTCCTTCAATTCAGTCCTTCAAAAGAATCAATCTTATATTCCATTAAAGGAGTTTAATCAAAAAAATATTCCATTGAAGGAGTAAGGTGAAATTAAGTGAGTGTAAAAGAAATAATTCCATGTTAGTTGTTAACATAGATTCTGTCTTAATTACTGTAAAGAACTAATTTGACACTGGTTGTTAATATGGTTTTGGTCTCAATTACTGTAAAAGAACTAATTTGGGACAATATTATAAATTGCAATTTTTCCTTGGGGAATTTTCTATACTTCTCATTACCAATTTAGAAATGCATGACCCTTGCTCCATTCAGATATTAGAAACCTAAGTACTAATTTCACTTTTGTTCATAGGTATATTTTTTCACAGCGTGGATCATTTTGATGACGAGAGCGAGCATGATGTGCCTGTGGTTGAGAGGTCAAATCTCAGGCCATTACTCAATGGAAATCCAGAGGCACCATAGTAAAAGCTTGTCTAATATTTCAAGTTTTCATTTTATTTTATCCGACAGTTGTGGAAATGTACTGATGTAGGCTAGATTAGGAGTTGTACGTTTCTTTGCAATGGTGTCTCAGAAAATTCTTCTCGAAAAGAAAAGAAAATGTAAATTTTTGTGTTCTTTATCTGCATCAATATTTCTTGTACTTGATGAGTCTTGTACAGAGAAATTTGCTAAATTCCCGAGTGTTATCTTGTTTGTAAATTACAAAAATGAAAAGAAAACTGTGGCGGATGAGTGTTATCTTATTTGCCCATACATTACGCTATTTTAAGAGCTCAATTTACAATTGAGCACTGAGAATTTTCTTTTCTTCATACGTGTTCTACTCCTATTTAATATATATTTTTTTGCTTAAGACTAAATAATTCTCATAAACAATGTACTGAAAACGGGATTCTTAAATGCTTTGTATAAAGAAATTTTTTCTTACTTATTTTTATGGAGTTATAATTTCAAAATGTAATTTCTGCATTCATGTAATCAAGCAACTTACATTGTTGCTTCTCCATGAACACATACTTGTATATCCAGCTTTATGAAAATAAGTATCAATAATAAATAAATGCATAATCCTAGTTTAGATATCATGACAATATATCAAACATGAGAATTCAGTAATTCGTGAAGGAACTATTGATATAGGAATCTATGGATCGATGTTCTCCAAAGTCCAAAAAGGGATATAAAAGTATGAAATATTGATAACATGATACTGTTATATGAAGATTAGTCATATGTTTATTTGACAAGTGCTTCGGTGGTTAATTAGAGTTCGCTAAGGCGTTTAATACATAAAAAATTAAAAATATAAAATGGAAGTGCCATAAAATGAAATTAAAAATGTGGCACCTTTTATATATTAAATATAGTTGCTAATATTATACTTTTGACATCTTTTATAATATATTTTTTTACACCTTTTATATTTTTAATGTCCTTGCTAATATAATACTTTGAACATCTTATCTTTACTACATTTACATGCACTAAATTAGTACGTGAGACAACATGAAATTTTTTAATTCAATACTAAACATAAATAATTTTGAAGCGACGCATTTTTAAATTAGTAACACGTAGAAGTAATTTTTAAATTAAATTAAAAGAGTTGCAGAAATTAAATATGAAACCGTATGCACCCTCCTGTCTTAGAAATTGTATCTCTTAAGAAATTACAAAAAAAAAAAAAATATATATATATATATATATATATATATTTTTTTTTAGGGATCACTAATGTCATACTCGTCAAAAACTTCTAAATATTCAATTTTTTAATCAAAATTTAAAACCTAATTATTTTCTCACTAAAATAAATATCTTTTCACATTTCTCCTTTCTATAATCCAATTTTAAACTGTTTATTTGATTATTAAAATAACCTAGTTTTTAAAATTTAAATTTTTAACCTTTAAAAATTTCATTTAATTTTAACTTTTAAACTGCTTATCCAATTTTTTTCATCAACACAAATTCAATAGCTAAACTTACACATTAGTATTCAACATTTGATTTATTATAATGCAAAAAAATTGATTGTAGTTGACAGCAATAATGTGTTTGCTTGATTTAAATTATCCTTGATGCATTATCAAGTAATGCTAAAATTGCATGATTTAATTGCCGGACATTCTGCATTTCACTTAAAGGTATCTCATACAGGCTTGGACAGAGGATCTGGATTCAAATTTAAACGTGAAATAATGCAGAGAAGTCGGTCCTTTTCTAATCAGACGGTCCGGATTCAAATTTAAATGGTGAGGTAATGGCGTAATGCAGAGGATCCAGACTCCCTCCAAACCAAATAGAAAAAAAGCTAACAATTTGGGAAAAAGAAGAAGGAATTATTGCATGAAAAAGAATAATGTATTCGCATATTGGGCCAGATCTCTTACTGGTCGGCCCAACTGGGGACCTTCCCAGGCTGCTAAGTGCTAACAAAATGATAGCGAGAGAGACCCTGAATGATCGAGACCATATCGGGTATTGTAAAGGAATTCGACCATCTCAGGGGTAAAAGAAAGAAATCGGCGAAATTATGGGAGGGGGAAAACCAGAGAAACAACCGATGGATTTTGAAACCGGACCTGCAAATCCCCATGACTTAGGTAAGAGTCTGGTGATTTAATAATTGTTCTTAATCACACCTTTCATGAAGGAGAAAGTATTTAGTTTTATTAGTTCATATGGGTATTTTTCTGGTTGATTAAGCAGATCTCCAATTCTTTTGTGGAATGAAATTGGTCTTGTTTACTGTTACACTTTTTTTTTTTTTGAAGTTGGCAGGCGATTGCCTGCTAATAGTTACACACTTAACACTACTGTAGTTTAGCATCCCTTTATTTTTAAATGAATTTAAGGGGGAATAAGTATTCAACATTACTGGGAAACATGAGCTACTTCTTTGACAAAATAAAAAAAAATTCTATTTTGCTTTTTAGGTTTCAGAATTTTCTTTCCTGACTTGTCACTTGTTACTTTCTCTGGGTTCTTTGTAGTTTCTAGTGATGACGAAATAGATTACTCAGTTGAGCCTGAATTTTACGATCCAAAACTTGATGATGTGGATGAGTTATGGGTTAATAAACAAAGAAAGAGTCGAAGTTCAGATGCTGTTCTAAGTTGCCCCGCATGTTTCACCACCCTTTGCTTGGATAGTCAGAGGTAATTACTAATTAGTCAGATTATTGTTCTATGGGTAGCTGTTTCTTGACTTGTACTTCTCTTATGTACATCAAATTAGTAATTCACATTGGAAAGTATAATGAGATTGCCTTAAAAATTAAAATTTATCAATTTCAGTATTGAATAAAAGCTCTACTATAATTTCTGATTTAAAAAATAGTCCCCAGTTTTACGTGCTTTTGGCGTAGTTAGAGCTACACATTAAGGAAAGGGACTGAGTTTATTTTATTGACATACACAATTTTATGTGTATTTCCCGTCCATATTATAATATTACTGTGAGAAATCTAGATTAAACTTTGATGTTTTGTCCAAAAGGTTATTTCTGGTGATGTGGGCATAATTTAAGCACATCAATGTTTATACCAATCATTTTTATTGTAAGCTGTAGGATAGTTTAGATTTCTCTGTCAGTGACCAATTTTGCGTAAACTGAAAAGAGGGGTTTCTCCTGCAATGTTTGATATTGTAGGGTTTAGGGTTTAGGATCAACATTTGTCACAATTAAACTGACATTTTGATCAAGTTACAAATTTACAATCCTGAAGAGAGTTTGTATTCTTATAGAAGTCATAAAATTGGTTAAATACAACATTTTCTCCTTTTTGTTCAATTTTTTTTGTTTTTCATGCAATAGGCATGAGAAGTATGTGACACAGTACAGGGCCATGTTTGTACGCAACTGCACAGTGAGAACTGACCAGATACTAAGAGAAGGGAAACAAGAGAAAAAATCGAAGAGAAAGAGAAAAACCAATGCAGGCCCTGATTTAGGCTCATCAGAACCCAAAGATGATGCTCAAGGCCTGATTTACCGGCCTGTGTGCTGCTCGGTTTGCTCAACTGAGGTTGGAGTGCTAGATGAAGAAGAGGTTTACCATTTCTTCAATGTTATTCCTAGTAATTCCTGATATATTTTTAGTTAACAGAGACTACATGTTGCTGTAACTTGTACTAGGATATAATATTGCATCATATGGATGTATGATATATGTTATTATGTTTAGAGTACCTCACCTTTTCCCATTGACTTATGAAGCTCCGAAAAGCTCTGATTGGGAGCCTAAATTTGCTATTAGCCTCATTTGGACCCTTTGTCAGGTTTTAAAGTTAGGAAAGAAAAAGTATATCAATATTGTGGTCAATGAGGTAGAACTGTAGAAGCCACCTTTCTTGAAAGGTATCAGAGCATTAATCAAATGATTAATTCCATACGAGTGCGTCGGGACCAGGTGGTATAGATATGAGTGTTTTGGACCATAAATGGGTAGTTTAAAGTGACCAATGAGTCATCCGTGTTATTTTGTCGATAATTTGTTCAATTTTACACCCTTCCTTGAGATTCTATTTCTGAAAAAATAGCTGCTTTTATTTGAAAACATGATAACTTTTTCCCAGTAAGGATTACTGCGATAGATGCCGATAGTATTAGTTAAGGTCTGTACCAGTACAGTGAACCCAGCTGGTACTGGGACCATTTATTTTATTTTCAATTTTGTAGGCTAATTTGAGACTTAAAACCATCACTCAGCTGGTCCGGTACATGATGATATGAGCAGTACAGTAACCCTTCTTTGACAATGATACAGATGTATCAGAAGCCGTGAAGAAATATTATATATCATCATATTAGTCGCATGAAGCAAATTGTAAACACTAAGGTGGACAGGAAATCTTATAAAACGGTAAGGCCATTTTCAAATTAACTGTAGCCTGAAAATGATGTAATCGGAATCAAGTTAACATCAGACCACAGATATATTACCAATTACCATGCAATTCTGCTCGTGGATAGAAAGCTGCAGTGCAGTACAGATTATTATTGTGAGGTAAATCTGTACTGGTAAGCATGTGTGAAAATGATATCACTGCACAACAATGCTTAAGGCTTTTGTCAAAAGTGGTCCTGAAACGGAGACAACAACTCAGAAAAGCACTGTTGGTTGGTTGCTTGATGCATTGGATTTTTGCTTGAGACCCCTTGGACTCTTTTCTCTCTCTATCTCTCCGTAGCAATGATAAAGCTACCTTTAACAGAACCCAATGAGAAACATTGAAAGCGATTTATAGGATAAACCTTACCTGGCTTAAACTAGTCACTAGTCTCCAGGGTGTCACCTTACAATTCTCTCTGGTGCTATACTTTCTCCACTAGCCTCATCTCCTACAGTACCCTCTCTCTCTCTCTCTCTCTTTCTAAATTCTATCCCATCAGATCCCATCTTTTCCTTTTTTCTTGTTTATTTCTTTAAAAGATCCTTCACTAAATATTCCCTGTTTAATCTTTTTAGTCACAAGGTTGAGGGCGTGTTCGGCCGTCTAAAGGGAACGGGAACGGGAATGAAGATTTTTGAATGGTCGAAATACTGTGTGCGTGGGGAAAAAAAATTCACTCTAAGTAAATTTTTTTTTTTCCACGGGCACAGTGTTTCACCGAACAGGTCCTGATTGGTTTTTGTACAACATTTAATTTGATAAAATCTATGTTTGGAATTGAGGTATAATACAAGAAACCGAAGGACAAAATATCAGATTGTCTTGCTTTTGAATAAATGGTTTAATAAGAGAGAAAAAAAAGAAAATTATTTAGCAAGAAACCAGACAAGAAGACAAAAAAATCAGTCACCTCACGAGCTCGCTTCCTATTTCATTCTATGAATCACATAAGCAACCTCTTTTTTCATTATCTTCCTGATATTTTTAATTAAAAATTGGTACATAATAACAACATACAGTTTTACGTGCTGATTTCATGTACCATTTCCGGTACTATGATTTGTGCCTTATTTTTTTTTTTTTGTAGTTATCTCTATTGCCGTGTCGTGTAGAAAGGGTAATCTACATAATTAATTAACAGGCAATGATTTCAGTGGGACCAACTCGATGTCAAATATTTTGGTTTTTTTTGTCAAGATCAATAGATCATATCCGCGTAAGTAATCTCTTAATATTATTATATATTGTCCCCCCTGATTATGCTTCTTTCTGTTATCCACATAGAGCTCCATTCCCTTTCTCTCTGTTACTTTTTTCTGTATTTTATAATACTACAGCTGACAAGTTCATTTTTCCCCTCTTTTTGCGGAAAGCACCTGATCCTTTCAATTATATTAGGGGCAATTTCATGTATCCCCCTCAAAAACTTCAATATTACGTATTTCCCCCTCTAAAATTTGAAATTACATATTTCCCCTTCTAAACTTTCCAAACTCACAAATTTACCCATTTAATCAATAAAATATATTAAATATATTTAAAAATACTTAAATAATATTATTTCGGATTCTAAATTTTTTTCAGACTATTATACCCCTTCCTCCTTCCAATCTCGTTCTTTCTCTTCAATTCATGTGCGCCTCACACCGTCCCCACCTATGGATCGGAGCAATGCGGCGAGCTCCAGCTGCGTCACGCAGCTGCTTCAATCCATAGGTGGGGACGGTGTGAGACGCTCATGAATTGAAGAGAAAGAACGATATTGGATTGAGGAAGGGGTATAATGGTCTGAAAAAAATTTAGAATCCAAAATAATATTATTTAAGTATTTTTAAATATATTAAATATATTTTATTGATTAAATGGGTAAATTTGTGAGTTTGGAAAATTTAGAAGGGGAAATATGTAATTTCAAAGTTTAGAGGGGGAAATACGTAATATTGAAGTTTTTGAGGGGGATATATGAAATTCCCCCATTATATTATATGCTATTGATCACATCAAAACTTTACTGTTCTGAATTTAAATTTGTTCCGATTTAATTGTTGTGATTTTTTTAGGGGTGTAAACGGATATGGATATCCGGACGGATATCCGCTCCGAATCCGCTTATTATCCGTATCCGGATTTAAATGGATACGGATATCACGGATACGGATACGGATAATTTTTGCATAGGGAAATTTGATGCGGATACGGATACGGATAATTTTTTGAAAGTATAAACGGAGCGGATATCCGCACTATCCGGATCCGAAATTTCAACTCCTCCGCTTCGCTGTAACTTGACTTTCAGCGGTTAATATTCCCTAACTCCTCTCCATTCCTATATCTTCTCCATTTCTTTACCTTTTTTTTTAATTTACTTTTGTTTTTCTTAATTGTTTTTAATTTTTTTAATTTAGTATTTGTACTTAAAGTTCATATGACTCAATTATCCGTGGATTATCCGCTCCGTATTCGTATCCGTTTAAGACGGATTTGGTTTTGAATTTTGATATCCGTTTACTATCCGTATCCGTATCCGCTCATTGAAAAACGGATACGGATTTGATATCGGCATTATCCGCTCCGAATCCGCTCCGTTTACACCCCTAGATTTTTTACTAACAAAGTCAATACATTCCATCTCCAAATTATCTATAAAAGTGCTGACACCGTAGTTGGTGTTAGAAAAATAAGTCTTTGTGAGAAAAAAAAGGAATGTTCACATGAGCAAAGTGTTTGGTGAGATCAATTGACACGCATGAGCTGAAAGAACTATTTATATCAATGTTCCTTTAATCTCTTTTTTTTTTTTGTCTTCTAAATAACAAATTGATAAGAATGATCTAATTGCAGTAATTAAATATTTTAATAACAATTAAAAAAATTGAATTTAACATAGCAGTTTTGATTTCATACAGTGCACAAACTAATTACATATGATTTTTATACTGCATGAAGCCAAAATTATTGTGTTAAATTCTTTACCACATAAATTTACCTACATAAAGAAACGAAAAAGCTGAAGGAAGTTCAGAACTTACCAGAATTGACGGAGGAGGGTAAACTAAAAACTTGCCCATCAAAAATCATAATTTACCACCTTGAGAAAAGCCTGTTACCAAACTTTTACTTAGGCGGCTATATCATATGCACAGCACAACAACACATTCATGACTGCTCATCACTCATCAGTCCTTTGACAGTCCTTTTATCTTTTTTATGCATCTCCATTTGAATTGATCACAAAAACATCTCCTACCAGAACAAAAAAAATGCACATCAGAGCATCTTAAATTAAGAAAACTGATGGAACGTATATTAAGTGACAAAATGTCCCATCAATTTTATGAACGGTGCCATAATATATGTTAATCTTCAGGCATGCATGATGCATGGACCCCGTCATACAAATGTCACTTGCTTATAAATATATATAGAAATTAATTGTACGAGGACCACTCTCAGTAAGCTATTATAAATACAACAACTACTGTTTAATAGTTTATAGTTGGCACAGTATAATGAAAGACGAATATATATATATATATAGAGTAGGGCTATTGTACTTCGCAAAGTAAAACAAAGTTTTACTTCACGCTCATATTTTTATTTTGAAAATTCAAAACGTCGATCCGAACCGTTCAAGTTGATCTCTATATTGAAATGTGCTTGGAGACCAAATTTTACATTTTTTGAAATTTTTTTACTATTTATTAAGCCACTTTGAAAATCGCTAATCCATTGTGAACAGTAGCAAAACAGTAAAAAATTCTGGACCAATGGATCAATGATTTTCAAAGTGGCTTAATAAATAGTAAAAAAATTCCAAAAAATGTAAAATTTGGTCTAGCACATTTCAATATGGAGATCAACTTGAACGGTTAGGATCGACGTTTTGGATTTTCAAAATGAAAATATGAGCGTGAAGTAAAACATTGGCTTTACTTCGCGAAGTACAATAGCACAATTATATATATATATATATAGAGGTTGGCTAAGATACAAACGTTTGTTCCTAGCCTCTGGAACAAACGTTTCGGTTTTCTGATTTTCAAAGTCCAAACAGTCGATCCAAACCATTAGATATTCAATCTATACTAAAATGTGCTTGGAGACCAAATTTACATTTTTTGAAATTTTTTACTATTTATTAAGATGGTTTGAAAATCGTTGTTTTCTAATAGTACAGAAGTTTAATAAAATTAGCGATTTTTAAACCATATTAATAAATAGCTAAAGTTAAAAATATTTATGTAATTATTTCACTGCATAGCTAAAGTTAAATTTGTATGTAATTATAAACATAATTTTTATTCAATGCCCATATGGCCGACATTTTTAATAATACCCCAAGTTAATTAAAGATTAATAAAAATACCTACGGTTGCCGAAATTTTTTAAAAATACTCAAACCGGCCATTTAATGGCCGGTTCTGAATTTTTTTTTTTTTTTAGAAAATAGTTAAAATATTGAAATCTAACACTAAAAAATCGAATTGTTTTGTTAAATATTTGTTAGATTACTTTTTTCATAGCATATTTATACTAAAATACACTATGAATAGGGCCGATTTTGTGCTAAAATATGCAAAATTACTTCAAATTATGTTAATTTATGGTGATTTACACTAAATTACTTGAAATTACAATAATTATGTAGAGTTATGCTAAAACAGTAAATTATGTATGAATAGGACCTATTTTGTACCATCTTTCATAAATCACAAAAAATAGTAAAAAAAATTTCAAAAATAATAAAAATTGGTATTCTAAAGGTTCATTATATGACTAATTTACTGAGCTACGTAGATTGGAGAATAGAAATGAAAATCTTAATCGGAAACTTCAACTGAAGTTTTGAGGCCCTTCTCTTTATTTTTTGGCGATTCTGAATTTGAAAAACTTGCAAAGCAAGTACGGACGCATGCGCATTTTCACAAACTTTCCGAAAAGTGGTCATTTGCTGAAATCGGACACTCGAGCGTCGTTTTATGGCCGTTTGAAGTTTCGTCGTCGTTTTTCGCCTTCTCAGTGAAGATATCATCCCTATTTATACGTAATTTAGCGTAGTTTAGCATAATTTTACATAATTATTGTAATTTCAAGTAATTAAGTGTAATTCAGCATAAATTAATATAATTTCAAGTAATTTAGCGTGTTTTAGTATAAATATGCTAATTATATATAAAAAATGTAATCTAGCAAATATTTAAAAATAAATTCGATTTTTTAGTGTTATATTTCAACATTTTAGCTATTTGTCTCTTAAAAAATAGTTAACATAATTTAAAGTACTATAGTGTCAATAAGCATAAATTAACATAATTTCAAGTAATTTAGCGTATTTTAGTATAAATATGCTATGAAAAAAGTAATCTAACAAATATTTAACAAAACAATTCGATTTTTTAGTGTTAGATTTCAGTATTTTAGCTATTTTTCTCAAAAAAAAAAAAAAAATTCAGAACCGGCCATTAAATGGCCGGTTTGAGTATTTTTAAAATTTTTCGGCAACCGAGGATATTTTTATTAATCTTTAATTAACTTGGGGTATTATTAAAAATGTCGGCCATATGGCATATGTTATGCGTGTCTGACATAGACTGTCTGGTAACATTTTGACGGTAGTTTTGAAAATCAGCAACATCAGAAATTGGTTCTGAAATTAACGGGATTTACCTTTACCGTCCCTAGTTTTCACTTTTCACACTGGATCTATGATCCTGTACAACGCAGAAATATGCTCCATAGCCATCAATTCTTTCATTTTCCGTATGATCCAACCAAGCAAATATCAGACCGTTAAAGGCTGCAAACCGCATGTGCGGCGCCGCATAGGATATGCCAATATCACCACTCCCCTCCAGGGCTTCACACCGAATTCATAAACCTTAAGGTACCGCAAATTATGAGTTTAGATCCAAACCATCCGATCTGTTCTGGCATGAATATTAAAGGGTTCCCGTGTATGGATTGACCCGGATTCGGTTCCGGATCTAAACTCAAAATTTGAGTTACTTCAGAGGATCCATCTCCCTCCAGGGCTTCATATCCCAATCACATCATCTATTCCCTTTTTTTTTTATAATAGAAAAAACAAAAAAAAAAATATTAGCAATGAGGAACAATTTCGAAATTTTGAAAAATAGAAATAATGTTATGGTTTGTAACGTTCAGAACACTGTAACTGGACATTATAAACTATAACGTCCAATTAATCTAATCGCTAATGATCTCTAATTAACAAAAAACACTGTAGCTGAACATTTTGGTCTATAACGTCCACCTAGAGTGTTTTTTTTTTTTTAAACTTCACTTTGTCTTTCATGGTATCAATATAGCTGAACTGAAAACAAATACCTTTTTCGCAAAAAGCTTAAGTTAATAGTCTTAAGTCAAATTTTCTCTTATTTTTTTTTTTAAAATCTAACGAATTTTTTCCTATTAATAAAAAAAACGGCATCTATTGACCTCCAACTTCACTTTTTTATGTAAGAAAAAAAAAAATAACTTTTTTATCAGTCCAATAGTCTCACTACAGTATCACAGGAAGCGATCACCCGTGGGATCCACTACCATGTGCCCCTCCGCCTCCCCTTGTCTACCCCCTCCCTCCCTCTCTCTCACCTTCCCTCTCACTCAATCATTACCCCCCTCCTTACCCACAACTAATTCCTCAAGTTTCTCTCTCTCTCACACACACACCTCCCTTCTATACTTGTATTCATTCCTCTTTATTTCTCTAAAAGTCTAAACCCTCGTTCCTCCATTCTCATACCTCTTTGTATCGATCTGTATCCCTCATTCAAAACATGATGACTGCTACCACTTCATCTGATGAGAATGGCAACGGTACCATGCAACAGCAAAGCGGCAACGGGCAGCTCGTACAGCAACGCAAGCCTCCAGCAAAAGATCGTCACAGCAAGGTTAACGGTCGGGGCAGGCGCATACGCATGCCGATCGTATGCGCTGCGCGAGTGTTCCAGCTGACACGTGAGCTCGGACACAAATCCGACGGTCAAACGATCGAGTGGCTGTTACGACAAGCTGAGCCATCCATCATAGCAGCTACAGGTACAGGCACAACCCCTGCCACCTTTATCTCCTCCTCTCCCTCCGTCTCCAGCTCTGCCAATGCAATCGGATCCAACATGCACCAGTTGACGAATACTCACACTGCGACACTCATGCCGGGGTCATTTTTACTTGGAAAGAGGTTGAGAAGCGAGGTGGAGGAAGACGGGGGCAATGCTAACGGTAGTAATAACAAAATGGAGGAAGGAGGAGGGTTTTGGGCAGTACCGGCACGGCCAGAGATGGGTCAGGTCTGGAGTTTTGCGGCGGCTGCTGAGATGGCAGCAGCTGCTAGGGTTAATGGATACATGCCATTTGCACAGGGCAACTTTGGTTTATTTTCCAGTGCACTGTTGCCACCTCAGCCGACAAGACGGGAGGAGGAACAACGGTGACATGTTATTTTAGTAGAGAGCAAGGAGCAGAGCAGCTTTTAAAGGATTTCTACAGCTCTTTACTTACATGACTGTTGGATTGAGTAAAATTGATCCTTTTTGGTGTAAGAAAATGATTTGTTTATGGAGGGTTGTGTGATCTTGAGATTAAAGAGCTATTCAAATTTCAAAACCGTTTTAATATATGAAGTATGAACATGCTCTGCTCCTTCATTACTGGCGTGTGGTTCTTTCAAATGACTTAGTTAGATAATTAGTGCTCGAGTTGATTGGTGTGGTTTGTTTTTATTTTAGTCTCATTTCTGGCATTTAATTTGTGCACTGCACTGCCTGTATAAGGCTATATATTGGCTGGTTTTATTCTCTGGAACTTTGGTAAAAATCAGATACATTTCATTACTGGTAATCAATGTGGGACTGGCATGCATGTACCAAATTAAGAAATATTATTTTAAAAGATTGTGTAACTGGCAATAAATATTCACTGTTTTGGACTATTTAAGGTATCTTTAATTTATTGATTAATATTCCCAATGTATTAAAATAAGAAGGGTATTCTTTCCGTATCTTTACTTTGGTTCACCTTTTTCATTTCCATTTTCCTACCTTAATCGTGCGCAAAATGGTATATTCTGTAAAGTGTTATCTTCTTCGATCTTTCCATTAGTGGTGGTGTATAAGTTGAGTCAATTCCCAGTAGCTTGGATGGGGACAATTGCTTTAGAAGGATTATACTATTCTCTACTGTATGTATCAATTTTATTGTTGATTCCACACCATTTCTAGCTAGTGACGGGCAGTGTCATAACAACGATGTCTTCTTTCTTTGTTTTTGTTTTTTTTTGGCATCCATACTTCTAGATATTAAAACAATTAAATTATCCAGCAGTCAGGAGTTCAAATTTCAGAGAGCAGAGGAAGAGAATTCTTATCAACTAAGGTAACTCAAATTTTGAGTTTAGATCCGGACTGTCTGATCTGCTGTTGCTAGGGGTGTTCAAATGGATCGGTTTATTCGGTTTTAAACCGAACCGGCAAATTTCGGTTTAATTGGATCGGTTGTTTGGTTTAAATGGTTCGGTTCGGTTTAGTTTTTGAAGAAGTTCGGTTTAAATGGTTCAGTTTGGTTTTGGGATCTCCAAATCGGTTTGAACCGAACCAACCGGTTTAATAAAAAATGGATCGGTTTA
This sequence comes from Carex kokanica, assembly GCA_025461125.1. Lineage (NCBI taxonomy): Eukaryota > Viridiplantae > Streptophyta > Magnoliopsida > Poales > Cyperaceae > Carex > Carex kokanica. The sequence continues at coordinate 552,679 of JAJGRX010001360.1, read as the reverse complement.
TAAAAAACCGGCTTGTGTGGTTATCAAAAATGTTATCCAAATCGGTTTGAACCGAATCCAACCGGTTTTGAAATGTTTATTTGTAACTTGAAATGTTTGTATTCGGTTCAACCGAACAAACCGAAGTTTAAATCGGTTTAATCGGTTCGGTTTTAGATCGGTTTGGAATTTTAATTCGGTCGGTTCGGTTGGGTTTTCAAAATTCGGTTCAAACCGCGGTTCGGCAAAAAAAGTTCGGTTTGACCCGAACCGACCGGTTGAATACCCCTGGCTGTGGCACGTATATTAAAGGAGCTTTGCGCATCTCACCTTGGGCCGGATTGCCTGTGTTCTGATCGAATGGTCCGGATCCAAACTCAAAATTTGAGTTACCTCAAAGGATCGACCTAGGGTCGTTGAACTCTCTAATCTGATGAGTATTGAATCAAATTTGGTATGATGCCATCCGATTAAAGTGGTTGGATCTACATTAAAATTTACTAGTATCGTGCCCGTGCGTTGCAACGGAATATATGATAAGATAACAAAAATAAATTCTCGTACAAAATGACAAATTTTGATAAAAAAAAAACAAAATTAGAAATATATTCTAGATTTATCATAGTATAGAAATAAGGAAGTAGATAAATAAGGAAGTGAACAAAAATTGATTTGCATTGTGATCCGCTGTGTACAAAATTTCAATTGGAGAGGGAGAAATAAGGAAACAATTAAATAAGAAAACGGAGAATTATATTGCTAAATTTTAGAGTCTATTTAATTTTAATTGTAACGCATCGTGTGGGGTATGTGTGGCGAGTATGTTTGTAGCTAAATTTAAACTTCTACACATAAAACATATGCATTTAATCAAAAGAAGATAGATTATGTGATTGGAGAGCTGAGATTAAATCCAAAAATTAATCTTTCAATCGTAGCCGTTGGCGGATCGGACACTCAACGTGCTTAATAATGGAATGGAGATACACACTTAATTTATACAGAGTTTAAATTTGTCTATACAAATCTTGATGCAAATCAAAAGTTCGATCCGATGCCGATCCGATTGCCCTCCATTCCCTAACTTTGCCTTTCCTTCACGAAAATAACTAACTAGTATAAAACCCATTTATCAAAACAAAAAGGAAAAAAAAATAGGCGTGTGACAACTTGCTGTCCTCTGATGAATATATATGCCTACAATATCTAATTAACTAATCTTAAAGTTACGCTAAAAAAAGGTTTATATATGACATCCCATTCTGAGGTCATACTATTTAATTGTGGAGCTGAATCATTGCATGGTGATAGTACTGAAATCGTACCGTCTGGTCTAATTGTGGTATGGTATGGCCGTATGGGTATGGACTACAATAATTAATAAAAAGAAACTATCCCTCAAAAAAAAAAATTAATAAAAAGAAACAAAAAGTATAAAACATATAATATGTGAATGGCTGACTAGTATACCCAGGCCATTAAAATTGTATTGAAAATTGACTTCCGTGAATTAATGCTTGTACAATAGATTGCTACCTTTTTGTCAACAATAAAATCCAAATGATGGCATGTTGTGTCCCTTTTTGTCAAAGAATGAACCGATCCAATAGGTATTGTGTCAATAACAGTCAATATACTCCGACTCCCGTGGGAATGCTTTCACAGCTACTAATTAGAAAAAAATATTAATTAATATTTTTTAGTGCAAGTGGGTTGCTCAAATTGCTAGTTGAGGAAACGTGAAGCAAAAAAAAGAAAAAAATAAAAAAAGAAAGAAAAGGTAATTCAATACATACAGTACGTCGAAAAGTAAGCAACAAATTGAAAAGAGAAGACGGAGCGGTAGGGAACGGCACTGGAAGGATGGCGTTTCAACTGGCGAAAGCTCAGGCGTTTAGGGAGGCGCTCTCATCACGCAACAAGGAAGCGGCAAGCAAGCCCACCTTCGCTGCAGTGGTGAACAGGTATGCAACCTCCCAACAAGGACACAAGGAAGCACCGGCAACTCGTCCAAAACCTCAAGCACCATTCACACCACCACTCCAACGCATCAACCCTCACAACCACCAGTTCCCAAGCGGAAAAGATCAACCGGCAAAACAATTCTCACAAGATGAAGATGGATGGACTACAGTACGCAGGAAAAGGCAAACAAAGTACAAACCTCATCTCTACCTCAGCCCACAACAGAGACTTTTGAAAGAAAGTAACAAATGCTTTAACTGCTTCGAAAAGGGGCACAAAAAAGTAAATTGCAAGAACAAAGTCAGGTGTATTAAATGTGATGCAATAGGCCACATCTCTCGACACTGCCCTACGAAATCTCCAGCCAACATCAAGAAGCAAGAGAATCCAAAAGTAGTAATTGCAGCTACCAACCAGGAGAGAAGAGAACAACCCAAAAAGATTATAAAAGAACATCACCTGGAGAAGCAAGGCCCCCCACATACACTGCTGAAACATTCTATCCACAACCAACCTAAAACACAGAACAAAATCAAGAGAAACATGGATATCTCCAACTGGGAGAATATGGAACTCATGCACCCTGACCAGGTAGAGACAGAACGGGGAGACGAGTTGGAGGTCCACATAAACCCCAGAGATGAACTTCTACCCCCAAACACACACCTGTACCGTACAGCGATAGTGCTGGCCGGGCCGAATCAAAATGACACCTTTTTGGCGCACCGCATTGCCACCCGTCTAGCCAGCTACTTCAGAAAACAACCGCGTGATTTCAAGATTCGCAAAGCCCATTCATCGGTCGGGGACTATCTGGCAATATTCCCGACCTATGACATGATGAAGGAAGCAACGGAGGTCTGTGTCTTTGTACTGGGACCGGGCATAGAAGTACAAATGACCCAATGGACCAAAGAAGCGGGTATGCTGTATGATCCCTCTTCCAACCTTGCTCGAATCAAACTCTACGGTGTGCCTTATCAGAACTGGAATACTCATGATGTGGCCGACATTGTCTCCGGCTTTGGGGAGCTCATAAAAATGTCCCCGGCCCATGAAACCGAGAATTATGAATATATCCATGTTCTAGTAGACTGTCACACTACAAAAAAAGTCCCACGTTATCTCACAGCGAGAGCAGGAGATCAATATGCACCGGTCGACGTGGAGCTAGATGGCTGGATACACACATCCGAACCAACTCTTCCCCCGGTAAGACGTGCCAACACCAGGGATGATCGATCCTCACAAGGCTCCCACTTGGGAGAACATAGAATGTCAACTGCTCGTCAAAATACAGCACCTTACCAAAGAACCCGCCCAACGTCAACAAGAGACCGACCGGGTCCAAGCAACACCCACCGCCGGAGAAATGGCCCTGACGAGGCAGAAGAAACTGCAAAAATTATCCCACTGGAGACACCATTGTTGCAATCCAATGGAGAGACCCAGGTTGCACTAATACAAGAAATTTCAAAAAGAGAGGCCTTTCTAACCGTTGCAAAACTTCAGATGAAAAACGCTGCTGCAGGTACACTAGGCGAATTAAATGTGACAAGCCATCTTGGAGAATATTTTAGAATTGTCATACTGGCTGACATTCCTAGAGCAGAGTGCGGTTTCTGCGTTCAACCTGACTGGCAGCAAAAGTCATCCTTCGAATTAATGTGGAAGGGACAGCCGTTTTTAATACCAGCAATTGAAGCACGCAAGTCCCACATGGGCCATCTTGCAACATAAGGTCAGGATATAAACAAAAAATTGGCTACAACAGCAGAGCAGCTGGCCTTTTTCTCCAACCAGACAGGCTCCACACTAGTTCTGGCAGCAGAACAACAATTCGTTTTTCCTACCAACAGGACGGGCCCAAAATTAATTCCAGCAGTAAAACACCAGAGGTCCATTTTCTCCAATCAGGCGAGCCCAAGTTGGACTCCAGCAGCAGAACAGTGGGTCAACCCCCTCATCCGAGCGGACCCAATCATTTATTTAGGCCCAACAAATGATATATTTGAATTCGGGCCTCCACAGACCGAATTTAATTCTGCAGCCCCAGTTGTGGTTCCTGACCCAGAGAATGTAAGGTTTTTTGATATAGGCCATAAGCACATTTCGACCTTGGTTATTGAAGAGATTACTGAAATAGAAGCAACAGCAGAAGGCTCCTCAATTCGGCAAACACTATCCCCACTCCAGAACAATCCCCCAATCCTTACAGTACTCAATGATGAACACCAGATCAGCGCACACATTCCCCACACTAGTCCGACAAGCACCCCCCCAGGCTCCCCTCCAGGCGTCTCGGCAACCACCTCCTCGGGCTCTCCTCCAGGTTTCCCGGGTCTGCCCCGCTTTGCAAAAAATACAGTCAGGCATAGTGCACGCCTCTCCGCCAAAAACAAGGGGCCATACCTCTGCCCAGAAGAAAGAGCACGCCGCGTCTCGAAGCCCTACTCCATCTCTTTTCATAAGAAAAAACAGATCAGAAAGCGCAATTCCTCACCGGTCAAGCTGGACTACCTCAAGACTTTCGATCATCTGACAGATAACCAAGTCGAGGCGATCATAGCACAGGCAGGCATTGAATTGAATTCCCAGCTGGAGAAAATTGCCAGAGAGGCAATAGCCGTAGAGTAAGTCCATAGTAATTAGGACAGAGAGATGAGGCAATTTTGATTATCAATGATAGCAAGACCTTTTCAATTTTTAGTATGTTTTGTTAGAAGGGGGATTCCACTTAGTAGGAGAATGGAAAGAAATTTCCAAGGGCAGCCAGGATTTAGATGGACAGGCAACAGCATTAGAAGCTGTTTTGGGGTTAGTTGGGTATGTTTTACAAGTTTTTGTTTAAAACCGAGTAAGGCTGTAGCTGTAAGAAGGCAGCGATGTAAGACCTCATCTCTGAAAATTATCACTCCCTGTGTTTATATTGGTGTCAATTCTAGACTTTAATGAATTACAAAACAAAGGTGAAAATCATTACATGGAACGTAAGGGGACTCAATGAAAAAGAAAAAAGACTCGCAATTCGCCAAACCTTTTTCATAGAGAAACCTAGCATTGTATGCTTGCAAGAAACAAAGTTAAGACAAATGGATGATACCACACAGAAAGAAATTTGTGGAAGGCGACTAGATGGTTATCAAGCTATGAATTCGCAAGGATCAAAAGGAGGCATTCTTATAGCTTGGCAAAAAAAGAGATACACACTGATTTCAACAGACACAACTGAGTTTTGTTTATCATTAAAACTAAGGGACACATCTTTGGAGGAAATCATTAAGATAACAGGGGTATACGGGCCATCCAGATCAGACCAAAGGACCCAATTTTTCCAAGAACTCGAATTTGAATGCCCCACTGATGGCACACCTTGGTTAGTTTGCGGGGACTTCAATACCACTCTACAAACTAATGAGAGAAATACAAGCATAACAAATTGGAGATGGCCAAGGGCATTTGCAAGATTAATTTCAGATTTGGGCTTGATAGACATGAGAATGATGGGAAGAAGATTCACATGGTCAAATGCGAGATTTGCACCAGCCATGGCCAAACTTGATAGGTTCCTCCAATCAACCGAATGGAGCAGCCTTTTCTCAAACTCAAAACAGGAGGTTTTGCCCAACACAAATTCTGACCACAGCCCTGTTTTGTACACAGCAACCACATCCTTTAAGCGATCCAAAATTTTCAGATTCGAGAATCTATGGTTAAAATCTGAGGAATTCAACAAGTTCATGCAACAATTATGGAGCTCATCACCAACTGCCGCAACCCCATTACAACTACACATCAAGTTGGAAACAGTTCAAAGGGAGATCACAAGCTGGACAAGAAACCGAATTGGGAATATCAAAAAACAAATTGGAGTATGCAGAGACTACATTGGATGGCTTGACAAAGTGGAGGAGAGAAGAATCTCAACAATACTAGAAAAAAAAATTAAGGCTTTGGTCAAAAGGAGGTATACCACTTTAGCGGTATACGAAGAAGAACTATGGAAACAAAGAGCGAAAACCAAATGGCAACTTGAAGGAGACAACAACACAGCATATTTCCATGGATACGCCACATCCACACAAAGACAGAAATTAGTGGGTGCGATTGAACACAATGGAAGAATGATTAAGGACCAACAAAGCAAAGCTCAAATCTTTCGTGAATTTTATATAAATTTGATGGGCAAAGAAGAAGAGGGAACTCAAAACATCGAATGGCAACAACTCTATCCAGTACAACATGATTTAGCAAACTTGGTAAATCCCATCACACAAGAGGAAATAGCACAAGTAATCCGAGAATGGCCAAACAACAAAGCCCCGGGCCCCGAGGGTCTGACTGGTGAATTCTACAAGACCTTTGCTCCATGGCTCATTCCGGATTTATTGGCGGTTTTCACATCAGTCACTACCACAAGTCAAACTCTAAAAAACCTAAATTCATCTCACATCATACTACTGTCGAAAATAGCAAATCCTAGCACACCATCAGACTTCCGACCAATAAGCTTAATACACGGATGCTAAAAGCTATTATCCAAGATCTTGGCGAATCGACTACAAAAACAGATAGACACCCTTCTACACCCATCGCAGACAGGTTTTGTGAAAGGAAGACAAATATCAGAAGGATTTGTATATGCAAGAGAAATGCTCCAATTCGCAAGAAAAACCAAACTTCCGCTTCCTATCTTCAAAGCTGACATCCATAAGGCGTTCGATACAATCAGTTGGAATTTCTTGATCAAGGTAATGAAAGCCTTGGGTTTCCCATTAAAATGGTTAATATGGATAGAAAATTTGGTTCTCCAAGGCTATTCACAAATTATTCTCAATGGCCTCATTGGAAAGAAGATAAATCTCAAAAGAGGAGTACGCCAAGGGGATCCGCTCTCCCCACTTCTCTTCATTATCGCCATGGACTTTTTACCGCGATGGTTGCAAAAACTCAATCACATAGGAGCTCTCAGAATGCCTATCAATCTCATGGAACCATGTTTGTTATATGCCGACGATGCCCTATTCTTTATAAAACCTGAAATGCAACAAATACAAGTACTAAACCTGATCCTATTATCTTTTGAAGCAATGTCGGGCCTAAAGGTAAACATGAACAAATCCGAACTAGTGGGGGTGAATGTGCAAGAGAGCATCCTTGAAACCCTAGTAACAAGACTAGGGTGCAAAAAAGGAACTTGGCCTCTAAAATACTTAGGTTTACCTTTAACAGAGGCAACAGTGCCTAGAGCAACATTCAAAGAATTAATTTTGAAAATTCAGCAACGCCTTTCGGGATGGGAAGCAAAATTTCTCTCAATGGCAGGGAGAATAGTCTTGATCAATGCGGTTCTAACAGCTATACCAATCTATTTCATGTCAGTTTTTCAATTACCAAAATGGGTAATTGAAGAAATAGATCGAATCAGACGAAACTTCTTATGGCATGGGGCAAAATTAGATCAAAAGAAAATCCACTTGGCAAATTGGGAAATGATTTGCATCCCCAAAAAACTAGGAGGTTTAGGGATCATTAATCTCAATCTTTTCAACATGGCACTCCTAACAAAATGGTTATGGCAATGGCATAAACCGAAGAGGAAAATCTGGAAAACGATCATTTCAGCTATATACTATCAACAGGGACCAATGGCTTTATATGAATCAGCTTTCTTCTCAAGACACTTAAAAAAGGCACAATCCCTAAGTGAAAGCACCTTTTTGAGAATATCAGTACAAGGCGCAACAATTAGATTCTGGAAAGAGGATTGGGGACAAGGAATAATTAGAGACACACTCCCATTACTATTCTCCTATGCACTCAATCAAAACTGCACGGTTAGAGAAGTCCATGGAACAAGTGACCTAACAAGGTTATTCAAACCGATTACCTCAGACCAAGGGTGTCAAGAACTATCGCAACTAGCTCTCATCAGCCAAAGACTAAACCAACAAATCATTTCAACTCAAGAGGTTACAGACGAAATATCATGGAAACCGCACAATCAAGGCATCTTTTCAGTCAAGACCGCCTATTTCAGATTAAGTGATAGCCCAAGGATCGGCTCATCAGTGTGCACAATCTGGAAACTCCATGTCCCACCCCGCTTCAAAGTTTTTGCATGGTTACTTTATCACAACAAGATTCTGACGATCAAAAACCTACAAACAAAAGGGTTCACATTGGTTGGAATATGTTACATGTGCAGAAATAATGTAGAGACAACAACACACCTCTTCAAAGAGTGTCAAAGGGGAACAGCTATTACTAGAGGGGCGTTACAGCTTTTGGAGATGAATCAAAGAAACAGAAACTGGAACTTCATAGAGGATATGGTAGATGGCGCAATACCAAAGAAAACAAGGGAAATAATTCTCATCTCAAATTTCATAATATGGCGAGAAAGATGCAATCGGATCTTCAAGGACAAAAGCAAAACGGATAACCAATTGATAGAAGATATAAGGCAGCAGTGGCAAGAAGCAACAAAAACCGGTAGCAGATTCAAAGACAATGGATAAATAAATATATACTGTCTTCTTATTTTACTTCTTTTCATTCTCATTTTTTCCTTTTCCTCCATACCACTTAGATCCCTGTTTAGGCTTATCTTCTTTATTTCTTATTTTTCTTTTTTACTCCTGTAGACAACACAAGGTTTCCATTCCCGGAAACCTAACATCTCTGTAACCGACTATGGTTAATATAAATGAGGGCGTGACCCTTGTTGTTTCTCAAAAATACATACAGTACGTCAAAAGAAAAACCATTCAATATAAAGAGTATAATAGTTTGTTTGTTTTTCATCAGCTATTATTCATGTCTTAAGAAATAGAAGCCTATTCAAATAATCAAATATGATCCATTCCTTATAATGAAGAAAGATCACAAATTCAACAAAATATTTAAAATTGCACTATTTTAGAGTTGAGGCCCGTATTTTCATCTATATTAGTATTAGTATTGTATCTTTGCGGAGGTTTAAAATTGCACTATTATAATTTGATCTTTGATATTCCCGCATATTAACATCATACATTCAGCATAATATTTTATGTTGACTTATCCAAAGGACCAAAATACATAGTTTTAATGAACGACATTATTTTCTCATTTCTGACGAGCGAAGCCCAACACTGATTTTCAGTCTTTTCTATCTGATGTCCCAGCGAGAAAATCAGTGTTGGGCTTCGCTCGTCAGAAATGAGAAAATAATGTCGTTCATTAAAACTATGTATTTTGGGATTTTTATTATTGATATATTAATATTTGTAAGTTAAATAGCAGAAATGCGGGGATAGCTCAGTTGGGAGAGCGTCAGACTGAAGATCTGAAGGTCGCGTGTTCGATCCACGCTCACCGCATTATATTTTTAACATATTTTAATTTTTTTCAAGACTCAGGGGGAAGAAAACACTCCTGCTAACTTACTATGAACCGTTCAATCCACCTGATCGTGATCGTTTGTGTTATAGATCGTTTGTGTTATAGATCAAACGCTCAGTAAAAGGATAACTGGGCTTGGACTGTTTGGACGTAAATAACTCGTCCTTCGAGAAGAGGAGGCATTTTCTTCCAAAGGAGATAAAAGAGCAAGAAGAATAAGAGCGTTGCTCTTCAATTAGGCTGACAGATCAATCTCTCTGCAAAGGGGCTCGCACGCTCATCTCATTTGTAAGTATTCGCTGTTCTTGTTTTGTCAACCTATATTTTCATTCGTATCGGAAAGGATTTTTCTATCCTTGGTTCTTTTCAGTTGGATTAACGGATTAAGTTGATGGATTTAGGGTTTTGACTTTTGATGCCCCTTTTACTTGATAGTCCTCAGAGGCTGGGTGGGGGATGGTTAGGGTTTTTTTTTTTTTTTTTTTTAGAAAGCAAAGGGGATTCGATAAATTTGGTAAATTCTTCTCTAGTGACCAGTGTCTTTGAAGAATTTCTGATTTTTCATTGTATCAGGAATTGATTTGGTTCAATGAAGTCTATGTAGACCTATTATCTATCTTAAAAACTAACAAACAAAAGAAATAATTCATTGTATTTATGCTTATTCCCACGGGACTGATTCAATTGAATCTGTATCTGATCACTTCTGATACCCAACATTTCAACTCTTAACTTTTACAATCACAAATTCACAATCTAAACAAACTTCACGTCCTTACATAAAATTCTCCTAACATTTATTCTTTCCTTTTGTATAGAGTTAAACCAAAACTTTTAGTGAAAGATGGCTTCTCGTGGAGTGAATGTGGTACTGTCAAGAGCCAACAGAATGCGGCAAACACTACAATCTGCACTGGAAGCTAGTGTACTTGAATTAGAAGACGTCTCGTACCAGCATGCTGGCCATGCTGGTGTAGAAAAAGGTGCAAATGAGACTCATTTTAATGTCAAAATTGTGTCTCCAAAGTTCGAGGGTCAAAGCCTCGTGAAGCGCCATCGCATGATTTATGATTTGTTGTCTGATGAATTGAAGTCAGGGCTCCATGCTCTATCTATTGTTGCAAAGACCCCAAAAGAGACAGGTTCATGAAGAAATACATTTGATTTTGATGTTATTTGAGCTTCAAATTTAGATTGGTTTACTTTAGTTCACATATTTAGGGTTGTTCCGGAGATACCATTCAACTAATTTCTTCAAATTTATCCTTAGTTAGCAAGTTAGTTGAAGATGGTGTTTTTAAATTTCTGAATATTATATGTAACTTTTGTCATTTCAAAAGATGGTTGTGATATAGACTGATAATTTATGGGTATTGCAATCTGCATATGCATACTATCATGTTCTTGTTTCAAGTCTGGTGCTAATCTAATTGAAATTAAAATGGAGAACTCTAGAAAAAACTCTATACTTTTGCGTCGTTTTAATGGGCATACTTTGTATTAGATTGTTATACATTGGTCGGATCAATTTGATCCACACAAGGTCAGATAGGCAACAGCCTTTTTCTTTGGTAATAGGCAAATAGCTAATAGAAAATATCACTAATTATGGTAAGAAGATATATGTGGGGATATGGCACACTAAAGAAGATATAATTGGCTTGCAAAGAAGCTAGTACCTATTCTACGCATTCAAATTGTTGGATCAGACCATCAAACCTTTTTTTTATGTTTGATGTAAATGTTCCTGCGTTCTATTGTGACAGTCTCCTTGTACAATTGGATGATTTTTTGTCAGTTATTCAAATTGTTGGATCTGACATAGAAAGAAGCAATCGATGGATCATTTCTTTTTATCATCTTTTGTTAAGCCAACAGAGGCAATTATCAGTGATTCTATCTGAGGCCAAATCTGTTTAGCAAAAAAAATTTATGCTGCTTAGGAATGCTTTTTTGGTACTTCATTTCTTGCTTGCTACATATTTTTATCTTTCTTAATAAAGGATAAAATGAATACTTTTTATAAAATAATTTAAAAATAAGTTTAAAAAGAAAAATTTATGTAAATTTGTGAATTTTTCAAATTTAGGTTGTGAATATGATATTATGAATTTTAGAAGGGGAATACGTAATTTTAAGATTTTTGAAGAGTATACATGAAATTCTCCCTTTATTTTATCAAGTTTAAAACAATGTGTGATCCAAGAGAGAAGCAGAAGTTTTTTTTTTTTTATTAAACCCGTAGGCAGAGAAGCAGAAGTTGCTTGGATAAATCAATGTAAAGATAGAGGTATCCATAGAGCTTAACAAGCATTTTATTTCATATACATATGTGAACATAGAGTATAGCATTTGTCAAAGTAGAGCAAGAATGTAATTTCAACCTTAATAAAAGATCCCATGGTTCAAACATCCAAACTAGTAACCAAACAATTGGCTGATCTCACTGGTGATCTTCATAGCGCAAGACAATACTGAGAGGATAATAAGAATGTTTTCTCAGATATGGGTAATAAGAAGCGGGTTGTCAGACCAATAAGGCTCGCTCATACGAAGCCTCTCAAAGAATGACTCCTTCAAACCGTGTTTTCTCCCGATATCGGATCTGACCCACCGGGGTCCATTCTGTACTGAACCTGTTACGACAACAACAGTCTCCTCACTTACCAGATCCACTAAAGCCACTATCGTCTCAGGCTCGATAGCAGAAGAAGCATCCAACAAAAATATGTGGGAAAAATGACCAGCCTTTAGCCCTGCATTATACAATCTAAAGGTGCTAACAAAGGTTGATGTGATTATTCTAAAATGTTGTAGTTCATTCAAAGGTGGACAAGTGAAGCATTCTCTATGAAATATGCATGCTGGCATTATATCATCTGGAACCTCCTCTTTTTCCCGAAAAGCAGCATTAGCACGAAATATATCAAATTCGCAAACCTTTTCCATTATAAGCCTCACTAAGTCATCACAAATGCTATTTTTCGGGGCGCAAATTAGAATTCGGCTTTCTTTACATGACTCGTAAATTTTGAGGACTATATTCTTGATTAGAGAGGTTACCGTAAATGAGGTTCGGAGGCCTTCATATTGAATGAGGTATGGAATTGGGGCTAATTTGTGATTGAAAATTCGATCCATGGGAGAAACTTTGTCCCCTTGTGTTGGTAAGGAGGTTATATTTGGGAAAAGGATTTTTCTTAAGAGAGGGCTGGCCGCGGCTGAGACTGCACGGTGGGCCCGTTTCAGACAAACCCTGTTGAAGGAGAAGCTGACATCGTATCTATTTGATGGTTTGTGCTGATTGTAAAAGTCGTCCTTGAATTCTGCTAAAATAGTGCCACGCTCAACCCGAAACAAAACTCCCTACAGATATTTTTGTAAAAAAAAAGAAAAAAAAAAGAAGATTAATATTATACAAAAAGTAATATAAAAGATAATTTTAATTTAAGATTTATATTAAAAATTAATACAGCTTACATGAAAGGGTTCAAAATCTATGCCTTTACCAACTGGCCTCAAGTGAACATGATCTCTTGAGAGGAGGAACGGTCTTTCTATTTTTGATGGCTGGAACGGTCTTCTTTCATGGACCTCCTTGATCTCAAATGCCACAAAAGGATAATTTTTCTGCGTCTTTGAATCTGAACCCCTTTTACTCTTCTTTTTATTAGATTGATCCTGTAACCCTGGGCTCTCTTTTTCCCGCAGTTTTAACACAACATCCTTAAGCAAATAATCACTCCATTTCTATAGTACGAACGAAGTCTTGTTAGTTCTTCACATTATAGGGGTGACAATGCAAGCAGCATTGTATAGTATTTATAACTTAGTATGATTATATTAGACTAAGTGAATAATCTATGGGTTTCATTTCATGAGAGAATGATTGTTTTTCGACCATTGGTCTATAAAGAATCAATTATTGACGAGAAACACCGCTAAGTTGTCAAGAATGGAATTCGAACCCATACCCTTTTGGACCAGTATCTGAAACTGGCGCCTTAGACCAACTCGCCCAAGTGAATAAAAATAAAATAAAAAATTATTTCTATCCCACTATGTAACAAATTGAAAAACAATGTATGTTTAGCAATTAGTACCATAATTCTTGCCTCTGGTGTATACTGGTACATACCGGACCTAATGGTTTAGAAGTGTCAACAAAATTTCTTAGAACTGTTTCTTAGACCCATAATTTTGAAAAAAAAAATAGAATTAAGTTGAAAATCCAAAGGATTGAGTGGTAATGTGCACCTGTATGACACAATTAAATCGTACAATAAAAACATTGCCTGAGCGCAATCCAATTGAGTAATGATTTTCTTGGTCTATTTGTTAATAAATCAAAAGTTTATTTCAGAAACTAAATTTTAGACCTAAGTTCTCTAACACGAAACCATAATTTGCAATCAAGTTGACTTAAAATCTCAACAGATTGAAATTAACAATTTTTTATGCATAATCAAATGAGACCAAAATTGGATGTTCACTAAAATTACTCTAATAATATAGGACATATATAGAGAAAGGCAATTGGAAAAGGACCCAATTTTAGTTGAAACCAAATGCAACAAATTAATGAGTACCTCACAGTAGAAATCTTCTGCATAAAGAAGAGCCGCAAAATATTCAGCATAGGTATCTGGTGATAACGGTTTTTTTAGCACTGGTGGTACAATGTCGTTCTTTATCATCTCCTCTATGTTTTTGGGTATCTCATATCTCTGAGTGCCACCCTTTCCAACTTCCTTTGGATCTTCAATTTCACTTGGACCAGGTCCAGCATTTGACGAAGAAGAGGCTATAAACTCAGCTGGTAGAGGCTTTGAAGCCCGAGAATTCTTAGGCGAGTTCAATTTGACAACATATTGCATACTAGAGCCAATTGCGGGTTTAGTAATAAAATTATTAGACAAAGAAGTAGCATCTGGCCTAAGAGGAGATGAAGATTGTACAGTTTTTGAGGAAAACGAACTCGACGAAGTGTTTGATTTGATATCAGATTGCACAAAAGAAACAGTTCCTGGCATTTGAGCAGATGAAGATGACACAGCTTTTGATGGAAAAGAACTTGTACAAATATTTAATTTGACATTTGATTGCTCAAAAGGTGTGTTGATTTGATTAGACAGAAGAGAACTGTTGGATGCATCTGATCCAATATTTGTTGGATGAAAACTTCCACGAGCATTTGATTCAAGTTTTGAGTGAGAGGACCAATTAGAAGCATTTGATGATTTTACAAATGATTGCACAGATGTGGGAGAAGGTGCAAGGGGGTTTGCTTTGATACTGTCATCATTATACTTATCATGGTTTTGTCTCTTTGAATTTGCCCTTCCATTAACTTGTAAGTGATCATATTCATCGTCACTATCATAATGGTAACGGTAATTTCTATTTTGAGTTGCCCTTCTATTGGATTGTAAGTGATAACAATCATTGCCATGATCGCAACAGTGATCACAATCATTGCCATGATCGCAACAGTGATCACAATCATTGCCATGATCGCGACCAGAGAACAAGACCTTACCTAGGAAACGAAAGGAAACGAAAGTGATCACAACCAGCGAACCAGCGATCCAGCGAACGTTCATTGCCATGATCGCAACCAGCGAATGATGATGGCGATGAAGGTTTAGTAGTGATTAGAGAGTTTGGGTGGAAATAAGCGGAAAGGAGACTGGTAGTGGGAGGCAGTTCAGCTTTCTTTTGGTGTCTGTCTTTATTCCTTTTCGTATTCCTTTTCGTGTCTGTCTTTATTCATCGCTTTAGTTGTCACTTGATTTAAATCAAGTGGAAATTTCAGGAAATTTCATGTATCCCCTCAAAAACTTTAGTATTATGTATTTCTCTTTCAAAAGTTTATAATATCATATTTACCCTTCAAAATAGTAAAAACTCACATATTTACCCATTTTAACTCTACAATATATTAAATATATCTAAAACTAATTAAATAACAATATTTAACCATTATACTCTTCTACCCTTCCCTTTCTCAATCTTTCTCTCCGATACGTTCTCTCCGTCTGATGTTTGCTAAATGCTCATTTCTCCCACCAAATTTTCTTCTCCCCGTGCTCGCCCTTCTCCATTTGTTCCACTGCCTTAATTTTAGTGTCTCTGTCTCGCCCCTCTCTAATATAGAGATATGGATGCATGAAGCAAATCGATTTGGGTAAGAAAAATGATGAGTTTAATGAATTATTCCATTGATCATAATATATTTTGTGACAAAATCTCTATTTGGATAATAATATAACAAATAAAGTGCATATTGTCAATTGGAATGATTTTTCGGTTGTCAGATCTTGGAGTGTAGTGCAAAGTAGCAGTGCCAAGTAAATTTAGATCGTGTCAGTAATATAGCATCATTTTATCACTTCCTTTTAGTAATTTTGTTCAATTGTTTTTTATGTCATTATCGATTTCCAGGTATTGATCCTTGATAGACTAACAAAGTATATAAAAATACCATAGTCAAGTTTTTTGGCTTAACAATGCAATTATCTTGGTAGCATCTACTAGGGCTGCAAACGAACCGAACCGAATCGAACTTACCTCTAGTTTGAGTTTGGTTTGAATTGATTTCAAACTAGGTTTGGTTTGAATTAATTTCGAACGAACTCAATTTCGAACGAACCCAATTTCGAACCAAATTTTTTACGAACTCAATTTCAAACCTTTACGAACTTTGTTACGACTTACGATTTATGACTTCTGACTGGGCCATAGTGCGAAATTACAGCACTTCAATAAAAACTCAAGTATTTAAAATATAATTTAAATAAAACCCAAATATCAATAGAAGTACAATTTAAATAAAAACTCAAGCACTCCAAAGTATTCAAAATACAATTTAAATAAAACTCAAATATCAATAGAAGTACAATTTAATAAAAACTCAAGCACTCCAAAATTAATTATAACCAAATACCACACTTAGTTTGAATGTACGCAACAGGGGATTTGGGCGAGAGATGAGTCTTTGTTGTGAGAGGCCACCAGAGAGAGAGAAGACGTGAGAGATATTATTTTGGTACTTAGCGGGAGAGGAATTTGGACGAGTGGTTTTGGCGTAAATTAGCGGGAAGAGGGAAAAAAATTGGAGGCAGTGGCGGAAAAAATAGCGGGTTAATTGGTTGAATGGAAAATGAGCGGATTGATGACATGGAAGAGATCTAGACGTTGGTAAGAGGATAGATCTAAGGGTGTAAAATTATTGAGGTGATCGGATTACAGGATTTGTGGGGTCACTCGCTTAGTTAATATTTTATTGAGTGATTCTAAAAGTGCATTGCAGTGATACAAAATAAAATTAGGCAGCAAATAATTTGGAAAAAAATAAAAATATATATTTTCAAACTTTTTACATTTTTTTTACTTTTTGCATTTTTTTTTTATTTTTTATCAAATAAATAAGTATTTTTTACATTTTTTAAATTTTTTTTACAGCAATACATATAATTTTTTTTTCTAAATAAATAGCTGATCAATAACAATATTTTTTGCATTTTTTAGACATATAAAAGAAATATTGTACCTTGATCATTTTTTTTACAGCATTTTTTTATTTTTTTTTGTCAACAATACATTTTTTTGCATTTTTTGGCATTTTTTGCATTTATTTTCGGACCGTTCGTTTTACCGCGGGAATTCAACGGTCGATCTGCAACAAAATCATTTCAAATCTGATCTAGAATAATCAAGGTGCAATATTGAACGTAACCAACATAAAAGTTCAGAAGTTTTATTATGTATGAGCTTTGATCTAACACGAAATGTTTATGGCCATACGATGCTTCAATTTTCGATCAACTAGATGGATGGGTAAATCAAAACAAAATTTTATCAAACTTTCATGGAAGATGATAAATGCAATGCTCTTTGATTTCAACGGTCCCAATCGAACCACAGATGATATATTTTCGTGCGCCTTCATTAACTCACAAGGCAAGAGTTTATGTCTCATGAAACATATACTCTTGCTTTCTAAGTTAATGAAGGCACACGTAAACATATCGTCCGTTGACCAATCGGGGTCGTTGAAATCAAAGAGCATTGCATTTATCATCTTCCATGAAAGTTTGATAAAATTTTGTTTTCATTTACCTATCCATCTAGTTGATCGAAAATTGAAGCATCGTATGGCCATAAACATTTCGAGTTGGATCAAAGCTCATACATAATAAAACTTCCGAACTTTTATGTTGGTTACGTTCAATATTGTACCTTGATAATTCTATATCAGATTTGGAATGATTTTGTTGTAGATCGACCGTTGAATTCCCGCGGTAAAACGAACGGTCCGAATATAAATGCAAAAAATGCCAAAAAAATGTATTGCTGTCAAAAAAATGATAAAGTTACAATATTTATTTATTTTATTTTTTATTATTTAATTGTTTCTTAAAGCTGAAATTAATTAAACAAATTTATCAAATTAATAATAACTTTATCAAAACAAAGAAAAAAACGAGAGAGTTGACTGGATTATCCGAAAAACTCAGAATCCTACCATAAAAAACAAAATTTCTGGTATAAACATGTGAATTTTTTTATTTGAGCTTGTAATTGGACCGGACTTTCTGTTTCAGAAGTCAGAATTCAAAGCAATTATGGACTGGACGGCTTATATTTTCATCAGTGAACATAAGTTATCAGCAGAAATTAACGGCTCACGTTTGAGTTAATTTCGAACTAAATTTGGTTTGCGAACCTATTTCGAACGAACTAGGTCCAGTTTGAGTTTGGTTTGAATTAATTTCGAACTAAGTTTGGTTTGAAATAATTTCGAACGAACTCAATTTCGAATCGAATTTTTTCCGAACTTTTTCGAATCAAACTCGAATCGAATTACGAACTACGAATTTTTTGTGCAGCCCTAGCATCTACCAAGCTTAAAAAAAAAAAAAAATTTGGCTTCACAAACTTTCAACACAAAAAAGGATGAAAAATGCTTCCAAAAATTCATTATTATCATAAGAAAAACTCCCAATAAAAAGGATAAGTCGTGTAGCATCGATCATTACAGTTGGGTACAAACCATATTACCAGTTAGGTGCTGGATAGAAAATTCAAGACGATGCTCCTTGCTTCCTGTTTAATATGCTTGCCACAAAATGACATTTAAACCACCGGCCCATTAATAGTTCTACCAAATTCTAAGAATTGTAATAGTCATATATCTCCCCATAGAATCTGAACATGTGTCACATACAGAATCAGAACTAAAACATCAAGATGCACCCCATTCTGTCTTAAAGGCAAAAGTATCAGCATTGATTTGGTTATTCTTGACAATTAAATATATAAACTGATATGCTACTAGCAATGATGTATTAGAGTGGGGTGACAATGTCGTATCAAAGAGGGGTGAGCACGGGGAAGAAAATTTTGCAGAAGAGTGGAGCGTTTGGCTGGCATCAAACGGAGAGACGTATCAGAGAGAAATAACGAGAAAGGGAAGGGTAGAAGGGTATAATAGTCAAATATTGTTATTTAATTAGTTTTAGGTATATTTAATATATTGTAGAGTTATAACGAGTAAATATGTGGCTTTTTACGTAAATATGATATTACAAACTTTTAAGAAAAAAAAAATGTAATATTGAAGTTTGTGAGGGGATACATGAAATTCCCTCTTAAATTAAAGACTAGTGGAGTTAACTTAAGGCTGAAGAAAGGAATTTATTAAAAAAAAAAGGACTCCATTGACCCCAAGGAATTTATTCAAAAATAAAGGACTCCATTGACCCCAAGTCGTTATTTTGTCATCTCTAGTAGTTTTGGAATCGGATCATCTCAAGTTCCTTATCCAAAAGCTACTCGGAAAGAAATCGAAATCATGATAAAAATGGAGATGATATGAACGCGCTCCATAACTGATTATTAATTAACACAGTTAATGGATCAATTGATATCTGTTTTCAATAATTATTCAAATGCCCGTATAGCTCAGTGGTAGAGCGTCAGTCTTATAAACTGAAGGTCTGTAGTTAGGGGTGAAAACGGAGCGGATACGGAGCGGATAGTGGTAAAACTATATATATATATAGAGACTGGCTAAGCTCAAAGCGTTTGTACCAAATTCTTAGTGCAAACGTTTTGGTTCTCCTATTTGCAAAGTCCAAACGGTCGATCCAAACCGTTAGATATTTAATCCATATTAAAATATGCTTGGAGACCAAATTTCACATTTTTTGGAATATTTTTGCTATTTATTAAGCCACTTTGAAAGTTGCTGATTCGGGTGAACAGTAAAAACAGTGCAATAAAATTCTGGACCGTGTGATCAGCAACTTTCAAAGTGGCTTAATAAATAGTAAAAAAATTCCAAAAAATGTAAAATTTGGTCTCCAAGCACATTTCAATATGGAGAACAACTTGAACGGTTTGGATTGACCGTTTGAACTTTGGAAATCCGAAAACAATTCGTTTGCACCAAGGGCTTGGTGCAAACGTTTTGAGCTTAGCCACTCACTATATATATATATAGAGATGAGCTATGCTACTACATAGAGTAAAACGCGTTGGTACTCCACGTCGTATTTTCATTTTGAAAGTCCAAACGACCGATCCGAACCGCTCAACTTTTAATCCATATTGAAATGTACTTGGAGACCAAATTTTACATTTTTTGGAATTTTTTTACTATTTATTAAGCCACTTTGAAAATTTGAAAATCCGGGTGAACAGTAAAAAACAGTAAAATTTTCTGGACTGCCGGATCAGTGATTTTCAAAGTGGCTTAATAAATAGTAAAAAATTTCCAAAAAATGTAAAATTTGGTCTCCAAGCACATATTAATATGGAGAACAAGATGAACGGTTCGGATCGGTCGTTTGGATTTTCAAAATAAAAATATAGCGGCGTGGAGCACCAACGCGTTTTACTCCATGGAATAGCATAGCTCATCTCTATATATATATATATATATATATATATATATTTTTTTTTTAATTTTCCGGATCCGGATCCCGAATGGATATCAGACATATCAGACGGATACAGATAAGGGTCCATATCAAATCGAATATTTATTAAAATAATATTAAAAGATATTAAAAAATATTAAAGTTCATAATATTTATCTAATTATAATGGTGAATAACATAAATTTTTCATAATATATATTAAAATATAAAGTATATATCTACTATTCGGATACGGATAATTGAAACGTAATACCATATCAATATTGTTATCCACATGGATATTCGGATATCGGATATCAACATCTAAGTTTTCGAATACGGATCGAATACAGATCGGATATTATCCATACTGTTTTCACCCCTATCTGTAGTTCGATCCTGCATGTGGGCATAATTTTTATCTTCGTTGAAATTAGTTGGCTATATATAATTTTTTTTCTTCTTTTAAGGCCAAGGCCCAATTCATATTAATGAAAAAAGATAATTACACTCAAGTGCTCAGAGATCTAATCTCTGACCAGAGCAACAAAAGTAAACTACAGCTGGAAATGATAAAACATAACAGAATCAGCTTAGACGGTTTGCTAAGAACCAAAAGTAAGTTAAGAGTTGCTAAGACTAAGTCACATAGTAATAGGCTGAGGTAAACCAGATTCAAAGACAAAATATTGTATTGGTTCATCTTCATTAGTACTAAGTAGACACAGAGGGGGCTCTAGTGGTGTCCTGGTGCTGGTACACCACTGTATCCATTGGCATGTACTGATCAAGAGGTCTGACATCCTCTATGATAGGCATCCAATCCTCTACTGAAGCTCTAGCTCTCTGGTGCATATTTTCTGCCCAATAAAACAATAAAGATTGTATGAGTAAAATGATATTTCTAGCAGAAGCAATTGCACAGTTATTAAAACAAAGTTCATTCCTATGTTTCCATAGAGACCAACAGACTACATGGATAACAATAAGGAAACCATTTTTTTTAGTTGTATTAAAGGTAAAAGCAAAATCTACATGATCTTCCCATTTGTGTCAGGTATGCATATTGACTTTTTTCTAACCAAAATCAAATTTGTTAAGCAAATATACATTTGAGAAACAAGTGATCTATAGTTTCTGAGTCAGAACAGAATTGACAAGATGGATCACCTATCCATACTTTGGTCAAAAGATTGTCTTTAGTTAAGATCTTATCATGCTCAATTAGCCACATGAAAACTTTAATTTTGGGAGGAATTTGTAAATTCCACCACATCATTGCTCTACTAGGTTGTATTCCTCTAAAATTCAACAAGTTATAAATTATATGTGTTTTAATATCTGCTAAATTATTTTTAAGTTAACTATTTATTTCTAGAGTGTTGATTCTATTTCCAATGACATATTTAGTATTGACATCCCCTTCAGCTAACCATTTTTGTTTAGATAGTAATTTCCAATGAGCTTCTTCTTCTTGGTATATTTCTTCTAATTTTGATTGAGTGTCTAACCATTGATCTTCTTCTACAGAAGTAAAATGCCTGTCATCCCTAATAAGTTCTAAAGTATGTAATTGGGCTAGCAATTGAGTTTTTTCTTTTTTCTTTTTACCATAAAAGTTTTTAGCCCATCCCTTAATCATTTTCCTAACATATTTAAGTTTCTTATTCCAGCTTTTTGCAATATCAGGTGGTGCCAATGGTGATTCATGCCACCATTTAGCTAATAAAGAAATAAAATCCTCTTGTTCAGTCCATTTAGGGTCAAATATGAAAATGTGAGGTGAGAGTGTAAAGTCTGTTTTGGTTTGAACCAATATAGGGCAATGATCTGAGCCAAGGCTGCTCAAGTCACTGATTAAGCTGGTATTATAAATTTGATCCCATGCAATGGAAGTGAATACCCTATCTAAGAGAGCAAAAAATCTACCATTTGTCCAGGTGAATTTTCTAGTAGTTAATTTGTGTTCTATTAGATGATGATCATTAACAAAGCCAATTATTAATTGAGTTTCTTTTAAAAAATTGAAGGTAGATTAATTGAGTTTCTTTTAGAAATAAATACCTTAAGAAACACCACAAATGATTCGATTCTTAAGTCACATCAAAACTCAGAACACAGTAGATTACAGTCCTTAAATAAGTAGAAAGAAAAAAGAAAACGAGACTGCACCAATATTGGGCTAAAGAAAACAATTCATTGGTTTGGTTCCGAAATTTTTATTAATACCATTCTCAGAAAAAAAAAACACAAATTTTAGAGAATTCGAATAATATTAGGGCCGCAATGACAATTGGTGGCAATGGCCTAAGAAGGAAGCCGTAATGACAATTGGTGGCTCCATTCTTGAAGCCGCAACGACAAATGGAGGCTCCCAAGAATAGAGCCGCCAATTGTCATTGCGGCCTGGTATTTTTCGAATTCTCCAAAATTTATAATTATTATTTTTTTTTTTTTTTGGAAATGGTATTAGTAAAATTAGGACATCTGTTGCATCAAAATTTCACTGTACCCTATATTATTTTAAAATCATTTTTGAAAGTAAAAGTTCCCATTAGAATTTTGATATATTTTATACCCAATGGGCCTGTTGGACTGGTGCAGAATAGAGGAATCGAAGGGAATTATATCTATTCCCACCGAACAAATCTAGAATTAGTTAGATTTAGTGTTTTGAAAAAACCGGCCGGTTCAGGCCAGGACCGGACAACTCGTGGTTCGGACCCAGACCGCTCCAGACCGTGCCTCAAATCCGGACCGGACCGGACGTTTGCTAGGAACGGGTCTAGCACGGGTTTGGTTCAATTTTTTTCCCTAAGACCGTGTAGGACCGGACCGTGGGAACCTATGAAACCGACCTGGACTGGACCGGACAAAACCCAAACCGTCCCATATAGAACCGGACTCAACCCGCCCGGACCCGTACCAGACCCTCCTAACCCCCCGGACCCGGACCCGCGCCAGACCGACCCAACCTGCCCAAACCCCCGGATCCGTGCCTAAACCCCCCGGACCCGTGTTACTGTAGCAATTCAAATTTTTTTGAAGCCATATTAAATGTGTACATGCTAATTAATGTTATTTACTTTTTTATTTGCATTAGAAGATAGAAAAAAATAACAAATCATTTCGGGATTTTATATTTAAAATAATTTAATAACTTCTGTTCACATACATAATAATGCATAATCAAGTTTAACACATAGTAGAAGACTTCAAATAAAAATAAATTAGATATTAAAAAAATATTTTTTCTCGATCTGAACACTTAAGATTATAATTATTGCTCTTAAAATAGCATTCTCCTTGAGAAAAAACGGCCTTCCATGATTGGCAGTGAGGAGAGAGTGTATAACTTCTCTTCGCCATTAATTGCCAATACTTAAATAGATAAATAAATAAATAACATTACATAAACATAAACTGAACTAATAGTTTTGAATAAACAAATTTTAAATAAAATATCAAGAGAGGCTCTCAATAGTAAATCATTTTGCATCTCTACTAATATCTTATAATTAGAATAATTAAAATTCAGATCTTTTGTCATGAGCAAATTGAATGCGAAGTTAATGGAGATTAGGTAATTAAACGTATAGACCAAAGCAAAGTGCATTCTATATTAATTTTCATGACAGATCAGGCTTCCTCCATTTAGTTACTATTTCTCTTAAACAGAAACTTAATTTTATTAGTAGCCCGGCCCCTTGCTATTGAAATATCAATTCATAATGAATCCATTATTAGCATTACTTAGTGCGAGCAAAACCATAATAAAGAGTACACTTAATTGTAATTGGAATACAGATAAGATTGCAAGACATCCAAAAAATTTCCATTACCTTGCTTAAACCTACAGACAGAAATTAAAAGGTAACCCATACCAGATTACCAGTATATAAATGCAATAGATGTTTCTTGTACAACTCATGAGTATACATACCACTATGGCTTTTTCTCTTAGACTACAAAATCTTAGTATCACTACCTCATTTTGTTCTTGCTGGCAGGTGCATTCGCATCTCTAGTTCATGATTTTATCGTTAGATATATAGCATGCTGAAAAATTGTGAAATCTATTCATTATGGTTGCATATTACTTTTATCATTAAACGGAAACAATGCAATGGTGATGGTAATTTGGACTTTTTTGTTCTCTGGATTGGATGTCTACTGATGTTTCTTTTATATTGTACCTGCAATTGAAAAAAAAATATTAATTTGATATTGTTTCTGATAAATCTCTTTTACATGAATCTAAAATAAGATGGCTCATTTATGTACTTTTGACGACATTTGTTTAACATTCTTGCTTTTTGTTATAAATATCAATTGTATTTTTTCAGGTGGGAAAACGGGGCTAGTTGCTGGCAAGGTACATATTTATATCTAATTATTTATTTTTAAGCTGTTATTTTACTTTTTCTTGATGAACCCTTTCACAGTATGTTGATGCCAACAATAGGAAATAAAAGCATGCAGTTTTTTTATTTCCATTTCCTAAATTTGATATTTTGGTGCAACAAGACATGGTGCATTGCAAATCCAAGCACCACTGAGACAGCCTTGACAGAAGTCATCACATATGTGTGTGCAGAGATTGACTGCATGCCCATTGAAAAGGGCCCGTGCTTTGATCCTGACAACATTATTTCCCATGCTTCAGTGGCCATGAACTTGTACTATCAAGCAAATGGGGAAAATGAATGGAACTGTCGCTTCCAGGGTGTCGGCCTAATCTCTGTGACCGATCCAAGTTCGTAAAAAATTCTCCTCCATATTTCATTTTCAATAGCTTTTATCAAACTTCTTTGCTTTCTTTAAGAAAATAATTATTCTAGGAAATAAGAGAATGTTATAGTATATATATCCATAATTTCATTTGCCATTGAACTCTCCTCCCCCTTCTCAAAAAATTAATTAAAATAACCTTTCATCTACACAGTGTTCTTCGAAAATCAATTTTTTTTTATGAAGAATGCAAAAAGAAGTTCCGAATTTCTGATAAATAAAAGGAGGGTTAAAAATGGGGTAGTTCAGATACATCACAAATTTCAAATTGTTGGATCAGACCATCAAACCTTTTTTTTTTTTTTTTTTGTTGTAAATGTTCCTGCGTTCTATTGTGACAGTCTCCTTGTACAATTGGATGATTTTTTGTCAGTTATTCAAATTGTTGGATCTGACATAGAAAGAAGCAATCGATGGATCATCTCTTTTTATCATCTTTTGTTAAGCCAACAGAGGCAATTATCAGTGATTCTATCTGAGGCCAAATCTGTTTAGCAAAAAATATTTATGCTGCTTAGGAATGCTTTTTTGGTACTTCATTTCTTGCTTGCTACATATTTTTATCTTTCTTAATAAAGGATAAAATGAATACTTTTTATAAAGTAATTTAAAAATGAGTTTTAAAAAAAAATTATGTAAATTTGTGAATTTTTCAAATTTATGTTGTGAATATGATATTTTGAATTTTAGAAGGGGAATACGTAATTTTAAGATTTTGAAGAGTATAAATGAAATTCTCCCTTTATTTTATCAAGTTTAAAACAATGTGTGGTCCAAGAGAGAAGCAGAAGTTTTTATTATTAAACCCGTAGGCAGAGAAGCAGAAGTTGCTTGGATAAATAAATGTAAATATAAGAGGTAGCCATAGAGCCTAACAAGCATTTTATTTCATATACATATGTGAACATATAGTATAACATTTCTCAAAGTAGAGCAAGAATGTAATTTCAACCTTAATAAAAGATCCCATGGTTCAAACATCCAAACTAGTAACAAACAATTGGCTGATCACACTGGTGATCTTCATAGCGCAAGACAACACTAAGAAGATAATAAGAATGTTTTCTCAGATAACGGTGATAAGAAGCGGCTCCTACGAAGCCTCTCAAAGAATGACACGTTCAAACCGTGATTTCTCCCGATATCGGATCTGACCCACCGGGGTCGATCCTGTACTGAACCTGTTACCACAACAACAGTCTCCTCACTTACCAGATCTGCTAAAGCCACTATCGTCTCAGGCTCTATAGCAGAGGAAGCATCCAACAAAAATATGTGGGAAAAATGACCAGCCTTTAGCCCTGCATTATACAATCTAAAGGCGCTAACAAAGGTTGATGTGATTATTCTAAAATGTTGTAGTTCATCCAAAGGTGGACAAGTGAAGCATTCTCTACGAAATATGCATGCTGGCATTATATCATCTGGAACCTCCTCTTTTTCCCGAAAAGCAGCATTAGCACGAAATATATCAGATTCGCAAACCTTTTCCATCATAAGCCTCACTAAGTCATCACAAGTGCTATTTTTCGGGGCACAAATTAGAATTCGGCTTTCTTTACATGACTCGTAAATTTTGAGGACTAATTTCTTGATTAGAGAGGTTGCCGTAAATGAGGGTCCTTCATATTCAATGAGGTATGGAATTGGGGCTAATTTGTGATTGAAAATTCGATCCATGTGGTAAACTTTGCCCCCTTGTGTTGGTAAGGAGGTTATATTTGGGAAAAGGATTTTTCTTAAGAGAGGGCTGGCCGCGGCTGAGACTGCACGGTGGGCCCGTTTCAGACAAACCCTGTTGAAGGAGAAGCTGACATCGTATCTCTTTGATGGTTTGTGCTGATTGTAAAAGTCGTCCTTGAATTCTGCTAAAATAGTGCCACGCTCAACCCGAAACAAAACTCCCTATAGATATTTTTGTAAAAAAAAAGAAAAAAGAAGAAGATTAATATTATACAAAAAGTAATATAAAAGATAATTCTAAATTTCAGATTTATATTAAAAATTAATAAAACTTACATGAAAGGGTTCAAAATCTCTGCCTTTATCAACTGGCCTCAAGTGAACATGATCTCTTGAGAGGAGGAACGGTCTTCTTTCACGGACCTCCTTGATCTCAAATGCCACAAAAGGATAATTTTTCTGAATCTTTGAGTTGGAACCTTTTTTACTGTTCTTTTTATCAGATTGATCCTGTAACCCTGGGCTCTTTTTCTCCCGCAGTTCTAACACAACATCCTTGAGCAAATAATCACTCCATTTCTATAGTACGAACAAAGTCTTGTTAGTTCTTCACATTATAGGGGTGACAATGCAAGCAGCATTGTATGGTACTTATAACTTAGTATGATTATATTAGACCAAGTGAATAATTTATGGGTTTCATTTCATGATAGAGTGGTTTTTTTTCGACCATTGGTCTATAAAGAATCAATTATTGACGAGAAACACCGCTAAGTTGTCAAGAATGGAATTCGAACCCATGCCCTTTCGGACCAGTACCTGAAACAGGCGCCTTAGACCAACTCTCATAAGTGGATAAAAATTAAATTTTTTTTTTATTTCTATCCCACTATGTAACAAATTGAAAAACAAATGTATGTTTAGCAATTAGCACCATAA
The DNA here is from genome assembly GCA_025461125.1 of Carex kokanica. Taxonomy (NCBI): domain Eukaryota; kingdom Viridiplantae; phylum Streptophyta; class Magnoliopsida; order Poales; family Cyperaceae; genus Carex; species Carex kokanica. The sequence continues at coordinate 525,011 of JAJGRX010001360.1, read as the reverse complement.
TTCTTGCCTCTGGTGTATACTGGTACATACCCAACCTAATGGTTTAGAAACTGAACTCTCTTTGAAACCCTTCAAACTCGAAGTGTCAAATTTTTTTCTTAAAACTGTTTCTCAGACCCATAATTTTGAAAAAAAATAGAATTAAGTTGAAAATCCGAAGGATTTGAGTGGTAATGTGCACCTGTTTGATAGAATTAAATCGTACATTAAAAACATTGGCTGAGCGCAATCCAATTGAGTAATGATTTTCTTGGTCTATTTGTTAATAAATCAAAAGTATATTTCAGAAACTAAATTTTAGGCCTAAGTTCTCTAACACGAAACCATAATTTGCAATCAAGTTGACTTAAAATCTCAACATATTGAAATTAACAATTTTTTATGCATGATCAAATGAGACCAAAATTGGATGTTCACTAAAATTACTCAAATAATATAGGACATATATAGAGAAAGGCAATTGGAAAAGGACCCAGTTTTGGTTCAAACCAAATGCAACAAATTAATGAGTACCTCACAGTAGAAATCCTCTGCATAAAGAAGAGCCGCAAAATATTCAGCATAGGTATCCGGTGATAATGGTTTTTTTAGCACTGGCGGTACAATGTCGTTCTTTATCATCTCCTCTATGTTTTTGGGTATCTCATATCTCTGAGTGCCACCCTTTCCAACTTCCTTTGCATCTTCAATTTCACTTGGACCAGGTCCAGCATTTGACGAAGAAGAGGCTATAAACTCAGCTGGTAGAGGCTTTGAAGCCCGAGAATTCTTAGGCGAGTTCGATTTGACAACATATTGCATACAAGAGCCAATTGCGGGTTTAGTAATAAAATTATTAGACAAAGAAGTAGCATCTGGCCTAAGAGGAGATGAAGATTGTACAGTTTTTGAGGTAAAAGAACTCGACGAAGTGTTTGATTTGATATCAGATTGCACAAAAGAAACAGTTCCTGGCCTTTGAGGAGATGAAGATGACACAGCTTTTGAAGGAAAAGAACTTGTACAAATATTTAATTTGACATTTGATTGCTCAAAGGGTGATTTGATTTGATTAGACAGAAGAGAACTATTGGATGCATCTGATCCAATATTTGTTGGATGAAAACTTCCACGAGCATTTGATTCAAGTTTTGATTGAGAGGACCAATTAGAAGCATTTGATGATTTTACAAATGATTGCACAGATGTGGGAGAAGGTGCAAGGAGGTTTGCTTTGATACTGTCATCATTATACTGATCATGGTTTTGTCTCTTTGAATTTGCCCTTCCATTGATTTGTAAGTGATCATATCCATGGTCACTATAGTAACGGTAATTTCTATTTTGAGTTGCCCTTCTATTGGATTGTAAGTGATCACAATCATTGCCATGATCGCAACAAGAGAACAAGACACTACCTAGGAAACGAAAGAAGCGAACGATCATGGCGATGAAGGTTTAGTAGTGATTAGAGAGTTTGGGTGGAAATAAGCAGAAAGGAGACTGGTAGTGGGAGGCAGTTCAGCTTTTTTTTCGTGTCTGTCTTTATTCATCGCTTTAGTTGTCACTTGATTTAAATAGGCTTTTACTGCCTAAAGCAATAGCGGGTCTTTTTTAAGAGGAAGAGGATGCCCCAATCAAAATAGATCGCTTACTTGCCTGATCGAGAGCTAGCTAAGCTTAGGACCTATTGAAAGAAGAAAGTAGATTAGTTCCCGAATAATAAAAGCAAGAGAAGTTGGGATTTAAGGCTCAGGCAAAAAGGGTCAGCAAGTGGATTTTAAGTAGATCCAATGGTGAGTTGTTTTATAGCTGTAGTAGGTAAGTGGAAATTGGAGTGAAAAGCAAACTAGTGGATTCCAAATCGAAATATTCCCTCAAGGGGAAATTTTATGTATCCCCTCCAAAACTTCAATATTATGTATATCTCCTTTAAAAATTTGTAATATCATATTTACTCTTCAAAATAGTAAAAACTCACATATTTACTCATTTTAACTCTAAAATATATTAAATATATCTAAAACTAAGTAAATAACAATATTTAACCATTATACCCTTCTACCATTCCCTTTCTCATTTTTTTTTCTCTCCGATGCGTTCTCTCCGTCTAATGTTTGCTAAATGCTCATTTCTCTCACCAAATTTTCTTCTCCCTGTGCTCGCCCTTCTCCATTTGTTTCACTGCCTTAATTTTAGTGTATCTCCCCTCTCTAATATAGATATATGGATGCATGAAGCAAATCGATTTGGGTAAGAAAAATGACGAGTTTAATGAATTATTCCATTGATCATAATATATTTTGTGATAAAATCTCTATTTGGATAACAATATAACAAATAAAGTGCATATTGCCAATCGGAATGATTTTTCGGTTGTCAGATCCTGAAGTGTAGTGCAAAGTAGCAGTGCCAAGAAAATTTAGATCGTGTCTGTAATATAGCTTTTATCACTTCCTTTTGGTAATTTGGTTCAATTGTTTTTTTATGTCATTATCAATTTTCAGGTATTGATCCTTGATAGACTTTAACAAAGTACATAAAATACCATAGTCAAGTTTTTTGGCTTAACAATGTAATTATCTTGGTAGCATCCACCAAGCTTTCAAAAAAAACAAAGTTTTTGGCTAAACAAACTTTCAACACAAAAAAAGGATGAAAAATGCTTCCAAAAATTCATTATTATCATAAGAAAAACCCTCAATAAAAAGGATAAGTTGTGTAGCATCGATCGGTACAGTTGGGTACAAACCATATTACCAGTTAGGTGCTGGATAGAAAATTCAAGACGATGCTCCTTGCTTTTTGTTTAATATGCTTGCCATAAAATGACATTTAAACCTCGACCCATTAATAGTTCTACCAAATTCTAAGAATTGTAATAGTCATATATTTCCCCATAGAATCTGAACATGTGTCACATACAGAATCATAACTAAAACATCAAGATGCACCCCATTATGTCTTGAAGGCAAAAGTATCAGCATTGATTTGGTTATTCCTGACAATTAAATATAAAAACTGATATGCTACCAACAATGATGTATTAGAGTGGGGGCGACAATGCCGTATCAGAGAGGGGCGAGCACGGGAAGAATAAAATTTTGCGGAAAAGTAGAGCGTTTAGCTAGCATCAAATGGAGAAAACGTATCGGAGAGAAATAATGAGAAAGGGAAGGATAGAAGGATATAATGGTCAAATATTGTTATTTAATTAGTTTTAGGTATATTTAATATTTTGTAGAGTTATAAAGAGTAAATATGTGGCTTTTTACTATTTTGAAAGGTAAATATGATATTATAAACTTTTGAGGAAAAAATACGTAATATTGAAATTTGTGAGGGAGATACATGAAATTCCCCCTTAAATTAAAGACTAGTGGAGTTAACTATTTCATATTTCCACGGAAAAGACTGAAGAAAAGAATTTATTAAAAAATAAAAGACTCCATTGACCCCAGGTCGTTATTTTGGTCATATCTGGTAGTTTTAGAATCCGATCATCTCAAGTTCCCTATTCAAAAGCTACTCGGAAAGAAATCGAGATCATGATCAAAATGGAGATGATATGAACGCGCTCCATAATTGATTATTAATTAACATAGTTAATGGATAAATTAATATCTTTTTCCGTAATTATTCAAAAGCCCGTATAGCTCAGTGGTAGAGCGTCAGTCTTGTAAACTGAAGGTCTGTAGTTCGATCCTGCATGTGGGCATAAATTTTATTTCCAAATAAAAAGAAAACAGAAGAAAAGAAGAATATAAAATATTATTTTACAAAGTAATAATATTGAAAAACAACAAAAATACTGCAAATTGAATCCAACCCAATTATACTTTAAAAAAAAAAAATTCAAGTCGATTTATTCGTAAACTCACTCAATCTTTCTAATTTTCTAACTACGAGTTTTTGGGGTTTTAGAACTTTCTCAAATATACTTTTTGTTCTTTCAGATTTATAGATGCTGAATAAAATAACCTAACGATAACTATACATGAACAAAGAGAAATAAATAGTAACTTCGTCAATAAATATTTACTGTATGTTGTCATTAATTAATTGCATGTTCATGTAATTATTTATATTCTATTGACTAATTAGAGATGCAAATAGTTAAGAAATATATGGCTTAATATTAGATATGAGCATGTCATATAAAACTAAAACGGTTTTTAAACACAAATTTATAATTTAATTTTAATGAACAAGTTAACTAAAGAACAAATTGGTATAATAAATAATAAACGGATTGAATTGAATACGTGGAATGAGTTGGATTTAATTTTTTAAAGCGCTACGTCAACGAAAAACCTACCGGTCTACCACCCCTCGTTCCCTAGTCTCAATTATCATTTTAATAGCACAATTATTAGCATTTTTCATAGCCTTTGCAATTATTTTTTTCCCACTATCCGTGCTCACCTAATATGCTCAGCATTTTTAATTTAAAGAAATTTTATAATAATAATGTAGAGTATTAGATGAAATTGTATTCATATTTGGATTTCGTAGAAGGAACCAAATTTTTATTTGGCTCTTTTAGGAACAAATATGATTGGGATTAGAATTTTTGGCGGAAGTGTTATTAAAACCAACTGGATTGGACAGTTGAACTAAAATAACAAAATAAATCGGATCCGAGTTCTTTTCCGGTTTGGTTCGCTTAGTAGACCTTCTCTATTATTGAACCAATAAAAATGAATTAATTGACCGATTTATGATAAAAAAAAATCGGTAACTCGTTTAAAAAAATGGTTTGAAGCCGGTTTAGTTTTTGAGGTACTTTTGGTGCATTAAATGAGAGAGAATAATAAGAGATAACTATGTAGACTCCTAATCCTAAATGACAACACATAAGAACATAAGACTTCAAATATTTTAGATGTTATAAATAATCAATTATGTATATTATGAAAACTCAAGTACATTTAATTTTTTTTAAATAATAATTTTCATTATTTTATTATTCATTTTGTTGAAGTCCTTCATTTTTTTATTGAGGACTCAATTTATTGTTATTGCAAAATGGTTAAAAAAAATATTGATCTATTCTGTTCTTTTTCTAAATTTTCTTTAATAAAATTAATATTTTTTATTTGAATGATAAGTTTTAAAATATATCTATAAATTCAGTTTTATATGACAATATTGAATATGTATTTGAGAATTTTCGCAAATGTTATATGAAAATTATGATTATTTCAGAAGAATCTCCATATCTAATATATATGTAAGTATTTAAATAAATCAGTAATCGAACCGGTTGATCCAACGGTTTGACACGTATCAAGGTCCGGTTCGATTCTGGTAACATTGCTTTGCGGTTTTGCACAGTAAAAATATGGTTCATAAAGAAATCAAAACTTTTTTCCGGACCGAAAAAAAATTCAATTCCTTCTATGTAATCGAAATATTTATGCAATTTATCTAATATCCTATATTATTTTTATAAGATTTCTATAAAAAATATTCTGTAAATGTTTTTGTTCATGGACCCACAAAAAGGCTTAAAGACCTAAAAAAAGTACATTATGGGCTAAACAGGCTGATTGCCGAGTCACCAGTTCGTCCTTTGCAACTACCATGTCAAATCAATGGTCATGGATATTTGCCTAGTTGGTATTTTCTTTTTATTATGTTCAGTTATAGAGCTCATGATTTTACCGAAATTTTTTTTCTTACCACCTTCAAAAATTGAAATTAAATCAATACCACCCGTTTATTCAGAATTCAGATTCCACCACGTACGCGTACTGGATCTGCGCACGGATTCCCAATCCGTACGCGTAGTGGATATGCGGACCGATCCGCTCGCACAGTGGATATGCGCACGGATCCGTACGCATAGTGGGTCGGCGCACCGACCCGTTTGGGAAAAGAGACGCTGCCTGCTTTGACCCACCCGGGAAAAGAGAGGGGACCCACCCGGGAAAAGAGAGAAAGGGAAAAGAGAGGGGACCCACCCGGGAAAAGAAAAGAAAGAGAAAAGAGAGAGGCCCACCCGGGAAAAGAAAAGAAAGGGAAAAGTGGGGCCCACCCGGGAAAAGTAAGGGAAAAGAAAGAAATTGAAACTCGTTCTCTCCCAATCGGATCGCCGATCCACTATGCGCACGGATCCGTGCGCATATCCACTGTGCGAACGGATCGGTCTGCATATCCACTACGCGTACGGATTGGAGATCCGTGCGCAGATCCAGTACGCGTACGTGGTGGAATCTGAATTCTGAATAAACGGGTGGTATTAATTTAATTCCGATTTTTGAGAATGGTAAGAAAAAAAAAATTCGGATAATTTTATAATTGGTGCCTCAAAATTAAGTTCTAAAGTGCCAAAAGAAGTCAAAAGTAAGTACATTATTCGATGAAAATTTTGTTTGCATGCACTTGGTCGTTTCACTAGTTAATTGAACTATTTTGTGAAATTATTGTGCGACATGTTGCAAGTAATAGTTCTTTTCATGTATCAATGAGGTCTCTAATACCTAATGACAAAATTGTTTGCCTTTGTTTTGAACTTCTGGTGCAATCGTTTTGTTTAATTCTCTGTGAAGGTAATTAAAAGTTTCCCAAGACCACCTGGTATAATAAATATGAACTTCTAATTTTACAGTAAAACAATTTTATTCTTTCTCATCTATACTGGAGTTCGTTTTGTTTGCTGGATGAAAAATCTACCTTTAATAGAAATATTTTATTGAAGCCTACCGCGGCATAAACAGATTTGTATTCGGATATTTGTCGGATTTGATACAGATTCAGATATTTGGTGGATACACATATTTTCTGACAGATACATAATTTAATTCGAAAGCAAATACAGATATAAATTGAGAAAATTATACGGATCCTGATATCCTTATCACAAGCTCAGTCAAGACCCAACCGAATGAGGCAAACACTACAGTCGGCACTGGAAACCAGTGTATATGAATAGAAGATGTCGTACCAGCATGTTGGTCATGCTGGTGTAAAAGGAGGTACTAATGAGACCCATTTTAATGTCAAAAATGTATATCTCCAAAGTATTTTATTTGAGTGAGTGCTAAATTTCTCAATTTTACACAGTCAAATTGTCGGATCAGACATTCTAAAGGTTTAACTTCAATTCAAGTTTATATTTTTTTTTTTGCCTTCAAAACTGTTTCATCTTAAACCCCTCCTAGACCAAAAATTATGTTTCATCACATTATAACTTCCCTTCCGTGCAAAAGATGAATCAATGGAAGAAAAAGATGAATGCGTTCCGAGAGAACCTGAAAAGGACACCCCCCCCCCCCCCCCCCCCCCGTGTTATCATGACAAGCGAACAATCCTGCGTACCTATAGCCTGTCAAGCATACATGTCATAGGAGAACAATCCTGCAAACCTTAATTAATGATTTATGATGCGATCATTATCTGCTTCCCAGTAGGTATATGGACATACTTGAAATATTCTTAATCAAGGCAGGGTTCATTCTATTGGCACTGACAGTATAGGTTTTTTTTTTTTTTGTTTTTTTGAGGAAAAACAGTATAGGTTATTTGTTTTCATGCTTGAAAGAGGCAATCAATCATTCTTTTTATTATCGTAATTTTATGCTGACAGAAGCAATTATCAGTGATTCAATCTGAGGCGGATCTGTTTAGCGACAAATAATCATTCTGCTTAATGAAAAAAAAAATTGGACTTCATTTCTTGCTTGCTTGTTTCAGAGGTACTGTTGAATTAATTTGTAAATTTTAATTATCGTAGAAGGCTTATAAATTTGTAAATTTTTTGTTGTCTTTAGGTATCCCTAAATTTCATCTGCTAAATGGCAACCGGGAAATATTGGTGCTTCGGGCTAGAGGCTTAAGGTTCTATATATGCTAGAGCAGATTATAATTATTATTAGAGAAAATTGGTTATTTGTCACTCTAAAACCTTCTAATTCTAAAAATGCCATCCTAAAATTTGAAATTGTAAAAATGCCACTCTAAACTTCATTAATTTCTAATTTTGTCATTTATACTGTATTTTTATGCTATTTTTATTAAAAATTAACTAAAAAATACTGTTTTAGTATACGTATTTCTGATTATACCCTTCATACAATTTCAAGGTTATTTGCCAAAACAGTATTTTTCAGTTAATTTTTTAATAAAAATAGCATAAGAATACAGTATAAATGACAAAATTAGAAATTAATGAAGTTTAGAGTGACATTTTTATAATTTCAAATTTCAGAATGACATTTTTAGAATAAGAAAGTTTTGGAGTGGCAAATAACCAATTTTCTCTTGTTATTATTACAACTGCTGCTGCTGTTGTTATGATCATAATTATTTTTATTATCTTTTGACTGTGAGAGTGTATATTAGCCATACTGTTATTGTCATGTGTTGTTCAATACAAATAACTTTTACGATTCGACTCGCATGCATGAATAATTATCGTTATTCGTATTTTATATCAAGGTTCCATATAATTACGCAAACACCTTTCACCGAGTCTACTCAGTTATGTAACGCCTTGATTATCATCTCCAGTTCCTCTTCGAAATTACAGAACTGTTTTCTTGGTTTCTCTTTGGCTAGGTTTTGGATAAGGAACTTGAGATGATCCGGTTGGGTAGTTATATGAGATGACCAAATCACCGACATTGGGTCAATGAAGTCCTTTCTTTTTGAATAAATTTCTATTATAAGTACAGTTTATAATGGAGCACTTACTCCACTAGTCTCTACTTTAAATAAGTGACAAGTAAAGCAATGAATAAAGACACAGCGTGAAAAACAGAGAATAGGATCCAGTGCTCTTCAAATTCCTTACTCTTCTTCTGTTATTCTCTCTATCTATCTCTATCTATCTCCTCTTTTCTCTCTCACGTGATTCTCTTTCTCTTTCTCTTTCTCCTCCTTTTTGAAGAGAGATATAGAGAATAAAAGAATAGCAGGAGAAGCAACAGAGTCGGACCCGAAAAACAGAGGCTCAACTTCCTACCAGTCTCCTATCCCCTTCTAATCCAGTGTCAGTCACTTTGATCAAAACATCTCTAATTACTACTAAATTTTCATTGCCGTGATCGATTGCTTCCTGAGTTTTGTAGGTATTGTCATCTTTTCTTTTCTTTTTATCTTGTTGTCTGTCACCATGCCACAACCCAATAGAAGAGCAAATTGGAAAAAAAAGGCACCGGTACCATGCGCAAGTTTTGAATCTCCTGCTGGATCAAATGCTTCCCCAATTCCTCCTACATTAGAGAGTGCTTCTTTGAACAACAATTTGGTAGGTGAATTCACTACTCCCCCAGTTGTGCAATCTTTAATTGAAACATCAAATGCTTCTAAAAGCTGCCCTCTTTCAAAATTTGAATCAAATGCTCCTGAAAGTTCCAATCGAACAAAAATTGGATCAGATGCATTTAATGGTTCTCTTCCATCAAAATCTGTGTCATCTTTGTCTCCTAAAAAACCAGATAGTATTGCTCTTGTGCAATTAGATGTCAAACTGAGTGCTTCCAGTAGGTCCTGTCCATCAAAAGCTATGTCATCTTCATCTCCTCAAAGGCCACATGCTGTTTCTTTGCCTAATAAATTTATAACTAAAACTGGTACTGTTTCTTCCATGCAATGGGTTGTTAAATCAAAGGCTTCTAAGAATTCTTTGGCTTCGAAGCCGATACCAACTATATCTCCTACACCAAAAGCTGATTCATCCGCCATTTGTTCAACAAAAGAAACATTTAATTCCCCCTGTATACATTCAGATGCTGATTCAAATGCTTCCAAAATTTCATTACCTTCCAATGTTGAATCAAATGCACCTAGAAGTTCCCACCCAACAAAAATTGGATCTGAGGCATCGGATAGTTCTCTTCTTTGCAATCCTGCACTGAAGATTGTTCCAGGACACATGAAAAACAAACGACCTTCTAAGCAACCCGATGTCAAATTAAACATTTCGACAAATTATTTTGCTCCAAAAGATGTGTCATCTTCATCTCCCCATAGGGTAGATATTGTTTCTTTTGTGCAATCCGATGTCAAATCAAACACCTCTAAGAGTTCTATTCCTTCAAAGCCTTCTAAGAGTTCTATGCCTTCAAAGCCTTCTAAGAGTTCTATGCCTTCAAAGCCTATAGAAGCTGTGTCTCCTACACCAAAAGCTGCTTCTTCCCCCACTTGTTCAACAAAAGAAACAATTACTTTCCCCTTTGTGCAATCAAGTGCTGAGTTGAATTCTTGGAAAACTGCGGCTTTGTCAGAAATATCATTGTCAAACGCTGGACCTGGTTCATCAACCTCTGCTTCATCTACAAACTCTGATTCATCTCCAAAAAATGAAACAATTACTTTCCCCTTTGTGCAATCAATTGCTGAGTTGAATTCTTGGAAAACTGAGGCTTTGTCAAAAATGCCATTGTCAAACGCTGGACCTGGTTCATCAAGCTCTGCTTCATCTACAAACTCTGATTCATCTCCAAAAAAAGTTATAAAGGGTGACACTCAGAGATATGGAATACCGAAACACATAGAAAGTATGTTAATGAATGGCATTGTGCCACCGGTGTTACATAAGCCATTGTCACCGGATACCTATGCTGACTATTTTGCGACACTGCTTTATGCTGAGGATGTCTACTGTGAGGTGAGTTTGTTGAATTTGGTCTAAAGACTCTAAACCAAAACTGGTTCTTTTCTAATTTGCCTTTTTATGTCCTATATTCTTAAATAATTGTAGTGTATTATCAAACTTCTATATTACATTGAATTTGTTGGTACATACAAAATTAGGACCATTCATTTTAGAAGAAAATTCAGTATCTTTTATTAATAGGAAATATGAATCTTATCACACCTACAATATGCATGAAATTCTCGATCCCCTAAAATATGAATTAAGTAGCAATTTATATAGAAACTTAAGAAAACTTAGTAGAAAAACATAAATACTTTTTTTAAGTCAATTAGAAACAAAAAATAAATGAAAACTGAATACTTGCTATCTCTCCACCTATACAGGTAGGGGTGTCAATGATACCCTTTTAACCGTTTACCCGACCAATTCCGTATTTAATAAGACAGGTATGGGTAAGGTTTTCTTTTTGTTAGCTTATCGGATATGGGTAAGAATTTTTTTTTGTTAGCTTATTGGTTAAGGATATAGCTAAAGGCTATTTCGTACTCGTCACCTTATAGGTAATTAATAAGTATAAAACTATATGTGATAATTTTTCTATTTATACATATAACTATATAATTTTATAATTATAATTAAATTGATTTATATTACATTTCATATAAGTTTTTATTTAGTAATTCATGATGAAACTAATTTATCTAACATTTTATATAGTTTTTATTTAGTAATTTATGACAAAATTGATTTATACAATATTTTATCATTTAATTTAATTAATAATATATTTCTTTAAAAAAGATAAAAAATTATACCCTGATAAAAAAAATATAAATATAGTTTTTATTTTATTTTGAGATATTAAATACATGATGTATTTAATATATATATATATATATTTTTTTTTTCAGATTAAATTATATATGCTTTCAATTTATTCATTAATTACCGTTATTAATTTTGTTACCTGTTATCTTAGTGGGTAATGGTAGGATATGAATAAGTTAATATTTAATGAGTAAGGGTAGAATATGAGTAAGACAAATTTAAAGTGGGTATTTCATACCTTCACCCGGCGATACCCCTATATATACAGGGGCACATTATTCCTCATATTCTTTAGTTATTTAACTTTTATTTTTTTTTGCCATCTCAATTTAGCTACAAATACATACATTGATGAAAATCAAACTTTTTCATCGAATTTTAATCCTTAAACTACTCCCCGATTCTGTGTCAAAAAATTATGGTTCTTAAAAGCTGTTTAAAGAAACTTGTGGTCACTTTGAGTCAAGATTCCCATAGAAAACTTTATATATACATTAGGTGGGTATGTTCCATTTTTTTTTTTCATTATTTGTTTTTTATTAAAGGGATCCAGTACATTCCAGCATCTTTTAAATGCTATTTTCGGGAATTGATATGCGTCTCTCTACGGATGGCTCATGCCATTAAGATTACCATGCAATGATGTTTGCATTGCCATGTACTATTCAACAGCATTTGGCAAGGAAAACATTGTTTACTAATGAAAGTCTGTTTGTACTAGAAATGGAGTAACTATTTACTGAAGGATGTCACTATAAAACTACGCATCAGACAGAACTCAAGGTTGCGGGTTCAATCTAATAAAAAGAAGAGTACAAAAAGTTCAGATTCAGAGACACAGAAGAATTATCCTTTTGTGGTATTTGAGATCAACGATATCCCCGAAAGAAGACCGTTTCTCCTCTCAAGAGATGTTGTTCACTTGAGGCCTATTGATAAAAGCAAGAATTTCGATCCCTTTAATGTAAGTTGTATTAATTGCAATATAAATCTTAAAATTTAAAATATCTATTATATTGTGTTTATGTATAACATTAATCTTCTTTGCATTTTAAAAAAAAAAAAATCAATCTATAGGGAGTTCTGGTTCGTGTTCAGAAGAGCACAACTTTTTTAGCAGAATTCGAGGAGGATTTTCACAAACAGCATGAACAATCAAAGAGATATGATGTTAGCTTCTCCTACAACAGGGTTTGTCTCAAACGGGCCCACCGTGCAGTCTCAGCCGCGGCCAACCCTGTCCTACACAAAATCCTTTTCCCAAACCCAACATCATTACCAACACCAAGGGACCAAGTTTTTCTCATGGACCAAATTCTCAATCACAAATTAGCCCCAATTCCATACCTCATTGAAGGCCCTTTATCTCAGAAAACGAAGACCCAACGTCTGATTAACTTTCATTATAGACATACCAGACCAGATAAAGAATGCACTAAAATGCTAATCCTTATCAAGGATATTGTCCTCAAAATTTACGAGTCATGTAAAGAAAGTCGAATTCTAATTTGTGCTGCACAAAATAGTGCTTGTGATGCATTAATGAAACTTATAATGGAAAAGGTTTGCGAATTTGATGTATTTCGTGCTAATGCTGCTTTTCGAGATATAAAAGAGGTTCCAGATGATATAATGTCGGCATGTCGATTTCATGAAGAATGCTTCACTTGTCCACCCTTCGATGAACTATACAGTTACAGAATAATCACATCAACCTTTGTTAGCACCTTTCGATTGCATAAAGCTGGGCTAAAGGCTGGTCATTTTTCGCACATTTTTTTGGTTGATGCTTCTTCTGTTATCGAGCCTGAGATGATAGTGGCTTTAGCAGATCTGGTAAGTGAGGAGACTGTTGTTGTGGTATCAGGTTCAACAAAAGATAAACCCTACTGGGTCAGATCTGATATTGGGAGAAGGCACGGCTTGAGGAAATCGTTTTTTGGAAGGCTTCTAAAAAGTGAGCCCTATCGGTCCGATAACCCGCTTTTTATAACCCATATCAAAGCATGAGCTTAGCGTGTCTTATATATATATATTTCCTTTTTATCCCGCACATCTTTTGTGAAATAGTAGATAAAATACCTCCTGCCTTCCTATCTTTTTTTTTTTTTTGATTGAAGGGCCCCAGTACATTCAGTATCTTTTAGATGCTATTTTCAAGAATTGAACATGCATCTCTCGGTAGAGAGAGGGGAGCTCGTGCCACTGCGCTAAGTCCGCTGTTCTTAGTGTGGTTTTGTGCTCTGAAAATTGTCAGTTAGATCTGCCTTTGCTTGGTTACCAGTTTGGGTGTGTGAACCATGAGATCCTTTATTACGACTAAATCATGCTCTACTTTGAGAAATGTATATTGTATCTTCATATAAATGTTTGTGTGTATCTATGTATGTATTATATGAGATAAAAGTGTTGTTTGGATTTATGTATGTCTCTATCTTTACGTTTATTGATGAAATTTTTTTGTTCTCTTGGATCACACATTGTTTTAAACTTCATAAAATATCAGGACAGTGGACACCGACCTTCAATATATACCAGTATCCTCTTTTTTCTTTTCTTTTTTTTAAGCCGTTGGTTTAGTATAAATCTGGTTGATTTGGTTCAAGAAAAATGTATGAGTTACAGCAAATCTTTCCTTGTTACACCATTAAATTTTGATGCAATATATCCACTGAATGTTTTACCTCTAACAAATAGCTTTCTTTCAAATTATAGCAAAATTCATTCATTTTCATGAGCCCTGAAGGCAGGAGCGGAGCCAAAAAATAACATAAGATGGGACAAAAGTGTATAATATTTTTAAAATAGATTTTTGTATTTTTTCCTAAAAAAACATGAGAAAAAAGTATAATTTTTAAAATTGTTTTTAACAAGGAGAAGACAAGCGCCTCTCTCTGATCTCATGTGGCTCCGTCTCTGCTTGACATATGTGAATTATTCAGTTCAAACAGCCCCTTTCGTTGGACCGTGAAACATGAACCTCTTTTCTGGTGTGGTATATAATTATTATATTTTATCATCAATAAATGAGAAGGAAATGATTTAATTAGGCTGAAAAGGAATTGCCAAACTGCTGTTTAAGAAAGGAAGAATTGATTGATTTTGCTGATTATTTCATATTTTGTTGTATGCAGGACATGACTTGTGATTACAGCATGCAATTAATGGACATTAGCTTCTATGCTTTATTGTGATTCCATTATATTAAATCTTTTGAAAAGACATATTAGACAGCTTATTGGACTATAGAAAGGTAGACTATTCATTTATTTTTGGTTTATATATATTTATTTCTTTTCTATTCTCTGTCAACCTGTATACAAGGACACCAAAATTTGTTAAAGGGCGTCAAATGAATTCAACCCTAGTAAAATATTTTAACTAAAAATAGATAAATGCTAAATAAAATAACCTAATAATAATTAAGCATAATCAAAGATAGATAGTTACTTCATTAACAAGTAGTTACTGTAAATTAAGCATTTAGAATTTAGATATAAATAACAATCAGCATCCTAATTTTTCAATGATGAATTGCATATTGTAGATGTAATTATGATTCTATTAACTAATTAGTGATACAAATATGTAAGAAACATATGGTTTAGTGTTGAATATGAGCAACTTATATTAAAAAGGCTTTTTTTAAGATAAATTTACAATTCAATTCGAATAAACGAATTAATTAAAGTTCAAGCCCATATGTACCCAATTATATCATAACTCGCTAAAAAATCGAGTTGAATTGAGTAGGAAAAATAATTTTGGCGGATTGGAAATTTTATCTTTACTACCCTAGCTCAAGTCCTAATCCTCTGCATTACCTCACCGTTTGAGTTTGAATCAGAACCATTTAATCAGAATCTGAACCAATCCGACCCAAAACTGTAATACACAGAACTCCTTTAAAATTCGTGCTAACATATAACGATCGGATTCAAACTCAAATTACCTTAGGTGATATGAATTCCCAGCTCAAAGAAACACCTACCACCGCCTAGGGCTGCTCATGAGCCGAGTTGAGTCCGAGTTAAGGACAACTTGGATTCAACTCGCAAACTCATGAGCCGAGTTGAGTCCGAGTCGCTAATCCAATTCCGAGTCAAAAACTCCGATTTGGAATCAACTCGCAAACAACTCGAGTCGAAGTGAGTCGACTCGTGACTCATAAAGTAATACATAGTGAGGCGGTCTAATTTAATTCTAACAAAAAAATATGACATAGTTTACAAAAATAATACACAATTAAAGGCAATACATAATGAGATAATGGCCAACACATAATTAAAAATTACAAAAACACCAAAATAGTACATAATTAAAAATTACCAAACCGATAAAGTCTAACAAAACAGTATAGAGTCTAATATATAAATTAGGGTTTGGTGTGATGAGTCCAACCGAGTTGATTCCGAACCGAGTTAGGCCTAACTTGGAATCGACTCATAAATTAACCGAGTCAGTAAACTCGAGTCAGTTTTGACTCGAGTCAGTTTTAACTCGAGTTATAGTGAGTTGAATCCGAACTGATTCCGAAGTGAGTTTCGAGTCATGAGCTTTTTGTGCACCCCTGGCACCGCCATTTCCATGTCTCAATTATTACCATTTCTCATCGCCCTTTGCAATTATATTTTGCCCACTATCCAATGTTACCTAACATGCTTTTTCTCATGGACCCACCAAAAAAGGCCCAAAGAATCCCAAAAAAAAATGCAATTTATGGGCTATACCGCAATCAACCAGCCGACCTCATTGGTTGAAACAAACCTTGTCAAATCAAAGGCCTATATGCATTTTATCTTTATTATCCCTAATATTTTAAACCTAGAATTAGATGAGTCATGGATATTTGCCTATTTGGTATTTTCTTTTGGATAGTTTTATAATTGGTGCCTCATAGTTTTGTTTTAAAAAATGACAAAAGAAAAGTCAAAAAGTAAGTACATTATTGGTGTGATAAAAGTCATCTTTGCACTTGGTCGTTTCACTCAATTGATTGAATCAAATATCTTGTAATATGATTGTGCCACATGTTGCATGTTACAAGTTAAGTTCTTCTCTTCATGTATCAATCAATAATGGTCTCAAATACCTAGGTGACAATTTATTTCATCTTTATCTATGCCGGAGTTTATTTATGTTTGTTGGATAAACATTTTCTACCTCTTAGCCAAACCTTTGATTGAAGAAACCTATTTAGATGCTCCTGCCTTGCATTTCTTTTATGCACTTTGTTGGTGGGTTGGTTTAATGAAATGTAAATGTGAAACTTTTTTCTATTTCAATATGTCTACACTTGTGGACATGAGCGGAATCAAAAACTTGAGATTGGATAGTGTTATATAATTTCATTTTATGAGAAAACTACTAGTAATATTTTTTTTGCAAAAATTATAAATTCAAGGATAAAACTACAAAATTTCAATTTGTAGAGTGTGCTTAGCACCAAATATGAAATATCCTGTATTTTCTTTTTCCCTTTGTTTGTGGAAATTTTATTCATCCTAAATTTGAAAATTTGCACGATCCAAAAGAAATTCACAAGACAAGCCAGATGATTAAATGCAATTACAAATGTGTGCGTGATCAAATACTCTTTGCATATATGCTATGATAATATGATCACAAGTGATTATGATTCTAAGCATCATCAACAATATGTACAGGTGAACATTTTTTTTTCTAAGAAGCTCAAATTTGCAAAAAAAAAAAAATCTCTTAAGACGTACTCAATAACACAGTTAGAAGAGGAAAGAGACAAGAGCTGAATTGACTCCATTTAAAATTAGACGACTCAATGCATTAACTCAAAAATACTCTTTTGAGTTAATGCAGAAGATGCGGACTCCTTTTAAGATCATGCCATGGACAATCCATCAAATGGAGAATTTAGTTAGTGCCAATTGATGGACATGCATGCATTACCTTTAATGTGCACACCTACGGTAATTTTGCAGATGCGGTAGTAGCCTGTTTGCCTTGGAATAAGAAAACAAAAATCTGGCTACACAAGCACCCATGTTAGAAACTTTGCTCGAGGTTTTATTAGAGAACGAAAATTTACATGATTTCCTCTTTAAAAAAAGTATATATAATTTTAATCATATTAATTAGAATTTAATTGAATATTTTTTATATATTTTAAAAGTTTTATATAGTTTATCTCTCTCATAAAATATTAATGTGTGTTTGGAACTTATCAGTTATTATTTGATTGTGGAGACTTGAATTCAAGTTTTAGATGTCACACATTATGAATTTTACGATTCAATTTTTTAATTTTCTAGTTCCGCTCACACCGTCGATCTAATAAGTTCATGCATGTCTGACTAGTTTGAACTGCAGGTAAAGAAAACCACATTTTAGGGTTGCCATTGTGAAAAAAAAAAATGTGGAAATTGTTAGCGTAAATGAAAAGTAGAGGAGAGAAATAAAAAAGCACAGTATGTTAATTAATTGGATTTACGGGGACATTGCTATTGGGACCCAGATAAAGAGTCTTCTTTAAATTGTGTAGAATCTAGTACTCAAATCAGAGAACAAAGTTTCTGGCCCCAATAACCAAATACCAATTAACAATTCAATAAAAGAAAATTTTGGAGTTTAACAATTCCAGAAAAATTAAATTGTTTTCTAAATTCTTTCCCAGTAAGTAATTTTAACAAGGTAGAAACACGGATACATTTTCCCTTTTTAATTATATGTAGGTGCACAAATTTCACGAGTTAGTAAATAATTTAAGATTTAAAACACAGAGTCATATGATAATTTATGTTCGTTATTATATAACAAAAATAATTAACTTGCTATTAAAGATAACTTGTTAAGTATAACTATAACATATCTATTACAAAAAAATAAGCATTGAGATGAACTTGGATATCAACAAATTTCTATTTCTCATTTTATTACACAAAGATAAAATAATTAAAAAATCATGTAACTACAAAAAATATCAAAATCCTTGTCGTGAAATTATTTAATCAGAATCTAACTTTAATTGGGTCCCCCGTGATGTTGAAATTAACTAATTTAAAAACAATGGGCCATTAATTTAACATTTTTCTCTTTCTCAACTCGGTACGGTAATGGGCCTAATGATTGTGCCCTACTAGCGGTGGCAAAAAAGCTCGTAGCTCTTGACTTGATAGTGACTCGTTCCCGACTTGCTCGCTAACAGCTCGCTCGTTATTGGGCCGAGCTATTAACGAGACAGCTTGCCACTAACTCAGTCCAGAATTAACGAGTTCAAGTTGAGTCCTAGCTTGCTCGCTAGCTAGCTCAGTTAAGCATCAATTTGTGAATTTGTATGAATTTGTGTGCATTTTATATTGTCTAACTCGGTCCAGCTCTGGTTAACTCAGTTCAGCTCGGTTCAGCTTGATTAAAACAAGATCCAACCATATCTAGCTCGCGAGCTGGCTCATCACGATTTCAAGCTGAGATTTTAACTCAGATTCAGCTCGCTCGGTCTAGAATTAACAAACTGAGCTAGGACCCAACTCGTTGACAGCCCTATGTCCTACCGAGTCGACTCGCATGAAAATTAATTTTACTTTTTTTTTTTCATTACATATTGCCACAGGCACACGAAGTCCACATGTTTTCACATTTTTTTAAGGATATGTATTCTTCTGAGGCACTCGCTTGTCTCTTGTTCGAAAGAAATTTTAAAATATTTTTTTTTGAAAAAAAAAATTCAGAAAAAAATTACGAAATATGGTTGTGTTTAAAATAATTATACAATTATGTTTTATTCTGGAAATTTTGTTTCATCCTATTTTATTTTCTGACTTTTGGTCCCTAATTGTTAATTATTATAGAATTTAAACTATATGTCCTCTAATTATCTAATTAAAGTCTGTCCATGCGTAAAATCAAACGAACCCCTGCTGCTGTCTAATTCACCGGTTGAAGTAACTTAATTATGAGACATGATTAACTCAAGCATATATATATATATATACTCATCCCCACACCTACATTCAAATTAAAATTTCAATCTGACCTCTGCCAAAGTTTGATTATAAATTAACAACCAGATGAAATATCCAAAAAAAAAATAACAATTAACAGTCTAGTAAAATGTCTACTGGTAACGTGAAATGTGGAAAATATATATAGATCGAGGTTGGCTAATATCAAAACATTTGTTCCGGAGCCGTGATGCAACCAATTAGTTTTCTAATTTTCAAAGTCCAAATGATCGATCCAAACCATTAGATGTGATCTCTATATTAAAATATATTTGGATACCAAATTTTACATTTTTTTGAATTTGTTTACTATTTATTAAGTCAGTTTTAAAATCGCTGATTTTAATAAACAGTGAAAAATTCTGGATCATTGAAAACAACAATTTTAAAACTGACTTAATAAATAGTAAAAAAATTCCAAAAAATGAAAATTTGGTCTCCAAACACATTTTAATATAGATTGAATGTTGAACGGTTTGGATTGGCTATTTGGACTTTGAAAATGTAAAAACGGAAGCGTTTGTTCCACGGCCTAGGAACAAACATTTTGATATTAGCCAACCTCTCTATATATATAATATTTTGTTGTCCTGTTATTATTGGGCGATCAGAAGTTCATCATTTTTTATATTATATATATTTATTTCCAACTAACTATGGAAAACAATAAAATTTAAAAAATGTTTCACTATGTATCTTAATTACTATTTTCATAAAATTTTAAATTACAAAACACGAAATAATTATATTTTATTATTTAATATTCATTGGACGATAATTAAAAATGGACCCATGCACATATTGTATGTGATCTTCATGAACCTAAAATTAATTGTTTATTTCATATTAGTTAGAAAAATTAGAGTGAAAGGAATTATATTGGTTATATATATACTTCGTTTGCATTCTTAATTAACTCAAAGCAACATTTTTTTTTCATACTAACTTTATGGTACAAATAAAATGATTAAGCGCTTAATTAGTATAGACTAAATGATTTGAAACAATCATTCAGAAATATATTATGATCCCGACTCCCGAGTGCTTAATAATTAGTACTATCGACTGAATGATTTGAACAAGGGAGTATGTAAATTAAGTAAATACTCTTATTTTATCCGGTATATTTTGCTGTTCTATTGAACAAAATATATAGGGGTGAAAATAGTATGGATAATATCCAATCCGTATTCGATCTGTATTCGAAAATTAGATGTAGATATCCGATGTTCGAATATCCGTGTGGATATGGATACTGATGTGGTTTTACGTTTAATTATCCGTATCCGAATAGTAGATATATATCATGAAAAAATATTGTTATTCACCATTAAAATTAGATAAATATTATGAACTTTGGTAATTTTTAATATTATTTTAATAAATATCCGATCCAATCCGTATTCGTATTTGTATCCGGTTGATATCCGATCCGTATCTGTATCCAAAAAATGAAAAAAGAATATGGATATGATTTTACCACTATCCTCTCCGTATCCGCTCCTAACAAAATATCTTTAAAGGATAATATTCTTAGATTTTTATTTTTTTATTTTACTTATAAAACCTTCATTTTTTTTACTATAACTAAATATCTACAGAGTATTTTTTTTTATTATATTAACACTCTTTGTTTGTCGTATATAATCTTATAAAATATCTTAGAGCATCTACATTCCAGCAACTCAAATGAGTTTCTATTGAGCCAATCATTTGATTAGGGTGGAGGTTATAAATAGTTTCTTAATAAGAAACTTTTTTGCATAGTTTCTAAATAAAAAAACTCTTTCACATCTCTAAAATTTGAATTAGAAACTGCCACATCAGATAGAAACTCTCATAATACCAGAGATGTAGATGCTCTTAGATCTCTCAGCATAAACAAATATATCTACAAGCAGCTGATTAAAAAAATGAATCCAAGTAATCAATTATATATACGAGGATTTGACCTTAGTACGACATTAATCTCAATGAAAATTAATGCATCCAACGCCATCATCATCTTGTATATTATTGCATAATAAGACTATGGTAAATTGGTAATATGCATATTATAGATCAAGTCGTAATATATATTTATATGTTTATTTTTAAATTTAAATAAGTAATTCAAACCATGTGATATTCATATAAAAGTATATTTGAAAACCTAATTATATGATATTTTTAGAATATTTTTATTTTCTTTTTAAACAAGTAGAACATTATAACTTGCAAATGGTCCCAAAATATTAGATCAAGTGATTTTTTATCAAGCTAAAATATAATAGTAAAAGTATTCTAGAAGTTACAAAATTCGAGCTCTCTATGTATATTTTCATATAAAAATTATATTTAATAGTTTAAATCAACTGTTTGAATTAAAAATATAAATTCATAACACAAAACTATACATTTTTGTAGTTTCACTCATTATTCTAAGAATGCACTCTTTAACAATCCGTCTGTAATATTCATTTTTGTATAAAAATCTATAAAAAAAAAATATATAAATTTTCACCGATCACAGATCCCCCTCTTACTTTCTCCTCCTGCTATATATATAATAGCACCATTCTCACACCTTCCACACCATTTCTTATGCTATGGATACTCTCTCCACTTTGATCACCTCCAAATCCAATTGCTCCTCTTTCAAAACTATCTACTCAACTATACTGTGCATCGCCACCTTCTCTTCTCTCCTCTTACTCCGCTACTCTCCCCTCGTTCTCTGGTTCGCAGCCAACGCCATTATATTCTCAGTATACAAGCTTTCTTCATCCAGGCATCCAAACCACTCGGACCCACGAGCTGACTCGGTACACCCGATACTTGCATCCCTTCCTTTGGACAGGTGGCATGATTATTTATCCCCTCATGCTGAGCCAGGTCCTAGAGAGAAGGAAGTAATAACACATGTAAATACAGTTCAAAAAGACGATAAGAAGGTGTCCACGAATGAGAAAAACATGACCGGAAACACGTGCAAGGCGATCATGATGCGGTGTTCTGATTATCTATCCTCTCCTGCTGAGGCTCCAGGGCTGAGAGAGAAGGAAGTAACACATGTATATACAGTTGGAGAAGAGGATCAGAAGGTGACAAAGGAGAAAAACATGGACGACACGTGGAAGGCGATCATGATGCGGCGTTCAAGAGCTTCAGCGAGGAAGCCATCACTGAAGAAAAGTGACACATGGGAGAGGAGCCAACGGCGTCTGCAGAGAGCAGATGAGGTATAAGATATAGATCATTTGATGTTTTAGATAATGATCAGATCTTTAACATTCTTCTTATTACCAGCATGAAATTAACTCAGATATATATAATTATATATGTTTACAATAAAACAGTCATGTTAATCGAAACATCGAACTTATTAAGGCACCCCTTAATATGCATCTGTATCATGTTATGATTACATAGCGAATCGTGAACTAAGCTTGGTAAATGACAGGTTGGAATGAAGCCAGAGCTGAAGAAGTCGGCCACTTACAAGGACAGAAGAGAAGAACCAGCAGCACACGACCAGCAAATGGAGGAGACAGCAAGCAAAGAAGATACAGGCTGGAGAACTAGAGATGTGTTGGTGGTGGCCAACTGTGATCTATTCACACGTGTTGAGAACTTCATCAAGAAACAACACGACCAACTCCGCCTCCAGCGCCAGGAATCAGAGTACCGTCGCTTCTTAGAACGCTTCCGCAAATAAATAATGTTAAAATATATATGAAAAAAAGTAGTAAGGTACCAGCTATCTAAGTGCTTCATTAATCTTGTGTTTTGTTATGCTTATCATATACTGTGCTTTTGTAGATTAAAGTAGAAATGGTAAAAATGTTGGAATTGAGACGTCAATTCCAATTAATTAAGTTTGGACTACGTGTTATATGATTAATATATCACATACTGTCAATAATATTATGAGGAATAATATAAGATATGCCTAAATGTGATTGACTGAAATAATGGCATAGTACGTAATTTCGCTAAGTTTTGGGGCACGAATGCATATAGAACATAATGTAAATTAATTATAATTGTTGATGGACCAATTATAATTAATTCAACTAATACTAGTGATAAATGTAAGAATTATTATGCATATTTGATCAATTATATCAATCAATTATACGATTTGTTTGTCAGCCAAATATAATTGATTTGTATAATTGAATAGAAAAGGAAAATATGTTATGCATATTTGATTGGTTACCAAAAATGCACAAACGAATATCTTTGAGAAAATATGTCATATATTCTGTATAATTTTTGACATGAATTATAAGATCTCTCAAAGATACATTTTCACTAGTATAAAAGGCGCTGGGTCTCCAAGCAATCCGGGTAAGAAAATTTTTTAGGGCACATGTGTTGTGCATAGCCACCTTATTCTCCCTCCATTAGAGAATAATACTCTTGAGCTCCATTCGTGACTCGAGAGAGAAGAAAGGCACCAGGGCTTGCTTGGAAGGACTCGAAAGCGCACCAATCAAGCACCATCTCAAGTCAACTCGTATCAAGTGAAGTTTGCAAGTGAGATTGCAAAGCATGGATCCAAGTAAGTAACTAATGCTTCCGCTGTGTATTTTAATTCTTTTTCTTGCGCGGAGTTTTGAGTTTAGGAATTGCAATTGCTAGTTAATTTAGGAATTTGGTATTTGGCTCTTTAATCTAAATTGAAATTGCACCCCTTACAAAAAATTTATAGAAATAGAATGCTGTAAAATATGAACTAGCAGACAAAATGCTTGTAGAATTATAAGAATGAAATTAAGGGTGGATTATTACAGTTCATAAATCTTCTCTAGTTAAATTTTTTAGAGTGTATATATATACTGATTCTGCTTAATTAATTGTTTAGTTATTGATGCATGGCATGCCTCTGCACAGGATGCATCATGCATGAAAGCTAATTAGTTATCCTTTCACCAAGGTGCTTGCTAAAAAGATGCAACTATATGCCTCTTTTTTTTCAGTATATATAAATTGTGTTAGCATCTGTTGAAGGAATTCAACTTTTTTGTTAAAAATGTGGCTGTCAAAATTACAAGGCTCATGCATGTTGTTGATATATAATGATATCACACGATTGATTTCAGATGACAAATATAGTGCTATGCAGGGGCGGAACCAAGGCCTGAGCCAGCCTGGGCACTGGCTCCACCCTTGGTCCATAAAAAAAAAAACTGGCACCTTCATTTATGGGTGATGATGACACTCTGGCGAGTGACGACTGGGCTCCGCGTCTCCGCGACGAGGTGACTGGGCCCCCCCTACCGATTTCCTAAGAGAAACTAGTTAGGCCCCCCCATCGATCATTCCTGGTTTCGCCACTAGTGCTATGCTTATGTTCCTCTGTCTCCTATCTTTTGCAAATAATTTCAACTTTTTTGATGTGATACCCCCTCCCCCCAACAATTAATTAAAAACAAATCAGATTCAATTTGTTACCATAAATTAGCTAATTAACAAGTAGATGGGGAGGGGGGCGAGGTTTACTAGAAGCTAGGGATAAAAGTCTTATATATCCTGAACCATTTGTGAGTGGAGGTGGTTGTACAATCATTGTATTGCCCATAATTAACTAAAGTGATTGACACCAGATGGTTTTTGTAAGAAACATAATATAAAAGAAACTAGGGATGATGAAACGTTAATTGTTCGCTCTTTGATAATATAGCTAGGGATTGTTTACCTATATGAGCATCTGAATTTTGTACATGAGTGACAAAAAGAACGCTTGCACTAATAATTTGACACTATTTTTTTTTTGTCTTTCACTCCATAATCAATTGCTACGTCATCCAGCTTAAATTTATTTACTTGCCTAATGAATAACAAAAGGTTGATTGGGAAACAAAAGGACCACACAAAATTTTCAAAAAAAAAAAAGATTGAAGTGCTACAATACTTAATAAAATAGAAAGTGGAGTGAGACTATGGTAATTTGCAATGAGCACATAGCTCTGTGCTATGGATCCATATCTCAGTTTTTAAAGTGCTACTTTTGATGGTCCAAAATCTTTACATACAGTGATTTTTCTATCTATTTAAAAATATATATATATATATATATATATATATAAAAAATATAAAACTTGATCTCCAAGTACATACATTCACGTATGAAAATGTTGAATATTCGGATCAATTGTTTGAACTTTAAAAACAAAGATATAAATTTATAGCACAAACTTATGTGCGATTTGCGTAGTACCATAACCTCAATAAAAGTGCTTAAAATAGAAAGCCACACTCATCGCGGTAAATTTTCTATTAAATCAATGGTCAGCAACAACTGCAAGTTGAACTAGACTGAACCACTTGGGTTAAGTTTCTTCACCAGGAGGCAATCGTCTCTTGCATGCCCAGTGTGTATATATATATTAATTTTTGCCTATATATTTACTAACAACCCGTGGCATGAATGTGACTAGCTACTATCAAAACAAACCTTTCACATCTCTACTTGTTTTCATCCTCTCTGTACTTCTTATTTAGACATTCTATTTGCTTCTTTAAAGATGTGGATGGACATAGAATAGGTAGCTATTAATACTGTAATAGCTAGTTAAATTAGGTCCTGTGATGGCATGTTCTGATTTGGAAATTAGGAGGTGGTTGAGCTCGGAAAATAGGCTTTACAGAGAAAATTGACCATTTTGGGGCTATTATAATTCGTGATATACAGTTGCTATGCTATTGAGATTATTGCAATTGGTGCACTACCAATAACGAGCAAGGATTAACATGGCAATGCATGATTACCTTAATAATAATTTTTCAAATTAATTTAAATAAAATTGCACAAAACAAAACAAAAAAAATGTTATTAAATATATCAATAGCCTAAAAATTTGAATATCATTTGATAATACATTAAGACTGCTAATTTTGAACCATTAGAACTTCAAAGACTTCATGTATGTGGAACAACGTACATAAACCTCGCCATTTTTTATAAACTTGATAAATATAAATCATGTTTATAATGGTGAATTGTTAAAATTATAAAAAAAAATAATAGTAATAATAATAAATGCCAAATTATCCCTCTCGTTACCAAATTCAAAATTATACTCTTTACAACTGCCAGCTGTGCTTGAACCTGTATTTGGAGACACAATTTGATCCCAAGGTTAACTTTTCTCTATTTTTGGCTCTTTTCGAGTAACCATTTGAATCAATGAAAACTAAGCTTTAATATCTTACAATTAAATAGTATATTTTAAATTTCTGACAATAGCTTGACTTGGTCAGGACGAATTGAAATATTAATATGAGTTGACCGTCGACGACTCTTGAAACTTGACAGGGAGGCAACACATTGTTAATTCAATATGAGAGTTTGAAGCCCAAAATTCCCGGGATGATAGTTTTTATATATATATAACCCTTTTAAATTCAAGTATTACGATGCAAGCTATCTCACTTACCAAAAAATAGATTACAAATCTAAGTCGAGTGAAAATAAGCATAAATTCTTGGTCTGTTGATTTTTTATATATTTCAGGATAAAGAGAAGGATTAAGTGCATTATCTCACTTAAATTATTTACTCTTTACTAATATGTTTCTGCCACCAAAATGTCAAGATCCTCAATTTAATTAGACCATCAAACTGATTCCCAAGTCAATTTAAAGTAACGTTTTTTTTTTATTCTTTGTGCTGATCATTACAGAATTAGTTCACATCTGATTTATGAAATTTTACAGTATAATATTCAGTTCAAAACTACTCGTTTCTAGTCAATATAAATGAAGCATACAATAACATTCCTTTTATAAGTATGGTTTACAATTAACAACTCCTAATACTAATTCTCTTCTAATTCACTCAAAAACCTGTTCTAATATTACTAATATGTGACACATGTTTTGAAATCATAGTCCGTTACCGTTATAAGTTCTTACTTGACAAATAAAAGAGCAATCTCTTCTCGAAATAAATAAAAGAGCAACAAAACTAATACTTCCTGAAACGCGAAGCGCCTCCAACGGGTTGACCGGTTGAGGAATGGAAAGATGGCAAATAAAGGCCCAAAATATACAATCTGTATCTGGCTAGGCCTTCCTAAAAAGTTTAGATTAAAGCAACATATTATCCAAAATGCACAAATAATTGTTAGGAATAAATGAAATTTGTATAGTTGAACAACACCTCATGGCCTCTTTGGCTACCAGTAGTTGAACAACATAGTACCACATATAAGAGCAGGGTTCAAATGCCTCCTGCCTTTCATGCCTCAATCGTGTCTCGCGTCCTAATCTCCATTTTAAAAGTCCAAACAGTCGATCCGAACCGCTAAACATGATCTCCAATTAAAATGTGCTTGGAGACCGCATTTTATATTTTTTTGGAGGTTTTTTACTATTTTTTTAGATGGGTACAAAATCATTGTATTTCAAAAGATTTTGGTCCATCCAAAAACAGTAATTTTGTATCTATCTAAAAAGATAGTAAAAAATTTCCAAGAAATATAAAACTTGGGCTTTGCTTACAATTTAATATGGAGATCATGTTGAGTGGTTCCGATCGACTGTTAAGACTTTGAAACAGATATAAGAATGTGAGACACGATTGAGGGATGAAAGACACAAGGCATTTAAATCCTACTCCACATATAATTAAAGAAAAATAAATGAAATTAGCATAGTTGACTTAAGTGACTTCCCAGTCCCTGTGATTACAGGTAAGGTATTTACTAGTATCACTCGTGCATTGTTGGGTTTGGGACTAAAGGCTTGGTTGTTGTTGTTGTTGTATTCATGCATTGTTGGAAGTGAACTAAAGCTATCAGACTTGTACTTGCTACAACTAATCATATTGCCCAATATAAAATAGATGAAAAAAATTCACAATATAGAGCCACAAGAATACGTTTATTATTAACCTGTAAAAATATGGATTGAAGTATCTTACTAGGTATAAACCTTATCAAACAAGTACGCCAAATCTCTACTCCACATTCTCTTCTTTTTGAATAAGCATCTTTCCTTCCTTGAACTCACAAGGCTTAATTCCCACCCCCAATTGCCTCCTCAATTTTTTCACAATAAAAACCTCCCTCTCTTCACAAATCGATAACACACTTCCTTTCCGGCCAAGCCGACCCGTTCGACCCGCTCGATGTGCGTAATGAACCGAGTCAGTCGGCATGTCCAAATTGACTACCAAGTCACACTCAGGCACATCCAACCCTCTTGCTGACAGCTCGTTTGTCACTAAAACCCTAATTTCACCATTTTTCAATTTTTTCAAAATTGTCGACCTGGTCAACTTGCCGAGATCTCCATGCAACTCAGCTGCCTTCATTCCACGTGCCTCAAGTTTATGAACCACATCTTTAATTGGCCTGGTATTATTCATAAACACGATAACAGTTTTTGCATCCAATGCATGCACGCACTTACGTATTGTATCGACCTTGTGTTGATGCTTAGATAAAGAGTAATAATGTTCTAGCGAAGGCGGCAAGCTATCTATTGTTCCTTGTGTAACAGCATTAGAAGAAGCTGTGTCAGGGAGGACCCCGGGCCCGGGTCCAGAACCTAGTGAATCTAGAGAAACCACACTCTTAGCCCGCACCAAAACTGGGTCCTGTCCCCAGCTCCTTGCAGCTCGAACTACCGAGAAAGGAACTGTTGCTGATACCAGAATTGTCTGACGTTCAGACCGCTTGGCAACTGGTCCTAGTATATCACCTGACCGGGAGGACCCCGATCTTCTTCTCCCAACATGCTCCAAAATTCTATGCATATCCTCTCTATAATTGAAGGACAATAGCTGGTCAACCTCATCCAAGACCAGAAACCGGCATGTATGAGTATGTAATTTACCAGCTGCTGATATTTCAGCTAAGCGACCTGGTGTACCAACCACAATTACTGGTCTGTTTTTCTTCAAAGCTTCTTCTTGCCTCGACCTATTTGCACCACCAACAAGCTGCTGTACTAATCTCTTATCTTCAGGGCCCAGTAGCTTCTCGATCTCTCTGACAATTTGCATACCAAGCTCTCTTGAAGGAGCAACTATCACTGCCTCTACACCTTGTTTCTTGTCAAAAGCTTCTTTTTCCTCCCCTTCAAGTTTCTTCAGAGGGCCAATTTCAGAGAGAATGGGCAAGAGGTATGCTAGGGTTTTACCAGACCCAGTGTATGATTGAATTACTACATCATGATTCTGAGAAATGGTTGGAATTGCAGTTGATTGTACCTCAGTTGGTACAGTTAGACCAGCCTTCTCGAGCCGATTGATTAACAAAGGAGGGAGACCGAGCTCAGCGAAAGTCTTTGCAGAGAATAGAGAGTCATCTATTTTAAGATCCCTTTTTAGCTCTGGTGGTTTGTCTTTGGTCAGAGGTGATCTGATCAAAGGCCTAAACTTTGCAGGGTTAAAAACTTTAACCCTCTTTATGGAGCTTGGTTTCTCGTCTAGGCTTGAGAGGTTAAGTGTTGCATTATGGGAATTGTTGGGATTGTTGCTGGCGTTGCTTGATTTATTGTATGCAGAATTACTTGAAATAGGCAGTCTTTTCAGGAGAAGACAGTTTTTTAGAAAAGGATGTGACCGCCTAGATGCGAATGCAAGCGCATGTCTATGAGAATGGCCAATTATTATTTCCATGAGGGACCCAATTAGGTAAAAAGCTTTACCTGTAAAAAGAAGAAATTACTGTTTAAATAAAAGTACTAAAATCATATTGAAAAATGAAATTATGTGTTATGAAACTCAATTGGCAGCTTAAGGAAATGGAACTTATTAGCAAGGACGGAAAAGCTTTAGAGTTGATACATGCTTACAGTTGTCAGTACAGCATTTCAATAAATACCGAAAAAAAATAGCTAATCGAGGAACTTTTTAGTATCCTCCATCCTAGAGTTTATCTAATTTATATACATAATAAATCTTGCTCAGATCAAAATAGACGAAATTGCTATTTACTACAAAAGCAATAGAATTTACTGTCAGTAAAAACATTAAATTTTATTCTCTACCAAAGTCATGTTTAAAACATTGAATTTATTGTCAGCAAGAACACTACAAGTACTTCAAACAAAAACCAAAATTGGAATAAATTGGACTTAATCAAGACCAGATAATTTTTTCTACCTCTACAAAAATTGCTTGGACCCTTCTTAAACCTTACAAAGTTACGAAAATAGGAGCATGCGGTTAAAAAAGGAAAGTAATACCAGATCACCAAAGGCACATGCTGGGAAAAGTAAAAATATTGTATAGTATGTTTTAGATCTAACAGTAAGCATCTTCATAACCAGGTGATGGATAATCCATGTTTATCCATCTGATTTGGGAGACCAATATTCCAGTCAATGTTGCACAGATACACATATGGTATTATATCCACTAGGATGCAGATATAGCAATATAACTTTTTTCAAAAACCTAGGACACGATAAACCTATACATATATAATATTTTATTATTATTATTTCCTTGGATGTAAGCAGACATACTATATTAAGTCTCTAAATTCCTTAAATTCATAAAATAAAACAAAAGACCATAAGCTAGATTTAAGGTGAACAACTACACATCTAATAAGTACAAGGATAGCTGATGCACCCAGCTCGATATAGACAACATATACTGCAGCGTTTTAATAAAAACTAGGGATGGTTTCGCAGATATCCAGTGTAAATTGTGACACGTATACAAATGTAAACACAATTGCAGTGAAAAACAAATTATAAGCACATAGACCATATGGATAATTGTGGATTGATATAATGCTACTCGCTCTGATACTGGTATGCTGTATTGTACCCGTTCTTTTATTTAAGAACTATTGCAATAGATAAAAACACTGGAGAAACTACGAAAAATAATAGAGTCAAAGGTCTACGCAGGTCGAATTCTGTAAAGGATTGTAAATGTGTAGGTAGACCTTCAAAAATAAAACCCTCAAACAAATCAATTACACACAGTCACCATTAATCTCAAATCAACACGCTATTGACGGCAAATAGACAAGAGAGGAGTGAGCAAAATCAATGAGAAGTGAGAAATTACCTTCACACTTCAATGCGCAGAGGGTGCGCGGAGCCAAATAAGCGGCTACTGTCGCATGGCACGGAGAGGCGAAGAGAGAGCTATGCAGTAGCTTTGCTGCTTCAGATAAAGGGTAAATATTTTAAGAGAGCAAATTTGACTTCACGAAGTGCACGGACTATAGAATCAAAGCAGCGTTGCATATCGTTCGTGCGCTTCATGAAACCAATCCTGCTCTGTTAAAATATTTACTCAGATAAATAATCAGGTATGAGTCGCATGCGGATAATACTTGCAGGCTGTACAAACAGTGGCTTTGTTTCTTGCGTTACCACGATTGGACTTTTCTGTGGGCCAATAAAGGGCTTAACATGGGCCGAGTTTGAGCAAAGTTTTATTATGGACTTTCTGTATATAGGCTTCTTGCAAATCATATATGGACCGGGCTGTGCGGAGCGAGGATAACTACTTGAATGTTTTAATGCCGCAGAAGTTTCTTTATTTGAAGGCGTAATGCCATCGGATTCGCTAACTTAGGTTTATCATGGGCCGAGTTTGAGCAAAGTTTGAGCAAAGTTTTATTAGCATGGGCCGAGTTTGAGCAAAGTTTTATTATGGACTTTCTGTATATAGGCTTCTTGCAAATCATATATGGACCGGGCTGTGCGGAGCGAGGATAACTACTTGAATGTTTTAATGCCGCAGAAGTTTCTTTATTTGAAGGCGTAATGCCATCGGATTCGCTAACTTAGGTTTATGACAAATAATTTTCATAAATTTATTCCTCATATTACATAATTTGTGATAATAATTTTTCGAACAATGAATTTATTATTAGATGGTAAATTATTTTATAGTATAATATTTTAATATGTATGATTTATGAGATTTTTAACTTAATTAGAGTGTTAGCAAGAACCTTTTTAGAAAAACATAGCTACATGTGGTAATGTAGTTTTATTTATTTTTTTAAAAGAAAATATGAATTTTATTTGACTTATTTACTTTCTATTTATACATGAATGAAAGATATTTATAGTTCAAATCACAAAGATATTTAAATTAATAAAAGCATTTGAATAAAAAAAATTATCAAGAATGGGGTGATTATTCAATTGAGTGCGAGTTTTTACGTGAATTTGACGGCTTCAACTGAACATCAAATCGAATTTGGTCCAATGTCCATTAGACCACCTCCTCCATAAAATTGAAATTTGGTCTGATTCATGATCGGAGCCGTTCAATATGCATCAATATTCATGCGAACAGCTTCAAAAATTTTGCATGTCAGCTATGCACGAATTTTGACACAAACAAAATTTGGACCATCAGACCGCCTCCCACAGTCCCACTCCATGAAATTGAAGTGTCACACATGACATTTTTGGAAAAGCGCAGGCAAGGAAAAAGTTGTGAAGTCTGGGACAAGCATGTGGGTCTGCAACAGTCGGATCTCACATCATAATTTTTGTTGAACTGGAAAAAGGATCTGTACCTATTCAATGATTCAAGTAGTTTGTGCAGGGAAATTTCTGTGATCGGTTGGGTTGTCCCCTTCAAATACAGTCGGATGGCTTAGCTAGACAGATAGGAGATAGCGGTGGATCGGTGGTGCACGCCCCTTGCATTATTACTAATTATGATCTTATAGGTTTGGTTAGCATAGGAGTTCCGAGTCCCCCTTCGCTTTTGGTAGAAACAGGTTTCTCTGAGGCGGCTATTGGCGCACCATCTTGTGTGGTGTGTTCACTACTTCACTGCAAGGAAGGAAGGGCGCCAGATCGGCACATTTTCAAATAAATTATTTTTTCGCTTTGAGAGGACTGATCAGCCTGAATTTTTATTTATAAAATAATCTTAAAATAATAGAATTAATTTTTCACGTATCCTTAAAGACTTGTCTAATTTCTTATTTATCCTTCTACTTTCTATTATGTTTAATATACACTAACTCTTTTTATTGTTTTTTATTTACCCATGGATTCAATTACCCACATTAAGAAGTCATTCAAATTTATGATACCCATTATACCCTCACCAAAACTAATGCAACAATCGCCTTAACTAGTCCTGTGGGAGCGAAATCCCAAAATTAATTCGCTCTAAACTAATTATAGCGAGACTCATCTCATTGTTAATATCTATCAGACACAACAACTACCTAGAATCAAAGGAGTTGACCGAAGTCAAACCATAATTAGGATTGTGATGTGAGTCACATGATCAGTAGAGATCGAAGGAGAGGGAATGATCTGGGAGGTTCAGAATTGTGCGATGTCATCTTTTAAGAGAAATTGTCCTTGCTGGTACAAGAATCAGTATTCTGGTAACACCGAGTATGGGCTAGCTTTACTGGAGCCTGGAGGTCGTTCATGATTCAATTTTATCCTTTGATGACTAATTTTTTAATTGAAATATCATAATGTGTTTTTTACCAATGCAGCTGCGTTTTTGGCTGACTTTCACATTTGTTTAGTTTTTATTTTCCTATTAATTTTGACTTGATGTAAATGGATGGAAAATCGGGGTATAAATCGGGGTTTCTAGCGACAGCCAATGATGTAATTCGTATATAATGCTAAACAGTGTGCTTTCTTTGGGCTGCTCAGCTACTATGAGTCTATGACCTTGTACTAGTTTTTGGTTCATAGGTGATTTTAATAGCCTCCAAATCTGACAAATTCCAGCTTTCAATTTAGAGATTTAAGATTTTTTTCAAAGTTAAAATTATTGTTTGCATTCTTTCGTGCTAATTGGTATGTTAGCTTAACGGGTCTGTACCCTATTATTTGGGCTTAGAGAAGAGCAATGGCGTGAGAAGAAAAGATGCGGGAAAAGTAAGAGTTTAAGGGAGGGGTTGTTCTGTACAGGAAGATCAAATGAGAGTAAAGGGTTTTTTAGTTTCTATCATGGGTAAACAAAAGTTTTTTAGTAATTTAATTAGAATTAACTTGACACTAATTACATGATGAATAAATAAGAAGATGTTGTAAGAGTTGAGGGGTAAGTAAGATAAATTTAAGTCTTTAGAAGTAAATAAGAAACTACACAAGTTATGAAGGATATAATAGGATATATAGAAAATTATCCCAAAATAATATAGATAAATAAATGAATTGTTAGAAAAAAAAAAATTACGCTTCAAGTAGCCTGCACTATTATTTTCACAAAAACAATCCATTCATCGTTAGCATGCCTCCAAACAAACAATTCACTCAATTGTTACTCCCTCCCCATGTTTCAAAAATCAGGCGAAGTAACTGAATGCCCTTTGAGATAGTTTGTTCTACTAATTAAGGTAACAGAGTTCTAAATGAATGAGACCGGAGTAGGTCCGATGCCCATCGAACTTACTTTTAGGTTCAACGAGCATGATGACCGTTCAATCTAACTTAAGATTTGTCCGCACAATAATTGAAACAGACGCGCACAAAATTTAAAGCGTTTCGCACGAATCTTAAAGCAAGTCGACGGTGATTAAACCCATCGAACCAAAGTAGGTCCGATGCCCGTCGGACCTACTCTCAAGTCTAAATGAATATGTAAAGCAATTAAGCTCTTATCTCTCTAAAGAAAACCTCAAAAATTAAAATTGGATGGCATCTAAAGTAAATAAAAAGAAGATTGAGAGAAGTATTTTTGTGAAGTTGAGATCAAGCTACTCAATTGTTTTAATATTTATAAAAAAAATTCATTCATGTTGATTCACAACGATCTTTCACACAAAAAATATTAACTTTATCACTATATCAAAAGCGGATCTCAAAAATTGGGAAGAGAATTCATTTATTACTAATGAATGAATTCTTCTATCTCTATCTCTATGTATTTAAACATTTTGATCATAAAAATTTAATTGGAATTCAATTCTAGTGACTTCTTCCAATTAGACACTACGTGTCACACGACTAAAATCGTGTTAATTAATAACGATTCGTATTCTTATATTAACACCTTGTTTGGATGGAGAGTAGAGGAAGGGAGGGAATGGAAAGAAAATAAAATTTTCTATCGAATCGTGTTTAGTTAACAAAATTATGTCGGAGGTAAAGGGTACAGGAGATGAAATGTTTAACCTTGTATCATTATAATTAATAAAATTGGTTTCCCTTCTAATTTGAGGTGTAACAGATGAAAAGAAATTTTGTTGCAAATATTTTTAGAACAAAAAACACAAATGTCCAACTCTATAATTCTCATACAAGTTTTTTGTCACAAACCTACAATAATCACTGAATTTTCCATTAACCTTCTAAATTTTAATCAACCAAACAAGAAATAAGACGGAAAGAAAAATTAAATTTATTTTTCCTCATTAATCATCCAAACACAAAGAAGTTAAATATGTTAATCTTCGTTTCTTTACCATTCCAACTCATAAATCATTATATTTATTTAGATTCGGGTGTGATTTTAATTGAACAATCGAAACTTGTCATCCATTTTTCAAGACTCTTGAGGTGAAGGTATTAACCGTTTTTGTTTTATGAGCACACAGTCTTCAGTATCAGAATAGAAAAATATATGGGATGCGTGAAATAGCACTATATATTTTTATCCAACTTCTGGGGACGCAACTATGCAGCTTCTCTTGTGCAATCGGTGATCCATCGTAGAATCATAGTGACAAGATCCGCGTATAATATCTGAATTATATCCGAATAATTCATTTTTTTGGTGATGCTGAACCGAACGCCGAATTATTCGGTTGACCGAACTTTGACCGAATTATACCCGAATAATTCACGAATTTACGAACTTTTCCCGAATTTTACAAATAATTCGCAAATTTTTCCCAAAACATTTGTTTTTTTGGTTTTTTTTTTGCTTCCTTATAGGACTGAGATCTCTGATCCGGATCATTCCGAATCATTCCCAAATTATACCCGAATTATTTCCGAATCACGAATTTTTGACCTCGCCGAACCTTTCCCGAACAATTAAGTTGTCACTATGCATAGAATCATGAAATTTCCATTCCTTGCATCAATCTATATTCTTTTGGGCGCCACAAAAAATCTACACAGACACTTGCAGACATCAAAGAGAGAGAGACAGAACGCAATGGAGGTTGGTTTGCTGTGACTCAAATTATGTGCTAATCTGTATGTCGAGGCATATTTTTCTTGTTTACTAAAATGACAAGTTCATTAGAAGCGGAACTAAAAAATTTAAATAATGGGAGCTAGAATTTTAAATGCATAATGCATCGCGGGACTTGAACTCTAATTTTCACAGTAACAAATTAGAATTCAAATAACTAAATTACAAATACACATGTAACAATTTATGAGAATAACTGAACTATATAAAAACTTAAAAAAAAATAAAAATTCAATTAAATTTTAATAAATATAATTAAAAATAAATAAATTATAAGAATGACTAAATATTCCCGAACTATACATAGATCCGTCTCTTCAAAAGTAACATGTCCAGTTCATTTTTCAAAAATTGGACATGTATATAGTGTAAAATTCCGCACTCGGAAATATTTTTTGTAAGTTTGAAATCTGAGGATTGTAGTTGATCTTAATGAAATTTGTCGTTGCAAAACTCTGATTTATAGCATAACAACTCTTAAAAAAATATGGATTTTTTGGTTTTGATTAAGACGACGTGCATTGTTTTCTTTGAATTCATCTGCTTTAGCAGCAGCTTCTGCAATGGTTCGTTTGATATCAGTCCGATGGTTCTAACTAATTCAGTACTCACGAATATGTTCCCAGACAACTGATGGAATTTTAAGTACGTCTTTCCACTTAATTACATAATAATGTTCCATCAAAATGCATTGTGATCCCTGCAACAAATCATGGTCTCGATTCTAAAAAAATCCTTTACAAAACGCATTTCCGACCGTAATTTGCTTCGATTACGGAGTTTTATGATTTTATTTTTGAGTGAGGCTATGGTATAGTGCATATTAGTTCGTATTATGGAGCAATATTTTTATTTTTAAAGTTCAAATAATATATTAAAACTGTTGAACATATAAATGGATTGCATTATAAGAATTTTGTATTTTAGATATTGAATTTTTTAGGTCAATTGAATACACCTTTTTACTTTTTAATTTATAAAACCTAAATACGCAATAATAAGTCAGTTGCAAACGCACAATCTATTCTTGTAATAAATTAAGTATCGATCCAAGGATAATAGAAAATATTATTTTTCACTAAATTAATAAACTCTAAACGTACAATAAAAGTAAATGGGGGGCGTTGGTTGCAAGATCGTTGTTTGTAGGATTCAATACCCAATTAAGAATTATTATAACAAGGAAAATAACCAAGTAATAAAAAATAGTTTTGTGATTCAAGTTAAGAAGTCTAGGAGCTTTTAGCACATAATTCTTTGATCAATTGCCTACTAGATGCGTCTTTAAACTCATGTTTGATATGATAGGGTTTCTAAGCCTAAAATGTCATCAAGGATCACTTTCGTGAACAAATAATGTGCTTAAACAATTCAGGTTTCACGATTAAATCATTCACCATGGCAGTCTAGACCATAAGTACAGGTTAACCTAGTTTATCTCTTAATACTGATACTTCACAATTAAATCTTTCATACCAATATTTAATTCAATTCTACGAGTTCCAATTAAATATGAGGGTTCACGATTAAGTCTTTCATCTCAATCTGACATTTGGTTCTTGTAGTTCCGAACTAAGATTCAGATTTAGTCATTCTAATCTTGAATCATAAGGTTATTTATATACATAATTTAGTGATATTAATTCTTTGATCATAACTTCATAAGTTCGTTATACTAAGTGGGACCGAGTAGGTCGATTAAGATCATATCCTACACATTAATACATTATAGTGTCGGGTTCAAGTACAATCTGGATCGAACATACGAATTTTTGTTCCATAACGATAT
Organism: Carex kokanica; assembly: GCA_025461125.1. Taxonomy (NCBI): domain Eukaryota; kingdom Viridiplantae; phylum Streptophyta; class Magnoliopsida; order Poales; family Cyperaceae; genus Carex; species Carex kokanica. Next base: position 486,730 of record JAJGRX010001360.1, on the reverse strand, counting down.
CTACAATTTAATCAGCCCTTTTTTTTTTGTGTGAAACCAAAATCTGCCCAATTTAATCGGATCCATGTCTAATCTGAGTCGGTTTGGTTCGAATCTAAATCGGGATCGGACAGGAACCTGCAAATTAGATACAAGTTTCATTTCTAATGAGTTATTGTTTTAATTGACTGAAGTATGTTATGTTGGAACCTTTAAAAAAAGTACGTTATGTTGGAGAAAAAAAAGGTGTATTCATTTTGAAAATGACAGAGGCTACTTAACAACTTTCAGGAAATGTGAAAGGCCTTTTTGTTTAGTTTGAAAATGAAAGAAGTGTTTGAGTCTTAGATATAAATATAAGGGGTTTTGTTATAATTTTTTTTTTTTTTACATTAAGTCAATTGCTATCTCAATCCGCGTATCAAATTCGATTTACGGTATGATGAAAATAAAATAAAAGCAATGTTTTATTTGAATACAAAAGAAAAGAAGTTCAATGAAGATGATTTTAAATTGAATTTCTTTTATCCAAATTAAATCTAATAAAATAAATCCATTATTAAAGAATTGGAGAAACGCTATAATTTTGTAAATTTTAAAATAATTCATTAAAACTCTGGTTAGGACTTAGGATTTGAAAGAGATTGAGGTTTAAAAAGAGACACCATTTGCATCTAGAATAAGAAATATAATACTAGTTTCCTGACAGCCGTCGGATTAAATCTAACCATACCGATTTGAAAAGTCCATATGCTCCGAGGTAACATAATATTTCTATTTAGATCCGGATCGTCCAATCAGAATTCAGACTAATCCGTTCGAAGTAGAATGCACGAGTTCTCTTTAATATTCGTATAGATGATTATCTAATAAAAAATCAAATTTAAACAAAGATATTATGTTGCCTCATGTGATATGAATTCGATTTGAAAACGGACCCTACAAACTCGGCTTGTCGGATCCCCTCTTGTCACGCCTTCACCACTTGATTTGTCAGACAAATGAATCTTTTCAATTAATCGTAAATTAAATGTAATTAAACATATAAAACACACTATTTAAGAGTCTATGAAAGAATTAATAAGAGATAGCCGTTAACCCCGTTTTAGCTTATTTAATCTACGATAGGATTTTTGTCCAAAGGTCTTTGGAAATGCCTCATCCAAAGCTGCCTAAACCGTCCGATCCGCATCAAAATTCGCGTGAATGGCTAGATTAGGAACTTTTTAAATTTAATAAAGTTTTCAGATCTGTTCACACAATCCTCAACGCAGATCGGACGGTTTATTCTCGACTTTGAATAAAGTTTGTCCAACGCCCTTGGACAAAACACAATTCTTGAGTCTGTCTATTCGAAATGGGATCATGTGTGTTTGTCTCGGAGGCTAACCCATGACCAACTTAAAACCTTTCCCCAAAAGAAAAGAAATACATACATCTCACATCGGATACATCTCCCTCCAACTAATCTTAAATCTTAAAAAACTATTTTCGTACAATAAAAAAATCAAATCGAGAACGGGAATAGAGGAGAGAAAACAAGGAAAGCGCTCCAGTGTCAGTGTCTCAGTACCACTACCAGCGTACAGATCGAAGCTCATTCTCTCTCTTTCTCTCCCTCTCTCCTCTCACCATTGTACTTGTACTTGTACAGATCCAATTTCTAGGGGGTTAATAACTCTTTCCTGGTACGCGAAATAGATCGGACGAGAAGTTGCAGCTCAATGGCGCTAGTTGGAGCTAGTAAACTCGCTGAGTTACGGGAAGTGGAGTTGCAGGAGGTGGAGTCGCCGTACAGCTCGAAGAGTGTGTCAAGAGAAGGGAGGCTTTTGGATGAAGGAGAGGAGGCCTCTTCAGCCTCTGTTAATAAATCACTGTTTCCCATAAGAAATGAAGCTAAATGGGGAGACACCAGTTCATATGGCACTAAGAAGGCAAGCTTCTTTTGCTAGAGTTGGAAGCATTGATCTCCATTTTTGTCAGGAAGAAACGATTTAGTTGAAATTGATGCTTTCCTTTCATTGTTTCAGAAGCTTCAAGCTTGGTTTCAGCTCCCAAATGGGGAATGGCAATTAGGGAAAATAAATAAATCGTCTGGTGCTGATACTTTGCTTTCTCTTCCTAATGGACAAGTAGGAATCTTGTTTTTTTCTTGTAAAGTGCAAAGGTTTTTTTTTTTTTTTACTACCATTAAGGTAATACTATTTAAAATCTAGGCTTACTGTTTTCTATATTATTATCTTCATATAGGTGGTAAGCCCAAAAACCGAGACTCTTTTACCGGCGAATCCTGAAATTCTTGATGGGGTCGATGATCTAATGCAACTGAGCTACTTGAATGAACCATCTGTATTGTACAACTTGCAATATAGATATTCCCGGGATATGATCTATGTAAGTTCTCATAATGTATCACAATTTAAATAAAGTTGTCACAATAAAGCAAAAGTCTAGAATTTGATATCAAATAATGAATTAGAAAAAAGCCTATCTGCAACCATAAATTTTTGTTTTGAAACCATTTCGTAGATTGTTTTGGATGTGAAATAAGTTTTAGTCAATATATTCATTCTTTATAAAAAAAATACAAGAAATACCTAACTTCAACTGTTTTTATCTGTGTACTTTTGCTATAGACTAAAGCTGGTCCAGTTTTGGTTGCGGTAAACCCATTTAAGGAGGTTCATCTTTATGGGAAGCGTTTTATTGAGCGGTATAAAAGGAAGAGTATGGACAACCCCCATGTATATGCAATTGCTGATGCTGCAATTAAAGAGATGCTAAGAGGTGACATAAAAGTAGAATTTGTTTTGACTTGTAGAATGTACTGTTTTCACCTTTAACCAAATTTTGTTACTTAAATTGCAGATGAAGTGAACCAGTCAATTATTATAAGGTTGGTCCCTCTTCTCTGAAATTCTGGTATAGTCTGTCATATGAATCTCTACTCTTTACAAACAATAACACCGTAATTGTTCTTTAGTGGTGAGAGTGGTGCAGGAAAAACAGAAACAGCAAAAATTGCAATGCAGTATTTGGCTGCACTTGGTGGGGGCAGTGGAATTGAGAATGAAATTCTACAAACAAACCCAATTCTTGAAGCATTTGGCAATGCAAAAACACTGAGAAATGATAATTCCAGTCGTTTTGTAAGTCATCTTCTTTAACTCTTGTTCCTCTTGTTAGTTCCCATGTAGAAATTTAACCTTATGTTTCTTACTTTCTCATTGAAATTTCAGGGAAAACTGATTGAAATCCACTTTAATTCTGCTGGAAAGATATCTGGTGCCTTGATTCAGACTTGTAAGTTGGCATCGCATCACTCAACCATAAGCACTTAATTATTAATCTTTGTAAATTATAATTCTTTTTGGAATTAGATAATATTCCCTTGAATCGTAAAATTAAAATATTTCTTTGCTTTTGCATTTTGGCATGGCTGGATTTAACTCGTGACAGTTCTACTCGAGAAGGTACTACTATCTCTCACTTCTTACCTGAACTTGATACAAATTATTAGCGACTTGTACTCTTTTCGTGTTTCATTAGTTTATTATTCTCTTCCCCTATTCTCACAATTAATTTTGTCTGATGCAGTCGAGAGTTGTGCAGTGTGCAGTTGGTGAACGATCATATCATATCTTCTATCAGCTCCTTGCTGGCGCTTCTTTACCACTTAAAGGTTATATCAGATAAAACTTAAATTATGTAAGGATTTCTCATAAATCTGCCAATAATCTTTCCTCTTTTACCCATTTGTGGTGAACAGAAAAACTGAACTTGAAAAATGTACAAGACTACAAGTACCTGAACCAGAGCACTTGTTATTCTATTCCGGGAATAGATGATGCAGATAGGTTTCGTTCAGTACAGGTAAAATTCTTTGGAATACTTCTTCTATGCACTTCCAGAAGATCCAAGTATCATGTAGATCCCTAAGAAATGAAACTTATAGCTTAGTGGTTTGGGCAAATTTGTGGTCATGGAATATTTATATCTTTTTTTTTTGTGAAAAGAAGTGGCCTAAAGGGTCACCTCTTCCATTAAAGGGTGGGTATCAAGATGTTATGGAATACTATAACACATAGAACAACAAACTATAGCACAAACCCTTTCTCTTGATATTTAAAAATTCCCAAACTATCTATTGCTATATACTATTTCCGTAGTAATAAACGTTGTATAAGGAGGTAGCATCCTTTTCTTTTGAAGTGCACAGGGTACTGAAAATGCCCAAAACATCTATTTGCACCCTAAAGTTTCTGACTGTAGAATATATTTTTGACTCGTATATTGGTCAAATGAAGCCAAGCTTATATCTAATGAGCTAAATATTTTTTAATTTAGGATGCTATGAATGTGGTGCATATAAGTAAAGAGAATCAAGATCTTGTATTTTCAATGCTAGCAGCAGTTCTATGGTTGGGCAATGTTTCTTTCATAGTTATCGATGATGAAGATCATATAGAACTTGTTCAAGATGAAGGTATATAATTTAGGATGTTTTCAATGTTGTAGTAATTCTTGTCACTTTCTTAGGGTCCCTTTCAAACTTAACCTAATGTATTTTCATATTTGCAGACCATATGTCACATTTATTTGAATTTATTTAAGATGGAGAACCAAGATTTGTTAAACTATGGTTAAAGAAAACAAAATGACCGAATCCCCCTTTGGTATTTTGATATTTGCGAAGACAATAAATATACTTAATATTGTAACAATAATGCTAGTAGTAGTAATGATGAGACGACTGCAACTACAACAATAAAGTAATAAATATTGAGTCTTTTTTTCTTTTTGAGTTTTCAGGTGCACAGAAATGACAACAACAACATAATAATATCAATAACAAAGAAATAAGAACATTTACTCTTTTTTTTTTTTCAATTTCAGGTGCACAAACTGTGGCTAGTCTTATTGGATGTGATGTTGATGATCTTAATTTAGCTCTCACTACTCGTAAAATGAAAGTGAGCAACGAAAGTATTGTGCAGAAACTTACCTTATCTCAGGTACTAATTAACATTTAGTAAACCTCCTTTTAAGATGCAATCTCAAAGTGGTACCGAAGATATCACCCGTTTTCCATCTGGTCCCTTATGTTGGCCTCTATATATCCCACCATTCACTATTTAGGTGCCTATTAATAATTTTGTTGAATTAGATGGATGTCTTATTAAAATCTATTGGGCTGTGAAGTATTTTGGTTGTATGTCATTCCACATCAGCACTTATTATGACTTCTGATGGGATTTCGGGTAGGTTATAGTGCAACAATTCAAATCATTTCAAGATTTGTTCCTACTCGAAAACCAGAATCCATGCATAAAATTAATTCCAGGATTAAATATAAAGTTTACCACTAGACGCGCAGCGGAAACTTCAAGCCCTAGCAGTAATCTTTTTCACTTCGTACACCTCGTGTCAGATCTACACAACAGCAATCGCAGCCACGTCTCTATTGGTATCCATACGAACAGGTTGACGAACAACTGCAAGTCGAAGTGCTAGCGCCAACTTGCAGCCCCCTCCTTGTCTTTCTGTTTTTCCTTTTACGATGACTTAGTGCAAATTCAGATGAATCTGATTTTCGATTTTCATCCAATAAAACCGTAAATACTTTTCTTCTAATTTCTGTCACTTTTTCTCTCTCAGTTTCTTATCCGAAAATTATCCTAGTTTCAGTTTTTCTGTCTATTCGCTTCTGTCCGAAAATAGAACATATTAGAGAGAGAGAGAGATCCAGAGACACAACCGAAATCTAAACAGTTCAATGAATATATAATACATTACATCTATTCAGATTGCACCTATTCAGATGCACCCTTTCAGTTCGCACCAATTCAGATATATCTATCCAATCATATCAGATCAGATAATATCCGAAAAACAGATATTTCGAGACCATATTTGATGCAGCCCAAAAAAACTTAATCCATGCTTACTCAGAATATTAATTAAGGCCTAAAATATTCTGGCCTGTTAGTACATATCTAACAACTTCCACCCAATTTTTGTACTAGAAGATGACAATGGCGACCAAAGAAGTTCAAATTGAATAATATATATAGAACTTTAAGCTACATGGACCAAAATGGGAACTGAATGGTACATTAATCATACAACACTTTTTAGTCTGAAAGATTCTCTAAATTTGTATCCAGGCTTTGGATGCAAGGGATGCACTTGCTAAATCTCTTTATGCTAGTCTCTTCGATTGGCTTGTGGGACAGATCAACAAGTCTCTTGCCGTGGGAAAAGCATGCACTGGGAAATCAATTAGTATTCTTGATATATATGGTTTTGAATCTTTTAATGTAATGTTGTACTTCTAATGTCATTTCATTTTGGCCATTCTCACTTGGATTCTTTTCACTCAATTAAAAAATTATTTTTATATGACAGAAAAACAGTTTTGAGCAATTCTGTATCAACTATGCAAATGAGAGGCTACAACAGCATTTTAACCGCCATTTATTTAAGTTGGAACAGGAGGTAAACATACCAACTCTTCTGTCAAACAAAATATAACATTGCAAGAACAACTAAAGTGTTGCGATCTTGTGTCACCTAAAAAATATACTAATTACCCTGAACTGCACAGCTATATAGTGATGTTTTCATTCATTGATGCATTTCTTATACTTCTCTGTTGTAGGAGTATGTCCAGGATGGCATAGATTGGACAAAGGTCGAGTTTGAGGATAATCAAGATTGCCTAAATCTTTTTGAGAAAGTATGACCTACCTTTCTAACCATATATTTTCTATAATTTTCTTTCTTTGAAAAGATTAGTTTTTTTGAAAATGTTTTTATATTGTCTTATTTTACCACATGCAGAAACCATTAGGGCTTTTATCTCTATTGGATGAAGAATCAACTTTCCCTAATGGTACTGATCTCACATTAGCAAACAAACTCAAGCAGCATCTTAGCTCCAATTCTTGCTTTAGAGGGGAGAGAGGAAAGTCTTTCGCCGTTCAACATTATGCTGGGGAGGTATAATTATACATATGGAGCAAATAAATCTGTCCTACGAAAAAAAAAAAACTGATAGTAATCCAAATCAAACCATATTTGCTGAGAACACTCAATATTACTTGTATTTGCTTAGATTGTCCAGCATAAATTGTTATCAGAAAAAAACACACCAAATGATTAAAATTAAAGCTAACCCAAGCAACAAATTTCTAAATTGGCCTTAACTTTTGAATCTCCTTAATCTAATTATTAAATAACTACTCGATTTAAATTTATTTCAATTTTGGGCTTAGAAAAGCTTTCAGGTCATTGCTGTTTATGCGATGACCCTTAAATTCTTATGATCATTCCAAGTTATCTGTAATGTAATGTATTGTGCCTGTTGCAAATACCCAAAAGAATTTAGGCCCTAGAATATATATGGAATCCAAGTGGAAATTAGATAAAAATATCTGATTGCAATTTGCAAATGGCCCAATGGGAAAAAGGTGATCAAAATAAATTCTTAGAAGTTGTACTAATTGCTATTTGTTCCCAGGTAGCATATGATACGACCGGGTTTTTAGAGAAAAACCGGGATCTGTTGCACATGGATTCAATTCAACTCCTTAGTTCATGCAACTGCAGCCTTCCCCAGATATTTGCATCAAAAATGCTTGAGCAATCTGATAATATGCCACCAAATCCATACAGAACAACTGTGGCTGATTGCCAAAAGTTAAGTGTAGCAACTAAATTCAAGGTAAACCCCTCAAACTAAGTAATTCCACTCTTTTTGCATTATGCATCGATAATTGCATTACCTAACTTGAGGGTTACTGTTTTGTTTGACTTTACGAAGCTTTTTGTTCTTTTTGAAAAAGATGTTTCGCAGATAGCATCAAATTACAGTATTTGCAAAGACATGCAGTACTCCTTGTATTGCAATTAATCTATACAATTATTTGAATTATTAGGCCAAGGTTAAGTCGAGCAAAATATGGTTGCAGTCCCATGATTTTTTGTACTAAATTGAAAGAATGTCTTGATGGACACACAAACCAGAACACCAATATCTAAATTATATGGGCTCACTTACTCCAATGTGTGCCAATTGTAGGGAATAGCATCATAGGGACTGATATGCTAGTCTGATTTCCTTAGGGTAATCTTAAAATATAGAAAATCATGATAGATGTTGGTGGCAAAGATAGAAACAATCATCGTTTTATTGCAATGAATATTGGATCTGGTTTGTAAAAGACCTTTTAAACTCTCATATTCATTGTCTGAGATATATTATCACTTTTCTGCTTCTGCTTTGCAGGGTCAACTGTTCCAATTAATGCAAAGACTTGAGAACACAACTCCCCACTTTATACGGTGCATCAAGCCAAATAACTCTCAACTTCCCTCGATATATGAACAGGCCCTTGTACTTCAACAATTAAGGTGTTGTGGTGTCCTTGAAGTGGTCCGTATTTCTAGGTCAGGCTACCCCACAAGAATGTCTCACCAAAAGTTTGCAAAACGGTAAGCATTAGAGATTAATTAAATTGAGCAGCTAAAGTTAAAGTCAAGATAGTTCGATTTATCTAACAATGGGCTTATTGCACTAGATATGGGTTTCTTTTACTTGAGAGTGCTGCATCTCAAGAACCGCTAAGTGTCTCAATTGCAATCCTTCAACAATTTAACATATTGCCTGACATGTATCAAGTTGGCTACACCAAGTTGTTTTTTCGAACGGGTCAGGTGAGATTTGTCAATCATAAACTATTGAGCAGCTCTGACATGCACATCTTTATTTAATATCTTCTTTCATTTTCTAAATGAAGATTGGTGCACTTGAGGAAACAAGAAACCGTACACTTCATGGAATATTAAGGGTACAGAGTTGCTTTAGAGGTCATAAAGCCCGCTCCTATGCGAAGGAACTTGGAAAAGGAATTGTTACACTGCAATCATGTAAGTTCTTTTCTCTATTTTAGGCCGTCTGATTATATTGTAGCAACTGTTCACAAGTTTTCTTTTACAGGTAACTTACTATATTCAAATATTCCTTTGCAGATATTTTAGGGGAGAGAACAAGAAAAGTTTACAGAGAATTATTACTAAAGCATAGATCTGCGATAGTTATTCAAAAACATATAAAATGCAAACTCGCCAGGGAAAGATTCCTGAATATTTACAATGCGTCAGTGCTTATTCAATCTGGTAACAAGCTAACAGCTTTCTTTTTCAGGTTTCATATCACATAGTACTCTTTGGAATTAATCTCAAGTCTAAAATACTATTTTATGAATTTGGCAGCAATTCGTGGTATGCTTGTCAGAAGGTGCTCCGGTAACATGCGATTGCTGGTCCTGGAAACTCCAAAGAGGCATGAAAGCACAAAACCCAAGGTAATATACTGGCAATTTACTAGGTGGCAAATAGGCTGTTCAAGTTGGGTTGGGGTTGGTCAATCTGGTTTCAGGTCACTTCAGCGTCAGATGAATGTTGCTTTTTGGTCCTGATATTTTCGTTGAGCCATTTTTAGGTTTCGATCAATAAGATTTTTTACTCAAATTCAAGGGTATGATAATGGTGTCAGTTTTGAGTTTGTATTGTTTGGGGGATTAAACCCCAAATTAGTTTGCCATATCAGTTCAGAAGCATTGTGAACCCCTTTTATTAGAAGTTGGCCAGCTTCCTGTTAGACCTAATTGGCAGGTTAGTCCCGTAATTAGTTGATTGGTGATTGGGTGAGTAGTATTATAAAGGTCGACATAGGAGTGAATAAGATTTTTTTCAGCATCTCATATGTTTCAGACCTTAGGCATGTTAATATGCTTTTAACATTTTCAGGTCCAGTTGACTGAGTCAAATGAAACACCGATAAATCAATCTATCCTTGCCGAGCTACAAAGACGGATGCTAAAAGCCGAGGCTGCACTACGAGAGAAAGAAGAGGAAAATGATTTGCTGCACCAAAGACTTACCCAATACGAAGGTCGATGGTCAGAGTATGAGCACAAGATGCGATCCATGGAGGAAGTCTGGCAGAAACAGATGCGCTCGCTGCAGTCCAGCCTCTCAATTGCAAAGAAGAGCTTATCCCTAGAGGAAAAAACCCCAGAAAGGGATTCCACTGCCACATTAGACTGTAATACCCTTGTCCTGCCCCGTGGATCGCGGGCCACTGTTGACCGTGAAATGAGTGCTGGTTTCAGTATAATAAATCGGTTAACCGAGGAGTTTGACCAGAGGAGCCAGGTTTTTGCCGATGACGTCAAATTTTTGGTGGAGGTAAAATCGGGTAAAACAGATGCTGGTTTGAACCCGGATAGGGAATTAAGGCGGCTTAAACAGAATTTTGAATCTTGGAAGAAGGATTTCGGCATTCGGTTAAGAGAGGCCAAGGTCATTCTGAATAAACTTGGAAGTGATGAGATCAACTTGGAGAAAGTTAAAAAGAGATGGTGGGCGAGGTTAAACAACACCAAGGTCGCATGATGATTATAACGCGTGATCAAATTTCCATGTAAACATGGTGCCATGGTGATTGATTTTGTGTTATACTCAGCTGACGACGACATCATGTAAGAAAGAGGTTGCGAAACAAGTTCTCTTTGTGGTCTTAAAATGATAATGTACATGGATTTAGTAATACCATGTAATTACTTTTACTAAATTTGTATAAGAAAGACGAGACTTACCTTCTGTATTGTTTTACCAGATAATAAATTACGTACAGCCAGTTTATCTATGAAGTATTATTGGCCAGAGCCCAGTAGTCAAAATAATGATTAAAAAGCGGAAGTAAATTTTCAAAAAAAATAAACAAGTAATTTCAATAAATTAAAGATTTTTTTTTTTTTGACAAATTAAGTTCGAGACGAGCCTTATTTATCCGGTACACCGAGCAATCGACTTTGCATCTGCTCTAAAAGAATAGAGGGGCATCATCTCGTGTAGAATTATGCTGCATCTCATGCCAGAACATATAATTACTAGTAATATTTAGTGGGTAATATAAAGAAATTATTATTTATATGAATCATATATTTTCTCTTTTTTCGTTCTTTTATTCACTCTCTTTCTTGCGTACGGTAAAGAGAATTCTTTTTATATATTAACAGATAGGGGTGTCAATGGGTATGGTACGGGTCGGGTGGAGACATTTTCATATCCATACTCATTAAAATTAATCTTACTCATACCCTACCCATACCCATTAAAAATTAATCTTACCCTACCCTACCCTTACCCGTTAATATTATCGGGTAACGAAACGGTAGCGGGTGAATAACGGATAATACTAATATAATAATTAATTTTATTATATTTTACAAATTAAACATCAAAAACTCATTCATTTCATACATATATAATTGCTTTTCTAATAAAAAATAAAAATAAATGTGCAATCAATTCCAACTAAATTGTTTTTTATAAAATAAGAAAATTCAAAAACACGAATATATATAATAGAATATATAGTGGAGCACTCCAATTCACTGTTCACTGGAGAAGAATACTGGAGATCAACACAAATAACATCTGTAGCTATAGCGTTTGGAATAATCATAGCTAGCAATTGTAACACAAATAACAACTTATTTTTCAATAACAGAATGTATAGCTGGAGACAAAATTGTATTTGCTTTATATACTCCAGTATCTCTGTATTACGAATCTACAATGAAATACAAATGAAACATTCCCTTCTTTAATTTTCTCTTAAGTTTTTAATATATTTAGGTAAGCTGGAAATTAAATTGAATATATATTTAGATTTTATAATTACCCTATAGGGTAACGGGTGCGAAATAGTCATTACCCATACCCTTACCCATTTAGTTAACGAAAAAAAATTCTTATCCATACCCATACCCAATAAGTTAACGAAAAAAAAACCTTACCCATATCCACCTTATCGAATACGATACGGGCCGGGTAAACGGTTAAAATGGTACCATTGACACCCCTATTAACAGAGCATGTTCTAAGATAAGCACACGTGTAATCTGCTCTTGTACCAAAGATCAAACGAGAAAGACATTTAATTTCCATTAAAAGGCGTTTCATTTATTTTTTGTAACCGAAAGAATGAGACTTAATTGTATTCTTAGAGCATCCGTATTGAAATTTCTTTTAAATTTTCAAAGCAGACGTGATATTTTCTATTCTAATTTTTGAAATGTAGCATAATTTTTTAATTTAAAATGTTTTTTATTTAAAGAAATCGCTTTCTAACTATTTTTATTAGCTCTGGTTCTTTCACTCATAGTAATAATTGTCGAGGTGGTTATTGAGAAAAAAAATTAAAAGTTAATTGCATGAGCGTGGAGGTCTAAAAATTAACATTAAATCAATTTCTATTTAATACTTGACAACTGTTTTTAATTTCTATCTCATTTCTGAATCGTATCAAAATTTCACTAGTGCACAATTTCTTTACTTCTAAAGCAACTAAATTTCCCCACTTATCAAATAGCCCACAGTATTTATTTTCCTTTACAATTTTCTGAAAAACCCACAATAGTTTTACTCGAGGGTATTTAGCATAAGAGGTTCGACCTTTCAAAATTTGATTTTATTTACAAAATTAATTATCTGGTGTGATTTATTTATTAGATTTTTAGAAGTAGCAATATTGCTTGTTATTGTTTGATCATCTAACATATTTATAAAATATTGTTTTGGTCAATTAGGACTTGGGAATTATTATTTTGATCATCACGATATTTTCATGTTGATTCGTTTTGGATTGCAGCGATGGTTGACAAAAATAGGAAAACATCATTTTGCATGTTATTTACAATTGTTTACTTCCCGTCCAATTTAGAGTGAGGTATCTAATCACAGTCGGGTCAAAATTAATTGTGTTCTTTGAAATATAAAAGAATTCACTTTGAAATTCGTACTATATTAAAACAGACGACTCAGATCTCATTCTATACGGTCCGGTATTGCACTGAATCTGAATTCCCAATTTGTACACCAACTTGTATGGATTGCTACAGACTACAGGTTAAACCAGATTACACAGAGTCATGTCCAGTACAGAACTACAGATCAACACCAGTCCCAGTTTGTAACAGCCTTTCAAGGTGATTATAGGAATTCCATTTCAATAAAAACTACATTTAGTGACACAACATTCCAGTCATTACCCAATTTACCCCACCGGGTGCCCCTACGAAGAGCAGCGCCGTCAAATTTTAGTTTTCTCTCAAAATTGGTGTTGTCAACCCATGAAACAAGCCAGGAAACCTATGGTCAACTGTGACGGGCACTGGGCACAGTGCAAATGCTTTCAAAGTACTAGATAGCTTAAAACTGTCACTGCAGATACCAAGTATAATCAACTAATCAAGTACAAGTGCCTCATGCAGAATGCTGTATCAGTTTCCATTTGGAACCAATTAATCATACACTTCAAATGTTACAGGTACATTATTATAAAAAAAGCAAAGCTAGTTGATACAAAGGAATCCATAATACATAACACACAACATGAAAATATATATGACCTTCCAAACAACAGTAATCTGCTATGATTATTAAAGTCTACCTTAATCAAATACAACAGCCATAATACCCGACACTTGCAAATAAACATACATTATTACATCTAATACAACAGATGTTTTGGATTGAGAAGTACAATGAACATACTATATGTAAGTTTCATGTTGATCTGGCTGCCGCTCTTTCTAGAAATACAGGTCAACCATCATTTCTTGCATGGACAAGCTAGGATCAAAATTCACCCTACAACCACTTGCAAACCGTATATCAGCTATGTCGTACAAAAATCTGGAGACATTTGGGCATGACCTAAGATCAACGTACTCCATTTCTTTGCAAAACTCTGATATAATGTGAACCCCCATAAGAGTAAAACCCACACGAGTTGCCTTCAAGACCCTCAATTTTGATTTAAACTCATTCTCAGTCAGGGTCCTAAATGTTACATCGGTTACCTTGTCACAAGATCCAATATCAAGAGCTACAAGGTTCTCACAGTTAGATATCACTGACTTCAAAGAAAGGTCAGTTAACTTCTCACAGCCATCAAGCCTCAAGCTCCTTAAATTTTTACCACAACTATATACAATGGCATTCAACGATTCGTCAGTAATATCACAACAGCCACCGATTACTAGGATTTCTAGATTAGGGCACGACTTGGCCACAGCGAAAACAGTTACATCAGTAACTTTTAAGCAGTCCAACAACTTAATTGACAACAAAGACTCACCAGAGGAGCTTATAATTTTGCCAATCCCTAAGTCACTAACATTGGTGCACTTGCTTAAATCTATAGTTTTAATACGGCAGGGCCCCTCCGACAGGTGGCAGAGGCCTGAGTCAGTTATTTTGGTGCAAGTTGCAAGGCCTAGTTCTTCTAGCTTTGAACAGTTTGAGAGAGTTCGTAATAGAGAATCTGTAACTAATCTGCAACCAGTAAGGTGAAGCCTTTTCAAATTAGGGCAACCTGATACAACTGCAGTGAAACCCTTGTCAGTTAATTTTCTACAACGAGACACGTCAAGGGATTCAAGTGAAGGGAGCCTGAAGCCTATTGCAACCAATCCGGTATCTGAGATGGCTACAAAAGCAAAAGACAAAATCACAAATTAGGGGCAAATCTTTTATTTTTGTAAACACCAACACTTGAATTAATATATAAATGACCATCTGATTTCAATAAACAGTCAGATTTAATTATTAACTTGCAGTTAAAGCTTACAGATCCATGTAAGAGTCGATAAATCCCACTGTCAAACAGCTTTCAATCAAGCACAAGGTCACAAAGCAAAGTCAAAGGGAGCAGATTAGTAATTTTCAACTGTGTCTAAGAAATTACTAACCTTTACAATTCCGCAAATCGAGAACCCGCAAGCCTGGAAGCGCGTCAACAATCGAATCCAGATCCGTATCCGTGACGCCCGGATAGAAGGTTCTGGTAACAGACTGGGACAAATCAAGCTCGATGAGACCGGTAAAACGTGCGAGAAGGCGGCGGAGCCTGGCGGGTCCCGGAGGGGCGCAGAGGCGGCGCCGCTCTGCGCTTTGTACCTTACACCAGCGCTTGCACACGAGCCCGAACCAGTCCTTCTCCTCCTGTAACTCGAGCTTGGATAGTATAGTGAGCAGCTCGTCGTCTGTAAGGATGTCGTTGATGCACGGCGCCGACTCTGCCATTGATGAGATTCGATTGGTGAGGGATTGTAGACTTGTAGTGGATTAGCGGGTGCTTTATACAGTGTTTCCTTGCGCGTTGGTTGAAGTCTTGTGGAGATCTTTTTCTCTCTCTCGGCCCAAACTCAAAAAAGAATCTCAAAAGTATTTAGACCGTCTTTTTAGTTAATGTTTTAACCGTCCGATTCAATTTAAGATTTGTGCGGACTAGATCTACACTAATATTAAAGGCCCCTAAATTATAGACTGTGGTCGGATTGACTCTGTTTAAAATCAGGCGGTCGAGATGCAGACGACGCGGACTCCAAGTTTGATTGCTACTCTAATTTAATTTTTTACTCCGCGCTATTTTACACTAGAGAAATTATCTTATTTCCGTCTCCAGTCCTTCGAAAAGTTTCCAATTCAGTCAGTCAATACTATGAGTGGCGAGTGGAGACCTCTCTTCTAGTCTCTCCTTATTATTATTATTATTTTTTGAAATTTGGGTGTGACTGGGAGTTGGTAAAATAAAGAAAAAGTTGTAAAAAAATTATGTATAAAAAAATAAATTTATTGTTCCAAATTTAATCACATGCTTGATCACGTGTTATGTCGTAACTACGTATTTCGTATTTTCGTGTCGTACCGAGTTATTTTAATTTCTCGAACAATAATCATGACACAAGACCAAACATCCGTATCTTAATCTCACCGTATTGTGACGTGTCCGTTAACGACATAAATATTTTTTTACATCCACTCAATGGTTCACTATAGGACATGAGTACAGTGCAAGCCTCCAAGGCTAGCTCCAAACATGTTGATATTTAGTACAAATATTGAATATACGGAATGTAAAAAAAAAAAAAAATGCTATTTGGAATAGCTTCCGCTATAGCGACGCTATTCGCTATAGCTTTTTTTTTAGCCTTCCCGCTATGACGCTATAAATGCTATTTAGAACCTTGTTTGAGACACTAAATGAATTTTTTTTTAAACTTTTAGACTCTAGCTTCAGTGCAATGACACAGACATCACATCCTTCATTTCTTCACAAACTTTTCGAATTGAGGTCATACATCACATCCTTCATTTCTTCACAAACTTTTCGAATTGAGGTCATACGTTTAAATTGGAATTTCCTATTAAAAATTATAGCCATTTAAAATTTCAGAAACCATTAATCGATATACTTTTATAAAAAACATCAATGACGCGCAGATGTTTTTTATTCTAGTTAATTCCGATAGCAATGCATCGATGTTTTATTATAATAAATTAATAACACATCGATGCTTTGTAAAGTAGTACCAAAACTTCAATTTATTTAATTAAAAAAAAAACAGCATGGGATGCAGGCTCTGTCTGTGCATAAAAAAAGAGTGCGACAGCATTCTGTTTGCAATCCACAAGTGTTGTGCAGATAGTGCTTGCGTTCTGATTAATATTAATTTTTTTAAAAGTAATGCCAACTTTAATTTTTTATTTATATTTAAATGTTAACTAAAAAAATTCGGCTCGGTCAATCGAGATTCCTGCGTTGATTTTTCTCTGTTTCCATTTTTTTTATCTTTGAATTCAAGCCCAAAGCTCCAGTCATGAAAAGTAATCTCTCTTACAAACATAGCCCGCCCAAACGGTAATAATATATTCAGCCCGGATATTATAATATTCGCATAGAACTCGAAGTCAGACCTTAGGGTTCGGAGCCTGACCGATCTCACCGAACGATTAAAATTACATTATTTGAGATGAGTGAGGCTATGGTGCTATGCATAGCACCAATGGCTAGTGTACTACGGCTCAATATGGTACTTTTTAAAATCCTAACGGTCGATCCGACCGTTCAATGTGATATCCATATGAATATGTACTTGCAAACTAAATTTTATATTTTTTCGAATTTTTTTACTATTTTTTCAGATAGGTAGAAAAATCAGTGTTTTTTGAAAATTCTGGACCATCAAAATTCTACCTATCTGAAAAAATAGTAAAAAAATTCGAAAAAATATAAAATTTAGTTTGCAAGTACATATTCATATGATTATCACATTGAACGGTCGGATTGACTGTTAGGATTTTAAAAAGTACCATATTGAGCTGTAGTACACTAGCCATCCGTGCTATGCATAGCACCATAGCCTCGCTCATTTGAGATTATAACATCTGTAAATCTGTCCGTTAGACAATAAAAAGAGTCTCATCGCGACTTTATCTCTTTCCCCAATCTCTCTCTTCTGCCACCTCAGCGCCTCTGTTTAAACTCTGAACAAAATCTCTCGTCTGTAAACCTACCAAGCCAGATAGTGGGTTTTATCTCGATTTTGTCGCCGTATCAGTAGACCTTTCCACTCCCTTCCGATTCCTTCAGTCATGGCGAAGCGCCGATCCGATTCCCTCCCAATCCCCCCTGTCACCGCCAAGAAGCCCCGATCACACCCCACTAGACGGAGGCGAGTAGTGGTAGACAGGATCTCTCAGCTTCCTGACGCGCTTCTAGTCACAATCCTCTCCCTACTCCCTATCAAAGATGCTGCCGGTACCTCAGTCCTCTCCCACCGGTTCCGCACCATCTGGACCACCTGTCCGTCATTAGAAATTTCTCGTGCTGAGTTCTGCAATGGCTGCCGCTTTAGTGAAGTGACCAACAAATGCCTTCAACAGCATGACACCGATTTTAAGCTACTGCGATTTTCCCTCAATCTTGGCCGCACTGATCGGATTGTTTCGTTATCTATGATCTCAAGCTGGCTGACCCGTGCGCACTCTCTGGGTCTCCATCACCTCAGCCTTCACATATTTGCTGACCTTTTTGGCACCGTCTTACCTCTCATCTTATCTCTTCCCTTCATTCAGTCACTTTCCTTTAGCACAGATACTTTCGGACTTGATGTTGTTCGACCCATTCTTCCCGCCTTATTTCTCCTGACCCAACTCAGATACCTACATCTTAGAGAAGACATGCATCGCTCAGACCTCACTCTCCTCGTAAAAGCACAAACAAAATTAGAATACCTATTCTTGGAGGACGTTAATGTGAAAAATATGAATATACAGTCACAGACCCTGAAGAGACTAAAGCTAACCTGGTCATTGTATTCACCAGTGGAGATGAATTTAACCTTTCCTAGGTTGGAGTTTCTTTACATGAACTTGTGTTTTCATGGGATGCTGAATCGGTTCTACGGCGAAATGCCTCTTCTGAAGAAGGCAGTCCTCAACATCTCAAGACTTTGTGAGAACTGTATGCTGCACTTAAGCGACATCTTGAGGAGTCTTGTTAACGTAGAAGAATTGACAATTTATGTAGCGAGCATGTTGATAGAGGCCCGCGTAAGTTGTTTCTATATTTTATGCAAATTCTTTATACTATCTAATTATTTACAATGAAAACATACTATTTATATTGCATATGCAATAAAAATAGAAATCATCAGTTAAAGGGAAATCACCAGTGTGGGTTTTGAATCATCTATCACCAACGTAAAAGGGAAATCTTTGTTTTCGTATCCATATAATATTATGAATTTATGATTTGGTCACCAGTGTGGAATTCTATTACCCATTCTGACTTTACATTCTCATATGAATCCTCATTTTCTCAAGTACTCATCGAAGTTGTATTGAATATATCATTACAGCCAGACCTTTTAGTTTTGCAAATAAATGAATGGAAACATTACAATAATGTTTTGGGGGTATCGCGTAATCAAATATTCGTGATTGCATATTATGGGGGTATATTTAAACAGGGCTATTTTAGAATTTGGTAAACTGCTTTAGTTCAACTCTATCTTCCATAATCGGACTTGAAGTAATTAGGTTGCTAGATGTAACCAGAAGAATTCTGGGAAAGCAAGAATATCATACAAGTTGCAGTTTAATATAGTTTAGCTATTTGAAGAATTTTGGAACATAAAAAGTATTGAAACAGTTACCAGAACTCTGGTACTAGTTCAGTAATTTTTTTTGGAGTGCATGAAACGCAAATTTTGTATTCAACATTATAATCATATGCGTTATTAGCTACCAGAGAGTAAAGCTGACTGTATCTATGGCTGGTAAACATTTTGCAGTGTGTACTGCAAAAATTTTGTATTCAACATTATAAGTTTATTACTCTATGCTTTGGATTATTTAGCTTCTAGAAAATAAGTTTCATGACTTCAATTTTATATTCCATAATCAGACTTGAAGTAATTGGACTAGCTAAACATATGTTACCTGCAAATCTGAAAACTAGAATATTGTAGCATGCAGTTGATAGCTTAAAATAGTTTTGCTATTTGAAGATCTTGCAAGTTGCAACCACAAAGGCCTTGAAATAGTCCAAGAACTATGGTAATAAACTAATAATTCAGTAAACTTTTTTGCAGTGCATGACATAAATATGTACCGCAAATTTTATATTCGACATTATAATAATATGCGTTAGAATTACTTAGCTACTAGAAAGTAAAGCGGTTGTTTTGTTGCCAACAGACTTTTTGGTGCGCATGACGTATGTATGTACCGTAAATTTTGAATTCGGCATTATAACTATATGTGTTGGATTACTTGGCTACTTGGAAATAAAGCTAACTGTCTTGTGGCTTTTAGGAAGTAACATACATCTCTCTTGAGGAACATTCAAATTGTTCATAAATGACATCATTAATTCTAAGCAGACAAATATGCATATGCAATCAACTTAATCTGCCTATTCACAATATAAATGTAGGAATCATGTTTCTTCTCCCTATTTTTTTTGTTTGAAGGTTGTTTCTTCTCCCTATTAAGTATAAATAAAGTGAATTGAGCCACTCGGATAAACTGTTGTTGTCAGATAAGTTCAACCTTCATGAGTGAGAAATAGGAGTTAATATATAGCTGTTATTATTTATTTATTTATTTTTATCTTTGTAGAAACGGACTTTTCATCCCCTGGTGGAGCAAGGACAGGAACTGCAAACTTTCCCTAATTTGAGAAAGCTGAAGGTCTCTGTGTTATTTCATGATGACAGCATTCAAGACTTAATTTGTTTGCTCCATCACACTCCTGCTCTTGAATCTCTCAAGCTTGTTCATGTGGTAATTTAACAAATTAAAACTCTTCATTTTAGAGGTTCATAGTTGATTACTTACTTTTGCCACAGTTTCATAGTACCTCAGTACGCTATCGTAAAGGGTGTATTTACCCCCACCATTCGTATACTGATTTAGTCATTCCAAAATGTCTGAGAAAACACTAAAAATTAAATGTTTGTGTCATAGGTGAAAATCAGTCTTTATTTAAACACAAAGTTCAATACATCTCTACACACACACACACACACACAAAATTGATTCGGACACCAGTGGTATCAATTCTTTACAGAAAAAAAACTATGCAAAATGGAAGAAGTTGTTGGAAGTAATGATTTATAGTATAATTTGCTTCTGGTTTTCTTAGGATCAACCTTTCAATCGCAAGAAAAATGGTTGGCCATCTAAACTACCTCGAGACGCTCAAGGGAATAATGACCGGGTTTATTTCACAAATCTTCAAACTGATGGCAAGAAAGATGTTATCATAAAGTTTCTTTCCAAAAAAGCCGATCCGAGGGGAAAACGGGCCAAACAACAAAGTCGTTCCAAGAAATAGAAGTTGTGTAATAGTCATTTAGTTATATTTTTGCTCTGAGACATTGATTGAACCATAACAATCTACTGGCATATTGTCCAGTTCATCCTCTCTTCTTTGCTGTTTTGGCAAACAAATATTGTAGATGGCTATTAATGGAACCATTTTCTGTTAAATTGTGCTTTACTTCTATAGTTTAAAATTTGGTTGACTTTCGTGTTTTCTTTTTAGTTTTGGAGGATGCTCATTTTCGGTACACTTGGTTGCATTTGGGTCATTAGTAGTTGATATTTTATTTTTACATTTACGTAAGAATCTGTGCATGTCTTGTATTGTTGCGAGATGAGAGCTAAAACTAGAAAGTTATGTTCTTCGATCAGAATTTGCTTCTGTGCTTAACTGGAGCTAAGTCTTGTTTGTTTATAATAACTTTATATTACTATTTAGGTACTATATATTGCCTGG
Organism: Carex kokanica; assembly: GCA_025461125.1. Classification (NCBI taxonomy): domain Eukaryota; kingdom Viridiplantae; phylum Streptophyta; class Magnoliopsida; order Poales; family Cyperaceae; genus Carex; species Carex kokanica. The sequence goes on along the minus strand of JAJGRX010001360.1, from coordinate 465,543 downwards.
AGTCCCTCCATTGCGTTAATGGAATTCTATATATCTTAGCTCTTCACTTAAATTAGTTTGGATGCAGGCAATATTTTATATTATTCCATATTTAAATGTCTTGAAAAATTAGAATTGAAGCTAGTAATTAATAAGGCGCCAATAATATTAGGTCATTAAATAAATAATAGATTTGAGAATTGTGGGAGTAAATAGATTGAATGCTTTCTGTAAAGGGGATGGAAATAGTGAGTGCATTTGAGAAGTAATTGTTATGTAGTCGCATGAGGGGTTAGTTTTAGTAATGAAACGGGTGGATATTCCACTTATTTCAAAAAAAAAAAAGGAAAAAAAAAGAATGAACAATAAAGAAACGCTTCTATGTGGTAAGGATATTTAATTTCTGCAAGAGTTTATATCTGTTATGAATTTGAATCTATGAGTCTATCCAGTGGTTCATATTATTACTTGGAGCATAAATTAAAAGAAATAAAATTATGATGTGAGGAAATTTGTTTCCTTTATTTAGTGATGGATATATAACAGAGCAATTAGGACATTTGATGACCCCAAAAATTGTGTGTGTGTGTGTGTACGATCGAGTACCATGCTCGTATATTTTGGAGCGTTGAATACTTGATCAATTGAAAAAAAATTGCCCCGCCTTAAAAAAGAAATATACCTGTGCCACTACTACTAACAGACTACAACGGGATTGAAATGTTAAATATTAGTTCAGAGTTCAAACTGTTAACATTCTAATTTGAAGATTATTAATTATTATCTAAAAGAAAGAAAATATACAATACTTTAAAATGCAGTACGAGTTTATGTTGGATCATAAACCAACGTTGAGCATATATGTAATATAATTATGAATTGTATACTGTCGTGTTTGATTGCCACAATTAAGTTATTTAATATGAAATTAAGATATTAAACAATCTATGTATTCAATAGGGTATAGTCCATACATGTGTAGAACAATTTAGATAAATATCAAATCATTGATGAACTGATTTTGAGATTTACAAGTAAGAATAACTGTTGTCTAGAGAGTTGTGCATGCCGCACAAAATATCTCGATTAAGTTGGCTGATAACCAGAGAGTTTTGCGGCCGTAAGGTTTTCGTTACGAGCGGCAAGGACTTTGATGCGACCGCACGGCTTTGATGCGGTCGCACAAAATATTTTTTTAGAGTTGACATACAGCCATAAGTTTGTGCGGACCGCACAAAACACTGTTAAATCAGGAAAGTCGGTTATTCAGAGAAAAGCCGGCTTTGTAGACACGTCTGGCCGTTTGTGCAGCCGCACAGATTTTGTGCGGGTCGCACGCGCAGTGCCAGATGTGTTACTCTATATAAGGATGGGTCCCCAAGGCACAAGATACACAACACACAACTCAGTTTTCTGAACAGTTATTTCAGACAGAATCTGAGTGTTTTTTTTTTTTCACCATTAAAGATCTAGAGAGGAGAAATCCATTAGAAAACTTGAAAGTGATTTCTCTAAAGCGTGTCTTGGAAGACTTTCATTCAAAAGTAATCATGATAAGAGTTATCTCGATCCTCATATAAGAATTAACAAGTTTAAGAAAATAAATATAGAGAAAATAATAATAATCAAGTGTGATGTACAACTATTTGTTTCCAATTTAGGACCACATTCTTTTCCATTTTTATCTTATTCTATGCTGATGTACTTTGCATTTTTTTTTTTTTCTGAAGAACGTTCTTACTGCTATCATTTATAGTCGTAGACTTCTTCTTTAAAGAAATTCTCATGTATCCGTTATAAATGAAATAAAAACCATACAAACTTGATTTATTGATCCTTTTTAGAACTATTGATATTTTAATTTATACCAATGATAGGCAGAACGATTGTCTTATAATATTTTAGTTGTCTACTTTTGCATAAATCACTACTTAAATCTAATATTTAATCATGTCTCATTGGAGTAGTAGTTTATCTAAATTCATATGCTCAGCCCAAGTAATCAAGACCAATTAATTGTAGTTTGTTAATGTCTACTGGGCTTTCGGCCCATCCTGATTGCACTCTCTAGTTTGTTAATGTTTTCTGTAAGCCGCACGGCCTCGGACGACTAGAATCTTCCATCTCCTGCAGTTCCAACAAATGTTTTATCGCGCTCTAACATTTACATCCAGTTATTCCCCAAAATTGGTGCAATTTCCCTCGCAATCTCTCTCCTAAACCCCAAAATGTTCGAAATTAGTTGCTCCGAACCCTAAACCCAACCCCCTGTTACTTGCCCATGGCGATGGCGGACATCACCTACCATCTTCCAGCTATTCTCGGGTCCGTATCCCTAAGTAACTCAAAATTTAAATTTAGATTCGGACAGTCCGATTAGAATCGGGCCAATCAGGTCCGTAGTAGAATGCACAGGGTTGCTTTAATATTCGTGCCAAAGTAGATTGGACGGTCAATATAATAATTCAAAATTTGAGTTACTTTAGGGGATCCGAAGGTTGGGTGGATCTCCATCTAGTCCCTTGAGTCTCTCTTGAGGTAGTGAAGACTGTCTGCAAATGTCCAAGACTTGCTCGTTGATTGTGAGGAGGATTGGATAAATCCAGTGTTACATTGTTGTTGTTTTTATTTTCTTATTGTCCTACTAAGCATCTTGAAATGTAAGTCTGCTTTGTTCTTTGGGTTTGCATAAGGTGTGGTAGAAGTCTGATATGCCAATTGATACAAATTGTTCCTTTTTAGTAAGTCATTCTGTAAGTAAAATCCAGCGAAAGACAATTTTTGGAGAAGTAGGAAGTTTGTTTTGTTCTTATTAAGATAAGGTGTGGTAGCAGTCCGATATGCCTATCGAATACAAATTGTTCCTTTCTAGTAGGTCTTCTGTAAGTAAAACCCAACAAAAGACAATTTTTGGAGAAGCAGGACATTATTTAGGTAATAATGGAAATGTGGATGATATTTAGATTTGTGAAAATTTTCAAAAATATATAGAAACACACAAGCCTTACTTGTTAAGGAGTTGGTTAGGCATGGGATAATTGTAGTAGGTTTACTGGTCATATGATGTAAAAATCTTGATGGGTCCAAGTAGTCAAATACAATCTGCTTGAAGATTATGATATAAAAATAATAATATAAATGTAGTGATTCTTATCTGTTTTTAGGTTTTCAAGTAGTACCCTTTTTAAGATATTTTACTTTCAAATATTTTTTAGTTTTGGAGAGGTGAAATTATACTGTATGAGTAGCAGGTTTGTTGCTCATTGCATTTATTATGCTTTCATATGCTTGATTTGTCATGCATGTTCATGTTAAAATTTGAGGGTGCTTATCTTCTCCTTTACCTACTACTTTTGACATGTCTTCATGATTAACTTGCTATCCATTTCATAAATTATCAGAGCCAGACATTGACCTGTCGATATTCCCTAATCTGAAACAGTTGGATCTCAGCCTCTGCTTCCATTATGACAACATTGGTGACTTGGTTAATTTGCTTTAGCACTCCCCTGCTCTTGAAACAATGAAGTTAGTTCATAAGGTATGTATTTTCAACATCTATTTTTGTGTTCAGTCATGGGCAGTAAACATCATATTATGCAGAGATTCTTAAACTGGTGACTATGTCTAATAAAAGAGAAATTATGGTTGGTATCTTTTACACATCCTTTTATTACATATGAAGAATTATGCAGTGGAATTCTTAATATCGGAGGCTTAGGGCTATTGATAATGGGCTGCTGTAAATTGATATTAAGTAGATGTAGCTCGACTACCTAGTTTTTATAGAAAGGAACGGTCCTAGGCACTGAATTGCATGGGTTGCATATGACTTTTCTTGAAATGACACGTAATTGATGTCAAGATCCAAATCATTGGATATGACTTGTGATGAAAATACATTTCTTACAAAGCTATGTGATTATTATAACAACAATAATTCGCATTGCTTACACTTAAATTTACACTTTTATTCTTGAAAAAAAGAAGAGGAACTGAGTTTTAAATACAGAGAACCAGATTCGAATTTTTTTCAAATATTAAAAGATTGTACGCATTATTCATGGCACTGATGGGTTTTTTCAGCTGCTATTTGAGCATGAGGTGAAATGGGTTGGTTATAAGATGGTTGTCCCTTGGGTTAAAGACAAGGTGCATAACCCAAACCCATGGTTTTGTGTCGACAAGAGCTTGATACACGCAAGATAGACAATAGGTACTGCTTTTTTAATGAGAATGGTTAGGTTTAGGGTTAGTATTGTGGTTTGGAAAGAGGCAATTGGAGGAAAGTGAAAGACGAAGGGGCTGATTCTTTTGTGGTTGTGGTGCGAGTGGGCGTGGGCATGGGGAAGAGGGAGGATGGCAATGAGAGAAGAGAAATGTGGAGTTAGGAAAATTATAGGCGAGGGTTGAACAATAGTAAGAGATAGAGGCCCAAAGGGAGCCTTCAGGAATTTTTGCAGTATAGACCATACATGCCAATGCTTAATTATGCAGGAATTAGGCCCAATTTAAGGCCTTTCAGGTTATGAACATTATTATAGAAAGAACCGACCATACATGGTCATATAGACCGCATGCAAATGGCACGTGAATTTTATCATTTTGTAGAAAAAACTGAGCATGGTCATGTAGACCACGTGCAAATGGGAAAACCAAATGTGAAAATGGTTTTCTAAAACCATGTGCTCGTTATAGAATGGTTTTTGAGTTTGTCACACGCGGCAACCATCTGGCTCATGGATCCAATGGTTGTCGTGAGTCATCTTTTCCTATATATATGCTGTAGGAGGATTAGGGTTTTAGAAGCGCCGCATGCATTGTCAAGACTTGATATTCGGGCAACCTAGATGAAATATGTTTCTCCTTTGAAGTCAATATTTCTGTCCTAAAGCTATGGATGTTTTGGCTAAATCGTTATCACTGTAAGTACTACCTTATAGGTTTTCTGAATTATTTCCAATTTTAGATCTATTATTTTTTTTGTAAGTCATCTGTGTGTTGCACCAATAAATTTATAATTCACGGTAATAATGATATTCCAGTTCTTTTCCTTAATTGTTTGTGGAAATATGTATTAAAAAATCATTTGTTTCTTGTGCTCCTTTTGTCAATCGAAAGCAGACCAAGGTGGTTAAAACAAAACCCCTTTGTTTGTCTAGTGAAGCAAAGTAAAATTGAAGTAGAAAAAATAACACTTTAATTTTAAAGAAGATGTGTTTGGTAGTATATTGAAGATAGATGCAGTAGTTAGATCAAGGAAATCTTGTTTGGCAACTAGCTAGACTAGGGGGAACGGAACTGTTCCAACCCATGGAACTCTTGCACTATCCTATCTCCAGATGGGATATTCCATTCTATCTGGCGAAATAGGAAGGGGTAGTCAATTTTTTTACTGCAGATTTCCATCCCAATTCCAGTTCTCTATTTTTCACAATTTATTCAATTCCACTTATGTTCAGTAACTATTCCACTATAATTTCACGCTCTTCACTAACCCTTGCTCACTGAACATGCCCAGAGTGTTCATCTGTGAATTTTAAGGGTAATACTTACTAATAGTAGAGATAGGCTAATATGCTTTTAGTAGCATATGACCCCATATGCTTCCAACTCAAAATCGGATTTTCAAAGTTCAAACGGTCGATCCGAACCGTTCAAGTTGATCTACATATTGAAATCTGCTTGGAAACCAAATTTTACATTTTTTGGAATTTTTTTACTATTTATTAAGCCACTTTGAAAATTGCTGATCCGGTGGTCCAGAATTTGAAAGCACTGTTTTTACTGTTCACCCGGATCAGTAATTTTCAAAGTGGCTTAATAAATAGTAAACAAATTCCAAAAAATGTAAAATTTGGTCTCCAAGCAGATTTCAATATGTATATCAACTTGAACGGTTCAGATCGACCGTTTGGACTTTGAAAATCCAATTTTGAGTTGGAAGCATATAGGGCCATATGCTACTAAAAGCATATTAGCCTATCTCCTAACAGTATTATCTTTAAAAGACAAAATACTGCCATGTGTAATATTGAAAGGTGAAGCAACAAAGTTAAGATGGTCAGAAGTTAAATTTTGTTGCTTTAGATCACCTACCATAATGCTTCAACTTCGCTGGAATTAATTGCTTACCTTAAAGCACACAAATGCACCTTCATTTGGCATGAGTGCCTAAATGGTATATCAGTGTTATTGCTGCTGCCAAACACAACTTAGTTTGCAAAAGGACAATCAATATTTGTCAAGATAGCCTCCTTGTTTATACAATTCTTTTTTTACAGTGTGCTGATTAGGCCTGCCTTATTTCGGGATGTTGTACTAAATAGATAGTTTCAAGTTTATAACCTATATCAACCAGCTTATAAATCATTAATTGGTAGACTTTCAAGCCCACACATACATGTTGGTTCAACCACTGCAAGTGTTAATATGTAAAAAATTTATCAGTTCAGCCCAATAATACTTGTTTTTGCAACTGCAAAGGAGTTGATCCATGTCACTCCAATCCTTTAAACCCTAATGCAATGTTTGGTCTTGAATCCTATACCAACTTACTCCTCATTTTTGTTGGTGCCATGGCTATTCTCGTCAATTTATCGTCGTTGCCAGATCAAGTGGTGAGGGAGCAGTTGACTGTTCATCTCACCTGCCTGATCAAGCTGTTCCATATCAAAGGATCATATACACTGTTCAAAACCCAGATTTTATTTCAGCCGCTAAATGGGGTCTGAGGTGCCACATGTTTAGTTTTAAGACAGTTGACCCTTGGGTTTTGTGCGGAGTGCATGACCCAAAGCCATGCCTTTTGTGTTGACCAGAGTTTAATACACAATAGATGAGGGCTCTTACTTCATAAAGTGTAAAGTTTATGATTAGCATTACAGTTTGGATTGGGCAACTAAAGGAGTGAGAGATGTCTAAAATTAGGGTTAGTATTAGAGGGCATCCTGTTTAGAGAACAGTGCATCCTGTTTGGCATTTCCCATTTTGGGTTGTGAACAGTGCATGCTGTTAGAGAGAGTTTGTTTACTTCTAGTTTATTTTTTAGTACATCTAATATTTGTTACATAGATTTGTTTTGTAATTTCTTAGGAACATTTTTCGTAAAATGTACACAAAATGATATTAGGATGATTAAGGGGCCAGGTGAAGATAGAATCGACCCCTTTCTTCTCTTCAATTTTCTCTTTGTTTCTCTCAATTAAAGTCAGTTCACTGTTTGATTAGATCCATCAACTGCAATATTTTATATTCATTTTTCTCATCAGTGTCATGGCGAAGCGCTGATCTGACTCCCTCCCAATCTCCCTTGTCATCGCAAAGAAACCCCGATCACACCCCACTAGACGGAGGCGGGTGGTGGTAGACAGGCTCTCTCAACTGACGCGCTACTAGTCACAATCCTTTCCCTACTCCCTATCAAAGATGCTGCCGGTACCTCAGTCCTCTCCCTCCAGTTTCGTGCCATCTGGACCACCTGTCCGTCTTTAGAAATTGCTCGTGCTGAGTTCCGCAATTGCTCTCTTGCTGTCGAGGAGATGCTGAGGGAAGTGTTGCCTAAAGAAATTGAGGTTAACGAGCTGCATTGAAGAATGCAAAGTCAGAGATACCAAACATGATCAAGGATTGTCACTCTTACCCATTGTATCGATTTGTGAGAGAGGAGTTGGGTGTCAGGTACCTGACCGCTGAGAAGGTTTGGTTCCCTGGTGAAGAGTGTGACAAGGTTTTCATAGTTATCAATGAGGGTAAGGTGATAGACCCACTACTCGAGTGTCTCAAGGAGTGGAATGGTGAACCAGTCCCTATTAACTAAACTAAAAGGGAATCAGAGAAACAGGTAAAAACCGGGGTTGGAGTTTAGTTAATAATTGATTAGTTTTTTTTTTCTTTTTTTATTGGTTGATTTAGAACTAACAATTGTTGTAATCTGTGTTGTATTTAAGTGATAAAACATTCTATTAATGAAAAACTAACCATTATTGTAATTTGTGCTTTGTTTTGCTTGTGTTCGGGCCTTTGTAACCTGTTACTGGTTTTGTAATGCAACTCGATTGTAAAATGTAATACTCCGCAGCTTATGTATTTGCATTTGTATTGGCGTTCGTAGAATTTTATATACACCGCCAAATTCAATATGTTGTTCAGATCTCTAAATTTCCTTCGATTATGTTTAAAATTTGTAGTAATTTTTCAAATGATAAAAGATAATTTAAGAGGAAAACACAACAAAAGAATGACTTGTAAAGAGTAAGTACATAAGTGCAGCTCTATAATTTAGTCACTTCTAAAACTATCTTAAGTATTAGGATTGTATTTCACTTTGAAAAAATAATGTTATTTAAAAAAATAAATTTTTGTTATTAATTTTTACAGAAAATTTGAAGTCAAATAAATCTTGAATATAATGAGTAATTTTTAAATTTTCTAAAAATTTAGAAATTCTTGGAAGGTATCCATTAAATTTTACAATACCTTTTGTTTTCTAATGACATAAGAAGGAATTTTAGAAATTCTGGTACTGCCAGCATGGTTACATCGTTCTAAACGGGCTGACCAGAATCATATTTTTGGGAATTCAGGTCTTTTCCTTGTAATATAGAAGGTATAGAAGGTTTTTATCCATCAATTAAAATATAAAAGGTATCCATCAAATTTTACCTAATTGTCTAATTCCCCCTTTCTAATTGGAATTCACATCACCTCAGGTTACCTGACTGAGTACAATTGAAATGGATGGTCTAGGATTGTCTTTTTAACTTGGCACGAATCTCAAAGCACAATTTATACTGGCCCCCTGCGCTATCCCGAATAGGCACCGGCTGAGAGTAAATCTGGGCCGTCCCTTTCAATTGTCTTTGAGTCAGGTACCTGGGAGGATACGGATAGAGAATATCACCGTCTAAAACCCTTCCTCCCCCTTCGTCAAAACCTTTCGAAGAAGAATACAGAAGGTATCTATGATCCATCAAATTTACCCAGTAACCGTCTAAAACCTCAAAACCATTCCTCCTCTTCTCCTCCGTCTACCTTAATCAACAATGTCGGACAACAATCTCGAAGAGGTCGACAGGCTTTCCGAACTTCCCGAGCCTCTCCTTCTGCTGATACTCTCTTTCCTTCCCACCAAATTTGCGGCACGTACATCCCTCCTCGCTCGCCGCTTCCGCCGTCTCTGGACCGCCTCCCCCTCCTTTGAGCTCGACCGCTCCGATTTCCCACCGGGTCGCCTCTTCAATGACGTAACCTCCCGCTGTCTCCTTCTTCGTGATCCTTCTGCTCCACTACTGAGTTTTTGTCTCAAGACAGAGTCCTGAAGGAGACCTTTCTCGATCGAACTCATTTCAAACTGGCTCAATCGTGCCCATTCGCTAGGGCTGAGAGATCTCTCCCTTCATATCCATACTGATACCATTGAGTCGCTTTTCCCACTTATCCTATCCTTGGGATCTCTTCACTCTCTTCTCATCAACTGTGTGGACTCGCTCAGGACATTCTCTTTCCGACCTCTTGTTCCCCCCACTTTCCCCCTAACTCACCTCAAGTACCTCTATATTAATGCAAAATTGTTTAACTCTGACTTAAAAACTTTCGTCATGGAGCAAAGAAATCTGGAATATTTATGCATTGAGCCCCCTGGCACTTGTAGTGTTGAACTGTCTTCGCAGTCAGTGAAGAAACTGAAATTATGCTCTAATTTGACATGTTCTAAGATTTATTTATCCTTCCCTAAACTTGAGTTTCTCGATTTGAGCATCAGCGTGGGCATGCAACTGAACCAATTTCATGGAGAGATGCCTGTATTGAGAAAGGCACTGGTTGAAATCTCATCACTGCCGGAAAAGGGTGTGCCAGATTTACATGAGATTTTGAAATCTATTACAAATGTGTCGGAGTTGACTCTTCATACAGGGACGCCTTACCCAAATCCTATATCTAAGCTGGTAAGTTGTTTCTACACTAGTCTAATTGCTTTTTATATAGTAAATTGGATGTATATGCTAGGATATTAGGGGGAAATGATATTGGTAACATACTCACTATCCTCTTAGAAGTTAAAGAAGAATGTTCAATAGCAAACATAATCTCTTTGCATTCTTAGTTTTCTTTCGTTGGGTTTTAAATAGAATCTGAATCAATTTACTTACTCAAGCTTAGTTTCCTTACATTTTATCATTGATTTCTCTCTCTTAGTTGATTTGGACTTGATAAGGTCTGTACTGTATTACCAGATAAATAATTATAAGGATTTAGTATATTTTTCATATTTTGCTAAAGAAAGACGCTGGTTTAGTATTTTATCTGACAATATACAAAGTACATCATTACTTAGATGGTTTCTGGCAGCTAAGCCTGTGCATCTTTATCTGAAACCCACAATATAGCAAGTAAATTGTTGACCTGACATTGAGAAACATTGTTTTTTGTGCTATATCGACTCTCAAATCTGATTATTTGTTTTTTTTATCTCAATTTGATCTTTATGGTTTCTTTTAGTATTAATAATTGCATATGTAGATTTGATTTGGTTTGGGCCTAATTGGAACTGATATTTTTATAGAATAGCTTGGATCTATTTCACCCGTTGTTGGAGCCAGGAAAAGATATTCTGATGTTTCGTAATTTGAGAAGTCTCAAACTCTCAATGTGCTTCTACGAAAATGCCTTACAAGACCTAGTTTGTTTGCTTCATCATTCCCCTGTTATTGATTCTCTACACCTAGTTCATGTGGTAATATTACATATACTTTTTCAATTAGTTAACTTTCTCTTGTGTTGTGTGTTTTCAGTATTTAGAGGTAATGCCACTTTTTTCCCACTCCCAATTGAAAAGAAAAAAGAAGAACATAAAAAGAAGTTTTAATATGAATAAAAACATGGGTACTATTGGCATTTCTTGCACAATAATTTAGTTGCTATTTGCCTCGGTCCAAAGAAACTGCATAAAACGGTGAATTATGTTGTTCAAGATGATGCATATGTTTAGGCAAAGGCAGTAGGACCGCACAATCAGGATAACAATAGCTCTTTCATAACAGCATCATTGTGGAAGGTAATACTTGTGCAGTGCCACAGAATAACACAACTATGTTATATTTCAAAATAGGAGGGACCGTCTAACCATCAACAGTATCGTTGGGCGCTTGAAGCTTGGCATTCTAAACTCCCACTGAATTCTGAAGGCAACAGAAAATATGCAGATTTTACAAACCTTCAAAGAGGTGATAAGAAAAGTGAAGTTATCAAGTTGCTGTCTGGTGAAAAGTCATCAAAGAGGCTGAAAACATGATATTCCCTGGTCATTTCATCCGAAAGTTTGATGTAATTCGCTTTTTTTTTTTTTATGGGTTTGATTATGCCCTATGGATCACTTGCGGGTTACGTGTCAGTGCTCAGCCAGATAACTAACCGCTTGACTGCAGTACATTGGACTATGATACCAAATCAGCTTAATGTACCTTGTTAAGTGGATGCTTTTGTAATGGAGCTTTATTTGAACATTGGTACCTTAATTCTTCTCAGTAAATCAAATGCCGATGCTTCCTTTCTGGAAACAGTATTTAAAATCTACTACAAGTTTATTTATAAAGATGTGTCAAATCTGATATATTCACATAAATTTGTAACATGAATATGCTGAAAACTGAAGCTTTGTTTTCTTTTAGTAATTGTTGATTGGTCATTTACTTTCAAATTATAATTGAAATGATTTATTGGTAAAAGCAACTGTTTTGAAGATTTCTTAACGCTCAATAATCGGTATATAGTTTTCTGGGACCATAATTGGCACAATTGTGCTTTTGTTGAGGTTGATCAGAAGTCCTGATATGTTGACCTATTTTTTTTGTATATATTATGGATGGTTTGATGCATTAGAGGCAACATGGATGAGCCTTATAAACTCATTACTGAATATGATATCATTTGCAATTTGAGTGCGCTATTTGGACAATAGGTGGGGCGAATGGTACCTACCAGATTTGGATCAAGTTGGAGTGGATCCAGTTACCTGTATAAAATAGCTATTACCCGCTCTAAATTAGGATGTCAGTTGCCTGTATAAAATAGCTATCTGCTCCATTCAGAATACTACAGTATTTTCCGTACCTTTTGGTTATAGCTAACGGGCAACAGCTGTGTACTTTTTATCAACTACTTAAAACCGCACCTTATGGTTATATTCCGAATTCTCGAAATGATGAGTTGCCAAAACCAGCGGCCTTCAAAATGTGAAAATTTATGATGAAAATAAATTCAAGCTGCTTCTTATTCTTCCCCCAAAAAAAAAGGGCGTGGGTTTATAGATAAAAGAACCAAAGCTGAAGCATTAAACATCAATTTACAGATTGCTTTCAAAGGCATTCAATAGTGAATAGTACGACTTTGTTTGATCAGAAAGCTCCAGGGAAGCAGAATACCAGATAAGGAAATAAATTGAGGTATGGAAATAATAGAGAGCCTTTTCTGTAATTGGAATATTGGATTCAATAGTGAATAGTACGACTTAGTTGCATTCAAATTGCATTCAATTTACAGATGGAAAATGTAAAATGTTTAGGGTCTAGGGTTTAGGGCTAATTGCATTCAAATTGGAAATGGAAAATGTATGACAATCCAACAAGAATTCTTAATCAAAGCAAACGAGAGTATGGATAGTTTTAATTTTATAATTTTTAATGAAGGTGGGAAGAGGCTGCTAAGGTTTGAGGAATTCATATCACGTGAGTAACATAATATTTTTTTTGGATTCAGGTCGTCTGATTAGAATCTGCACGAATATTAAAGGAATTCATGCATTCTACTCGGTTCAAATTAATTCTGATTTTGATTGGAAGGTCCAGATCTAAACAGAAGTATTATGTTACCTTAGAGGATTTGGACTCAGGCTTTGAGTGGGAATTCATATCCTCTGCATTAACTCAAAAGAGAATCTTTTGAGTTAATAAATCTCGACTGTCCAATATGTTTCAAAATTCGTGCGAATTAGATCTGCACTAATATTAAAGACCCCCTATGTTATAGACACGAGTCGGATTGACTCCGTTTAAAATCAAACGATTGAAATTCATTAACTTAAAAGATTTCATTTTGAGTTAATGCAGAGGATACGCATCCTTTGAGTGGTGTGTGGGGATTTGGGTGTGTTTAATGAAGGTGGTGGGATGAGGCTGCTCCTGCTAGGCTTGAGCGGTGGGCGGTGACCCTTTTCCAGTTATGTTCAAGAAAAAAGATTCATGGTTTAATAGAAATTATATTTTGTTAGAATCATAAGTTTTATGTTAAGGAAATAGAATTGGATTTTTTTATGGAAACCGCTAGATCTCTTTTTATTTTGATGGATTTTTTCCTGAATAATTGTATGTTAAGATAATTAAGTAAACTTTACAAATTATGAAGCCTTATCTTTTGAAAATATAAACTTTAAAATAAACATGCTAAATAGATTTTGTCATATAGGAAATTTCCCCTGTAAAACTAAAACATGCTCAATAAATTTTCTTCCAAAAAGTGAAGTACACCTTCAATTATTTTTTGAGTAAAATGCAGGAGTCAAGCTCTTAAATTACATTGAAAATATGACACCAAAGGTGGAGTAGGTACACCTTCAATTATTGATTGGGCAACTGCCTATACGGCTATATACACCGCTCTTAATTAACTTGCTGCCCCGTTCCCTCTAAATTTAGAACTCGAAATTTGAGTTAAATAATTATGTCAGCTAACACATATCAATGCAGCATCTCCATATTCTAGTTTGTCTTCCAGCCATCTTCCTCATTTTACTCATTTTACTTCATTCCAAATCCGGAAAACCATTAGAACCGATCTTCGATACCGAAGGAAATGAATTAATCCAAGGAGAGAAATACTACATCATTCCATCCAATTGCGGTCCAGAAGGCGGGCTAATCGTTACGCAAAAGAACACCTCTTGGCCTCTCTATGTAGCACAAGATATCTCTCCACTCAACAATGGCAATCCAATCACCATTATTCCTGTCACAAACACCCATCCAGTCAGGCTATCAAGCAGCGTTCACATTCAATTTGTATCATGTGCTTCTTGCTTAGAGTCAATGGTATGGAAAATTGGAGATCCCGAAGGGGCTTATGGCAGGCGACACGTTGTATTGGCTGGTGAAGTTAGAGGAGATATGGGACACGGTGTCGGTCAATTTAGAATAGAAAAGGTTGAGACAGGACACGGAGGGTACATAATTATTTTTTGTCCTAAAGTTTGCAAGCTGTGTAGGTCGGCGTGTCAAAATGTGGGTGCTTTTATTGAAGGTGGGAAAAGTTGGTTGGGTTTAGAAGGCTTGCCTTTGATTATTGCTTTTAAGAAGAATAACCAATTCTATGATGTTTGATAAATTGTAATGTGTGAATAAACACAACAATAATCAATAAATGTTGTAAATCAATTCAGTTCAGTTAAATTTCATATACACTGTTTCCTGTTTACTGTGATTTTGTTTAACACTAATTAATTTGAGCTGCTTCAGAACAACACATAGAAGTTGCATTAGCAAAAGACAATTGTGAGTTTCACAATTCAATAATTCATGCTTTAATTTCAAGTTTTAAACTTTCCAAGTTTGAATTTGGACTTTTTTTTTGTTTTGACAAATGTTTGGCAAAAATATTAAGGCGTAAATGGAAAGGAAGCAAAAGTTTTTATATATGGATTTTCACAAGTCCTTCCCAAATTGGACAGGAATTTTTTCCGGTACAGAACATACATCTGCTCTGATTTCCTGATGAAGTAAATCTCATGATGAGAAGGATGTACAGAACATAACCAGCGAGCATTTAAGAAGAGATACAATTGGAACAGGAAAAATATGTTTATTTCATACCAGTTTATTCATTGTGCAAAATTTACTGTCTGCTAGCGCACTGCACATATTATTTCCTTCACATAAATCTTATGATTCTAATAAAACACAATTACTAATTACAATCATGAATCTTTTAATTTCTCGAACATAACTGGGAAACGCTCACCACTCAAGCCTAGAAGCCTCTTCCCACCACCTTCATTGAACACACCCACATCCCCACACACCACCTTACAAGTCTTACACACACTCGGACAGAATACCAGCTTGTAGGTTTTATTTTGCAATTTCTCTATCTTAAACCAAATACTCACTGTCTCCCTCCCCGGATTCCCGCTTAACCCTCCAATAGTTACATACCGCTTACCAGCTCCTTCGACATCTCCGAGTTGCCATGTCGTTGGCATCACACATGTTGTAATAGTCACAAACTCTATGTTGATGTCGGTGGAGAGGCGAACAACTTTGTCCTTCGGATTTGCGGGACGGAAGATCAAAGGGATGCCTTTTTCGACCTCCATGTTCTCTTGAGCTACATAAAGAGGGCAATGTAGATAACTGTGTGTAGTCATGGTTAGGCCGCCGCCATGGACTACCGGGACAATGTAATATTGTTTTCCTGAGATCAAAGGATGGTCGTCGGTGTCGCGCACTGAGTCTAATGTGGCAGCATTGGAGGTGAAAGAGAAGAATAGGAGGGTTACAAGAAGAGAGATGGAAAAGAGTTGAAACTTCATTGTATAAAGTTTTGATGAAAGTAGTATATTCTTGATGGGGTATATATAAAGTTGAAGGCTTGTGAAGCCTACGGGAAGTTTGGCAATAAATAAATAAAGTAAATTAATATTAATTTGAACTAACATGTGAAATGGAAATTTTGACTATTTGTTGATCTTTCAGGAGGTCAACTCAGATGTACTAATAATTTAATTAATTGGATAGGATTCACAGTTGGTGAATATTGTCAAGATATAGCACTTTCTATTTTTTTATTGATTTATCATTAGCCTTATAAATTCGAATCCTATTTTGACTCTCCACTATTAATTGGACTATGATTATTGATCAATAATGGAATAATTACTTCATATAATATAGGAGACACAAATCATATGGATTTAGTAAGTTTTGCTTGGGCTGCTTTAATGGTAGTCTTTACATTTTCACTTTCCCTTGTACTACTAAATCATACGTAGATTCAAGGTTATAAAATGCGGTTTTCATGCGGTATGCGGAAGGCCACCTCATACTGCATATACGATATACAGCCTCATATACGGTTTTCATGCGGTACTTATATATGCGGATTTTAAAATGAGAATTTATATATATAAAAACAAGTATGCGGTAGTATGCGGAAATAGAGTGGGAAAAACGTGCCGTGCCGTGCCGTGACCAAGTAAATTTTTCACGTGCCGTGACAAAAATTACGAGGGGTGGTCACGGCACGCGAATGGTCACGGCACGCGAGTCACGCCGTGACTCGCGTGCCGTGACTAAGTCGTGCCGTGACCAAACATGCGTTAGTCACGTTTGATCGCATTTAACGTTTTAAACAAAAATATGAAACAATTCTTTAAAGTTCAAATATTTTAATTGAAATTTAAATGTAAATATTTTAATTAAAATAAAATTAGTGTATTGCCTCGTGATTACCGTGACTGGTGTGACTGGCGTGTCTACCGTTCCGTGACTCACGTGTCCCGTGCCGTGCCGTGCCGTGCCGTGTCTTCTTTGCCAACAATTGGTCACGGCACGGGACACGCGAGTCACGCGTGCCATGCCGTTCCGTGCCGTTACCGTGACGGAGCCGGCTCCGGCGTGCCATTTTTCCCACTCTATGCGGAAATATGCAGTAATATGCGGTAATATTCGGTCATACAATCAAGTATGCGGTAATATGCGGTAATATCCGGCCAATATGCGGTAAAAATATGCGACCGAATATACAGTAAAAATATGTGGCCGAATATGCGACCGCATATGCGAAACCGCATATTGATTTTCCATGCGGTTGCCAACCGCATACGCATATGCGGCCGCATGAACCGCATTTTCCTACACTGCGTAGATTTGACGACTCTATTTTTTACGAATATATCGCATATATGTAAATATATTGTAAAATTAATAGATTTTCTTTATTTATATATATAGAGTTGGACTATTGTGTTTCGTGAAGTAAATGACGTGTTTTACTTTACACTCATATCTTTGTTTGTGAAGTTCAAAAGGTCTATTCGGATCATTCAACATGATCACCATAATATAATGTACTTAGAGATCAAATTTTACATTATATGAAAACAAATTATTATTTTTTAGAATTTTTGAAAATCTAAAATTCTGGACGGTCAAAACAACGATTTTCAAAAATTCTAAAAAAATAGTAAATGTTTTTCAAAAAATGTAAAATTTGGTCTCCTAGCACAATTCAATATGGAGATTATGTTGAATGGTTTGGATCGACTGTTTGAACTTTAAAATCACAAAATATGAGCGTGAAGTATATGTCATTTAATTCATGAAGTACAATAGCCCAACTCTCTCTCTCTCTCTCTCTCTCTCTCTCTCTCTCTCTCTCTCTCTCTCTCTCTCTATATATATATGAGCAAAACTAGGGTGTGATGTGCTCACTAAAAGGAGTTGGTGAGCACACCTCCAAAAGGTTATCGGATTGACTTCGAACTATGAATCCAAACCGTTAAAATCCAAGTACTTCGTGAGTGATGCATGTACATGTAAATTTTTTAAATTTTCGAATTTATTTAGCACATGGTCAAGTGGTCAAAACAATGAACATTTTATAAGTTATATTTTAAATTGTTTTATGTTTTCATTTTTCATCATTTTTTTGACCACTTGATCATGTACTAAATGAATTCGAAACTTTAAAAAATTTGTATGTACATTCATCACTCACGAAATACATAAATTTCAACGGTTTGGATTCATAGTTCGAAGTCAATCCGATAGTTTTTTGGAGGTGTGCTCACCAACCCCTCTTGGTGAGCACATCACATCCTAGTTTTGCTATATATATAGAATTTTCCTGTTGTACTTCGCGAAGTAAAACCAATATTTTACTTCACGCTCATATTCTCATTTTTAAAATCCAAAACATCGATCCGATCGTTCAAGTTGTTCTCCATATTGAAATGTGCTTGGAGACCAAATTTTACATTTTTTGGAATTTGTTTACTATTTATTAAGCCACTTTGAAAATCGCTGATCCATTGGTCTAGAATTTTTTACTGTTTTTTACTATTCACAATGGATCAGCGATTTTCAAAGTGGCTTAATAAATAGTAAAAAAATTCCAAAAAATGTAAAATTTGGTCTCCAAGCACATTTCAATATGGAGAACAACTTGAACGGTTCGGATCGACGATTTGGATTTTGGAAATGGGAGTATAAGCGTGAAGTAAAACTTCATTTTACTTCGCGAAGTACAATAGTCCTACTCATATATATATATATATATATATATATATATATATATATATATATGAGGAGGGTTCAAATGCACCCACATCCTTTATCTCCGTTTTTAAAGTCCGAACAGTCGATTTGAGCCGCTCAACATAATCTTCATAATAAAATATGTTTGGAGAACAAATTTTATATTTTTTAGAATTTATTTACTATTTTTTTAGATAGATACAAAATCACTTTATCGGATGGTCCAGAATTTCCTTAAAACAGTAATTTTGTATCTATCCAAAAAATTAGTAAATAAATTCTAAAAAATATAAAATTTGGTCTCCAAACATATTTTATTATGAAGATTATGTTGAGCGACTCGGATCGACTGTTCGAACTTTAAAAACGGAGATAAAGGATGTGGGTGCATTGGGAGCACAAAAATGTGGGTGCATTTGAACCCTCTATAGATATATATATATAGAATTGAGCTATGGTGAGACGTAGAGTAAAAGACTTGTTTTACTCCACGCAAAAAATTTCCATTTTGAAAATCCAAACAACCGACCCGAACCGCTCAACATGATCTCCATAATGAAATATGCTTGGAGGCCAAATTTTACATTTTTTTGGATTTTTTTTACTATTTATTAAGCACTTTGAAAATCACTGATCCAATGGTCCAGAAGTTTTTACTGTTTTTTTACTGTTCACCCGGATCAGCGATTTTCAAAGTGGCTTAATAAAGAGTAAAAAATTCCAAAAAATATAAAATTTGGTCTCCAAGCACATTTCAATATGGAGATCATATTGAGTGGTTCTGATCAGTTGTTTGGATTTTCAAAATGGAAATATTGCATGGAGTAAAACAAGTTTTTATTTTACGTACGTCTCACCATAGCTCATCTCTCTATATATATATATAGAGAGAGAGAGAGAGAGTGATGCTACGATGCTTTGGGAAGTAAATATGGTGTTTTACTTCCTGCTCATATCTCCATTTTCAAAGTTCAAACAGACGATCTGAATTTCTCAACATAAATCTTTATATTGATATGTGCTTTGAGACCAAATTTTATATTTTTTTTGAAAAAATTACTATTTTTTTTAGAATTTTTGAAAATCAGTGTTTTTGTGAATTTTTTATTATTATTTTATTTAATGAAAAGCTATGGTTTTCAAAAATTCTAAAAAAATAGTAAAAAATTTCCAAAAAATGTAAAATTTGGTCTCCAAGCACATATCAATATGAAGATCATGTGGAGAACTTCGGATCGACTATTTGAACTTTGAAAATAGAGATATGAGCGAGAAGTAAAACACTCTCTTTACTTCCCACAGCATGATAGCCTATATATATATATAGAGGAGGGATCAGATTACACCGTTTTTGGTGACATCGAATTACATCGTCAATTTTCAAAGTTTTCAAAGTCCCAACAGTCGATCCAAATCGTTCAATATGATGGATATATTAAAAAATGTGCTTGCAGATCAAATTTTACATTTTTTTGAATTTTTTTACTATTTATTAAGTACTTTAAAATCGTTGTTTTCTGACCATTGAATTTTTGTACCCATCTTAATAAATAGTAAAAAAAATTAAAAAAATGTAAATTTGATCTACAAGCACATTATATATCCATCATATTGAACGGTTTGGATCGACTGTATGGACTTTGAAAATGGACGATGTCATTCGATGCCACCAAAAAATAGTGTAATCCGATCCCTCCTCATATATATATATATATATATATATATAGAGAGAGAGAGAGAGAGATTGACTATGGTGAGTTGTGAAGTAAAACGTCGGTTTACTTCACGCTCATGCTCCATTTTGAAAATCCAAACGACCGATCCGAACCGCTCAACATGTTCTCCATATTGAAATGTGCTTGGAGACCAAATTTTATATTTTTTGGAATTTTTTTACTATTTATTAAGCCACTTTGAAAATCTCAGATCCGGGTGAACAGTAAAAAAAGTAAAAAATTCTGGACCATTCGATCAGCAATTTTCAAAGTGGCTTAATAAATAGTAAAAAAATTCCAAAAAATATAAAATTTAGTCTCCAAGCACATTTCAATATGGAGAACATGTTGAGCGGTTCGGATCGGTCGTTTGGATTTTCAAATAAAAATATGAGCGTGAAGTAAAAATGACATCTTACTTCGCAACTCACCATAGCCCAGCTCTATATATAGAGAGAGAGAGAGAGAGATAGGCTAATATGCTTTTAGTAGCATTTCGGCCGAAATGCTTCCAATTTAAAATCGGATTTTCAAAGTCCAAACGGTCGATCCAAACCGTTAGATGTGATCTCTATATTAAAATCTGCTTGGAGGCCAAATTTTACATTTTTTGGAATTTTTTTACTATTTATTAAGTCACTTTGAAAATTGCTGATCACATGGTCCAGAATTTGGTTGCACTGTTTTTACTGTTCACCCGGATCAGTAATTTTCAAAGTGACTTAATAAATAGTAAAAAAATTCAAAAAATGTAAAATTTGGTC
The DNA here is from genome assembly GCA_025461125.1 of Carex kokanica. NCBI lineage: Eukaryota > Viridiplantae > Streptophyta > Magnoliopsida > Poales > Cyperaceae > Carex > Carex kokanica. The sequence continues at coordinate 444,780 of JAJGRX010001360.1, read as the reverse complement.
TCCAAGTATATTTTAATATAGATTGAACATCTAACGATTTGGATTGACTGTTTGAACTTTGAAAATCAGATTTTGAATTGGAAGCATTTCGGCCGAAATGCTACTAAAAGACATATTAGCCTATCTCTCTCTCTCTCTCTATATATGGAAATGCTAAAATGAGCCGTGGAGTAAAACAATTTTTACTCCACGCAAAAAAATTTCCATTTTGAAAATCCAAACAACTGATCCGAACCGCTCAACATGATCTCCATATTGAAATGTGCTTGTGATACGTGCAAAGGGTATATGTAAAAAGCTTTATCCTCAAATACACTTTCGGTTTAGATCGCAAGTATACAATCCTACCGTGTAGTATATTATCGGGTATCGAACCACAAGGAGTAAGATAAATACTAAATTTTCAACTTTAGATAATAAATTTCAGAAAAGAAAGAAAGTAAAGTGCTATAAAGTAAATTGGGGGGGTTTTGTAGTAAAAGTCCTAAGGTTGGGTTCAATACCCGAAGAAAGGAGTTTTTAAACAATTAAAAGTAAAAGTAAAAGAAAGAAAAGTCGGTTTGTTTTCAAGGTTTAGAGAATCTAGGGGTCTTTGGTCTACAATCCCTTGCTAATTCTATTTATTCGGTATTTGCTTAAATTCATGTATGATTTGATGAGGTTTCTAACCTAATATGTCATTAAGGGTCACTTTCGTGAATTAATAACGTGTCTAAGTAATTCGGACTTCACTTTTTAGGTTCTTCATCCTAGCTACCTAGACTATAAGCTCTTGTTAGTCTCTCCTCTCATCAAATATTGGTACTTCTCAATTAAGTTCATGATACCAATATCCGACTCGATTTGAGATGTCCTAATTAGGGTTTGACTTCTCGTTTAGGTTATTCACCAAATTCCTAACCCTAATTTCTGTAGTTCCGGCTTAGATTAAATTGGTTAGAATCTTAATCTAAAATCTAAGGTATTTGCATTCACAATTTGGTACTATCCTATTTATCGTAGTCAATTTTGGTTCTTTTGAAACCAAAACGAGATGCTACAATTCAAGTACTAATTATGTATTTAACACAAATTATTAAAATCTCAGAAATTAACAATCAAATCCGATAAAACAATCATAATAAAAGCAAATAATCGAATAAAATAGAATTAAACAAGTTCATGCATTTTGACCAAAACCCCTAGAGAGAGAACTACTCCCTCTTGGAGGGAAACATGGCAAAGTTTGGCAAAGAATAAAAGAAAATGAAATAAAGAATAATTACACCCTTTGAATCTAGAACCTCAATCTTGCCGAATCTTGCAAAGGAAACCATTCTTCTCCTTGCTTGAAAGCTTCACCTTCCTCAGAAAATATTGCTAAGAGAGAGAATGAGATGTGTTGTTGGATGGATGGATAGTGGATGATTTGGAAGGGAAAGTTCTAGCCCTTTTATAGCAAGAGATCATGCCCAATTTAGAGGCTAGAAGGTGGAGTTAGTGGGTGCCCTTTTTAGAGGAGAAATACTTGTTAATTCTGAAGCAAATGGACATGGGGAGTCATTAGATACTTGCTCCACAAGTTTTCCCACGTCCCTACTTTCCATATTTCACTCCTGGGTCGTTTTTAGAAACGCCGGAAATAAAAAACTCGATTTTTAGGCTGAATGCGACCTTAGTGCGTTCACACGGAATTTTACATTCCGAATTTGGATATTGTTCCTTCATGAAAGTTGTAGATCTTGTTGTCCTGGTTCCGTCAAACTTTGATTCATCCAAATCGGAGTTCGTATGACCAAGTTATGGCCAAAATACGAACTGTGTGTCGGAAGCTGAAATTTCAATGCGTTTTAAGTGCGGCCAGAGTGCATCCGCACTGGTTCTCACTGCGTCCGCACTAGGCTCCGACTTTTCCTGTGCGACCAGAACGCGTCCGCATCGATATCCGTGCGTCCGCACGGATTTTGATGAAAACTTCATTATACCTTTTTCAAATTGGCGCGTGTTCAGAAATTCTTCTAAGTACTCAGTGCGGCCGTATCGCAATCCGTGCGTCCGCACTGGACATTTTTCTTCGTTTTTCTTCATTTTTCTTCATTTCCTGCAAATTTAAGCCGAGCAAACGCAGTAACTTGATTCTAAGTGTAATTAATTCATTTTATATTCAAAATACATGATAATTAGAGTTATTACATGATAAAAACTAGATCAAATGTGTATATAATTTATGCTTATCAAAATCCCCCAAGCTTGAACCTTGCTTGTCCTCAAGCAATATCTAAACTTGGACTACAATTCGATCTCAAATTTAACCCCTATACCAAGTATATTTTCCTTCAAAACTTTGAAAAATTTGTATGATCTTGCTAAAATTAAAAATCTCAATGTAAATTTCTACAAATTTAAAGTTCAACCCTTGGTTAATCATACTTCACCCCACAATTCGATTACTCTAACTTTTATTTCCTTAAAGGGTTTAGAATTTGCAAACTTTATTCATCCAAATTTATTAAAAGACATGCATTTTTATTTGTGACGAAAAAAATCCCCCAAACTTGGATTAAGCTTTGTGTTGGTATATTGCAAAATTCATATTTTTGTTGCTCTTTTTTATTTTTTTATTTTTCTTTTATTTTATGGCACTATTTTCCCAATCCTTATTTAAGCACCGGTTAGTTACAAGTAGTTAACTGTACCCAACCGTTCTAATTCAAGGGTGTTTTGCATGCTCATAGTCTAACCCTTCCACCAACACGAATGTCAATTTTATCGGGAGACTAGTGGAGCAGGATTGCCATTGACTCATAACCATAAGTATGTCATGTCGCCGTATCATAAGTAAGAGGAGTCAAAAATTTCAATTTTTTAAAATATTTTCAACAATTTTTGCAAAAATACACACATCGAAGGTATTAATTCACATCACATCTAAATGGCTTCCTTAATAAATTTAAATTCCTAATGTTTCAAATTCGTAATCCTTTATTTCCACAAAGTTTTTCGCCAAATTATGTGGTTTATTTCAAACTATTCCAAGGGTATTTCTAAAAATTTGTTAAAATTCGCATTAAAATATCTAATTTTCGAAAAATCACTCAAATTTTATCAAAACTTTTATTTTTGCCAACTTTTAACACAAAATTAAACGTGATTTTATACTTTATGCATTTTTAGACAATTAAGTCCAATTATGCAAGACTCTATTTTTCATAACCTCGTAAAACATCTTGACAAGTTCGCAATTTCAATCAATTAAGTTCAAAATTACTAACCCTATTCATGGTCAAGTAAAAATCAAGGTTATAACCCTCTAAAATGCAAAAAAATTAAAAAATTAATCTAAATGCAAGATACAATTTCTTCCCATCCCCCAAGCTTAAATCAAGCATTGTCCTCAATGCTTTAAAATAAACTAAAGTAAATAAGAGGAAATATGAAAGCTTAACTTGTGTGAAGAACCTTGTGTGAAGAACCGTGTGTGAAGAACCGTCGTAGAGGCGAAGAGACGGCGGTTCGAGTAGAAGGAAGGAACGAGAAGGACTTGGGTTGCCTCCCAAGAAGCGCTCAATTTTACGTCGTGAGCTCGACATGATTCGCGCTCAATGTTAGACGGAGGGGATTCCTCCGCAACTTGCTTCTTTTGGTTTGTCTTTCTCCTTAAATTTCTTCTTGCTCCTATTCTTGAGTTTTTCTATCAATTTCATGGATTTGTCTTTCATGAACCAAGTTTGTTTCGTCTTGTCGACATCTCGTGGTTCGTCAGTTTCAGATGTTGCCACTGACTTCTCTTGCATCGATTTTATATTCACCTGTGAAATTTCTATCATGCAAACTGAATTTTTGTTAGGAGGTTTTAATGGTTTATGAAATTGAAATTTTTCTTTATTCTTCCCAACGGAGAAAGAAAGTTCCCCTTCTTTGACTTTGATGCTGGCACCTGCTGTTGCCAATAGAGCTCGACCTAAGAGAACTGTTAATTGAGCATCCGTTTCAATGACAACAAAATCGGCAGGAATCTTTATCTTACCAATTTTCACAACCACATTTTTCAAGATACCAAGTGGAGATCGTTCAGTCCCATCGGCAAGAGTTAATGTCATATTGGTTGGTACCAAATTACCCGACTCAAGTTTGTCATAAACTGATTTAGGCATGACACTTACACTTGCCCCTAAATCACACATTGCATTTTCAACATATATCGTGTCTATAGAGCAAGGTATCGAGAAACTACCAGGATCTTTCAGTTTTGGAGGTAAACTAGACGAAAAGATTGTGCTACATTTTTCATTTAATACCGCAGATTCACTATCCTCAATTGTCCGCTTTTTTATTAATACATCTTTAAAAAATTTGGACAAATTTGGCATTTGAGAGATTGTCTCGGTAATTGGTTGGTCTAGTTTATTCTTCACTAACCTTTGAGGAAAGGGTACAAACCTGAGTGGTGGAATATATTTAGTGGTTTCAGCATGTTTTACCTTTTCCGATGCTGGTGCGTCGGCACTCGTGGGGCTTGCGGCTGAACTCAAAGAAGCTGAAGCGTTTTGTGTCTCCTTTTGAGGCTGCTGCTCTTCTTTGTCAGGCATCATAGGGCCTTCATAGTCCTTCTCATTCCTCAACGTCACGGCATTCACATGCTCCCTAGGGTTGATGTCCGGCTTGCCCGGAAGTGTGCCTTGTTGGCGAGAGGATGAAGAAGCTTGTTGTGCTATTTGTGTCTCTAGCATCTTTGTCTTAGTCTCTAAGAACTCAAACCTTTTGTTGAAATCGTTGTTAGTGTTCCTTTGGTAATCGATGTACTCTTCGATCATCTTTTCCAACTTGGAGAGTTGGGAGGGACCTTGGTAAGAGTTTTGGTTTGACCAATTTTGATATTGGTTGGAATTACCTTGGAATTGGTTGGAGTTGTCATTTTCGGTCTCCCATTTGAAATTCGAATGGTTCCACCTTGAGTTAGGTTTGTATGCATTTGAATTGAAATTATAATTGTGCCTAACCTTATTGTAGATCGGGTCATTTCTCTTATCACCTTGATTATAGAACATGGAGTTCACTTGCTCGACTTCCTCTCCTTCCATAAGGACTTGGCAATTGGCGGTGATATGAGTCGCCTCTCCACATATGCCACATGGAGCCTTCTTTGTCACGGCTTTGATGTTTTGCATTTGTGTTATTTGATGTTGCAAGGCCTCCATTTGTGCTCTCAAGGAGGTAACTTCATCGACTTTTATGATCCCCGGTGTGTTGGAGGTTCGTCCACCTCGTTCGGCTTTCCACTCCCTTTGGTTGATCGCCATATCCTCAATCATTAGCATGGCTTGCTCGGGATCCATCTTTGACATGTTTCCACCTGCAGCAGAATTTAAGTGAGTTTTAGTGGCTATTGTACAACCTCCATAGAAGAATTGAAAGAGCAACCACATGTCAAGGCCATGGTTAGGGCACAAGCGTTGGAGCTCCGCCCATCGATCCCATGCCTCGGTTAGAGACTCCCCCTCGGCTTGCTTGAACGTTGTGATCTTCGACCGGAAGTGTTGGGTCTTGGATGGAGGGAAGTATTTTCCTAAAAACAATTTCTCCATGTCGTCCCATGTACCGATGTTGTCCCGGTTGACGGTCCTTAGCCACGTTCTTGCATTGTCTCGGAGGGACAAGTGGAAGCATTTGAGTTTAAGGTTGTCTAGCTCGTCTCCTTCTCGGGCGAAAGTGCCGCAGTGTTCTTCGAAAATCGCCAAATGGGCGTGTGGATCTTCGTTGAGGGCTCCCCCGAACTGACTTTGGCCAAGTAGATGGATGAGAGAGGGCTTAATGTCTCGTGGCTCTTGACCATGAGGGATGAAACCGAAGCGGTGGCCGTGTTGATGGTTTCGGTCATTGTTGTTGTGGTTCCCGTTACGAGGTGGGGTTGCTCCTCGTACGTGGCATTGATGGCTTCCATGGTTCGAGTGTTCGTTTTTGTTTTCCATGCTTTGGTGTTCTTCTTCTTCTACAATTGTTGGAAAAAGAATTCTTCCGGTGCTCATAAAATGTTGAAAAAGAACTTAGATTAGTTTCCAAAAAGTAAACGAAAAAATCTGAAATAAATCGCTAAAGTAAAAACTTAGTATTTAAACTATACTCCCCGGCAACGGCGCCAAAAACTTGATACGTGCAAAGGGTATATGTAAAAAGCTTTATCCTCAAATACACTTTCGGTTTAGATCGCAAGTATACAATCCTACCGTGTAGTATATTATCGGGTATCGAACCACAAGGAGTAAGATAAATACTAAATTTTCAACTTTAGATAATAAATTTCAGAAAAGAAAGAAAGTAAAGTGCTATAAAGTAAATTGGGGGGGTTTTGTAGTAAAAGTCCTAAGGTTGGGTTCAATACCCTAAGAAAGGAGTTTTTAAACAATTAAAAGTAAAAGTAAAAGAAAGAAAAGTCGGTTTGTTTTCAAGGTTTAGAGAATCTAGGGGTCTTTGGTCTACAATCCCTTGCTAATTCTATTTATTCGGTATTTGCTTAAATTCATGTATGATTTGATGAGGTTTCTAACCTAATATGTCATTAAGGGTCACTTTCGTGAATTAATAACGTGTCTAAGTAATTCGGACTTCACTTTTTAGGTTCTTCATCCTAGCTACCTAGACTATAAGCTCTTGTTAGTCTCTCCTCTCATCAAATATTGGTACTTCTCAATTAAGTTCATGATACCAATATCCGACTCGATTTGAGATGTCCTAATTAGGGTTTGACTTCTCGTTTAGGTTATTCACCAAATTCCTAACCCTAATTTCTGTAGTTCCGGCTTAGATTAAATTGGTTAGAATCTTAATCTAAAACCTAAGGTATTTGCATTCACAATTTGGTACTATCTTATTTATCGTAGTCAATTTTGGTTCTTTTGAAACCAAAACGAGATGCTACAATTCAAGTACTAATTATGTATTTAACACAAATTATTAAAATCCCAGAAATTAACAATCAAATCCGATAAAACAATCATAATAAAAGCAAATAATCGAATAAAATAGAATTAAACAAGTTCATGCATATTGACCTAAACCCCTAGAGAGAGAACTACTCCCTCTTGGAGGGAAACATGGCAAAGTTTGGCAAAGAATAAAAGAAAATGAAATAAAGAATAATTACACCCTTTGAATCTAGAACCTCAATCTTGCCGAATCTTGCAAAGGAAACCCTTCTTCTCCTTGCTTGAAAGCTTCACCTTCCTCAGAAAATATTGCTAAGAGAGAGAATGAGATGTGTTGTTGGATGGATGGATAGTGGATGATTTGGAAGGGAAAGTTCTAGCCCTTTTATAGCAAGAGATCATGCCCAATTTAGAGGCTAGAAGGTGGAGTTAGTGGGTGCCCTTTTTAGAGGAGAAGTACTTGTTAATTCTGAAGCAAATGGACATGGGGAGTCATTAGATACTTGCTCCACAAGTTTTCCCACGTCCCCACTTTCCATATTTCATTCCTGGGTCGTTTTTAGAAACGCCGGAAATAAAAAACTCGATTTTTAGGCTGAATGCGACCTTAGTGCGTTCACACGCAATTTTACATTCCGAATTTGGATATTGTTCCTTCATGAAAGTTGTAGATCTTGTTGTCCTGGTTCCGTCAAACTTTGATTCACCCAAATCGGAGTTCGTATGACCAAGTTATGGCCAAAATACAAACTGTGTGTCGGAAGCTGAAATTTCAATGCGTTTTAAGTGCGGCCAGAGTGCATCCGCACTGGTTCTCACTGCGTCCGCACTAGGCTCGGACTTTTCCTGTGCGACCAGAACGCGTCCGCATCGATATCCGTGCGTCCGCACGGATTTTGATGAAAACCTCATTATACCTTTTTCAAATTGGCGCGTGTTCAGAAATCCTTCTAAGTACTCAGTGCGGCCGTATCGCAATCCGTGCGTCCGCACTGGGCATTTTTCTTCGTTTTTCTTCATTTTTCTTCATTTCCTGCAAATTTAAGCCGAGCAAACGCAGTAACTTGATTCTAAGTGTAATTAATTCATTTTATATTCAAAATACATGATAATTAGAGTTATTCCATGATAAAAACTAGATCAAATGTGTATATAATTTATGCTTATCAGCTTGGAGACCGAATTTTACATTTTTTGAAATTTTTTTACTATTTATTAAGACACTTTGAAAATTACTGATCCATTGGTTCAGAAATTTTTTACTGTTTTTTACTAATCACCCGGATCAACGATTTTCAAAGTGGCTTAATAAATAGTAAAAAAATTCAAAAAAATGTAAAATTTGGTCTCCAAGCAAAATTCTGGTGCGAATGATCAAAATTAGATTTGATGTGTGACTGAATAATTCTGGTACTTTATCTCTTTAAACCTGTATCTGGAAAGGGAATTGTATGTTTATCCTAGTCGGCAAACAAAAGCAATAATAAGATTGTTGCTTCTTTTGTTTTATTTGTTTTTCAGATTTACGAACCTCTCAACCTTATGCGAATGATCAAAATTAGATTTGATCATATAGAACAAAACGACATCACAGAGTGATTTATTTAGACCTCAATGAAATTCATTGGTATTGGGTTAGTTGATGTCAGTACATTTTGTAGAGATCATACTAGGGAGAAACAAAATGCAATCATGTGTAGAGAGAATGAAAGAGATCAAGAGAAAGAACAAGGGTATAATAGGAAAAAGTAGACTCTAATTATATTTATTTATGGTTAATTAATTCTAAGGGTAAATAGAAAAAATTAAACAAAGTTGAGACGTATATTAGATATAATAAAGAGTATAAGGTAAATAGAAAACTAAAGAAGTTTTGAAGGGTATGTAGAAAATTAACTTTTTTTTTTTTGGAAAACCGCTGATATAGAAATAAATTTCTGATGCAGAAAATATGAATTTGTCGGTGGTTTTGGATCCCGCCTCTTCATATTTTGATGGAACTCCAGCTGTAAGACATGCAAACACAACAATAATATCATCTATATTCAATCAAAACAAAATATCATCTGTATTGGTATACAATTTTGTTTCTCTGACAATTTGTGAGAACGTTTTCTACATCGACATATAAGAGTGTCAAATGAAAGACCATATATACAGTAAAAAGTTTGCATGGGTATTTTTTGACGGTATTCTCAAAAACAATTTCATTGAGAATAATCGTTCAAATGCAAAAAAAAAATATTTATAGAAATTAATTGAAAATAATATAAGAAAATAGATGGACAGCGGTGGTATTTTGACATCATATATAGAAAATAGATGGCTATTTTCTGAATGTTGAATGTACCGTTGTGTCCTACATATTCTATCATACAAAATCTTCTCCAATAATTTGTTTCCTTTAAACTGGTTATAGACTTGTAGTAACCGAATCGATGCTTCTCTTTTTTCTATGATCAAAATTTTCAAGAAATTTATCTACTTCTATATTATTTGGATAAAGATTTTTTTTCCCCGGCTCCTATCCCTCATTCATCCCCCAATCATTAATTATGTAGGGGACCACAACTTCAAGTACAAAAAGACAAAAAAAAACGTGTATCAATCATTAATTACGTGGGGGACCGCTTGTATTTGAAAATTTTTATAACTGACGCGCACAAGTATTCATATATAATACATCAAGTATTCATATATAATACACTAAGTATTCATATCTAAGATATCAAGTATTTAAAAAAAAACTGGACACATCACTCACCCATCTTTTACACGTTTTTAGAGGTGGTTTTTGTTTTCTCCGTTCACTCTAACTAATATTTCTTACAATTTGTGAAGAATTTTGCAAATCTAAAATCACAAACGTCTTCTACGCAATTTTCTCTTTCAAATGAGATCCATGATGAAATACTTTTGAGTTATCCGTCGCGCAAGTATTCATACCTCGTAAAATTATTTATATCTCGTCATGCAAGTATTCATACCACGTCGAGCAAGTATTCATACCTCATCGAACAAGTATTCATACCTAAGATAGAGTGTACTGGACACTTCCAGTAATTGAGTGGTAACGAAATTTCAATCGGTAAAAAATGAGTGAATTATGTGTCCAGTTTTTTATTTGTGAAATACTGATGAGGTATGAATACTTGTTCGATGATGTATGAATACTTGAATGACAAGGTATGAATACTTATGCAACGGACAACTCGAAAGTATGTCATCATGGATCTCATTTGAAAGAGAAAATTGTGTAGAAAACGTTCGTGGTTTTATATTTGCAAAATTCCTATCAGATTGTCAGAAATATTGATTAGAGTGAACGAAGAAAAAAAATCTACTCTAAAAACGTGTAAAAGATGGGTGAGTGATGTGTCCAGTTTTTTTTTGAATACTTGATATCTTAGATATGAATACTTGATGTATTATATATGAAGAGTAGAACTAGGGTGTTCCTAAGCTCACCAAGCCTTTCGTGAGCTCGACTCTAAAACCTATCGAATTGACTTCAAACGACATTTTCAAACCGTTAGATGTTCAATCTATATTAAAATGTGCTTGGAGACCAAATTTTACATTTTTTAGATTTTTTTTTACTATTTATTAAGATGGTTTGAAAATCGTTGTTTTCCAATGGTGCAAAATTTTAATAAAAAGAACGATTTTCAAACCATCTTAATAAATAGTAAAAAAAATTCCAAAAAATATAAAATTTGGTCTCCAAGCACATTTTAATATAGATTGAACATCTAACGGTTAGGAAATGTCGTTTGAAGTCAATTCGATAGGTTTTAGAGTCGAGCTCACGGAAGGGCTTGGTGAGCTTAGGAACACCCTAGTTCTACTCTATATATGAATACTTGATATATTATATATGAATACTTGCACTCGCCGCGATAATGACACATTTTGTTTTGTCTTTTAGCACAGAAATTTGTGGTCCCCTCTTAATTAGCAGTCAACAAAAACAGTTATTAACTGGGGGATGAATGGGGATGAGAGCTGGGAGATAGTTAGTCGGTCCCATATTATTTTTTAATTAATTTCTATAAAAACAATATTTGGTTCAATAAGACAAAAATCACAATATCTAAAAACAAGGATAGGGAAGAGAGAGAATCAAACCAAAACTCAAAAAGACAAACGACGGCAACAGCAAGGTTTGATCTTTGGGACGGAGCGACCCTTGAATTCGTATCCTCTGCATTAACTCAAAAGGGAATCTTTTGAGTTAATGAATCTCGACTATCCGATCTGTTTTAAGATTCGTACGAACTAGATCTGCATTAATATTAAAGAACCTCTATATTATAGGCACGAGCCGGATTGTCTCCGTTTAAAATCAGACGGTTAGAATTCTTTACCTCAAAAGACTCTCTTTTGAGTCAATGCAGAGGATACGGATCCGCGACCTTGGGGTTGGGAATATTATAATGGCTCATGAGTTGAACTCTTGAATGAAGCAGAAACCGGTGGGAGATCAAGTCAATGGGTTTCATGTGATTTCGGCCTAATCTGTTGGGAAAACCACAAGTCCTGCCGCTTGACATTGCAGGAAGAAATTATGCGCCCAGCCTGGCCTCAACAATAAAGAATTCAGTTCCGATGCAATACCTGACCGTGTAGAATAAGATCTATATAAGTAAGAGCGGGAAAAATGGCACGGCCGAGCCGGCTCCGTCACGGAACGGCATGATACGTGTGACTATTACGTGTCGTGACTTGCGTGTCATGTACCGTGACGATTCACGTGCCATGATCATATTTTGAAAATTTGGCATAGTACGGCATGACACGTCACGCGAAAGATCTGATCACGACACGACGCGGATATGTAACAAAAAGATGGTTGACGGTCTCAAAAGCACTACAAAAGAGGCAAGCAGGATTACCTTACCGACCTCTTTTTAATAAATTAGATTTAGTAAGGAGTTTATCTTGTCTTAGATGCTATAAGAAAATTTTAATTTTTTAAGGTTATTTTTGTCTTCCAAATTGAAGAAATTTTTTAATATTTTTAATACCCATACTAACCACAAATAAAATGAATGAACTGTAAATAAATCAGTAGAGGTCCATCTCCAAATAATAAGGTCAAGTGTATCTAAAATGGATTTAAAAGAAATGGACCATTGCATGTTATTCCACTCAGTGAATAATATACCAGTTAATTGTCTATTAAAAGTTAAAAGTAGTCGAATATATTATTAATATACGATGTTCTCAATAATCTCCACCCATAATATTTGATAATACGACTTCACCTTTTTATTTTTATTTTTAAAGAAGACGCACGGCGGGTACTCATATCATGAAAAATGATCTTGCAATAAAATTTATGAATATATGGAGTTTGAGATTCGAAACGCGGTGATATTTAATGCATGAGAGGACAGGTGTTGGTCCTGTAGGATATTGGAACCTGATACATTTGTGTAATTACTTGTGCAAAATTTTATCATTTAAACTTTAAATCAAGGTTCTAAATAGCGTTTATAGCGTCGTAGCGGGAAGGTTAAAAAAAAAGCTATAGCGAATAGCGTCGCTATAGCGGAAGCTATTCCAAATAGCGTTTTTTTTTTTTACATTTCGTATATTCAATATTTGTACTAAATATCAACATTATCTAAGGTCTCATAGAACAATAAATAACACCAAAGTAATTAAGAAATTATAATATTCATATTGAACCCGTACAAAGTCCAAATTGCAGTTCAAAATATCCATAGTAATATCATAAACTATCGATTTTTCCTATTAAAAATATCTTAAGTATCATGATTCATGACATAATCTATTTTTTTTTCTATTCAAATTTTAATTCCGGTTTGGACTTTTTTTCTATTCAAATTTCAATTTCTATTCCCAATTTCAAATTGATTTATTTGTAGCAAGTAGCAACAAATTCAATTTCGGTTTGAGATTTTTTTTATCTTTATTTAAAACCCATATAAATTGCTTAAAAATAAAAAATAAAAATAAACTCATATTGTATAGCGCCGTAGCGGACCGCTATAGTGGTCGTAGCGCAAATAGCGCATTTTGATGTCGTAGCGTAGCGTTTGGGGTCCAAAAACGCTATAGCGGCGCTATTTAGAACACTGCTTTAAATACATAATATGGACGATTGAGTTTCACAGGTTTTAGAAATTTGAATGGTTCAGATTTGCTACGGAAATATAGATGTTTTAGATTTTCAAACAATTGATTCCTCCGTAACTGCAAGAATTTTTATTTTGTTTTCTATATTTTACATATCCAATGAATTTACATTATTTAATTGCTAATTAACGACTATAATTTTGGAACTCAAATACAATATTATTAATTTGATTTGTATCTTTTTTAAATGAAATGTATAAGATTTGCATTTCCGATTCATTTTTATGGCTAAAATATTAAAATATAAACATGAATGAAATGTACATGCCTCTTGACAAGCGTCAAAATTAATCTAACTTTTAAAACTTATTTCACAAAATGTTATATTTTCACCTTTTCATTTATATTTTTAATTTTAAATTCAAATGCCGAATTCAAACTTTTACTAATACATGACATAAATTTTATGATTTTTAAACTTCTTTTGATACTAGAATTGTGGATTTAGTATAGTGGACGAGCTCCGTCTTTTTACTGAGAGGTCACATGTTCAATTCTCGAGAATAACATCTAAAAAATATTAGAATGTATTGGGACCTTCAATCAAGCAGATCACACTTTTTGAATGAATTTCAAAAATTATAATTTTGTAACATGAATGTGTTCAATTTAAAATATTAATGAAAAAAAAATGATGTTGCATATGATTGAAACACTTCTCTCCGGTGAAAGACAGCTGTCAGTACGTATGGTCTTTGAGTGGATCGATGTGGGAAAAAAATAGTAGTTGTAGACTTATAGTAGGTCTGATGAAAAATGGATTGTGTGATGCGGTGGATCACGAATCCGGCCCGTAAAAGGTGTTAATGAGTAAATGGACCTAAGCAATTTATTATGGATAACCCAACATCACTTCATGTTTGGGATCCACAAATCAAATTTACAGAGTCCATATTGTTCGGAAATGCTGATTTTTTTTTTTTTTTTTCGTAGTTTGGTTCTATTCGGTTGGATTCAACGAAATTTTACGGGCATGAGATTTGATAAATTAATTTCTTGAATTTCAAACTCATAAATTACAAGGAATGACTATATAAAAGTGTAAAATGAATGTTCGGCTTATGAGAGTAATCATTGAAATTTTATATTTCTAAAATGTGATGCTGGTACATGCTGAATTACTATTGTAGGGATTTACATCGTTACATTTACTTTTTAAACGGTATATAAATGTAAGTCCTGTATTTCTAAATTTAAATAACACATATTCAATCTTAAAAAAAAAAAAAAAACTAAGTTTAAGGAATTGATCCGACGAGAGCATAGGTGAAAGTTGAAGGGACCCAGCCCTTCTTCAGATAACCGCAACTCTCGGTCTCTCGTCTTTTTTGTTCCTTCACGATAGATTGGCTGACTAGGCGCTGCATGAGCATAGGAATCTTATGTGTCAATCCACCTACTTCCCACAAGATTTCATTAGTTGCTATGTTATTTCTCCCCATTGAAAAATGGATCTCCATCATTGCACATGCAGTGCCTAGTCAGCCATTCCTTTTTGCCTAATTAATTATAAATTTACAACATGGCTATGACTTGGCAAAGCATTCAATCATTGTAATTCTGAACTGCCTTTGGTTTTGAAGGAAATAAACAAGAGCACTTGGTACATTTTTTTCTGGATAACGGCATTATATTCCTTTATAAACAGAAGTCAGCAAAAAAATCAATATCATGATGATTGATAGCTTACATCATTGGTTCTCTCTCTAACTGCTAACAGAATTTACAGGTTCTTTTTTGAGTTGTTGAGATAATTTCACAAAGACATTGTTGATAACTCGTCTCATTCCATATTTCCAGCTTGAACCTTACAACAGAAAGGGCAATATATTACTGACAGCACAGTTCCCTGATTATATTCTAATGTTAATATTCATGTATTAAGGAAACTTGAAGATCTTTACCGCAAAAAATATTTGAGTTTTCTTCAATTATGTTCTTAATTATACAAAAGAATTTAGGAAAAACGAGTGGATTTATAATTAAGATATTCCTCAAAAAGAGAAAAAAATGAAATCTGATATATGGCACTCATTTAAACAATGCCAGGAAATTCAAATGCCCCTCAAAAAATTATCGAGATAAAAGGTAACAATGTATTTCCTAATGTATGAGTTCAACTAAAGCTCTTACAAAAGTAGAGTTTTCATGTTTACCAATCTAACAATACATGAATTGTATGGAACTGACTGGGATTTTCGCGGTCAGGCATGAAATCTTATAGCCTTGTACAACGATCCTCAATGCCCAGTCTGCTCAGTATATTTGTTCTAGAAATGACATTAGGGGACCACTTTAGGACTGAATCTGGAAATATTACCATTTTTTTCTAATCTTCTTCTTTTTTCCTTTTTAATTATTTTCATTTGATAATGGGATATGCTCAACTAATATAAGTAATTCAATATAGATTACAATTAAATTATAGGGACATATGCTAAATCACACAGCTAAATTAATCCAGATAACAGCGATCTATTAATGCACTCAAATACATATACACATTTTCACTAAGTTGAAACAAAATTAAGCTAAATCTTTTCTTGAGAAGTTTCTTGATACTATGTTTTTTTTTTTTTTTCTGGGGCTTCTCTGTATAATTAGGTATAATTGTTTATTTCAAACAGCAAGAGCAATGACCCTTGAAATTAATGAATACTTGTATTATTTTGTCCTCTAAATTTTATAATTTCTAATTTGGTGCCCCTTTTTTCCCAAAAAGCATGGATATTTCCCAAGGTGTTCCAATTTATATATTGAGATGTCAAAGGAAAAATAATTCCAAAAACAGAACCAACTGATTTTCATTGATCCTCAAGAGATTCACGTATACATACAAATTTTTCATGAAAGGATATCGCCCCTTCTCAAAAAGAAAAAGGTTTGGATGTTATTGTTGCTCAGATATAGCTAGATGTAGAGACTCAAAAGATCTCTGGTAATTAACAAAGCCCGTGAACCAAAATTCAAAGTCATCTATGGTAACTATTTGCATATACTTCTCTTCAGGCTTGTTCAGATTCTCGCTCGGTGTTGTTTTCTTGACCTTTACCAGAGGAATCGACACCTTGTATGGAACTTTGGCAACTTTATCTTTAGTAGTACTCAGTTTCAAGGATTTGTTGCTATGAAATGCCATCCTTTCAGAAGTAATGAAAAGTCTTCCTTGTATAGGACCCACCGTGGTAAAGAGAGAACAGTGATAGGCCTCTAATAATCTCTCTTCCTTAATAAGAGTGAAAGATTTTCTGAGAAAATTTTCAGCTCTGCCAGCTTGAAACATTCGTTTGCTTAGGCTCAACATCTTCTTAATGCTTTCCGAAACATTTCTAGTGCTCAATACCACTGAAAAATTAAACAAATGCACAAAAAATTTAATTTACAATAATTTGAAGCATATATTTGTCTACATTCAGATCATACTGAGAAATTTTGATGAGGGTAAAAATGAACTTGAATTACCTTTTCCATGAGAGCAATCATCTGATCCTTTTCTGAATTTCTTCATCCAACTAAAGCTTGAATCCGTGGCTCCTTTGATTGAACTAACAGGCTCACAATCAGAATACGATACACTAGGCAATTCCTCTTCTACATAAGTCTTAGAAGAACCAAGGATCCCGATTATGTGGCAATGGTACAAGTTCTTCATGGTTAATGGAAATGTGCAAACTACTTTCCTTTCCCCTTTGTCCTTTTTGAGCTTTCTCACTCTTGTTAGATAGTATTTGGTTTAATGCTCGAAATGCTCTCTATGGGTCCTTTTATAGATGAGGTTCAAAATGGGGTGAGGAACATTTAAAATTCAATATGGATAATGAGTGCCATTACAGTCAGCATAGAGTCATTGGAATTCAAAGCTACCAGAGAATTTTGATTGAATAATGATTTCTTTTACTTGGAGCAATTTCTTTCCAACTTGCCCACTGATTCTAGTATATGTTAACCGAGCATTTTGAATTTGTCCAGGGTCCACACTTACAGGCGAAGACAGACAGGAACATGGTACATTGAATTTGATAGGCATCTGCAGGGTGAAATTAACATGATGACACAGTTAGCAATTCTCTATTTGATAGCTTGTTGGAGGTTAAATGCCTAAAAAAGGTACTGGATTTTCGTTTTGAATATAGTCTTGCAGAATTCTGAAACTTTTATAGTCAACAAAGCCCGGGAACCAAAATTTTGGATCAACAAACATTACTATATATCATAAAGTACATCTGTTCTGGTTAGTTAACAGTTACTTTTACTCCTATTGGATTAAGTTGAAACGAAAAGAAATGAACGGCTGTTGTACACATGTCAACCTTAGAAGAACCAACAAAAATATCAATTGCCTAGCTATATATAATGTACTTGGTTGCTTCAAATTGAAGCTATCTTTCCTTACCTTTCTTTATCTTTTAGATTCGTAGCTATCTCTTTTTCTTAGTCTCCCTGCTCCAAATGACTAGACCAACCGAAATGGCCTAAGCAAAAAGTTGTTTAATATTCCTTATCAAAGAAACAAACCACTGTTATCACTTATCACCAACTTACAGATTAAAAACCTGATCCAATAAGAGCATATAGCAGACAACTTAAGGGGCCCAGACCTTTACCAACATCCAAAATTCTCTAATAACATCAATTCTCTCGTCTTTATTGTTTAATCACGCGATTGGTAGGAGTAATCCAATTAAATTATGAAGATTAGTCATGTCACAGAGATGACCAATTTCGAGGCCGAGGATCTAGGTGCATTATTTGGAACCCCATGTGGCAGTGGGGTATGTTAGCTAGGCTCATGGTCATGGTTGATGCATTAACAAACCAAAGTGATGTGTAAATCCACCTACTTTCCACAAGATTTCATTAATCTTGCTACTTTCATTTTTGGTGTCCTAGAGAAAGGAATATCTGGCTCCTTTCTTTGCTGATTTCATTAATCTTGCTACTTTCATTTTTGCTACATGCAAAGTCTAGTCACCTCCGGCTCCTTTTTTTCCTGGTTAACCTTAGGGGGAATTAACCTAATAAGCGACCCAGGGGGAATTAACCTAATGACAGTTATCAACCCTCAAATGGATACTTTTGGTTGAAATGCCTAAAAAGATCCCAGATTTTCTTTTTGATTATAGTCCTGTAGAATTCTGAAAGCCCAACAAAAACCAGAAATCGTAATCATTAAACATTATTATATATCATTAAATACATCTGTTCTGGTTAGTTAACGTTTTTTCTTTGATTCTATTTTTTCACATTTCAACCTTAGTATGGCACTCTCTAGAATTTTGAAATGATGAATGATTTTATTTCAATTGTTCTGATTTACAAGGCTCTCTGTACATGAGTATTTATAACACAAAATCCTATTAACCGTTGGCTATTTTTCTAAAATTCAAATTGCTGGATTATTGTGGATTGTTGCCTAATTATTGAAATTATACTAGGTATCAAATATAACCTAACGGCTATATTATCTAAGCTAGTAGATTTCTTCCTAAATATGCCTGTGATGATTCTTTGAGACAAATCTTCTATTTCTCAACACACTCTTACTGTTTCTCCTATTGGATTAAGTTGAAATGAAAGGAAAAGGAACGGCTGTTGTACACATGTCAACCTTAGAAGAATCAACCAAAATATCAGTTGCCTCGCTATATATAATGTACTCGCTTGCTTCAAATTGAAGCTCTCTGTTTTCTTTCCTTTCTTTTTCATTTAGATCCCTAGCTAGCAAGCTCTTTTTCGTAGTCTCTTTGCTTCAAATGACTAGACCAAGGCATCTTTACCGAAATGGCCTGAGCAAATTAAGAGTTGATTAATATTCCTTATCACACAAACAAAGCACTGTTATCACCAACCTACAGAGAAAAGACCTAATCCAATAAGAGCATAGCAGACAAGTGAAGGGGCCCAGACCTTTTCCAACATCCCAAATTATCTATTAACTGCAATCCTCATCTTTATTGTTTCGATCAGACGATTGATAGGAGTAATCCAATTAAATTATGAAGATTGGTCAGAAAGGTTTGTCAAGTATAATGTCCAGAGACGACCAAGTTCGGGGCAGAGGATCTAGGTGCCTTATTTGAAACCCCATGTGCCAGTGGGGCCTGTTAGGCTCATGGTCATGGCTGATGCATTAACAAATCAAAGTGATGTGTAAATCCACCAACTTTACTTTATACAAGATTTCATTAATCTTGCTACTTTCATTTTTGGTGTTCTAGAGAAAGGAATATCCAGGGGTCTACATGCAGAGTCTAGTCACCTCCAGCTCCTTTTTTTCCTGGTTACAAATTTACAACATGGCTATGACTTGGGAAAGCATTATTATTAGAAAAGATGGCCTGCTATTGGTTTCTAACTGATAATTTATTTATGATAAGAAGAACATTTTTTTGAAAAGCAGATAATCAACAAAATGTGATGCCACGATGAATCCTAATAACTGTTTTGTTGTTTCTAACTGCTAAGGAGTTCTACAGATTCTTTCTAGCAGATTACGTGTTAATCTTATAAAATTCCTTACATATGTGAAGCATGTACTTCGAATTTAATTGTGCCAGATTCACACTTTATAGGCATAGACACACTGGGACATAATACATTGTATTCGATAGGCGGCCCCGGGGTGAAATTAATCAAATGACAGTTAACAGTCCTCTATGGGATAACTTCTTGGAGAGAAATACTTAAAAATTAAGGTCACGGATTTATTTTTGAATATAGTCGTGTAGAATTCTGAAATTTTTATAATCTACAAAGCCCAGGAACCAGAAATTGTAATCATTAAAACATCACTACATATCATTAAAAACATCTGTTCTGGTTAGTTAATAGTTTTGCTTTGCATCTATTTTTAATTTCAACGACTAATCTCAATCTTAATATGACACGGTTACTATTTCTCCTAGTGGACTAAGTTGAAACGAAAAGAAATGGAAGCGGCTGTTATACACATGTACGTCAACCTAACCAAAATATCAATTAATTGCTATATATGATGCATTTGGTTGCTTCAAATTAAAGCTCCCTCTTTTCTTTCCTTTCTTTTTCATTTAGATTCCTAGCTAGCTCTTTTTCGTAGTATCCTTGATCCAAGTGACTAGACCAAGGCATCTTTACCGAAATGGCCTGCGCAAAAAGTTGATTAATATTCCTTATCAAACAAACAAAGCACTGCTATCACTTATCACCAACTTGAAGATAAACAATCTGATCCAATAAGAGCATAAATAACAGACAAGTGAAGGGGCCCAGACCTTTTCCAACATCCAAAATTCTCTCATAACTGCAATTCTCGTCTTTATTGTTCAATCACACGATTGATAGGAGTAATCCAATTTAAATTAGGAAGATTGGTCAAAAAAAGTTTGTCAAGTGTTATATCACAAAGACGACCAATTTCGCGGCCGAGGATAGGTGCTTTATTTGGAACCCCATGTGGTAGTGGGGCCTGTTAGGCTCATGGTCATGGACGATGCATTAACAAATCAAAGTGATGTGTAAATCCACCAACTTTATACAAGATTTCATTAATCTTGCTACTTCCATATTTTTGGTGTCCTAGACAAAGGAATATCCAGCGGTACACATGCAGAGCCTAGTCAGCTGCGGCCTCTTTTTTCCTGATTACAAATTTACAACATGATCTGACTTGGGAAAGCATTATAATAAAAAAAGACGGACTGCTATTGGTTTCTGACTAATAATTTATTTCTGATAAGAAGAGCACTTTTCAAAAAGCAGATAATCAAAAAAATGTGATGCCATGATGAAACCTAATAACTGCTTTGTTGTTTCTAACTGCTAACAGAGTTCTACAGATTCATTCTAGTAGACTCAGCGGTATCTTTCCATGCCAGATTTCACGGTTGAATATTGCAATAAAAAGGATGTTATATTTTGAAACTGACTATTTCTAATATATGGACAGATCATCTCTATTTTTCTTTTTACGATCTATTGGCCAAAACTTGAAGAATTTTATAGGAAAAAAAAAAAACAGAAAAAAATATCTTAAGAGTTTTTATGATGACATAATAATATGGGACATATAGAAACATATGAAATAAGCGCAATATAAAAAAATCCAGAAATGGATCTTTATGAGACTGGTCAGTCGGGATCTTCCATATTTTCTACGACATGTATATAATTAATAAACTGTTATGACATAGCATTATCTCTGTATGGCAAGGACGAACCATGTTCCTATTCTTCGTAAAACAAGTCCCGATCTTGCTTAGGAAAGTGTGAATTACCATGTACAAAGCTTATTCAGTACCTGATTTAGGCACGATTCACCCCCGTTACTGAACGAGCTTAGAACGAGCAACTCTAGGGGAGAAATGGTACTTTAAATTAGTTTCACTATGTTTTAATTAAACTAAGTTTATGCGTTTCATAAAAAAAATTCTTACTATTTCATTGTTTTTTTTTGCAGGGACTGTTTCTAATTAGGTAAAGTTGGTTACTGGAACTGTTAATGCAATAAGTCTTCGATTACTCATTTGAAATAATTGCACTGTTCATGTGATAATTTTTGTACTTTTATTGTTTTATTCCCGAAATGTTATATACATTTCACAAGGTGATCCATTTACTGAGATCCAAAAATTAGAAATATTGCAAAATATGGAACAATAAGATTTTCTTTATCCTAAACAAAAATTCAAATATACATATGGAAAATCTTATAAGAGGACATTCTCTTCTAGAAAAATGAAACAAAGGAATGCTATTGTTCCCCAGATATAGCAAGATGTAGTGACTCAAAAGATATCTTATAATTAACAAAACCCATGAACCAAAATTCAAATTCATCTATTGTAACTATTTGCACATACTTTTCTTCAGGCTTGTTCAGATTCTCACTCAGTGCTGTCTTCTTGATCTTTCCAAGTGGAACCGACACCTTGTATGGAACTTTGGCTACTTCTCCTTTCGAAGTACTCAGTTTCAAGAACTTCTTGCTCCGAAATGCGATCCTATCTGAAGTAATAAAAATTCTTCCTTTAATAGGACCAGCTGTGGTGAAGAGAGAACACTTATAGGCCTTTAATAATCTCTCTTCCGTGCCGACAGTGAAAGATTTTCTGAAGTATCTTTCAACGCTTCCAGATTGAAATATTCTTTTACTTACACTCATCTTAGTCTTCATTGTTTCTGATACATTTCTAGAACTCAATACTACTGTAAGAAAAAAAAAACATAATGATTAATTTTGATAAGCTGGAGTACATTTTCTCTTCCAGATCAAACTAAAAAAATTGTCTTGAGGGGGTAACTTGAAAAGGTGCTGAGATTTTACCTTTTCCTTGAGAGATATTGTCTGATCTTTTATTTCTGAATTGCTTCAAACAATATTTTATGGTAGAATGCTTGGCCTTTTTGAATGAATCAGCAGACTCACAATCATAATAACATACATTTGGCAACTGCTCTTCGGCATGAGTCTTAGAATAGGCTGGAAACCCAATAACTTTGCAATGGTGGAAGTTCTTCATTTTTGCAATAGAGATGTGCAAGCTTCTTTCTTTCTTTCCCCTCTTTGCCCTCTTTGAGCTTTCTTACACTTGCTGGATATAATATTTGACTAGTTAACGAAATGTTTTGCCAGGGTCCCCTTTTATAAGACGTATATTACATACAAAAAAAGGGTAAATGGCTTTTATAATTTAATGGAATATTGAAGTGCCATTACAGTCACCATTACATCATTAAAATCAAAGGAGGAATTTTGAATATGTAATTGAAAGAGGAAAATGCGTAAAGAAGTTTTCTTTTTCGAAGGTTAGCTGGCGATTACCAGCCTTGCCGAAGAGATTTGATATTGGAGATACAGGACATCACATATTTTCTATTGTTAAACTGGTGGAATTGCTTTTGAATCAGCATATCTATATATAGTAAAATTACTGGGCTGATAGAGTAAGAGACAGAGCGATGATTTTTCACATACCAAAATAGAATTACATTATCAAGCATTAAGCGACAATAATTCTGCTTTATTAGGTTATGTCATATGCAAAAGGACCTACTTTTCTTGGAGAGGGAATTCAGGTAATGGGACCAATAGGCTGATGCAGGACAGAACGATCTGACATGTAAATAAATGCTCCATTTTTGTTAATTGATTTCAATTAGAAGTTTAAAACCATTACCTTGTAAAAGTTGGATAAGTACTCCTCTGCTTTTCTAAAGTGCTCACTCAGCTCCAAGTCACCCCTGTTGAGCAGGAATTTTTTTAAACCATCAACTTGCAGTGGAAAAAATAAAATCAAATTTCACTACATTTATATTTGGCGCCCCAGTGTGAATTCTTCTCTTCTTTTGGATGGTATCCTAAATTAGAAAAACCATTTCGGATGGTCTCCAACTGGTTTGACTAACACAAATAATATTTAGTCACAATTCGTTTTTTTTCCTATATAGTTTTTGTCGTTAGGAAAAGAATCATGCCAGGAAAAATAAATTGTCACCTAAGGATGGCAGAGTTTGGTTGTAGCAACCACTAAAGCTAGCGCACATCTAAGAGAAAGCCCGAGGAGTTCGTCGTTTAAAAAGACAGCAAGGATGAGAAAATGAAACTTTTTATGGCGTATTTTAAGTAATAACAAAGGCCGCTGTCCTTTGAAATTAAGTGCAAACAGGATTCTATTTATGCTCTTGAGCAGCGATCGATTCAAGAACATGCATTGTACGATAAAAGTTAAAAACTATATTAGATTATTGACAAAGAATTGATTAAATGGTCCAAAAGTGCATTGATAATTTGAACTTATCGATATAATCAATTGAATTGTCAGTTTTAGAAGCTGCACCATCAAATTTACTACTACATTTTTTTTATTAAATCATTACAAATATTAGTTGGATTTTGCATTAAGATATATGTAGTTCGGTTGAAAAAGAATTAGTCAAATCAGGGGCAAAGTTAGGAATTCAAACTACTTCTGGACACACGTAATAAACCATGCGGTTCTCACAGCTATAATTGAACAGGAAAACAAAACAATATTTGCGATCATAATATATGATTCAATTTAGTTGTCACAAAAGTACACAAGGCAAAACCTCACTAAACTATTCTTACACTGAGTCTCACCAAATGAAAAAAAAAAGAGAGAGAAAAGGGAAAATGCTATTGTACTTTAGAGAAAGCATTTTCTCCCATGAACCAAAACTCAAAGTCATCTACTGTTACTATCTGCAAATACTTCTCCTGCGGTTTCTCTACATTTGCACTTGGTATTGTCTTCTTTACTTTTTTAACCGGAATCACAACTTTGTATGGCACTTCGATTTTTCCTTTCGGAGAAGGAATCTTTAGTAATTCGTCACTGCAAAATGCAACTTTTTTGGTCGAAATGAATAGAGATCCTTTAATGGGGCCGATTGTGGTAGAGAGGTAGCATCTGCAGCCTTTGATCAATCTCTCTTCTTTATCGACAGAGAATGATTTTCGGAATAGCCTTTCTACTTTGCTAGTTTGATGTGTCTTTTTGCTGAGATTATTCGATCTTTTTCTGAGCTTGTTGATCCAACTAAAACCAAAGCTCCTTCCTTCTTTGATTGAGGAACCCACTGGAATCCCAATTACTTGGCCCTCACCGAAATTCTTCATCTTTGCAAATCGGGGAATGCTACTTAATTTCTTCTCTTGGAGGTTCTCTGTTTGTTTGATAAGATAATATTGTTGCTCTAAATGACTTGCTAGGGGCTTCTTATATAGACAAAGGTCTAAATGGAGGGATGATTAATGCTTAACCAAATTAAAAAAGGACTGTAGACTGTAGTGCCTTTACAGTCATCATCACGTCGTCAAGATTTAAAGTAGGAATAGAGAAATTGATGGTGGAAGGGAGAGAAAGGGAAAAGAAAAGTCAAGGTTAATATAGAAAATTCTATTCCTATATGAGCTATGACACCATTGTGGGAATCAGATATCCAGTACTGCAATACCTGACCGTGTAGAATGGATCTGAGCTGTCCATTTCAGTCTGACACGAATCTCAAAGCCCCATATTCTAAATAAGAACAAAATTGATTCAGCGTGGCTTGGCTATGGGAATTTTGAAAAAAAAAAAAAATTAAGCCCATTTATTTTTGGGCTATCGCCTACCTCTGATAAAGAAGTTTGTCTACTCCTAAATCAAATTCATTTTCTTCTCATCTTAATTTTTTTTTTTCAACCCAACTCTTTTTCTTGCTTATTTGGAATATGAACGTATGCGACACATTCAAATATTTTTGGTGGCAAGCTCAGAATAGATGTTTGAAAGTTTTTCAGAGGTGTTTGAAAGTCATTCATTTTTTAGGGTAGTCTGTTAATTACATATACTGCCATGGTTATTGCACAATCTCAGAACCTTTTTTCCACATGGTTTTCAAAGAGTAATGCCCTAGCAGTTTCTAAGATATGTCGGTTCTTTCTTTAAGCTACCCCATTTTGTTGAGGTGTTCCAACACAAGAGGTTTCGTGAATAATCCCTTTGTCAATGAAAAAACTTTTTAGAATCTTATTAACAAATTCACCCCCATTATCACTTCTTAAGAACTTAATGGCCTGCCCAAATTGGGTTTGAACCATTTTATAAAAAGTTTTAAATACCTCTACTACCTCCTCTTTCATTTTCAATAAATATACCCATGTCATGCGAGTGCAATCATCAATGAACAACACAAACCACTTATACCCATATACAGAATCAACTGGGGATGACCCCCAAACATCATAATGAATAAGATCAAAAGATTTCTCACATTTATTCACGTTAATATTATAGGGCTCTCAATGGCTTTTAGCCTTGATTCATGTTTCACACTTAAACATAGATATATCTAAACCGAAAAATTAATCAGGTAAAAGTTTTTTCATATAACCAAAAGAAGGATGCCCTAACCGCCTATGCCATGTCCATATTTTATTTTCTGTTTTTGAACATCCATTCGCCAAGTTGGTTCTGCCCACTCTTAAGTCTTCTAAGTGATATAAGCAACCCTTTTTAGAACCACGCCCAATGATCTCTTTTGTGAGGATATTCCGAAGAATACAAAAATCAGGAAACATAAGAACCACACAATTCAACTCCTCAGTAATTTGTCCAACAGAGACTAACTGTGACTTCAAGGAGGGTACAAGAAGTGTATTATTTAATACCAAAGATTGAGTAACTTTCACGTTTCCAGCTCCTTGACTCGGATACCCAATTCCATTTGCATTTAAAACCTTGTCAGTTCGTGGTTTCTTAAATTCACTTATGTCTTTTTCAGAAAAAGTCATGTGATCAGTGGCACCGGAATCTATCACCCAACCATCCAAACTAGCATGATTTAGAGATAACATACCTTCATCAAGTTGTGTACCTTTTCCTTCAACATGGAATGCAATACCTGGAGTTTGACCTGAGCCACTTGATTGACTAGATCCATCTATTGGAGCCTTTCGGTTCAGATTCTGCTCAGTTCGGCCTACACCTTGCAGATCATGTGGACCCGATCCATCTCCTCTAGTGGCCGTTTGTTGGGATGACTGAAATGACATGAGTTGATTCATTTACGTTTGTTGCATAGTTACTATTTGAGTTAGTCGTTCCAAAAGGGTTGCTGTATTAGAGGATTCTAACTCTGATTGATCTCTTGACATGGTGCCTGACTATGGTTAAGGTTGGTGTTAAATTTTTGGTATTTTGAACAAGGTTAGGTAGGGTGTGTGCAACGGAGTGCAGCGGGTTACAGGAACAATTGCCGATCTTCAAACACAGAAGATGAACACTCCATGCTCTGATACCATGTTTCAAATAATAACAATCACAGAAATAAAGATTCAAACACAATAATTTAACGAGGTTCGGTACCAGTTTAGTAGTTAGTACCTACGTCCTCTCCAAACCCTCTTCTTTTTCTTTTTTATTTAATCTCAGAATCGTATTACAATTTTTCTTGTATGTCTCAAGGAGACACACGATAAAAGTTAAAAACTATATTAGATTATTGACAAAGAATTGATTAAATTGTCCAAAAGTGCATTGATAATTTGAACTTCTCGATATAATCAATTGAATTGTCAGTTTTAGAAGCTGCACCATTAAATTTACTACTACATTTTTTTTACTAAATTATTACAAATATTAGTTGGATTTTGCATTAAGATATATGTAGTTCGGTTGAAAAAGAATTAGTCAAATCAGGGGCCAAGTTAGGAATTATATCCAGTCAGGTACCTTACCTGGTAGAATGAGATCTGGATCATTTATTTTTACCTGGCACGAATCTCAAAGACTACCCTGCATCTAAGGCAGGTAAAAAAAAATTGCTCAGCTAGAATTTTTTTAGGTACGAACGGTACCTGAGGGGATACTCACTCGCAAAGCTAGCGTATAATTTATTTCGTTGTATTTACATGGGCTGCGCTGATCATAAATAGCTAATTTGAACTTCTCGACACACATAAAAAACCATGAGGTTCTCGCAGCTATAATTGAACAGGAAAACAAAACAATATTTGCGATCATAATATATGATTCAATTTAGTTGTCACAAAAGTACACAAGGCAAAACCTCACTAAACTTTTCTTACACTGAGTCTCACCAAATGAAAAAGAAAAAAGAAAAAAAAAAAAAAGAGAAAAGGGAAAATGCTATTGTACTCTAGAGAGAGCATTTTCTCCCATGAACCAAAACTCAAAGTTATCTACTGTTACTATCTGCAAATACTTCTCCTGCGGTTTCTCTACATTTGCACTTGGTATTGTCTTCTTTACTTTTTTAACCGGAATCACAACTTTGTATGGCACTTCGATTTTTCCTTTCGGAGAAGGAATCTTTAGTAATTCGTCACTGCAAAATGCAACTTTTTTGGTCGAAATGAATAGAGATCCTTTAATGGGGCCGATCGTGGTAGAGAGGTAGCATCTGCAGCCTTTGATCAATCTCTCTTCTTTATCGACAGAGAATGATTTTCGGAATAGCCTTTCTACTTTGCTAGTTTGATGTGTCTTTTTGCTGAGATTATTCGATCTTTTTCTGAGCTTGTTGATCCAACTAAAACCAAAGCTCCTTCCTTCTTTGATTGAGGAACCCACTGGAATCCCAATTACTTGGCCCTCACCGAAATTCTTCATCTTTGCAAATCGGGGAATGCTACTTAATTTCTTCTCTTGGAGGTTCTCTGTTTGTTTGATAAGATAATATTGTTGCTCTAAATGACTTGCTAGGGGCTTCTTATATAGACAAAGGTCTAAATGGAGGGATGAATGCTTAACCAAATTAAAAAAGGACTGTAGACTATAGTGCCTTTACAGTCATCATCACGTCGTCAAGATTTAAAGTAGGAATAGAGAAATTGATGGTGGAAGGGAGAGAAAGAGAAAAGAAAAGTCAAGGTTAATATAGAAAATTCTATTCCTATATGAGCTATGACACCATTGTGGGAATCAGATACCAGTACTGCAATACCTGACCGTGTAGAATGGATCTGAGTCTGACACGAATCTCAAAGCCCCATATTCTAAATAGGAACAAAATTGATTCAGCTTGGCTTGGCTATGGGAATTTTGAAAAAAAATAATAATAATAATTAAGCCTATTTTTTGGGCTATGGCCTACCTCTGATAAAGAAGTTTGTCTACTCCTAAATCAAATTCATTTTCTTCTCATCTTAATTTTTTTTTTTCAACCCAACTCTTTTCCTTGCTTATCCTTGGCCCAATTTCTGAGTGCGCTCTGTTTGATGGTCCGGATCTCCTAAAGTAACCCAATCTTTGGGTTTTGGATCGAGACCGTCCGATTCGAATTCATCGCTCGAGATCGTCTGAGAATTCGAGTTCATCGTTGGGATGTGTGCGCTCACTTCGCGGATGGATTTTTGCTGATTCGAATCGGACGGTCCTGATCTAAAACCCAAAAGTTGGGTTACTTAACTGGATCCGAATTCCTGTTTGATTGGGAGTATTCTACCTCTTCAGATACCTGACAGGATATGGATTTCCACTGTGGAGGTCCTAGGTAAGTTTATCCGAGAGATAAGATGTTAGATAAATTTTAAGATGAGATTTGGATATGGTCTGTGTCACCTTATCTCTTTTCCACCGTTAACAATAGTGGAATAACTTTTGATTTTTCAAGAAACCAAGAGTCCAATTTGATGGCCTTGAGGTCTATTTGTGGGGGATAAATGCTCCTTAAACAATTAGAGAAGCTTCTGATGGAGGTGCAGCAAATTAATTATGAGAGACAAAAGCAGAACAAATCAATCCAGGTGGCAGTTTAGATATTATATTTATTATTATTGCTATCAAATAATTTAATTAGTTTTATTTTAACAAGTAAATATTGTGAATAATATTATTATCAATTTTGTATAATACTTGATGAACTTGGGTCGATGGTCTAATGAACTCGTTGGTACTCCGATGAATTCTTCACGGTTGTTCGGCGAACTTCCAGCGGGTGCTTATTTGTCTTAATGTTCAGTTTAATGGTCTTTGGTTCAGCTTATTTGTCTATTTAATTTGAGGATTTTAGTATTTAGTTTATTAACTTTAGTATTCAGCTTATTTGCCTTAAAGCTTAGGTTATAATGATTACATTACTGTTTAAGTTTATTAGTAATATTCCGCATATTTGCTTCAAGATTTAGGCTAGAATATTAAGGTTATAATACATTACTATTTCAAATTTGAGTTATTTACATTAGCATTTATCGTATTGGTCTTAATTTAGATTATAAGCTTTATCATTTAGTTTAAATATTTCAATCGAAGTTTCGTCGGAGCATCGTCGAACCTATGCCACAAGTTATCAAATTCAGAGTAGGTCCGATGGGTATACCAGAAGTTATCGAATTCAGAGTAGGTCCGATGCCCATCGGATCTACTTTGGTTCGATGGGTTTAATCATTGTCTGATCTGCATCAAGATACGTGCACTCCGTATTAAAATACGTGCGCATCTGCTTCAATTTCTGTGCACACAGATCTTAATACTAATCAGACGGTGTTGGAGCTAATTGAACCCAAATGTAGGTCCGATGCCTACTCTGATCTCCAAGTTATCACCAGAATCCGTGCGGAGATTGCATGAGATAGAAAAATAGGTGATTTATATATTGACTAGTCAAAAACATATTGAGCAATTAAAGTAGTTTGTAGTAAGAATAAGAGTAATTGTATAATATGAGTGAGGTTAGGTACTATGGGTAATATGGAAAGAAAGAAATAGATTATGAATGAGATTAGAGTAATATGCATATTACGGATTGACTCATGCTATAAATTTGTATTTCTATTTTTAAAGTTGAAACAGTTGATCTAAACCGTTAAATATGATTTTTATATGAAAATGTACTTGAAGTAAAATATTGACCAATTAAAGTAGTTTGTAGTAAAAATGGTTCTTAAATTTTAGGCTTTAGTCTTCAAATTTTAATGTTCACCTGCATATTATAGGTTGTAGTCTTCAAAATTTCTTAAAAGAAAATAGTTCTAAAATTTTTATTTATACTATTTTACTTTTTGAACTTTTAAAAAGAAATAATTTATTCTCTTTACTTCACAAAATGGACTAAGTTATTCACTCCATCAAATTTTCACTGACGTGGATTATTATTATTATTATTATTATTATATATATATATATATAGAGATGAGCTATTGTGCTTTGCAAAGTAAAGCCATCGTTTTACTTCAGCTTACTTTTTGGATTTTCAAAGTCCAAATGTCGATCCGACCGTTCAAGTTGATCTACATATTGAAATGTGCTTGCAAGCCAAATTTTACATTTTTTCGAATTTTTTTACTATTTATTAAGCCACTTTGAAAATTGCTGATCACATGGTCCAGAATTTTGTTGCACTGTTTTTTCTGGACCATGTGATCAGCAATTTTCAAAGTGGCTTAATAAATAGTAAAAAAATTCCAAAAAATGTAAAATTTGGTCTGCAAGCACATTTCAATATGTAGATCAACTTGAACGGTCGGATCGATGTTTTGGACTTTGAAAATCCAAAAAGTAAGCCGAAGTAAAACGATGGCTTTACTTTGCAAAGCACAATAGCCCATCTCTCTCTCTCTCTATATATATATAGATGGTATGGGCTATGGTGAGACGTGGAGTAAAACAAGTTTGTACTCCACGCAATATTTCTATTTTGAAAATCCAAACAACCGATCCGAACAGCTCAACATGATCTCCATATTGAAATGTGCTTGGAGACCAAATTTTATATTTTTTGGAATTTTTTTACTATTTATTAAGCCACTTTGAAAATCGCTAATCCGGGTGAGCAGTAGAAAAACAGTAAAAAATTCTAGACCAATGGATCAGCAATTTTCAAAGTGGCTTAATAAATAGTAAAAAAACTTCTAAAAAATGTAAATAATGAGGCGTGGAGTAAAAATTTGTTTTACTCCACGTCTCACCATAGCCCATCCCTATATATACATATAGAGAGAGAGAGATAGGCTACCATGCTTTGCAAATTAAAGCACCTCTTGTGCTTTGCGCTCCTTTTCGGATTTTCAAAATTCAAAATGTCGATCCGACCGTTCAAGTTGTTCTCCATATTGAAATGTGCTTGGAGACCAAATTTTACATTTTTTGGAATTTTTTTACTATTTATTAAGCCACTTTGAAAATCGCTGATCCAATGGTCACACTAGCAAAACAATAAAAAATTCTGGACCAATGGATCAGCGATTTTCAAAGTGGCTTAATAAATAGTAAAAAAATTCCAAAAAATGTAAAATTTGGTCTCCAAGCACATTTCAATATGGAGAACAACTTGAACGGTCGGATCGATATTTTGAATTTTGAAAATCCGAAAAGGAGCGCAAAGCACAAGAGGTGCTTTAATTTGCAAAGCATGGTAGCCTATCTCTATATATATATATTTATCACGTGAACATTAAATCTATCTCTTAAATTTTTAAGAGGTGCAAAAAAAAAAAGTTTAAACAGAGTACTTTTCAAACTAAGTCCTGAAAAAAGCAAAAAATAGGGTTTAGAGAAAAATTTAGTGTTGTGAACATGACACTAAAGATCTAATTAAAATGGATTAGATTTGCTGATATCATTTAGATTTGATTTATATTAAACATAGTACACTGTGAATTAAGGTGGCAGATCAGACATTCATGTTTCAAATAAAATAATTCACGTCAACATAAAATTATGTTGGTAGGACTAAATTAGTCCGTTTAGAACAGTAAAGAAATTATTTTGTTTTTATTTTTTAATATCTGATGTATGTTCTCGATTACATGATATTGATGTTTTGTTGACTATCTGTTTATAAAGAAATATTATAATTCCGTTTTCCAGAAAAAAAAAAATACTAATACTATATATGTGCTCTTAATTATGTCCTTCAAAACCAAAGGCAGTTCAGAATTGTAATGTATAAATGCTTTCCCAAGTCATAGCCATATTGTAAATTTATAATTAATCAGGCAAAAAGGAATGCCTGACTAGGCTTTGCATGTGCACCGATGGAGATCCCGTTTTTAATCGGCAGCAAGATTAATGAAATCTTGTGGAAAGTTGGTGGAGTTACACATCATTTTGGTCTATTGATGCATCAGCCATGAGCCTAACATGACCCCATTGACACATAAGATTCCTCATAAAAGCACCTAAATCTTCTCGACCCCATTGACATGTTTGGATTAATCCAATCTATAAATCTTCTCAGAAAAAGGGATGGGCCCCTTTAACTTTCTATTATGCTCTTGTCGGCTCAAGTCTTTTGATGATTACTTTTAATCCTGATGAGATGCTCATGACTGTATAACTGCATTTTGTTTGTTTTCAAAAGGAATAATCAACTTTTCTCGCTCAGTTCATCTGGATTCCAGGAGACTAATGAATGTGGCAGAGATTATAAAAGAAGGAAAAAAGAAAAAGAGGTTCAATTCAGCAATGAAGAATATATTATATATATTATCCCCCTCCAGGTGATAGGTATTCCGATAGGTCCTTCTAAGAGACATGCTAAAGAGGACTTCCAAAGAATTTCCATTATTGATATCATACGTACTCGAATGGATCATTGCAGATAACAAAAATTATGTTACCATCCAAAAGGCATGCAATTAAGTTCATGAAAAGATAATTAATATAGACTTGACCAGGGCCTTCACGAAATTCCTTTCTGTTGGGTCGGATTTCACCGCGTGACCTATCTTTGCCTTCCTCTTCTGATCGTACTAGATTTGTCGCAACTCCATTTCCGAATCGCATTTCAAGGAAATTCTCAGCTTTCCGATCAGAGGGTAATTTTATTTTCCAGTTTGTGTCATAAAAAACAAAGGAGAGAACAACGGAGCAGAGAAGCTGTAGGGGGGATTAGTGGGAGAGAAAAAAAAAAAGAGTTGACCCATGTAAAACTGAGAGTCAAATGCAGTCAAACCCGACCCAATATCCCTGGAATATGATTACTGTGTTTGGTTCATGCTTAAGAGGTTATTCTCTGTCATTATAATTTCCTGAAATATGATTACTGTGTTTGGCAAAACTAACATGGGAATAGATATGGTATTTGATAATTCCCTGCTATCCCGATTCCCTAATTTATGGTCATAGCGATAGCAAAAAAAAATGCGGAACTTTTTCATTCCCGCTGCACGGAAATCAGACCAAGCGCGCGCGCCAATCTTATTTTATTCAGTTACACCTCTTTTCTTCTTTTTTTTCCGATAATTTTTGCGAGAGAAGTCGGTTACAACCTCTCCGCCATCTCCGCTCTTCTCTGGACGCGACGGAGCTCGCCTCTCCGCCGTCTCCGCTCGTCTCTCGCGACGGAACTCACCTCTCCGCCGTCTCCGCTCGTCTCTCGCGACAGAGCTCGCCTCTCCGCCGTCTCCACTCGTCCTCTCTCCACCGTCTCTCCTCCGCTGTCTATCTCCTCTCTCCAGGTAAGCATATTTATACAGCCGCTTATTAGGTCCTTAGGTGCCGCTTGATGTGCCTTTGTTCCTCAAATTAGACTTTCTTTTGCGGAGGAGCATACTTCCATACCAGCATGCAATATACGAAAAATCAATCAAACAAAGGTTCCCAATTGGACTCCCCGATTGGAGGATGAGTAGCAGTTATTTTCTACCAAAAAGTCAATTCTTTCAATTGCGTCTCTCCTCTGCAGTTCAATTTCAGGGAAAATTCCATCAAATGTTTGAATCCTGTTTCTGAGTTGCAGTAGCAAGTAATCACGTTTGAATCCTCAGAATTGCTAGTATTGTTATGCCAATTTTTTGAGCCTAAACAGTGTTTGTACATGTTAACCATACATTCCTTTTTACTGGTGTTGCTTGTTCTGATGGTGATGTTATTTTGCTTGTCAAACAAACACTGTCTAGGGGTTGATAAAATTTATTTACTGATACTGACAAGAAATTTATTAATGTTTTTCCCGACATTTCTGTTTAAAATTTGTGTACAAACAAAACAATTGTGAGGTTGATAAACAAATTACCAACTGCTTGGGCATATGAAGTGGACTTTAGTAAGAGTGCTGGAGCTCAATACCGTCAAAAGAAAATAACTTTAGTTTCTGTTTAAAATTTATCTCTAGAATCACCAATCATCCAACATTTTCTATTTTGAAAACGATTATGATTCAGAAATGGAATGTAGTTAATATTCCAAGAAGAACAGTAGTTCTGAAAAAAAATTATAAAGATTGGGATAATTTTATATAATCCCAAATAAGTGTAGGGATCAAACTGCAAAAAAAAGTAGAATATCAGGATTCGTGTGAACTTCCCTTTGCTAAGCCCATATCCGCAACTTTGACTATGCCTTCTTTAATAAGTATATTTTCTACAAAAAACGAAGCATCTTTTCGTTATTACATCCCATTACAGAATTCAGATATATGTTCCTTAGTTCAGAAGTTACATATTTACCCTTGTAGATAATATATCTCAACAAGTATCTTTTAAGCTTAAGATGATCTACTACTGGGGTGTCATTGGTAAATACTTGTCAGTACCAGACTAATGGTGTATATACAATACATTTTCGGATCATTCTCTTTTATTCCCTCATTCTCTTTTACTTGAAGGTTCGGATCAAATACATCAAGAGAGAGTGGGTTGTTTGTAGAAGCCTCATATCCTGCACTGTGAAACAATGGACGAACCAACCAATCTTTGCACAATTCCAGTTACAGTTTCTGTTACCGTTTCATACTTTGAGATGCTCTATCATCTAATGTTTAAAGCTATCTTGTTATGGTTGGTGTTGATGACACACTGTCGTCAGACCTCGTGTGGTGGTCGTAATGCTTTGAAGAGACACTCTATTCGATCTATAACTCTTCGAAGAATGGTATTTCAAAGTGATTTAGTTTGTGTTGAAAATACACGCATGAATCGAAGAGCTTTTTATAGCCTGTGTGACTTGTTGTCAAGTGTGGGGAGGTTGAGATGTGAGTTGGGTCCTAGGTGGTTGCCAGATGTAGTAATTTTCAGAATCAAATATGTTTTTATTTTTTAATTTAGGACAAAGGGATGTTATTTTATATTATTACTGTTTTTTTGTTGTTGCTCAAGTAGTTTTCAATGCTTAGCATTTAAAACACTTTTTTCACGTTGTTATACTTTTTACATTAATTAGATTTCTGATTTATAATTTATCTCTAAATAATACATAAAAGTTTAGTAACGTAACATTATTTAGTTAATAATTTAAAAATAGTTAAGACATATCTTGACAGCCATTGCAATAGCTATACGCGAACCAAACATGGTAATGACAAATTTTCTGGAATGTTGAAGCAATAGCCATGCGCGAAACAAACATGGTAATAACACATTCTCTTGGAATCCTTCTATTCCCTGGAATGATCTATAGCGCGAACCAAACGCCCCCTTAAAGAGTTATTTGCTCCGAACTATATTATACCATGATTGTAGGGGTGCAAATGGATCGGATATTATCTGTCCGTATCCAGATTCATATTCGAAAATTATATACGGATATTCAATATTTGAATATTCTTATGAATACAGATATGCTTTTAAATTTTAATTATCCTTATCCAAATAGTAGATATATACTATATAATCTAATGTATATTATGAAAAATATCTACGATATCCGATCCGTATTCGTATTAAAAAAATAAAGGTAGATATGGATATGATTTTACAACTATTCAATCAGTATTTGTGTATCCAAAAAATTTAGCAGATACGGATATAGTTTAATTTACCACTATCCGATCCGTTTGTACACCTGCAAGATGGAATTAAGTAACTATACCCTATTTGGTTGCACTATCCAACTGCCTAAGTTGTTAATTAGTCAGTTAGGGTCCAATTAGGGAATTTGAGTTTTGTTGTTTGTCTTGCATTTTTTTATGAATAATAAAAATATTTCGATTTCTGAAAGTTTGACAAGATTATTTTAATTTTGAACAATAGGTAGATCGTTACATAAATTTTGAACAATAGGGTAGATTGTTAGATAAATTTGACAATAAAAAGTCAAGGTTATAGAAAATTCAAAGTTCTATGTGCTATGATTCCACTGTGTGTCTGTGTGAGTATGTGGTCCTAGGTTGGTTTATCCAAAAGATAAGATATGTTAGATATATGATACGACAACGGATGTTTTATTTTGGGCTGAGGATAGGTGAGGGGGGGACAGTGCGGATGGGCGATTATGCGAGCCTTTATTGTGTCCTATTGGCGGCTATATCTGCTAGTTGAATCTTAATTTTACTTTCGAATTAAAAGGGAGATTCGCCATCATTTGATGGGAATATCCTTGTAAATAAAACATTTTCTTTATATCAATATATCTGCGTCAACCTTGAAAAAAAAAAAAGAAGATATGATAGATAAATTTTAAGATTTGAATATGTTCTGCCTCACCTTATCTTTTCCATCGTTAGCAATAGTGGAATGGCTTTTGAATTTTGATCTTTCAAGAAACCGAGAGTTAGTTATATTAAAATTTATCCCCTTGAGAAATAAAAATTCAAATACACCTCAAGGCATTTACCCCACCGTTAGCAATAGTGGAATGACTTTTGAATTTTTAATGGCCTTGAGGTGTATTTGTGGAGGGTAAATGCTCCTTTACAATTAGAGCAGCTAGCTAGCTAGCTTCTCATGGAGGGGCAGCAAATTAATTATGAGAGATCAATGCAGAACAAATCAATGCAGTTGGCAGTTAATTATTACTCTCACGTTACGGAAATAATATTAATTGTAGTTATCATTATTGCAATCGAATAATTTGATTAGTTTAAATTTATTTTGAGTAATCAATATTGTGAATAATATATATTTTTATCTTGTATAACTCTCGATCAATAAACTTGGATCGGTGGTGACTCCTATGAATTTTTTACTTGTGTCTCTTATGGTAATAATCCGCCCAATATTGTACAAAACAACAATATTGTACAAAACGACATTCTCCCAAAGACATGGACATGACAAGGTTCTGAACATAACTTTATTCTATAACAAAATATTTTAAATTACACAAAAAATGTCATAATGCATATAGGACACAAATAAAATTTTATAATTTGAATTTTGAAAATAAATAGTGTCATAATGGAGGTTGGCTACTCTACTTCCATAAGCATATGAGGGTATATGCTTATAAGTCATTTTTACGTTTTCAAAGTTCAAATAGTCAATTTGAAGCGCTCAATATGTTCTCCATATTATA
The DNA here is from genome assembly GCA_025461125.1 of Carex kokanica. Taxonomy (NCBI): domain Eukaryota; kingdom Viridiplantae; phylum Streptophyta; class Magnoliopsida; order Poales; family Cyperaceae; genus Carex; species Carex kokanica. The sequence goes on along the minus strand of JAJGRX010001360.1, from coordinate 407,030 downwards.
ATGTGCTTGGAGACCAAATTTTACACTTTTTGGAAATTTTTTACTATTTTTTTAGAATTTTTCAAAACAGTATTTTCAGATTTTTATTTTTTATTTTTTTGTCATATTAAAACACTATTTTGAAAAATTCTAAAAAAATAGTAAAAAAATTCCAAAAAATGTAAAATTTGGTCTCCAAGCACATTATAATATAGAGAACATGTTGAGCGCTTCAGATCGACTATTTGGACTTCGAAAACACAAAAACCACTTATAAGCATATGCTCTCATATGCTTATGGAAGTAGAGTAGCCACTCACGTCATAATGCATATATTTTAGAAGACTTTATACAAATAAAAATTTTGTTTGAAAATTCAATACATGATTTTTTTTTTTTTTTTTGAGTAAAAGTTGGGGATGAAGTCACATAACTATTTAATATCCATAAGAGGGCATTGTCACCTTTGACATTAGATCAAAGACTGATTCTCAATTCTACACATGAATTATTTTACTTAATTTATTTTATACAACGAACTTGTAATATGTTGTTCATGGAGTGTGAAAAACATATAGGACACAAAAAAAAATATGGTTTTTTTATTACAAATTTAAAATATAACATTGGTATGTTATGCCGGAGTCGGCGTAATACTCATAACTGCTGATGGTTAAAAAATAATAATTCCGCACACATTAAATTTTTAATAATTTTTAATTTCGAGTGAAATATCAAGTCTTTTTCTTCAATACCACTACTTCTATTACATACGATAACATTATAAATTTATAATTCCATGTTATCGACATTAAATCACTAAATGTTAATAACCTTGTCATTACCATATAAGAATTAGCTTTCGATTTAGTAGCAAAGATATGCTCTTTGAGAGATCATTAGTTCAAAATCCGAATAGAAAGTGCTTAGCAACCAAATAAGAATTAGAGGTGATTTGATGGATATCATATGAGACAAGTGTACAATTAAGTCAGAAAGTGCTTAGCAACCAAATAATTATAAAAAATTTAATCATTTATATTAAAATTTAATTAATCTTTTTATAAGTTTTTATATAATTCAATTTCATTCATAAAATGTTAAATTTGTGATTGTAATCTAGTGATTAGAATTGTTTTGTGATGGTAAAGATTTAAGCTTAAATTTCACCTACTACGTATTATTATGCATTTTACGTTTAAGTTTTTTTTTTTAAGTTTCGCAGAGTCTGCGGAGTGATGAGAGGGGCTCAAACTCTCGATTTGTGGATATCCAACAGTTCTGAAACTTTTTTCTAACCAACTATGCTACTGCTTCATTCTCTTCATGTTTTCAGTCTTTTCAATCAAAAATTTTTAGTTTAGCTTCGGATATCGGACTAAATTCAGTATGATATTGAGTCGGAGTTTTGCATTAAGATTCCTCATTCTATTCTATGCATTAGGATACTCTAATGTATTGTCGGCCATAACCTACGTAATAAAGTGGGAGAAAGGAGTAAACCCGAGTCAAAAGAGAGTCATATGCAGTCAGATCCGACCCAATAACTCAGTTATTTGATCCGAACTATATTACCATGAATTTGGAAGTAACTATATATAACCCATTTGGGAATTTGGCTATACTATCCAACCCGCCAAAGTTGTTAATTAGTCAGTTAGGGTCCAATTAGGAAATCTTATTTTTGTTGCTTGTCCCTCATTTTTATGAATAATACAAATATTTCGATTTCTAAAAGTTTGACAAGATTATTTTAATTTTGAACACATTCATGCAGCAGTTTTGACTGGACTCAAAATATTAACTTGCGCTGAGAATAATATTCTGTTTTCCAGGTTCACAATGGAGTCCATTGAAAAATTATAAACTACAAATGTGGCAATTAATTACTTAGGATAAGATTCTTTATTTGTCTTGTACTAAAATGTTTCTAATTAGTTAACAAGTGAAAAACTAAATATTTGTTTCCCAATTATTAAACTTTTTATTTCAATATAAAGGTGTTCCTTTCTGCTGTATTGAGATATGAAAGGATCTAGATTGATTTGAAGTGAGTGTAAAATCTTAATACTTTGCTAGGTTTTACAGGATTCTCCCTTGTATTGAATGTACAATACAGATATTTATCTGAATTTAAACCGATTAAAAAAATGAAAAAAAAAAAACTAAATAACACTAAACTAGTTGTAAGTTTCCAGAGTACCCTGTTTGTGTAATTCCTAAACAATACTAAAATACAAATTTCTTTACTCATAGCCTAAAATCATACATAAGCAGATAAAGCTCTAAACTATGAAGGTGCATCATAGAAATGATAAACATAGAAAGTTGTCATCAATAATATGTTTGTGTAACCTTCAAACAAAATTATCTGTCAGACCAAAACTTCTGACCCTTTTTTGGAATAATTTAAAACGAACATAGGAACTCTTGGATTAATAAAACCATTAAAATTTAATTAATATCTAAAGACTTCATGATACTATTTACACAATAAGAAAATTTTCACTGGATTGTTTAAATCCCTCTTCCAATAAGAAAAAGAAAAACAGGATCTCGGGCAATGTTATCAGAACTCAGAGAGAGGTTGTTGTAAGCTCTCAAATGATCTCGTTTGCTTAACAATGCCCGAGAACCAAAACTCAAACTTATCTATCGTTACTATGCGCAGATAATTCTCTTCCAGCTTGTTGACATTCTTGCTCGGTGTGGCTTCTTTAACCTTTGAAAGTGGAATCAGTACCTTATAAGGTACTTCAACAATTTCTCCTTTTGGTGAAGTGATTAAAAGTGGCTTATTACTACAAAAGGCAATCCTTTTGGTTGACATGAAAAGTACTCCTCTAATAGGTCCAGCTGTTGTGTAGAGATAGCAATGATGACTCTGTAATAATCTCTCATCTTGATCTACAGAGATAGATTTTCTAAATAATCTTTCAACACCACTGTGAGCTTGAAGAAATCTTTTACCAAGGTTCAGATTCCTTTTACCAGTTTCAGAAGAATTCTGTTTCAAGGCTTCTGCAAGTAACAAAAAAAATATTCTTGAATTAGATGGAGAAATTTAAATGTGACTATGTTAAAAATAAAAAATTTCGTGCTGAAAATCAGAAATAAATTAATAAATAAGATAAGTTCCTTACCATGTCCAAGTCCTGTAGAAAGATTCTCTGAACTCTTGAGGAATTTTCTTATCCAATTAAAACCCGGCCGCTTTTTTTCTTTGATTGAAGCAAATGATTCACCTTCTGAACGCGAAACGCTTGGAAATTCCTCTTCTGCATATGTCTTAGACGAACCCGCTGGTATCCCAATTACTTGCCCAAGAGTGACGAAGTTCTCCATATTTGCAATAAAAGCTTTCTTTTCCTTTCTCCTCTTTGAGATGTATCTCAGTTTAGTTTGTTGTTGATGACTTAAATCTAAATCTGTTGCAACGGGCATTCTTTATAGGGCGAGGAATGAAGGGATTTATAAATGTTTTATTTCAATTTCTTAATTGTGAAGTGCAGTTACAGTCATCAGGTATGTCACCAGGATATAAAGTATGAATTAAAAATATGATTCATAAAGAACATATTATGTTTTAGCACAACTACAAGTTGGCTACATTCATCACTGGATAAAAGTATAATGCAAGATTTGTATGTTTTCCATAGTTAGGTGGCAGTTCTGTCCTTTTTTTTTTTTTGACCAACCAACCAATAATCCAATTCAAATAAATTGGTTTTGTTTTATATTTTATGATAAATTTGAATAATACTTAACCAAATTTTTTTCTTAAAGAATCAAATTGGTTCTTAAATTTTTATTAACACTATATTAGTTCTTGAATTTTTAAAAACAAATTAATCTTTACTTCACGACATGGATTTAGTTAGTCACTGCATCAAATTTTCTTTGACGTGGATTATTCTATTTACCACATGACCTTTAATCTATCGCTTGAATTTGAACTAGGTGCAAAAAAAAGAAGTTTAAACAGAGTACTTTTCAAACTCAGCTTTGAAAAAAGCACACAAAAAAAGGATTTGGAGAAAATTTTCCTGTTGTCGACATGACAATAAAGATCTAATTAAAATGGATTGTATTCGGTGATATCATTTAGATTTGATTTTTATCAATATAGTAAACTGTAAATTTAGGTGGTAGATCAGAGATGCATGAGTCAAATAAATTAATTTGCGTCAGCATGTTGGAAGGACTAAATTAGTCCGTTTAGAACAATTAAGGGATTATTTTTTTTCTTTTTTTATAAAATTTAACGACTAAGTTTGTACAAATAAAATTATATCTAATGTAAGCTCTCGATCATCATGATATTAATTTTTTTTGTTGACTTTCTGTTTATAAAGCATTAAAATTGACTTTACTCATATCCTACCCATACCTATTAAAAATTGATCTTACCCTACCCTACCCTTACCCGTTAATATTATCGGGTAACGAAACGGTAGCGGATGAATAACAGATATTACTAATATAATAATTAGTTTTATTATATTTTACAAATTAAATATAAAAAACTCATTCATTTCACCCATATCTATTATATATATATAATTCTCATAGGATCGCTACAGTATATTCTACAGTAATTGCTACAGTATATGCTACAGTGACAAATAGTAAAAAAATTCTAAAAATATAAAATTTGATCTATAAACATATTTTATTATGAATGTCATGTTGAGCGGTTCGGATCGACTGTTCGGACTTTGAAAATACAGATAAAGATTGGGTGCATTTGACCCTCCTCTAACTTTATATATAGTTAGAAAATCACAAATTAATGAATACCGGTATAACTTTATACAGTAACAACTTGATTTTGTGATTTTGAATTCATTAATATAGCATTTTGTTTATAACCGGTATAACTTTATATATTGTTAGATGTTTATCTTAATAGTTAATTATCTTTTTTTTTCGGTAATATCCTGATACAATCTTTTTACACTTCTCTCGATAATAGCCGCCGAAGCAAAGCGAGGCTCACTTCTAGTGTAATTATATTTCTAATAAAAAATAAAAATGAATTTGCAATCAATTCCAATTAAATTGTTTTTTATAAAGGAAGAAAATTCAAAAACATAAATACATATTTAGGTGGGTTGGAATTGAATTGAATATATATTTAAATTTTATAATTACCCTACAGGGTAACGGGTACGAAATAGTTATTACCCATACCTTTACCCATTTGGTTAACGAAAAAAAATTCTTATCCATACCCATACCCAATAAGCTAACGAAAAAAAAAATCTTACCCATACCCGCCTTATAGAATACGATACAGGTCGGATAAACGGCTAAAAAGGTACCATTGACACCCCTACGAGAGACTTTATATTTACTAGGACTTTGTAAATACCTTTTTTAATCAATATATATGTTATCCATCCATCCAAAAAATAAATAAAGCAATATTATAATTCCGTTATCCAGAAAAGAAAAGTACTAATACTATGTAAATCAGTAATTACGTATTTCCCCCTTAAAATTGTAAAAACTCACATATATGTCCAATATAACTCTATATATATCAAATATATCCAATAACATTAAAATAATGATATTTAAGACTCTAAAATTCACTAAACTTATAGACCATTATACCCTTTCCTTCCTCTCTTTCTTTCCTTTCTCTCTTTCTCTTCGCCTAAGTGGTTGCTCCAGTAGGTAATAACAATCATGTGTTTGCTCCAGTAGGCTTCTGAGCACATGATACATGAACACATACAAACTGCGGGTTCTCCTTCAGTAGCTTCCATGCAAAGCTTAGGTGTCTTACCGCCATATGCAGCGTCATTGCAACACCCCCAGGTTTATCCTATTCAAGATTGTTTTCGAGCTATATTCTCCACACTGCCAACTGTGTACAATAATCTATGTTACTTGTTCTACCAATCCTTCAACTTCTTGCTTCATTTTGGTTTGGCAATGGGCGCATTCATGCCACCCATCTTCTCATTGTATTTGGCTCGATGTGGTCCATTTGAAGTCCACCTAATGTGCAACAAAATCAAAATATTAATTCCCAATTATAATAAAATAGCAACAGAGATTAAAAAATTCAATGTACTATTCATAGTGGTAAAAGGATGGACATAAAATTAAACACTATACCATAAAAAGGTAAGGTAAGCATATGAGCTAAATGCAAATGCAGTTTATTCTGCTTCATTGATTCTAAAGAAAAATAAAGCTCAGGTACATCCTTGTATTGCATCTTCTGTACTTCCTTGGAATTAATCGATGTTACTATTTGACATATGTAATTATGCTTCTAACTACTTTAGGTTCAGTGTGCTCTACACTGGTGCTGCACATGACTGGTACCACAATGGTACCGCAATTATTCTGTTAAAAAGAAAGTTCCAGTAACACTTTTGTGCAAAGAAATTGAAGATTTATCAATCTCCTCAGCTATTTAAAACTACAAAGTAAATATATAAACATTTACTTGAACTTTGAGATTTATCCATTTGTCATTTGATTGTCGTTGCCTAAAAGTAGAAAAGCAAACAATTTCATCAGATACAATTTCAGTCAATTTAATCAGAGAGAGAAGCTGGACCTTCACTTGAGAGACAGTAAGGGAAATAGTGAGATAGAGATAGAGAGACGAGAGGGAGGCGCGCTGTTAGAGAAAGAAGCGTGACGGGGGAGAAGAAAGAAGAGAAAAAGCAAGAAGGGTAAAATGGGAATTAATATAAAGTTAATGTTAAATATGATGGATTGAATAAATACGTGAGTTTTAACAATTTTAAGAGGGAAATACGTAATTACTGATTTTAGAGGGAGAAATATGTAATATTGAAACTTTTAAAGGGTATGTATGAAATTCCCCCCTAAATTTATAATCAGGCAAAAATAACAGGCTGACTAGGCACTGCATGTGCACGGTGCACAGATGGAGATCTATTTTCCAATGGACAGAAAGAACAGAGCAAGATTAATAAAATCTTGTGTAAAGTAGGTGGATTTACACATCAGGTTGGTCTATTAATGCATCAGCCACGAGCCTAACAGATTCCATTGACACGTAAGATTCCTAATAAAAGCATAGAGATCTTATCCTCGGACTGGGTCATCTCTTTGTGACCTACCTTGACAAGTTGTTTGGATCATAGATGCGAGGACCCTTCCCAATTGGGGTCTGGATCCCCTGAAGTAATTCAATTTTTGGGTTTTGGATCGGGACCGTCCGAATCGAATCCGTCGTTCGAGATCGTCTCGGAATTCGAACATATTTTTCAGGATGCGTGCGCTCCACTTTAGTTGGATGGTCACGGATTCGAATCGGACGGTCCCAATTTAAAACCCAATTTTTGGGTTAGTTCACTAGATCTGAATTCTCCCAATTGTGGGTCTCTAAGGTCAGCAAAACTTTATTTTCAGTTTGTGTCATGAAAAACAAAAGGAGAGAAGAACAAAGAACTTCTAGAAGATGTGTCATGAGAAATAAAGGAGAGAAGAACAAAAAAAACTTGCAGGGTTAGTTGTAGGAAATCGGGGCAGTTTGATAGGCATCGAATCAAATTCAGTCTGATGTTCGATTTGGATCCAAATTAAAATTTATGTGGACAACTTGAAAATTTGTGCGGATCAAGTGAGCGTGAATTTATTGTGAAATTGACCGAACATCAAACTGAATTTCACCCAATGTTTATCGGACCGCTCCACTCGTAGTTTTAACAGTAAGAGAGTGGCCAATCTTAGCTTTAAGTCTCACTCATGTCCCTTGTTGGCCATGACCTAAATAATTAGGGGTGTCAACGTGTACGAACGAGTCGGGTAGAAGCATTTTTATATCCTTACTCGTTAAGTTAACAAAAAAGAAACTTTATTCTTATCCGTACCCAACAAGCTAATGAAAAAATTCTTAACCATACTCATCTTATCGAATACGGTACAGATCAAATAAATGGATAAAAGAATGTTATTGAATCGATATATTTGGACCATGAATAAAATAATATCATGTTACATAGATATTATTACCGAACTTTTTATTTATATGTCATATTCAAAAAACTTTTTTTGTCATGTTAATTACTTTTATTTAGTACCGATTAACTACCGGACTCTGCATAGTTATTTTCTTGCCCTAACCTGTCGGAAATCATAGATCCGTTCCTGAACAACCCTATACGTGAGAAAGTTGGAGAAAACAAAAGAGCTGACCCGAGTCAAAAGAGAGTCAAATGCAGTCAGACCCGACCCAATAACCCCTTAAGAGTTATTGGATCCGAACTATGTCATACCATGAATTGCTGTTGGGTCCCTCCTCATTTCAGCCCATTTTGAGTTAGTTTAGTAGAGAGAGGGCAGTATCAACATTTTTGTTAAGTCTAAGGTTTATTTTGTAAAAGAGGAATATTAGAGCTGTTTGATATTTTCTACCGTATGTTCCAGGATTACAGCGTGTTCCAAAAAGCTCAGCCCATTCTAAGTTGTGTGTCCATGGTAAAAGAGAGTAGAGAGTTAAATAAAAGAGAGAGGGTACGTTGGTTGGTATTGATGGCTGGTACAAGCTTCTATTGACCTCTCTTTGTTTAGCTTATTTGGTTTAATCTCTCCGTCTTGCAATTTGTACAAGATGAAGATGTGTGTGTACAGTTTGTAAGTATAAAGACCTTGATGGTCATCAATTAAAAGTGTTTCTGTTTCAGAATTTGTGTGTTTGCTTATGGTTGTTTTTAATCAATTTTCTTGTTGAAAAACTGGTGCTGATTTCTGCCTGTACCAGTACTGGTACGGGACTGTTTTGCTGCTGCACAACAGTTGTTTGTGATATTGTCTAAGAGAAGACAATTGCTGGTACAAAATCTCTAACAATTTCAACAGTACCCTGTTCTTGTAATTCTGTATTCTGTTCTTGTAACACCTAAACAATACTGAAATACAAATTTCATTACTAACAAGATTCTAGGATTTCTGGAAACTAGCCTAAAATCACACTAATAAAGGTACTGGTACGAGATAAGAGAAAGAATTTCTGTAGAAGTATTATTTCATTGATACTTTGAATGTACAAGTGCTGTTTATGTACAAGTGCTGTTTATGTAGGCTGTTTATGTAGGCTGTTTAGTCCTCCAATCTTTGACTAACTACTTCTCTAACAACTCTAACAGACTTATAAGAGACTTCTTAATTACAATCAGTTGCTAACTGCCTAACTAACTATAACTAGCTAATGTCTGATTTTCTGTGGCAGTATCTGTATGCTGATAATGCTGATAATGCTCTAGAGAACTATGAAGGTCCATCATAGAAATGCTAAACATAGAAAGTTATCATCAATAATTTACCTGTCAGGCCAAAACTTTTGACCTTTTTTTGAACTAATTTTAAAGGAAAAAAGGAACTCGTCAATTAAGAAAACCATTAAAATTAAATTAATTACTAAAGAAAGCATAGTATTTACACAACAGGAAAATCCTCTTCCGAAAGAAAAAAGAAAAACAAGAAATCGGGCAATGTTATCAGAAGTCAGATAGAGCTTGTTGTAAGCTCTCAAATGATCTTGTTTGCTTAACAAAGCCCGAGAACCAAAACTCAAACTTATCTATCGTTACTATGCGCAGATAATTCTCTTCCAGCTTGTCGACATTCTTGCTCGGTGTGGCTTCTTTTACCTTTGAAAGTGGAATCAGTACCTTATAAGGTACTTTAACAATTTCTCCTTTTGGTGAAGTAATTAAAAGTGGCTTATCACTACAAAAGGCAATCCTTTTGGTTGACATGAAAAGTACTCCTCTCATAGGTCCAGCTGTTGTGTAGAGACAGCAATGATGGCCCTTTAACAATCTCTCATCTTGATCTATAGAGAACGATTTTCTAAATAATCTTTCAACACCACTGTGAGCTTGAATAAATCTTTTCCCAAGGCTCAGATTCCTTTTACCAGTTTGAGATGAATTTTGTTCCAAGGCTTCTGCAAGTAACCAAAAAAAAAATTCTTGAATTAGATGGAGAAATTTTTATTTGACTTGATTATATTAAAAAAAAATGCTCAAAATCAGAAGTAGTTTAAAAAAAATGAGATTAGTTCCTTACCATGTTCAAGTCCTGTAGAGAGATTCTCTGAACTCTTGAGAAATTTTCTTATCCAATTAAAGCCCGGCCGCTTTTTTTCTTTGATTGAAGAAACTAATTCACCTTCTGAACGCGAAACGCTTGGAAAATCCTCTTTTGCATATGTCTTAGGCGAACCCGCTGGTATCCCAATTACTTGCCCTAGAGTGACAAAGTTCTCCATATTTGCAATAAAAGCTCCTTTCTCCTCTGGGAGATGTATCTCAGTTTAATTTGTTGTTGATGGTACTTGCTCTAAATCGGTTGCAACGGGCCTCCTTTATAGGATGAGGAATGAAGGGATTTATAAATGCTTTATTTCAATTTCTTAAAAATGAAGTGCAGTTACAGTCATCACGTATGTCACCAGGATATAAAGTATGAATTAAAAGTATGATTCATAAAGAGCATATTATGTTTTAGCACGACCATAGGTCGGCTACATTCATCATTTGATAAAAGTATAAGAGTGAGGCTATGGTGCTATGCATAGCACGGATGGCTAGTGTACTACGACTCAATATGGTACTTTTTAAAATCCTAACGGTCGATCCGACCGTTCAATGTGATAACCATATGAATATGTACTTGCAAACTAAATTTTATATTTTTTCGAATTTTTTTACTATTTTTTCAGATAGGTAGAATTTTGATGGTCCAGAATTGTCAAAAAACACTGATTTTTCTACCTATCTAAAAAAATAGTAAAAAAATTCGAAAAAATATAAAATTTAGTTTGCAAGTACATATTCATATGGATATCACATTGAACGGTCGGATCGACTGTTAGAATTTTAAAAAGTACCATATTGAGCCGTAGTACACTAGCCATTGGTGCTATGCATAGCACCATAGCCTCACTCAAAGTATAATGCAAGATTTATATGTTTTACATAGTTAGGTACTTAGGTGGCAGTTCTGTCCTTTTTTGACCAACCAATAATCCAATGCAAATAATTTGAATTTTTTATATTTTATGATAAATTTGAATAATACTTGAAAAAAATAAGACTTTCTGAAAACAGATCATCCTGCTTTATTTAGGGTTATGACATGGATAAAGACCGACCTTCCTTTTTAAGATAACAATTTAGCTGTGGGACCAAGCGGCTGATACAAAACAAAGCAATCTGACATGTAAATTAAAGCTACCCTCTTTGTAAGAATTCAATTGGTAACCATTACCTCATAAAGTCTGTTTGCTGAGTGTTGGCCCCTCTGTTTTCTTAATGCCCACGCTGCACCATGTCAGCACCTCTCCCAAAGGAATTCTCCATTAAGTTCATGAAAGTTCAGTGATTAACTTTTGTTAAAACTCCAAACGTGGCATAATATTCTTCTTACATTTTGAATACTACCCGGTAAAACAGAAAACACACACACACACACATATTTCTGTTACTTTATTAGTCGGTTCTGTTTTGAATGAAAACCACACTAGTAAAGGAGAATAGGATCAGAGATTATTAGAGTTTGGACACCACTGAAACAGTTATCTAGGAGGTGAATCCTGATATCAGTAATTGGGAAGAAATTTGATCAGCACAAGCAGGAAAGAACAAAAAAGGATATGTTGAGCTTTGGGTTATGGTGGGTTTTTCATAAATGGATTTGAATCTTTATGGCAGCCTAACATTTTTATATTGAATTTTGGATAATCTGATTAGCTAATAGTTTTTTTCTTTTTTTTGAGATAAAGATGTGCTCGAGCCATTCAATTTTAAATATCAACAAAAAACCGTCAATTGGATTTCGAACATGTAACTTCCTATATGAAGGATATTGTCTTGGCCATTAAGATCAACTAATAGTTTGTTATATTATAACTTTATTAAATATTTCTAATATATATGATCGCCAAGTTTTCTATGGAAGTTACTAGAAATTCTATAGAAATTATGATTGTTGTTATAATTAATTATCCTGCTAATATTCATGTAATTGCTTAATTCTAGGTTAATCAATTTAATTGATGGAGAAAATTAGTGAAGTACATGATTCCTCCAAAGTCAAGAGGACCTTTAATTACTATTATTGACAATTCTGACAATTCCTGTCCTTTATTTCACAACCCAGCAACTGCTAGCTCCTTTATCGGATCTTTATTTTGGTATGTGCATACATTCTGGTATTGGCATCTCCTGCTGTTAGTTCCTTGTTGCTCCATTTCTACTTCTTCAACGTCCACTAAATATGTGTTCTGCTCATGTCATTTATTTACTTTTTAGGTGCATTAGTGAGGAGCTTTCCTTAATTAGGTGCTGATCCATAGTTTTTGCTAATCTTACCTGACCATCTGGACCAATCCAGTAAAATTCTGGATTGATGCTGATCATTCTTGCAGAATCCTTGTTAATCTGGACAACACTTCTTCCATGGAAACAGAAGGCATCATCCATAGTTTTAACAGAGCAGTTTTGACTTCATGCAGTGCACGTACTATAGAATCATAACAGCACTGCATATTATTTGTGCGGTACATGAAGCCAAAAGTGCAAAACTACTCTGTTAAAATCTTTACTTACCTCACATGGACTCAAGGGGAGGCACTTGCCTACCCATGGCTCAAAAAAAAAAAAAAAAATTCAACATATTCTTCTTTTATAATGTTACAAAAAACATGTTTGTGTTTGAAATAATTATACAATTATGGCCTACTCTGAAATTAATTGTCTCACCCTATACCATTCCGTACTCCGCCTCTGTCCACAAAGCATACATTGTCTCTGATGAAGGCCTCTTCCATGACAGTTCCATCTGAGTAATTATTACTGTGCGTTAATAAATCTTTAGGCTGTGCTCCGCTCTAGAGGGGTAAACTGTTCATTAAAGGGAAGGAAGGAGAGAGCGGAGGTGAGACAACCTCCGAACAGTAATTTTACACTCCAAATCGGAAGTGATAGAATTCGTCAAAAATCAACACTACGCGAACCTCCGAACAGTGTTCCTTCACCTCCGCTCCTTCTCCGGTTCTTCTCTTTTGGAGCAAGGGAAACCGTCGGACAGAGTCGGTCTGGGGTGAGCGTCTCCCTCGCACAGTGATTGTCCCCTTCCTTTCTTCCGCGTCCCTCCATCTGGAGCACGCCCTTAGTCTCCTGAATGTTACAATAGATTCTACCTGGTTCATGTAACAACTTCAATTCCGATGGAAGATAATTATTATTAGTGTATTTACTAGTATTACTTATCCGGTTTAAGTCTGCTTCATTGTTATTGAAAGAACAAGCTAAAAAAAAAATTATTTGGTAGTCAGTTTTTATAAACATACAGCAGAATCTTAAGCTCTGAGGCCATATATATTCAATTAATCCAGTAAATATAACTTTTTTCGTTCGACATATATATTGACAACGTTTTTCAAGTGAACCATATATTTAGATAATTATCTGTTACAGTATAGTAAAGAAGAATAACATCTGAAGTCAAGGTTATTTACAAGTAATTTGCATGATTAATTAGTTTAACTAAATGACATCTCCTGGTTTATTTATATTCCTAAAGCATTCTTTTGCCCCATGTAACATTTAAAAATTAAATATTAACTTGGATATGCAAATTTGATATGAACTGATAAGAATAAATTGTGACTTTTAGTCACTAAATTTCTAACTATGGTTCAAGAATTAAAAGTCCATAAGTGTTTTTTCTTTTCTTTTTTCTAAAATTGGCAGGAGCTTTTGATTGCTGTTAATACTTCTTTCAAAAATTGTGGAGGTTAGCATATGCACAATTTGATATCAATCATTTTGTTTTAATTTACCAAAACTAGTATTAAATTCAAATTAGCCACCATAATTAATGCACATTAATTAACAGAACAAAAGCCAATCATCACAATATCCGATTTTATATGAACTTGCTCTAATAGTAAATACAGAGCAATTTCCAGCACTTGCAACAAGATATTGCACACATATTTTCCTCCTTGCCTAAATAAAAAAGACAGACCCTACCTATACTAAACAAACAATAAAAAGAATGCTATTATACCTCAGAGATGGCCTGTTTTAGATACTTAAAAGATCTCTGATAATTAACAAACCCCATAAACCAGAATTCAAAGTCATCAACAGTTACTATGTTCACATATTTCTGATCTGGTTTGTTCATGTTCTCGCTTTCAGTCGCCTCTTTGACCTTCTCTAGAGGAATCAAAACCTTGTATGGTACCTTTGCAACTTCTCCTTTGGGAGAACTGAGGGAGAGTGATCTGTCACTACGGAAAGCGATCTTTTTGGTCGAAATGAAAAGAATTCCAGCAATAGGACCAGCCGATGTAGAGAGGTAACACTGGGAGGCCTTTAACAATTCCTCACCAGTTTCAACAGTAAAAGATTGTCTGAATACTCTTTCAATACCTCCAGCTTGAAGAATTCTTTTACCTAGGGTCAACTTTCCTTTGACCGTTTCCGAAAACTTTGGACCCAGACTCACTGCAAATATTAAAAGAGAAACATTGAAATTAGCTAAATGATCCAGATTAACTTAAAGAGAAGAGAAAATTAAAATTTTCAAAACAAAAATTAGTATAGATTATTACCATGCTCGCGTATCCCGTGAGCTAAAGTATCTGCCTTTTTGCTAAATCGACTCATCAGGCCAACAACAGAATCCTTGCTCTGCTTTGAGCCAGATGCACAAGACTCTCTATCCTTCATGGTACAAACTGGTACACCCTCACAAGACGGTTCACCCAACAACTCCTCTTCGGCATAAGTCCTTGAAGAACCAACGGGGATCCCGATCACTTGGCCATGGCTATACTTCATCATTCTAGCAATGGAACTTATATTAAATCTCTTGCTAGAGGAATTTCTGGTTTAAATTTGAGAGAGTTTTGCTAACTGTGGTGCCAAACAATTCTTGTGGTGCCTCTTTTATAGGAGGAACCAACCTAGAAATTGGGTGGTTGCTTTTCAAAGTAATGAATAGTTGCACAGTCATAATCATGTCATCAGGATTGAAAGTTGGTTTAGAAAGAAGTGGGTCCTTTAACTTTTATGACAACAGTTTGATTTACAAAAAGAATGGGCCTTGTATTACATGTTCTTGTTTGTTCAATGGCACCTAAAACTGTCACACTATTGGCAGTAGATTTTATCCAGACTGAAAAGTGAATAAAATTATTCTTAACTTTGAGGTTTGACACTGCATAACCTTATCTTGCCTTTTTTGGTGTGACAAAACCTTTTTTTAGTTAAAAGTTTTAACTTTGAGGTTGCTTACCTTCAAAAAGTCCCAATCCGAATCTCTTTTGGTGGTCTGATTAGATTTGTTTGTTTACAAATTCATTATGGAATTTATTTGAAAAACAGAAGTTATATTGTGAAATTATTATTTTATATATATTTTTCAAAAATTAAACAACTTACTAGTCTTAATTAAAAAATATTTTATTATTGTACAGGTTTTAACTATTGCGCATTCTGAATTTTGAACTCACAACCGTTTACACATAGAACATTGTCTTCAGTCACTAGATTCAAGACTGGTTCTTGCATGAATATAATATATATTTTGGTAAAACGTGAATGCTCCATCAAACTAGCATAGTTAGAATCTGTCCAATAATATTTTTGAATGAGAGAATTGGAGATCAAGCCATCTAACCCCTTTTTCAAATTTATGTTATTACAATAAAAAAATTATCTTATCCGGATTTCGAACTCATGACCTCTTACCTCAAAGAGAGGTGTGGCTTTGTCACTAGACCAAATGTTAGTTCTTCTTTCCAACAATATTGATTATCTAATTACATTAATGAAAGAATTACTCAACACCGGCAGTTGCATTTCTACGCGCTTATCTTTGCAACATATAATATCACGTACTAATAAATTATGACAATCCTTATCTACCTGTATGACATTTCAACAACTTAATTATACAGTCAAAATAGATTATTAATTAGGTCTCTTATACAGTTAACATGTGCGGTGCATATATATATGCAGTTTAACTTTTTGGAGTATTTTTATGACCTTGCCGTGGATCATGACCAAAGACCACTGATTAGGTGCTTAAGAATTGTTACGTAATTCTTGATCACCTTGTTTTTATATTATTAGCAATGTCTACAAGTCACCATCCATAGAAAGCGAATTATTGCAATTTGATTGGGGACATCCCATAAAAAATATATGTGTGTGTGTGTGTCGAAGTGGATCAGACTATTAATCTTTCTATCCTTTAAAAAAAAAAGAATTAAACATATAATAAATATTGGTTCAAAATAATTCACTGCGCCTATGAATAAGAGATAAAATTTAGATCATTGGCAAATTTTATCCCCATACATTTCAGTACGCAACAAATCAAAAAGTATAAATTATATGCAAATTTAAATTTATATAAAGTTCACATTTATGAATAGATTAAATTTTATACATTGTTGGACGAGCTCGGAAACATAATGCTATGAATTTGTTTAAAATTGGAATAGCTGTGTGAATTTCGGAAAAGAAAAATATTTTACCAGACATAAATACATCCCACTTCTTTCTTGTACTGGGTAAAAATCACTATTTCACTTCATGCAATGTAAGATAAGAATTATATGTCTTTTTATTTTAACTTTAGTATTCATGCGTTCTATGAAATCAAAATAACATTATCGGTATTTTTATTCACTAATATAAAGTGAGACTACGATAATATGCATATTAATGATCAACATGCGCTATGAATTTGTATTTCTATTTTCAAAGTTTAAACAGTCAATCTAACCGTTACAAATAATATATGTATGAAAATGTATTTGGAGACCAAATTTTACTTCTTTTTTTTAGAATTTGTTTATTATTTATTAATTAAGTAGAAAATCACTTCTTTCAAATGCTCCAAAATTTATTGATCAAGTGATTTTACATACATCATCCCTTTCTTTATTGTAATGGCGACTAGTATATTCATCCATCACACAGTGCGCCACACAGAAATGGCCTCACATGTACTTGCCACAGAATGGGCCTCCGTATCAAATAACCTACCCAGAAAATCTTCGTCAGGTCAAGTTAATGGGTCCCACGGCTGATGCAGGAATGTGTCTATCTGACGTGTAAAAAACGACCAGTTCTCAAAACAATTTAATAATGCCATTAAGGCAGTTGGACAAATTTAAGGCCTTTACTTTTCTTCGTGCCTACGCTGGGCGGAGTCGACATCACATCCCACGCAGCACCGAGTCAGCACGGCCTTTCAATGTACTGTGCCTGGTGGCGACTTGACGACTCAGTTTTGGTGAAATTTTTGCTTATTATATATCCACTAATTATCAGTATTTATATTGATATCTCGTAAAGTATCAGAAAATCCTTTAAAGGGCTACAATTTTCTCAGTTTTTTTTATTATTATTTTTATCATCGATCCGTGTACCTATGTTTAATGAGTTAATCTACATTGTTTATAGGGCAATGTATATTGTATTTATGCACTTAATTTTATTAGATTTCAAATCATTTTAGGGGGAGAGTGGGGCACAACTTTATGGTTTACAGTCCATATTTACTCTCAATCGAGCCAAATTCAATCCAGTATCTGTTTTAGACTGTAGGGGTTCTCTTTAAGATTTGTGCCAGATTAAAAGAACGGTTCCGATCCACTAACTCTACTAAATAGTACATTTGTAGTACTTAGAGAATAAGGGGAATGGTACAATTTTTATATCAAGTTATAATTGTTTAGATTTGGGCTAAGGTGTAATTTAGGATTATTTTATATCAGATTCGAATCAGTTTTACTTTTGGAAAATATAATTAGTTCAAATTCGAATCAAATCGAGCAAATTCGGTGAGTCTGTTCTGTTATTTGTCACTTCTAATACTAATAATAAATGTTATAAAAAAGTGCACACACGATCAACTTTCATTGTTCTTTTATTGCAATTACTTTAATAACTTTTGAGAAACTAATAGAAATCGTAACTTTCTTTGTTCTTTTATTGCAATTAGTTTAATAACTTTTGAGAAACTAAGGAAACGAGGCAGGACTCCTTCCCTGCTAAGTTTTCAGTATTAGGCAGGAACCAAAAGACAGTATATCCAAATTGCACTTGGATGGCAGATTTTTTTATTTATAGAAATTTTATAAAAATAATATAGGATAATAGATTTTGATTTCATAGTAGAAACCGAATTTTTTTATTCCTTTAGGTAATTCTAAAGGAAGCGAAAAAAATTGGGTTCGTTTGAGATCTAGTGTGACGGATTCACATCACCTCAGGTTACCTGACTCAAGACAATTACAATCGGACGATTCTTTTAACATGGCACGAATCTCAAAACAAATCCCCTACAGTCTCCATAGGTATCGGATTGAGTTTGGCCATATAGGTTTAATCAGAGTAGTACATTTCAATTTGCTTGAGTCAGGTACCTGGGAGGATACGGATCCTTGTGTGACACCCATCTCATGCCACAGAAAATAAAAATTTGGTTCCTTCTATGAAATCAAAATCACAAAACAATTCATCTATTATCCTATATTATTTTCAAATATTTTTTATAAATAAAAAGTTATGCTTGGATTGGGTATTTCATCATATTTTAGATGTTTTAGGTCGGAATATCTCCGACCATATCTTAGTGCAAGTCAAAGGATGCTTAATCACTTTTTTATAGTTTTAAATTTTTTAATTATGTATATTGAAATTTAATTGAATTTTTTTTCTTATAAGTTTTTATAGCTTAATAACTAGAATTCAAATTTTTCGTCAAGTTGTACAAATCATATTTCAGCTCTTCTATCTAAATTTTATGTTCCGCTTCTGTCTCCAGTTTGGCAAATTTCAGCTTTCATGTTGGTACAAAACGGAATTTAGGTAAGGAAAAAACGGATTTTGTACAGATTTGGTAGGTTTCAGTTAACCAAATACAAGTTTTGAGTCGATCATTGATGGGAAGGGTCAGAAATTTTATTATTGGAACGGCAACCAAAATGTTGAATGATAAAAGTTATAACTAAATGAATGATTCGGAAGCATATAATAATATTTTATCCTCGTCTTTAAGTGTATTATTTCAGAAAATACATGATATACTGCACTAGGAATTCCGCATTAGAAGTGAACGGTTTAACTTCCATCTCATGCTAAAAAAATAACTAAATAAAGAACATTATTATAAACATATAATTTAATTATGCTTACTAAATAAAATAGATATATTTTAGCTAAAGAAGAAAAATGTTGAACAAAATAGATGTATTTAAGTGTATTAAAATTTTCTATTATGAATAAAAAAAGTCGGAGTCAGACTGATTCATCCATTAACCGGCTGAAACTTTCCGAGTCCATATCTTCTGAGGTAACATATTATTTCTGGAATGAGAGTAGGTCCGATGCCTTTCGGACCTACCTTGGTTCGATGGGTGTGATGACCATCTAATCTGCATCAAGATCCGTGTGCTATGCATCAAAATCCATGCAAGTCTTATCAATTTCTGTGCACATAGATCTTGATGCTAATCATACGGTGATAGAGCTAATTGAACCTAATTGTAGGTCCGATGCCCATCGGACCTACTCCTATCTCATTATTTCTAGTTAGATCCGGACCGTCGGATTAACATATTATTTTTGTTTAGTCCAAGTCTTGAATATTCATGTAGATTCTAATCAGACGGTCCGGATGTAAACATAATATTTCGTTGTCTTGGGGGATAAGAATTCAATTGTGATATTAAATCTCTCTATTCTCTATTCATCGACTTTGAATAGCGCTTACAAGCCGCGTAACGAGGGTAATATAATATTGAATGAAAAGTTTCCCCGAAAACTGCATGATATTGATATCATATCTATCCCCACCATGTGGCAGCTGAGAAATTGGCCAGTGCTTACTTTTCTCAATTGAAAAGCGCCGACAAAGTTTGGTGGCTTACGTTCTGCCAGCTGTGCGTTAAATCAACAAAAAAAAAAAAGTATTTTCTTTTTGTGTACTGTATAAATAAAAAAATTGACATGTATTCATATGTTGACATTTGTGAAAAAGGAAAGATACTGGATTACTGGCTAGCACCGAAATGTTCTTCCTCGTACTTTGGAGTACACGTTGTCTCTTTTAAATTAAATGTTCTTCCTTTTTGTTGAATATGCTACCTGTTCTGAGCTTTATTTCTAAACTTTGAAATGAATTTTAATTAACTTTGACACAAGAAAGTTGCTCGCTTTGTTTAATTTCTAATTTAAATATAGTTAAAGACGTAGAAATAGTGTTGCTAATGGTTCGGATTTGGATCAAGTATAATTCAAATACGAATTTATTAAAATTTTACAAATTTCATATGTAGATTCATATTCAATAAAAATTTGAATCTAAATGTGAGTCTATACTCTATACATGGATGCAGTCAGATTTTCAAACTAGGGAGGGTTAAACACATATGGAGATCAATCATAGATAATTTTTCTACTGAGAACGGAGTTAATTTTACAGTACCATGACATTTTACTTTAAAATATATAAAAAAACATACTTAAATAAATAAATAAAATAGAGGGTCAATTGATCCTCCTTTTTAGCTCCGCCTTTGAGTTTATATCTATTAACATTGTGGATTTTAAATCGGATTCAAACTATAATGGATGTTTTAATTAAAACATTTTATAACAAAATACATGTACAACATGAGTAAAACTGAAACTAATTATTATATGACTATATCGGATTCAAAAACTTTAGTTAAACTAATTTATATGACTTATAATAATTTATGTTTAACACACAATATTAAAACAACTTAAATTATATTCAGAATATTTTTTATATAACATTACTTAAATATCCTTAACGTATTTTAGATTCTGATCATATAAAATTCAAATGCATATCCAATAAATAAGGTGTATCAGTTTGTAAAATCCATATGCCGGTGCCCGAAATTTTTGTAGTTACCATAGTAAAAAAACAAAATTAAATGATTAACACCCTCTCCAGCGTAATTTCAATTCTACCACCCACGCGGACGGGGTTCGCGCACCAAACCCTTGGTGCGCGGACGGGGTTCGCGCACCAAACCCTTGGTGCACGGACTGCATTGGCGGATTGTAGTTCTGTTCTGAATCAACCATGTGAAATTTTGGTGTGCCAACTAAAAAAAAAAAAAAATTGGTAAACTAATCCAGTTGACACACCAAACAAATGATAAAATAATCAATTTGGTGCGCCAGTTCAGAACCAACTTGGTGCGTGAACCCAGTCCGCGCTCAAACCTTTTTGGTGCTCGAACTGGATCCGCGTGGGTGGTAGGATTGAAAAAAAAAAAGAAATATGGTGATATTCATTTAATTTGATTTTTGGGCTGTGGTAACTAAAAAAATTTCGGTGCCGGTGCTGAGTTTTCATTTAACAACCGGTGCGAAGTTTTAATTTGCAACAAACAAATTTCTATAATAAATCGAGAATAAGCCCAAAGGCCCAATAGAAACAGTTATCTTCATACAAACTGAACTACGCGATTGAAATTGCAAGCCCAGCAACTAAGGTCTAAGGAGAACTCTGACACTGAATTAGGCCTGATTTACTGTTGTAGTCCATGGAATCATGCAAGAGCAAAGGAAATGGACGATATTAATCGTCGTTAGTTTTGTGAAATTATGGGTTTCAGTCTATATTATTTTGCTGGGTGGAATGATTCTTCCTTTCGGCTGCCAAAGAAGAAGAGCACGCTTCATAATTTTCAAGCATGTAAAGTGGGAATTGAGTAGTGTCATAACGAACTGGTACGTTGCTCGGTGAGAATTCTTTTCTGATCTAAAGTTAATAAACTTTAAGAACAAAATAATGCATTCGTGCTCAATTGTAGTAATGGATCATCATAGCAAGTTTTTTTTTTTTCCTTTTTTCTTTTCTAGATTTGTTTTTCTCCTATCGAGTTGAGCGAATTAAAACTAAATTAATTTAAGCTAGTAGATATTGATTTAATAATCAAGTTTAAATATGAAAATAAATTTCAAATTGAACAGAAATGACCAGAAATCAATCACTTCAAAATTAAATTGCATCACAGATAAGCAAAATTATCTCATACATCAGCAACATTAGAACAGCATAACTAGCAGGTATCCGGACCCAAAAAAAACGAAAAAATTTAGCATATAGCTTCATAATCAGCATGTATCTGGACCAAACCCTACGAGTCCATTAACAGTATCAAATGAAATCTGGATCCCCTTCTGTTGGATATTCCCCAAAATAGAAAAACCAGATACCGATGGTGCAAAAGCCAAGCAGAATGTCCCATTTCCATCAACTGGTATCAAATAATTCTTCGCTGGCAGCGTCAATTCAGGCCCATCTGAAAAGAAGAATGACACAGTAGGCACACGCACGGTGCCAAAACCAGACAGATCATAGCATGTGTCAAATATAGACAAGCCATCTGCTCGTGAAAAGCCTACGGTAGCATCAACAAATGCATCTCTTAATGCCTCATAGGCTGGTACAGGCAATCTAGTAACTGCTGTACCAGTATCCAGGATTGTTCCACCATCTCCATTTTCTGATAACCGAAATACCTCTTCTGACACCATGACCCGAACCCCGCCTACTCCAAGGCCCACAAGCCCAACATAGTAGAAGCTTGGATTCAGTGGGTTTCTCACTAGAGGAACCCAAATTGCACCGGCCGGGGTACCGGCAGCCCGACCAAAAACCAAAGACCCATCTGAGTCAGACCCAGGGCTTGCCAAACAATAAGCAAATGAACCTCCAGTCTGTCCACCAAGTTGCCCGACAAGTGACATCACGCCTCCGCCAAGACCCAATAGTCCCGAGGCCCATGCAAAAAGCCCAAGGTTATGGTGGCCGCACCCTATAGCAATATTTTGGACCTCAGTGGACCCAAATTTTAGTGTTTCAAGTGCTAAGGTGCCCTTAGTGTAGGAACCATCCTCATAATTGACCTCATACTGACACTGACCTGAGCCACACTTGCCGGCCTGGTCTAGTAAACCACAAGCCACTGAACCACATGAAACACTTGTAAAGGAAGCCGAACCGGCTGGGTCAAAAATAGGATCAGCTTGGTGGTAACATTGTGTGCACGGTTCGCACTGGACCCACGTCATGTCACTTCCCGTGTCGATGACCATGTATTGATCTACTGGCGGGTTACCAATGCCAATTTTGACAAAGTACTCGCCAATGCCTTCTTCAGCACCTGAAACAACGGCTGAACCAAAATCTTGCAACTCGTAGAGCGAACTTATGTTTGAATTGTTCTTTTTCCGTCTATAGAGACCAGCTACTCTCTTTGAATCACGGTTAAGCCGCTCTTTGAAAAGATGTGAATAACTCTGTTTGCCATGGATAGAGATTTTGTCACGGTGAACCAACTCCAGAGCCCTCTTATATCTATTGTGTAGAGAGTTTGAAGGGAAGTGTGAAGAATGAGATGTACCTAATTCATGGATGGTGTAAGCCAACTCGTGCGCCGGGAGAGATTGGAATTTGATTGTATTACCACAAATAGAGGACAAGGATACCATGAAGACTATGCTTGATATTGCAATTTTTATCATATTTATCACCATGTGATAGGATTCTCCTAAGTTTTACTGATTGGATATAGAAGCGATCCAAGTTTACCACTAGCTAGGTTGAAAGTCTGAATTATGTTTTCTGCATTTTGTTCACAAATTGTTTGAATAACTTGGGTGAAGTTTAAATGCAAGTGAATTGCATAGATGATTATTAGTGCTAGTAGTGCGCTTTCTTTATAAGACTGAATACTGAAAAGAAGAGGGAAGTGATCATGTTTAAATCTGTTAAAAAGTCAGTAAATGGACCGGGTGGGCCCCCTCGGATAATTATATTTGCAAACTTTCTTTTCAGAAAAAAATGTTTAAAAGGACAATGTCATGAAAACTTTCATTTGGATTAAAGAGTGTGGCTATGTTATTATGTATAGCGTGGATTAGTCTGTATTGTATTGTGGATCAATATTTTTATTTTTCAAAATTCAAATAGTCAATTTGAACCATTCAACATAATATTTATATGAAAATATATTTGTAGATCACAATTTATATTTTTTTTACTATTCCTTTACTTTTCTTTAGATAGGTACAAAATCACTTGATCTAAAATTTTAGACCATTCAAAAGTACTGATTTCTATCTATCTAAAAAAATATTAAAAAAAATTCTAAAAAAATATAAAATTTAGTCTGAAAATATATATGGTAGCCTGGCTCTTTCTTGATTGAATGCACGGTTTGTTGAACTTTGAATGAAAGTGGTATCTTTTTTTCCCTAAATAAGGAGGGCCCTTCAACTTTCTTGAATGTTTCCTTTTTTCGCTTTTTTTTTTTCTTTTCTTTTGAGAGGAGTAATAATTGTCTCTTATCAACATAAGGCGGGCCCTAATCTACATCTCAAAGTATATTTATATTTTGCTAAAACATGTCTATATGTATTGATAAAAGTACTTATACCTAATATTATTAATAATAAAAACTATGAAAAGTGTGCTTTTACTCATTGAACAAAGTTTGTACTTTTAATTTTTTATATAATCATTTAAATTTTTTTTCTAAACTTTGTATATTAATTATTAAGTAAAAACACTTCCGACTGCAAATATATATAACTTTTATTTAAATATAAATATAGTGAGGTGTATATAAGGGTTCACAACATGTAGAAAATTTTACATATATTTTTTTAAGCTAACTTTAAAGCTTCTTGACAATTGGAACAAACATAGGATGTTTGTTTCTTCTTTTTATCTTTTTTTTTAATAAATTGATATTACCAATTAAAGACTTTAATATGACTTGATATATACATTTAAGTTAGAGATGTAAACGTAACAGATTAAAAAAGAATAATGTTAAAATTATGTCCGTTTTGTGTTTGATTGAGATAAATTCCATATTTTTTGAAGAAGATAATTTTAAAATTTTTGTTTCTCGAAGATGACAAAACAATTACAGCTCTTTGCGCACTTTCAATTAACATGTAATTAATTTCATTAACTCTAAACAAGTTGCTTTAATT
The DNA here is from genome assembly GCA_025461125.1 of Carex kokanica. Taxonomy (NCBI): domain Eukaryota; kingdom Viridiplantae; phylum Streptophyta; class Magnoliopsida; order Poales; family Cyperaceae; genus Carex; species Carex kokanica. The sequence continues at coordinate 381,969 of JAJGRX010001360.1, read as the reverse complement.
AAGCCAGAAGATTTTATTGTAATTAATTTAATTCGTGTCTATTCAAGTTGGAAATCAATTGAACTGTGTGTTAACCTCAGATTAACTTGCAATCTTATCTAGATAAAATTAATTGAACTCAACTATTACCTTTTATTTATTTTTGTATAATAAAATTAACAAAGTAAAATAAAATAAAATCTGAAATAACGTGAAAAATAAAAGAAAAAAAAAACTTGAAAACGTCATGAAAAATTCAGAAAAAAAATGAATGCTTAAAAAATAAGCAAGAACGACAAATTAGGAAATAATTATTAAGAAAAGTTTAAGTTCTCTTATTTGTTGTCTTCCATTTTATTTTCTTCATTCGTTAGACAAATCTGAACTGTCCATCTCAATTTGGACGGTCGGTTAGGATTTGATGGAGTAGCTGCTCTATATTCGTCTGCGCTAAGTTTTGTGGTATTGTGTTAGATCTGATCTTTCTTTTTTTTTAGTAAAATGTGAAGGTCAAGCCTTTCGGCTTTTGGCCTTCACTTTTTATTAAAACGATCAGATCATAATACACTAGTTTCCAGAAAATTCCACACAACATAGAAAAAGACTAAATTAAAACAATGGACCTAAATCTTCTAAAGTAGAAAGTTCTCTATAAGCTTAATTTGCTTGATGTTCTTTCAAAAAAAAAAAAAAAACGATAGAGTTTCTTTCAAAAATTTCCTTGATGTTTTTTTTTCTTTTGCCACTGCCATGTTTAACAAAAATAAATGAAGTTTTAGATCTCTGTCATAGACTACCCAAATTAAAATAACGGACCTGAATGAAATCTTGACTCTCTAGAAAACTATGTACAAGTGAAACAGGGTTCTAAACCCATCTGCTTTTGGGTTGTAATTAAAGGCCGACCTTCACAAGATTTTGCTATTGCTTTCCCAAATAGATCTACCCATTAAGTAAGTGCATCATATACTGCCTCCCATTGGCCCATGAATTCACATCCCCTCAGGTTATCGGACTGAGTACAATTGAATCGGATGGCCTAAAATTATTCTTTTTAACTTGACAAGAGTAAATCTGAAGTGGTTTGTACTACGGTTTTTTTCTTATGTCGGATGTTAAATTGCCTTAAACTACAGTGGTTTTGTACTCTGTATTGTATTGTATTTGGCTCTGAAGTATAATAAAATCATCTGGCAGCTGCTGCCCGATTTCTCAAAAAAAAAAAAAAAAAAAAAAATTCAAACTTGACCAATAGTTTCGTGGCAATTTCATGTCCTTGAGAACCAGTTAGGGCTGTAAACGGATATGAATTATCCGACAGATATCCGCTCCGAATTCACTTATAATCCGAATCCGAATTTAAACAGATGCGGATAATTCGGATACCGGATTCGAATACGGATAATTTCTTTATTGGATAAACAGAGCGGATATCCGTATACATCCGTTTTATCAAGACCCATTATCTGAACGGTTTGAGGGGATCCGCATAAGTCACGGACCCGCGCTCGCTCAATACGATTATCCGCCTGCATCCCAACCTATATTTATAACTGCCCTGCGTGTTCGGATATTTTGTTCTTTGCATGTGGGATTAAACTGACGGCAGGATTAGAAACCGAACAAGCATATGGACCGCTTGTTTTGGGCCAAATTGGGCTCCTACGTATATTATAAGAAATTACCATATATTATACATGACAATTTTGTTGATCTTATGTGTCTACTCTCTGTGTAGATACTCCTGTAGAAATTTCTTATTTTATCTTATTTGATTTTAAACATTTCAACTTCTATTTTGAATTGGCCTCAAACTTTTTCGCTCCCAAATCTGCATATGACTCGATTATCCGACAATTATTCATTTGTATCCGTATTCGTGGATTATCCGTCCTATATCCGTATCCGTTTAAGGTGAATTTGGTTTTACATTTTGATATCCGTTTATTATCTGTATCCGTATTCATATCGGCCCACTGAAAAGTGGATATGGATTTGGGATTAGCATTGTCCACTCCGTATTCGCTCCGTTTACACCCCTAAAACCAGTACAACTCGGTCAAACTACTCTCCCTTTTAATATTCTCAATTCGAGAATCGAGACCCAGAAAAACCAGTAATAATTTTAAATTCAAACTCGGTCAAACTTCAATAGGTCCATGACGCGTTTCTGGACTCAAAACTATCTATAAATGTTAAGAACTGTAACAATACTGCTCAACTCATTTGAAAATTGAAACAAAATGGCAAACAAACTAGTTCTTGCACTTGCAGTACTCTTCCTCCTAAACAAACCCAACCTTTCCCAAGCCATCCAGCATCGCTTCCTTCTCAACACGTGCAACCCGATTGGGTACCTTCCGGGCCAGGACACCAGCAACTGCAACACTCAAAACGATTCTGAGTGCTGCCAATCAGGCCAGACGTACCCACAATACCAGTGCTCGCCTGATGTCTCCGATGCCACACCAGCGATCCTTACACTCAACAGCTTTGAAGAGGGTGGCGATGGTGGTGGTAAGTCAGCCTGTGATGAAAATTGGCATGATGATTCTGAGATGGTGGTTGCATTGTCTACCGGGTGGTACAGTGGGAGTAGTAGATGTCTAAAGAATATACGGATCAATGCGAATGGACAATCAGTTATTGCGAAGGTGGTTGATGAGTGTGACTCCATGAATGGGTGTGACGAAGAACATGCGTACCAGCAACCTTGCAGAAACAATATCGTGGATGCGTCACAGGCGGTTTGGAATGCATTGGGGATTTCTGGTGGGGAGTATGACATTACCTGGTCTGATGCGTAAATCAAGCATATGGTGTTATAGTTAAAGCCATATATAATTAAGCATATTAATTATTTTAGTTCTAGATGAGGATAGTTTAGTTAATAATAAGAGTGTTGTTGTATAATTAATTACATTATACCGTACCAAGGTGCCGTATCAATCGAGCGCCGTTTATGCTTTGAATATTTGCACAATCAGATTATATTTTCTCTATTTTATGATCTACGCTGAGATTATATATATGGGTATGTTTGGTTGCACTAAGAATAGCACTATTCTTAGAATAGCATTGCTATTCGGAACAAGAACAATCCAAACGAGAAATAGAGCTATTCGGAATAGGGAGAATAGGGCTATTCTCTATTCTTACAAAAACATGGAATAGCATTTGTTAGTTTCAATATTAATACTAATCTAATATTTAAACTAATATTATATTACATTTAATATTTAAATTAATATTATATATTATATTATATTTAATCTAATATTTTATTTAATACTAATCTAATATTTAAAATAATATTGTATTACATTTAATATTTAAATTAATATTATATTATATTTAATCTAATATTATATTATATTTAATCTAATATTTTATTTAATACTAATCTAATATTTAAAATAATATTATATTACATTTAATAATTAAATTAATATTATATTGTATTATATTTAAACTAATATTATATTACATTTAATATTAAACTAATATTATATTACATTTAATCTAATATTTTATTTAATACTAATCTAATTTTTAAAATAATATTATATTACATTTAATATTTAAACTAATATTATATTACATTTAATATTTAAATTAATATTATATTACATTTAATATTTAAAATAATACTATATTACATTTAATATTTAAACTAATATTATATTATATTTAATCTAATATTTTATTTAATACTAATCTAATTTTTAAAATAATATTATATTACATTTAATATTTAAACTAATATTATATTACATTTAATCTAATATTTTATTTAATATTAATCTAATTTTTAAAATAATATTATATTACATTTAATATTTAAACTAATATTATATTACATTTAATATTTAAACTAATATTATATTACATTTAATATTTAAACTAATATTATATTACATTTAATATTTAAACTAATATTATATTACATTTAATATTTAAACTAATATTATATTACATTTAATATTTAACCTAATATTATATTACATTTAACATGTAACCTAATATTATATTATATTTAACATTTAAACTAATATTATCTTATATTGAATATAATGTTTTATTTAATACTAATTAATATTTAAAATAAGATTATATTACATTTAATATTTAAATTAATATCATATTGTATTATATTTAATCTAACACATAAATTATTACTTTATTCATTTCCTCCAAACTCTATTCCAAATATGCAATCCAAACAACTTTTTCACTATTCCGAATAGCTTGAGTTAGCACTGTTCTTAAACAGTAGCTATTCTTATTTACTATTCTAAACAGTAGCTATTCTAGCTATTCTAGAGTTCATCCAAACGTACCCATATTGGGTTTGATTCCGTTTTGAAAAAACAAAATAAATTTCATTGACTATTAGTTGGTCATTTTATTAACTCATTATCAGACAAATCTCTCGTTCATGCAATGATAAAACAGGGAGCCCAGAACTTCAAGTTATGGGTCAAACGTATATTGAAAGTCAATTATATAAAACTTTCATAGTGAATATGAAGTTCAATTTTATAATATTTATAGCATTTACTCTAAACTATATAAAAAGTTATGTATAAGTACATAAATTTTGAAAATAAATGAAGATCAAATGACCGAGCCAAAATTATTTTGAACTCTCTAAGGGGTGAGTATTCCCTGCAAGAATAACTCCCAGCGAGCCAAAATTATTTCAGTGCTTTAGGACTCATGCCAAGTTAAAACGGACGATGCAAATCTTATTCTTCACAGTAGGATACCATACTGGATGTGAAGTTTTGAACTCCTCTTAAGTGATTATTGTTCTGTGAATGTTAGGTGTGGAAAAATGAGAATATAATGCGATGTCGCTATGAGTAGGGGTGTCAATTATACCCTTTTAACTTGTTATCCAACTCATAGCAAATCCGATAAAACAAATATAGGTAAAAAAAAGTTTTTTTTTTTCGTTAGCTTATCAAGTAAGGATATGAGTAAGAAATAAATCGTTATGTTATTAAACAAGAATATGGATAAGAGTATTTCGTTAACCCTATAGAATAATTAATCAATATAAAATTAAATATGATATTTTTATTTATACATATAATTATATTATTTTATTATTATAATTAGATTGATTTATATTACATTTCATTTTTTTTTATTTAGTAATTTATGATAAATTAATTTATTCAATATTTATATAATTTTTTAATTAATAATTTAAGACAAAGTTGAATTATATATTATTTTAGCATTTCATTTAATTAATAATTTATATCATTTAAATAATGAGATCTAAAATTATAAATGGAATAAAAAAATATAATTTTTATATTTTGTGATATTAGATACATCATGTACGTAATATATGTATTTAATTATTATATTTGTGGATTAAATTATATATACTATTAATTTATTCGTTTAGTTACCGTTATAATAAGTAATGAATAAGTTTTCCTAGATAAATGGCTTAGCACGTCAAGCCTCTTCCAGTTGCAGGCATGCACTAGTTCGTCGTACTCATTTATTTTAAATCTGTGTAATAATTTTGTCACAATTATGCAGTATATATTTCATTTCTTGACCAAAAGTCGGAAACCAAATAAAAAATATAATAAAACATGAAAATTGAGACTAATTTTAGATCTAAACATGTATCAAATAATAGATAAAATAACGCTTATTAATTTTCTTCTAAACTAAACAAATCTTCTTGGAGGTGTTTCTATCCTAACCATAGTTTTAGCTAGCATTTATGCATAAAGACCCATCAAGAAGGAATCATTGAGATAACAGTATTTAACAGAGTAATCACCGATATAGAACAATTACTTTGCTAACCTTGTAACTTTCTAATAATCTTTTCAATAAGAAAGTTTTATTTCCTTTTAATCTCTCCAATGCAAAGGATCCCCATGCATGTATTCGACAGGTAATTGTGCAGTTTTATTACAATCTAAAATACTTGCCGGATTATCTAGTGCCTTCATCTTCGCCCTTCGGAAGGATTTAATAGAATTGCTTTTATTTTTATAATTAATTTTTAAATTAGAATGTCGTCAAAGTCTATGAGAAGCCAATTTAATGATTCAGCAGTTTTAGGATCAGTTCGTAAAAATAATAGATCGAGTATCATATGTAAATTCTAAATTAGAATTTTGTAAGCAATATGTTGAGCTTTGAATAAAATTTTATTTAACACATGATGATCAGTTATAAGATTAAATATGAAGACTCCTTGTATAACCCCTAATTTATAAGTAGGGGGAATTTCATGTATATCCCTCAAAAGTTTCAATATTACATATTTATCCCTCTAAAATCACTAATTACATATTTATCCTTAAAAATTATAAAAACTCACATATTTATCCAATCTAACTCTATTATATATCAAATATCTCCAAAAATAATTAAATAATATTTTTTTAAACATTAAAATTTATTTTACAATATTAATTAATATTGTAATGACCACTATACCCTTTTTTCCTTTCTTCCTTTAATATGTTGAGTCTTGAGAGCGCCAAAACATCCCGCCTCTTCTCTCCAATGGTACTGGTACTGTAATGACTGGTACTGTACGGTTCAGCAATGGTACTGGTACGGTACGGTTCAGTACTGGTGTTGGTATTCTGTGTTGGTACTAGTACGGTTCAGTTTTGGTACTGGTACGGTACTGTTCAATATTGGTATTGGTACGATTTAATACTGTTTTCTAATAGTGGCCTTAGAAGGGTAAAATGGGAATACATAGAAAATTAATGTTAAATATAATCGATTGGACAAATATGTGAGTTTTTATAATTTTTAAGGATAAATATGTAATTATTGATTTTAGAGGGATAAATACATAATATTGAAACTTTTGAGGGATATACATGAAATTTCCCCTTATAAGTAAGGTATTCCCCTAAATTGACGTGTTGACGTGTTAAAAGTTGATACATGCCCGACGTGTCTTGTCATGTTTTTTTTTTCATACAATTTTGATACATTATATTTTCATACAATTTTTTTTTAATAGAAACCCGTAGGCATTATATTTTCATACAATTTTGATTCATTTTTTTATCATACAACTTTTAACACGTCAGCATGAAATCAACTTTTTTAAATTTTCATACAATTTTGATACAAGCATGCCCGACGTGTCTTGTCATGTTTAAAATTGAAACATGTCCAAAATTATGGAAAATGGAAACTATTTTTGAAATGAATATGACGTGTCATTAATCATGATGTACTCTTTTTCCAACCATTTTTAACACGTAAACATGTCACATCATGTAATATTTTTTCCACATATTTTAACAAATCACATCACGTCACACCACTTTTTAACACTATGTTTGAATGCATAGCTGATTGACTGTTTAATATATTCTACAAATTCTCAGCAATTGATGTTTGAGTGAGGCTATGGTGCTATGCATAGCACGGATGGCTAGTGTACTACGGCTCAATATGGTACTTTTTAAAATCCTAACGGTCGATCCAACCGTTCAATGTGATAACCATATGAATATGTACTTGCAAACTAAATTTTATATTTTTTCGAATTTTTTTACTATTTTTTCAGATAGGTAGAATTTTGATGGTTCAGAATTTTCAAAAAACACTGATTTTTCTACCTATCTGAAAAAATAGTAAAAAAATTCGAAAAAATATAAAATTTAGTTTGCAAGTACATATTCATATGGATATCACATTGAACGGTCGGATCGACCGTTAGGATTTTAAAAAGTACCATATTGAGCCGTAGTACACTAGCCATCCGTGCTATGCATAGCACCATAGCCTCACTCTTGATGTTTTATTTCACTGCATTTCGGGCAATTTATTCAAGGGCAAAACTTGAGTTTTAGATGAGAAGATACGGGCCAAAATTCGGATAACAGTTAACACGGCGTATACATTGACTTGCTGGTCCACCTTAAACCCAAACCCACATGATATGTACTATGAAGGTGTGTAGCAGATCTAGATCGATTTCGTAGTGCAAATTACATTAATTTTATTTCAGTGAATGTCAATGTCGTGGATAGTGCCGAACTTGAAAATTTACATAAGGGCTAAAATCTAAAATGTATAATTATTAATTTGTAGTTAGTAGAGTTTGATTCTAAGACTTTTTAAGAATAAAATAGAATCTTAACTGTAGTTTCTAACGGCACATAAAAGGGAGTGAATAGGAAGTTTTAAAGACTCTTAGATATTTTTTTATTAAACTCTCTAAACTGACAAGTCAAGCAATTTGTAGTAGAGTTAGAGAAATTTGACACGCAAGATAATAACAGAATTCGGCGTAAAAAGTCTCTGTCTCCGGGGTAGAGCAACTTCGTCGGCGCCCCTTTTCTATTACTCAAAAAGAAATGATACAATTCGTGACACGTGAGCCCAACAATGTGGAAAAGTCACGGCCTAACTTGTGTACAAGATGAGCCTAGAAGCTCGAGCTGGAGAGTCCCTTAGGATCGTCACACAGCTATGAATATATTTGATCAGAAACGCTCGAGCTAGTGAACTCCTTCGCGTCCTACAAGTAGGATACACTAGCTAGGTGGAAAGGATCTAGAACTCAATCCTAGACGCTAAACTATATCTCCAAGAAAATAAGTCGAGTGGATTTGAAAGTGTTGAGAAGATATTGAAGTTTAAGCTTTCAAGATTGTACAATAAATACTTTTTAAATGTAGGAGGCGGCTAGTTTGCTCAAATCTGGAGTGAAGTAACTTTTTTTATAGTGAAGACACTAGTAGAAAATGATCAATTAGAGACGATAAAAAATGCACATCAGGAACGGACATTCAGGCAATACTGACCACACATAAAAATTTCCTTTCAAAACTGTAGAATCGATTCGTTTGTTTGGTTTGAAATTCGTACAACGTGTAACTGCACGGTCATGAGGATAAAGATTTTTCTCCTCTCCCCCTTGATCTTTCTCTCTAGCCATCATCTTCACCCGGCCTGATGCATTTATAAGCTCTTCTTAATATTTGTATGAAATTCATTTGATGGTCCCATGCTCCGTTGACTCTTGATTCGTTTGGACTTTGGAAGGGTATTCGTGGGATTTCTCAAAATTTTATATAAGCGGAATGGATCAGATGTATGTTTGTGTAAATGTTTGTAATTATTAGACGAATTTACAATGCATGGACAGATTGCTCTAGAATTTTTGATGAATTTAACTGGATTTTTCTAAGATTTATGGCTCATTTAATTTTCAAAGTACTCATCCTTTTGTTTTGCTATAGCGACCTTAAATTATAAAGATTCGGATGACTAATTTAGCAGCTCAATGTGATTTATATATTGAATTGTTATAAGAATAAATCAAAATTTATTTTTTAAAATTATTGCTTCAAACCAATGGCTTCTTTTCTAATAAAAAGTAATTACAAAACACTGTAGCGTACCTAAATCACATAACTGACATCAAGTTATGATAGCTAATTAAAACTTGACAGGACCAGTGGTACGCAAAGCACTGTAGGGTAATGTATCGAGTATTTTGAATCGTTTTTATTGATATTTATGTGGCTAACTGGCTGCAATTGTATTAATTGAATATTTAAACAGTTGATCCAAATCGTTCAACATGATGGATATATTAAAATGTGCTTATAGATCAAATATTACATTTTATGAATATTTTTACTATTTATTAAGTATTTTACAAAATCATTGTTTTCAAACCATTGAATTTTTGTACCCATCTTAATAAATAGTAAAAAAATTCAAAAAAAATGTAAAATTTGATCTGCAAGCACATTTTAATATATCCATCATGTTGAACGGTTAGGATCGACTATTTGGATTTTGAAAATGTAGGGTGTAATCCGGCGTCACCAAAAAAGAGTGTAAGTGGATCTCTCCTCATATACGACACTTACAGATGATAAATATATATTCCATAAAAAAAATACGAGTCTACAGTACTATGATATCGCGGATTGGTCCGTATTATGGGTAAATAGTTTAGTTTGTAAAACTTAAACAAATGATCTAAACCGTTCAATATGATTTCTATATAAAAATGTACGTGCAAGATTAATTTCTTTTTAAAAAAAATTACTATCATTTTAGATAGAAAATCATTACTTTTTGAATGATCTAGAATCGTTAGATCAAGTAGTTTTCTATCTATCTATAAAAATAAAAATAAAAATTTCAAAAATAAAATGTTGATCTACAAATACATTTTCATATGAAAATCATGTTGAGCGGTTCCGATCGACTGTTTGAACTTTGAAAAAGAAGATGATCCATAGTATGAATCAATATGCGTTATGCATAGTACCGTAACCTCACTCTAAGTTTAATATTTATAATATATCCATTAATTGTTCCTTTCATTCATTTTATTATTTCTCGTTATTTAATATAAACATAGCTAAATGGAAAATAGAAAATTATTCATTTACTTTCAGAATTAGACCAATTAGATAACTGGCATTTTTCTGAAACATACTACGTATTTTTTTATAATTATTTAAATTAATTTTTTACAAAATTAATTCTATTGAATGTACCAAGTAATTATACTATGCCTTAGTTATATCTATGAGGATTAATTATATCATGCGATAATATTTTTCGAGAAAATCTTCAAGCGCAGGAAAATTCTTCATCAATATAAAATATTGGTTGCTCTTTTCTCGGGGCGAAGTCCTGACAAAATAAAAAAACATCTCTAATATATGTCTTAATTCTAACTATATGCATTGGTTGCTTTAAATTTTATTTGTAGTTCGAGGGGTAGGAGGTGCTCTTATTTTTATATTATCTCTTCAAGTTTTTTTGCGTTACTACTCTATTTCAGTTTTATTTTATGGTATGGACAGATTTGGTAATTTTAGCAATATTTTACATTAAAATTTAGTGATAGTACTATTTCATAAAAAATAATTAAATATTAACCTTCGCAAAAATTTAAATTGGCTGACAGATTGTAGAACTTACATAAATTTCATCACTTTTGATATATATAAAATGAGGAGGCTTCAAATACATCATGATTTTGTGCTCTAATATGCTTCACATTTTTTATCTCTATTTTCAAATTCCGAACAGTCGATCCGAACCGCTCAACATGATATTCATAATAAAATATTCTTGGAGACCAAATTTTATACTTTTTACAATTTTTTACAATTTTTTTACATAGGTACAATATCACTTTTTAGATGGTTCAGATTCTCCTTAAAACAGTGATTTTGTACATATCTAAAAAAAATATAAAATTTGGTCTCCAAGCATATTTTATTACGAAGATCATGTTGGGAGGTTCGGATCGACTGTTCGGACTTTAAAAACGGAGATAAATGATGTAGAGCATATTGGACCACAAAATCATGGTGCATTTGAACCATCCTCATATAAAATATAGTGAAAATAACAATTTAATATTGGATTTCAAATTTTGATGTTATTAATAGCATTAGTAAACATTATCAAATAATTTTATTGCTAATTATTTTGATGCTAAATAGGTTTGATGGGCATCGGATCTACTTTTGTGTTCGATGGGCTCTAAGACAGTCCAATCTGCTTCAAAACTCGTGTGCATGATAATTAAAGCGGGAGCACACGAAAATTAAAGCAATATGCACGAATCTTAAAGCGAATCAGACAGTCTTGAAGCTCATTGAATCTAAATAGTTTCAATGTTTGTCCAACCTACTCCGCTCTATATTAATATACTAGTATCATGCCCGTGCGTTGCAACGGGGACATTAAATTAAAAAATATGAAGAGACTTTTTTATTGACATTTCACCCAGAATTAAGAAAAAATATATAAATAAAAATAAAAATAACAAATGAAAAAAATGGAGAGATAAATAATAAATAATAGTAAAAGAAACAACAGCAAATAGAAAAAAAATGGGAGTCCGACTAGGCTACTCCATGGAGTAAAACAACTTGGTACTCCACGCCATATCTTCATTTTCAAAGTTCAAATAGTCGATTCGAACCTTCCAACATGTTCTCCATATTGAAATGTGCTTGGAGACCAAATTTTATATTTTTTGGAATTTTTTTACTATTTATTAAGCCACTTTGAAAATCTGAAAATCCTTATGAACAGTAAAAAACAGTAAAAATTTCTGGACCGCCGGATCAGTGATTTTCAAAGTGGCTTAATAAATAGTAAAAAAATTCCAAAAAATGTAAAATTTGGTCTCTAAGCACATATCAATATGGAGAACAACTTGAGCGGTTCGGATCGGTCGTTTGGATTTTCAAAATGGAAATAATGAGGCGTGGAGCACCAAGTCGTTTTACTCCATGGAGTAGCTAAGCCCAGCACAAAAAATGGATCAAATATAACATGAAAAAAATCTTGCAGTATATATCATTGCCAATGTGATCCTCTTCGATGTAGTACAACATTTTTGAAATGAACAAAAAAAATAATAAGTAGATTATAATTGCTCCAATTGAAAAAATATAATAAAATTAGAAATTTCAAATTAATATGGTTCATATATACCTTATTCCTCGCTCAAGACCTCCCGGTAAACTATATTTTTTGTATACACTCTTGTGGCATCAATTTCATCTTTCTGTTTCAGCATGACTTTTGTTGTACGCCGTGACGTACCTCTTGACAATGCAACATATAACTGGCCGTGCGAAAAAACATGCTCGCGTAAATAGATGCCAACGTCAGAAATTGTTTGTCCTTGTGCTTTATTGATTATCATGGAAAAACTCAGGCGAATAGGGAATTTATTTCGTGTAAACTTGAAAGGGAATATCTCATCATTGGATGGACACATGGGAATTTTCGGTAGAAAAAATCTTTTCCCAGCATATTATCCAACACCAATCTCTGCATCTATTGCATTATTTTGAAATTTTCAGCATATAAGCCTTGTACCATTACATAGGCCATTTGATGGATCAAGGTTCCGTAATAAAATAATCGGACAACCCAGCTTCAATTTGAGAAGATGTGGAGGCAACCCACTTGGAGTCAAGGAGTTCAAAAATTATGTTGGATAGTGATTAGCAAAATCATCTTCTGCTTTGTCGAAACTGTAGTAGATCATCTCATCACCTGAAAATATCTCAATCATTTGTTAATTTAGTTCATCAACATACTCATTTCTTGTTGATAGTATGGCCCTAGAAATGATATACTCTGACGAACCACCATTGAGATGGAGAGAGGGAAAAATAGATTATATTAACCGCTGTTTAGAATCCTCTTCTGTAGTGTATGGAATAACCAATTCTTCAGGAATACGGATCAAGTCCCCCTCCAATGATTCTTCTGTTCCATCACCAACTCTGAGTAAATATTCAGAAAAATATGGATCTAACAAAGCTCTCATGTTTCAAGTTAATTGTATTTTTTTTATTGATGGCCAAAGAAGAGACATCCGTAGACTGGAATCAACAATTTGTGCTCTAGTACCATGCCTAACAACTGGGAGCACCTAATAATTATATAAATTATGTGTATGAGATATTTTTTTTTCTTTTAAAAAAGCTATTAATTCGAACAATAAATGAAATAATATATAAAACAACTAATTAATTACCTATCTGAAATCACCTCCGAAAAGTATGATCTTCTCGCCGAAGGGTAAATTTTCTTCAATTATATCTTGCATTGTTCTATCAAGTGCTTCAATTGCTTGTCACTTTGCCATTGATGCTTCATCCCATATGATCAAAGTAGCCATCCGCAATAATTGTGCAATTCCACTCTGCTTCTTGATATTGCAAACAGAGTTGTTCTCAATTTTCAAGGGAATTTTAAACCTAGAATGTGTAGTTCTTCCCCCTGGCATGTTATTTGCTGCAGATCCTGACGAAGCAGTTGCTAGTGCGATAAGATTCATGGAACGCACTTTAGCTAGTAATGCTTTGTATAGATATGTTTTACCTATCAAATACATGGAACACACTTTAGTTCAATAAATAGTTTATTATAAAAAGAAGTATTTATTTCCTCTGGCACTTTGAACTATTACTGTATAGACGATTTTTTTTGTTTATTTACATGAACTCAGTTATCAATTAAGTAGACCTTACGAAACACATATTGATTAATAATATACTAAAATATTTTGTTTTCAAATTCATTAATAAATTCGGATTGACAAATGAAAAATGAAAAATGAAAAATATCATATATGACTTTGAATAGTGAAAAATATCATCATATACTCGTCAACTTTATACTATTGATTTGTATCATAATATACTTGAAGTTAAAGAGAGTAAAATTACCGGTTCCGCCCGGTCCATCAATAAAGAAAACTCCACTTTTCTTATCGATAACACACTGCATAATCTCATTGAATGCGGCCAATTGTTCAGGATTTAGAGAGTCGCACAAGTGCAAATGTTCTTCATCAACCATTATTGCCATCTCATCAGCCACCTCACGAAATTCGTTGACATTTAAATCACCTAGTTGACTCAGCTCTGGTAGATCATACATTTTCACGTTCCTGCCCATTGATTGTAAGAAATCATTAATGCTCTTCAGGACCATCTGCTGTACCAATTCGAAAGAATTGTACTCCCTTCGATAGTCCTCAGAAATTTTATCAAAATGTTCATTCCACAAGGCTCGAACATTCCCCGGCTCACAATAGACCAATATGGTTGCAAACAATCTTCTAAGAGCAAAAGGAAATTGAAAATTAGCGGCTTCCGAGAGACAGTTCGATATACTATTATCTTCCTCTATGAGACCTCTAGCTTCAGCCGATGCTCGAAAACTATTGTGTAGAACTCCATGAATTGTCAAAAGATCTGCAAATGAAGTTGGACCTCTGACATGATTAAGAAGTATACGCAAATAGTACCGATCACCATCAGCCGGGTTAGCACTGACGACTCTACCCACTTCTCCTCCTCGTTGCCGTCTATTCCATTTTTTTCGGGTCGAGTTCCATGTAAAGTGCTCTGGAAATTCTCTGTAAAGAAAACTCCTTGCTTCCAGATTTGTCTTATTTGTCTCAAAGAATTCGGTAAGCATTGTTTTTTTTGCACTTTCATCAGTAGTAAGATCATATAAGTTTTGATTCTCTGCAAAATGCATGGTTTGTTCATTTGGAAGATGTAACCATAGTGAACGAACTGATGGATTTATCTCACTAAGTGCAAAACCAAATAACCTCCACATTGCCTCAGGTGCTGACACCCAACGTGCATCTTGAAACATTTTGATCTCATTAACCTGGTTCTCTTTAGTTGCTGGTTCAACAGCCACAGCTGCACGATCATGTCCCTTGTAAATGTACTTGAAAAGATATTTAACAGCTTGAATGCTCGAGCAAACTTCAACATTGATATGGCAATTATAGTGCATAAGCAGATGTGGGTTATAAGGAACCACCCATCTATTATCCAAGTACGAACCACGAACTTTTTAACATGTCGCCCATTGTTTCTTCTCCGGTAGACGGGATATGAGTCTTTGCCTGATATAGTTGGAAAAAAAAACAAATACAGCTCACTGAGTTTAGGATTAGTGTACTATGAAATACCGGGCTTTGTACCAGGCCAATTGAAAAAAGAGAAGCAATAGCATGCTTGCTGATACAAGAAAATACCTAAAAACAGTGAAAAATGAATTAAAATTGCAAAAATAGTGAAACTTATATTCTGACAATGCCACCTCACAGGCAGATAAAATACACTCTCCTGAGCATTTCCTAATTTTTTAAGTATTTTATTTCATAATGTGGCTAATGATTGTTTTGTTATTTTCTTTTCTGACAAGCAATCTTTAGATTTAAATTCTGAGAGATTTGTTACACCATATTTTTTGTTCTTTTTATGAAAATGTAGAAAAAAAAATCTATTCTAAATACCTGTCGAGTTTCAGAATTTTTGGGGTTTTGTAACTATGCCAAACAAATAATCTAATGCAGGGGCAGTATAGTAAAATGATGCAGCAAATAACAGTTTTTTCTATTTTGAAATGTGAACTTTGGAAATCCATAATAAATGATTCAAAAATCCTATAAATGTAAATTTTGGTTCTATAGTGTGTGTTTTTTAGTCTTTTTTTGAACTGTGGATTTGGTTTTGCCATTTGGTCATTGTAGCAGTCTATTTTGTTCAGATCTCTGAGACAACTCATTTTGAGCATTTTATGTACAAGTGAAGTACCATGAGCATTTTAAATGATGTTTCAACGTACTTATAGTTAATACTATACAAAATGTAAATACATATATATGCTACTGTGTAGGAATCATCTGAAGGTCATAAGATGCTTGAATTTCTTTCCAATTGTAAAATACACACTTAGCCAAAATATCTCAAAATCAGGTCTTCAATTTCTTTCCTCTAATATAAAAAGGAAATCAAGAAATTGATTTACGCAAATCAAGGAAATAAGAAAATCAACGAAGTCAAGGAAATCAAGGAAACAAATATATGTAGAAATAAGGAAGGTGAATCGGTTCAATTGGAGAGGGAGATAATGAATGAAAGAAACAAAATATCGTCTTTGGAAGAAATGGAATGGAGATATGTGAATCGTGGCCGGTGACTGAAATAGTAAAAATGTAATATGGAAAAAAACAATGTGATTCTATTTCAAATGGAATACGTGTCTTGAGATTTCCAAATATAATATGTTTTGTCCCTGTTGAATCGTGTGGCAATACGTGTAGCGAGTATGTTTTAAACTAAATTTAGACTTCTACATATTATTCAGATGTATATAATCAAAAGAAGACAGATTATGTGATCGGAGGGCTGAGATTAAATCCGAAATTTTATCTTTCAATCGTAGTCATTGGCGGATCGGACACCCAACGTGCTTAATAATGGAATGGAGATATTTAGAATCTGAGATATTAGGGAACGAAGTAGAGTTGCAAACATATCGGATAATATCCGACCGTATCTGGATCCGTATTTGAAAATTAAATACGGATATCTGAATATCCGTATGGATACGAATACGGATATGGTTTTAAATTTTAATTATCCATATCCGAATACTAGATATACCATATAATTTAATATATATTATGAAAATATTTATGTATATATCTACGAATATCTGATATCTGATCCGTATCCATATGCATCCATCTAATATTTAATCCGTATCTGTATTCGAAAAATAAAATTAGATATAGATATAGTTTTACCGCTGTCCGATCCGTATCCGATCCGTTTGCACCTCTAGAACGAGGATTTAAATAAATCCATAATTAAGTCCTCAAGTGATGGCCGATGAAGCCCATAGGAAGGACAGCCGAATAGCCGATTGTTATTTCATCACAAAATGTGGTTTGGAGCCCACAAAAGCAAAGCAGTTATTATTGGGTTTCATGTGCCCAAGGCAAAACGACCTGTACGAGTTTTTTGAAGGGTGCGTAGATTCTTTTTTCAATGAGTAAGGCTACGGAACTATCACCGAAATTTTTAGTTACCACAGTAAAAAAATAGAAATTAAATGATTATTTTCAATTCCACTACTCACGCGGATTCAGTTCGCGCATCAAATTGGGGTGATGCGCGGACTGGGTTGGCGCACCAAAATTGGTGCTCAAACGGGGTGAAACGCACTGAAGAGCAATAAAAATTTCGGAACAGTTGGTGCTCTAACTCAGTCTGCGCACCAGTTGGTGCACCAACCCAGCCCACGCACCAACCCATTTTGGTGCGCAAACTGGGTCCGCATGGGTGGTACGATTGGAAAAAGTTCGGTCCGGGTGATAATCATTTAATTTTGATTTTATGTTGTAATAACTAAAAAATTTCGGTACTGATCAATACATATTATTAATCTATATTTTTATTTTCAAACTTCAAACGGTTTTTCTGATGATCACTTGATTAAAAAAATATTAGAATTCTATAAAAAAATTTAAAAAAGATAGGAAATCACTTGATTTAAAAATTCTGAACTATCCGAAACTTGTACTTTTGTGGTCCTAAATTCCTAGATCAAGTGATTTTCTATCTATCTAAAAAAATTAAGATTTAAAAAAATATATAAAATTTGATCTCCAAATACATTTTCTTTTCGTATGAATATCATATTTAACAGTCCGAATCAACGGTTTAAACTTCAAAAATAAAAATATATATCCATAGGACAATCCACAGTATGCATATTACCTTAGGTCATGTTTGGTTGTGGAGTAACTTTAATCCGGATTAAATTGCTTATTCCAAGTTAAGGTGGAGTAAGTTAATCATGTTTGGTTGAGTCATGCAACTTAAGCAACAGATTAAGTTAGAACCTAGAAATATCGTTGTCTGCTGTCTAATGAAGAGAGAGAAAATAAAAAAATAGAACTAGTGTATGACAGTGGGCCCCATGACGTGGAGTAAGCTAATCCATCTGAAGAGGTGGAGTAACTTACTCTAGATTAATTTAAATCTTACTCAAACTTACTCCATCAATTTTACTCCATGTTTGATGGATTAAGTGTGAAGTAAGAGAGTTAATCCACTTCTTACTCCACAACCAAACATGGCCTTAGAGTGTGATTCACAAAGAGAGTGTAATGGAAAGAGAAAAAAGGAGAAGAAAAAAAATTTACCTCCCCTACACCGCAAATCAGGTGTGAAGAAATGACCAAATTTCTATAAACAGTTCCCTCACGTTCACTCTCATTTTTTCTATTCTCGAGCGAGTAAAAGTCTCTGGTTAGGTCAGTGGACTTTTCCTCTGTTCCCCGTTTGAAACTAACCCTTAACGTCAATCTTTTTTAATTTACATTACAGGGGGGCAGATATTACCAGTACATACTGCTTAATTGAAAGCCCTTCTTCATATAAAAGTATTGGTCCGTAAAATAAATAGATAAAATGTTCAGACAAAAATAGTTGGAAACTCATATATTTCTGTTTTGTATTTCTGGTTGATTGAATCATTTCATCAACTTTACATCGAGGTAGAAAATAACAAAAAATTAGGTGGAGAAGTTATCAATTTTCTGAACTATAAATCAGTTTTCTGGCTTAAAATGATCAGTCAACTTACCTTTAGAAGTTTAAATTTTTGTTCTCTACCTCAATGTAAAGATGGCAATCTGCAGTTGGTAATTTTTATTCTCTACCTCAATAATCACTTCTCATGATTTCTAAATTTTCACAACTCCTTGAAAATTTTTACAAGTTGGCAATCTGCAGTTGCAGCTAATAATGAACATCTATCATTAAAATGCTGAATCTTCTGAAATTTAAGTATCATATTCAACATTTATTTAATTATTTACAACGAGTATTATTCTATTTCCAATTATTTTAAAAAAAATAGTATGTGATTTATAGTTCTTTAAAATCAAAGCCCGAACCTCTTATCTCAAAATCAGAGCACAATAAATAAACAAAAAAAGCTTAGATTCTGAATTAATTAGTAAACAGAAGGCAGAAAATTCTATATCCAAAACCTTACACACGCTCATACACAAATCCATTTTCCTAAAGGACCTTTAAGCACCCGATTTAAGCTCCAAAACCCAAAAAAAAAAAAAATGAAGCGACCTACATCCCCAACTATGTCTTTCTCTTCTTTAGATGAGAAAAGCAGAGGCACAACCATCGTCGAAATTAAGAGCATAGCTAAAGGGATCGTAATGGAAGCTTAGTTTCTCTCGCCTTCCTCTGATTCCTCTTCCCACTTGCCGCATTATCTCCGCTCTCAGTCTCCAGTAGAAACCGCATCCCCTTCTCTTCCCGCCGCCGCCGCCCGTTTGCACGATCCCGGCTTCCACCGCCGCAACCACCACCGCCATAGAGAGCGCGAGACCGAGAGAGAGAGAGAGAGCGAGAGGAAGAGACTTGAGAAATGATTAGAAAGGGTAGGCTTTTCTTGAGAGTAGTGTGACTGGGGGAGTGAGAGTGGGAGAATGTGGGTAAGAAAACGAAATGACGGACAAGACGGGAAGATAAGATCATAAGATGCGCACAGCGCACTCCCATCTCTTTCCCTCTCTCAATTCATACACCTAAGGTAACTCAAATTTTTAGTTTTGATCCGAACTGTCCGATTTACGCTTGCACGAATATTAAAGCGACCATTGAATTCCACCTAGGTCTAACTCCAAAATCAAAATTAGAGTTACTTCAGGGATCCGGACTCTCTGATTCTCTCTTCTGGGGCAAAAGATAAAACTCAGTTACAGAATGAACTCCCCCAGTAAAGGTAAAACACACTCTCTCTCTTTTGGAGTTAAATTTATAGGATTACAGCTTTCAGCTTTGTCTATTTCTTATTTCGAGCGAAGCTAACATGCTCCCATTTACATCTAGAATTTTCATTTGAGAATTTTAATTCAATTCTGAAACCTAGATTTATTTATAGTAACCAAAGAATATGCCTGACAATGATTATCTTGAGATTTTCATCCAGGAGCGGACCTGAGTGTTTCAAAAGGGGCAGCTGCTTTCTCTGAATTTTGAGTTTTAGTGGATATTTATCAGTCTTAACCTGACTTTGTCCTCCCTGGATCTTTTTTGCTTCTCTCTGGACGTTTGATTTGTAATTCGGATTAAATTTAAAGTTAAAATTGAAATAAATTTGTTGAATTTTGATTGGTAATTAGAATTATAAATTAGAGCATTAGAAATTACAAGTCAAAACATTAGAAAGTATAAGTTAAAACATTGTTTTTTATTGAGTATCCAATTGGTTAATGGATTTAAATCGATTAGATATTTAAACCGGATTCGATATTTTTTTGCCCTCTTCTGACGAAAATCCTGAATTTACCCCTATTTTCATAAAGAATTACAATGTTTATTTTGGAGGGTTATTGTAAATTTTCATCCGAGATTCAAAACTGTAAAAAGGTCACACCACGGCTTTTCCGCTTTTCTCTTTCTTTTTTACCTTTCGCACGATTTTAGGTAGGTTAGACAAATAGGCTCTGTTTCTGGTATGGTTTAAAAGGAACGGTTTTGTTCTTCAGACTTTAGACCGCTGTATTTATGGGAGAATTCCTCTGGACCATGCAACAGCAACAAATACTTGGTTCCAAATGAAGAACAGTGATCATTTGGACCACGGATCAAGAACAAGGTATTCTCTGATCTAGTGTTAACTGAGACTTCACGAGCTCATGCAGTAACTAGGGTGTAAACGGATCGGATATTATCCGATTTTGTCTGAATCCAAATCCGAAAAATTACTTAAATTATCTAATCCGTATGTATTCGAGACTATCCGTATTCGTAACCGTATCTAATAAATTATAATAGATAAGGATACGGTAAAATTTTTAACTATCTCTAATTATCCGTATCCGACCGTTTACACACTTACCACAACAAATGACTCTATGTTCTTAAATTGACTTCTTAAATTGTATATACGTACCAATGATTTATTAAACTGCATATACATATATATTTTGATGAACAATATAACAATATGTTAGTGACTAATGTTTTGATAATATGATATATGTTTTGTATATGTTTTGTAACCAACAAATTTATTATGAAAAATATTAGATCTAATTTATGAATAAAAAATTATATTTAGATGTTATTATTTACTAGAATATACATTAGTAATTTATTTTTAATTATTGAATTATATTCATATTTGTATTTGTATCCGTTTGATATATCAGTATCAGTATTTGATATATCAGTATCAGTATCCGAAATTATCCGTATTCCTATTTGTACCCGTAACGGATAAGGATACAGTTTGACCACTATCCGATCCGTATCCAACCGTTTACACCCGTATCATGCAGTCATACCTCGTGGCATTTTTAATTAAAAAATTCACGAGTTACGGTATTTGTTACGTTGGAAGAGTGAGGTTATGGTAATATGCTATTTGATTCGTGATTTTTTTTAAATTGCCTTTATTATTGTTACATAAAACAATGGTTCATGATTTCAAATTAAGTGAATTTTAACTTTTTAAAAAATAGTAAAAAAAAACTTAGAAAATAGAAAATTACATTTTTGTATGAAAATACGTTGAACGGTTCATATCAACAGTTGAAATTTTGAAAACAAAAATATAAGTTTATAACATGAATTATTGTGTGAAATATCATATTACCATAATCTCACTCATGATAAAATAAGCTTTCGTTAAAATCACTTGTGTAATATGCATATCGCCATAAGGCTCACTCGTGATAAAATCAGCTTTCGTTTAAATCGCTTGTGTAATTATCTACCGTAGGAATTATTGTTGAGTGATTAAGTTGTCGTCATGACCGGTACTTTTTCACCATTAATATTCTTCTTTTAATATTATTAATTGTTGTCATTATTTATGCTCTAAATTGTCATAATTTCAGATCCCGTGCAGCGGTGCTTACATGCTCACAGTAAAGTTCTTGAGCGAGCCCCAGAGGTATTTTTTTTATCTATAGAAATTAATAAAATAAAATGTACGTAAATAGAAAAAGTGTTTGATTTGTAATATTTTAGAAATAGCGAAAGCAAACGGTTCCGATCCAAAGTTTTTGGATCTGGATCATTAGTTCTGATCCATAGTCTTAATATTTTTTCTCATCAGAGTTGTCCAAAATAAATAAATAAATATTAAAAGTTTAGATCAGGACGAATGATCCCGATCCAAAATTTTTGGATCGGAACCGTTGATCCTGATCTTTCTACAAATATTGCAAATTAAACACTTTCTCTGTTTCCGTACTTCTCATTTTATTAATCCACTTTATAGGTTTCTTGGACTTTTGTTTCATGGTTTTTATATTGGTTTTCCGTGAAATCTTTCTGTTCAAAATTGAACATTTTAAGATCTTTTATTAGATTCTAAGGTCAGGTCGGAAAGTATAAAAATCCTAAAACCAACTTTTAAATTTTCCTTTTATATAGGGAACATTTAACCTCAAACCATTTTTTTTCAAATTAGAATCATTTTTCAATGTTTATTTAATACTTATATTACAGATAATTTACTACTTTAATCTTATTACTGTTACATTATAACATTTAATATTTTCAAATATTATTTTAAATTATTATTATTATCGATTTTTATTTTGATTGTCGTCATTTCGGAAATTGGATATAAATCTGTTGTTATTTCAAAGGAATCACAGGACCTGTTATTTCTATCTCAACTGTTCAAAAAAATTTATGTGCGAATCTCAAGAAAAAAAAATTCGTATCCAATCTCAACAAAGATCAACGGTTGAAATCAGAATAACATAATCCTATTATTCCTTTGGAATAACAGCAGATTTATTTCCTCGGAAATTCAGGTACGATCTTAACAGTGAAGTTGTCGTGCTACAGAGAAATCCAGTTTTCAAGCTATATTTTAGACTTGCGGCATTAAATGGAAGCTCCAGTGTGGTATTTGCAAGTTCTCCATTGGAAAATTTTCTCCTGTCAAATTGTCAAACATTTATAAAATTTTAATTAATTAGGTATTATGGCCGAATATGCTGGGATGTCTCTAATTTCTATAACTTGTTATCAACAAAAAAAAAAAAAAAAGCTGCTTTCATTTATATAATTTTGTGGTTATCTCAAATTCAAACTGGTGCCTGTGTACGTGTAGGCATGCAGCGAAGGCAATGGTGGTGTCCATTTTATCAGTACTTGAGAAATAAATAATTGCTTTGGAAACAGTGGTTTGGTGGTACCTGGTTATTCTTTCATGACGGACAAAGGCGCCATCGTGGGTCCACCAATAGGGCCGTTGAAATTTGTCTTCTTGTTGCAGCGAATAAATCTGGGATTCCTTCTGCAGTTTGGAGGACGCTTATTCGTTTCATCAAGTCCTTTTCTTTTAATTAATTTAATTATCTTGTTCTTAAGCAAAATTGTTTCACTCGAATCTTTGTTTTCTTCTGAGAAATTGATTACCAGTCAAACCCGTCGCGCCACTTGTTAAGCCAATTTGCATCTTTGGTAACTCAGGCTCCTACGGAACTGCGAAACGCGAGGTGTTTATACTAAAATATGCTCGAACTGTGTTGCTTGAAATGAGGATATGGCAGAATTTTTTTTAAAAACCATAATTAGAAAATACAAAGTTAGCAAACCAACATGATTACTTTCGTTTTTACAAAAATCATAAGAACCGAGATTCCAATTCGGTTCCAAATTTTTTTTTTCCTGGAACCGAATTGGAATTTCGGTTCCAACCCAGTTTTCACAATTTTTCCGAAAATCGGTGTGGCATTTGGTGTGCAGAGCAAAACCCGATATCCAAATTCGGGTTAACATTTTTTTTATTTGGAACCGAAACTAGCTTTCGGTTCTATTCTTTTTTTTTTTGATGGAATCGAAAGTAGGTTTCGGTTATCTGTTTTTTTTCATTTTTTTAAGAAAATGTACAGTAATACTTCCAATTTTACTGCTGTAGTCGTAAGAGTTAAATAGATAAGACAAAAATTAGGTTATCATAAATGGATAAACTTATTTATTGACACCCTATCTTCAACCCTAATATTTCCATGTACAAATAGTTCTTATGGTTAAAAATTAGGTTATCATAAATGGACAAAAATTAGGTTATCATAAATGATTAAAAAACAGAAAGTCTAAATTCTTTTGAGCTTGTAATTGGACCGGACTTTCTGTTTCAGAAGTTAGAATTCAAAACAATTATGAACTGGACGACTTATATTTTCATCAGTGAACATAAATCAGCAGAAATTAACGGTTCACATGTGAGTTAATTTCGAACTAAATTTGGTTTGCAAACCTATTTCGAACAAACTAGGTCCAGTTTGAGTTTGGTTTGAATTAATTTCGGACTAAGATTGGTTTGAAATAATTTTGAATGAACTCAATTTCGAATCGAATTTTTTACGAACTTTTTTGAATCAAACTCGAATCGAATTACGAACTCGAGATGTGCGCGCTCCACTTCGGATTTCGCACGACAAATTCAAATCAGACGGTCTCGATTCAAAACCCAACTTTTGAGTTACTTCACTAGATCTCGATTCCTTTGTAATGGTGCCCATGTTTTATTTGAAATAATATCCATCTAAAAATATAAATACAGGCGTTAAAAAAAAAGGTAAGCTTCTACTAGTCTATAGACTAGAAATTAAGAACTATTTGTACATGGAAATATTAGGGTTGAAGATAGGGTGTCAATAAATAAGTTTATCCATTTATGATAACCTAATTTTTGTCTTATCTATTTAACTCTTACGACTACAGCAGTAAAATTGGAAGTATTACTGTACATTTTCTTAAAAAAATGAAAAAAAATAGATAACCGAAACCTACTTTCGGTTCCATCAAAAAAAAAAAAAAAAACCGAAAGCTAGTTTCGGTTCCAAATAAAAAAAATGTCAACCCGAATTTGGATCTCGGGTTTTGCTCTGCACACCAAATGCCACACCGATTTTCGGAAAAATTGTGAAAACGGGGTTGGAACCGAAATTCCAATTCGGTTCCAGGAAAAAAAAAAACTTGGAACCGAATTGAAATCTCGGTTCTTATGGTTTTTGTAAAAACGAAAGTAATCATGTTGGTTTGCTAACTTTGTATTTTCTAATTATGGTTTTTAAAAAAAATTCGATATGGCAATATGTATAGAGTGAGGCTATGGTGCTATGCATAGCACGGATGGCTAGTGTACTACGGCTCAATATGGTACTTTTTAAAATCTTAACGGTCGGATTGTGATAACCATATGAATATGTACTTGCAAACTAAATTTTATATTTTTTCGAATTTTTTTACTATTTTTTCAGATAGGTAGAATTTTGATGGTCCAGAATTTTCAAAAAACACTGATTTTTCTACTATCTGAAAAAATAGTAAAAAAATTCGAAAAAATATAAAATTTAGTTTGCAAGTACATATTCATATGGATATCACATTGAACGGTCGGATCGACCGTTAGGATTTTAAAAAGTACCATATTAAGTCGTAGTACACTAGCCATTGGTGCTATGCATAGCACCATAGCCTCACTCATATGTATATTATAGGTGGATTTGCGCTGTGTATTTGTATTTTTAAAGTTTAAGTGGTTGGTTTGAATTTTTTAAACATAATTTTTATAGAGTGAGGCTACGGTACTATGCATAGCACGGATTAGCCGGTGTTACGGCTCAATATTTAAATTTTCAAAATTCTAACGTCGATCCGAACCGTTCAACATGATCTCCATATGAATATGTATTTGCAAACCAAATTTTACATTTTTTTCAAATTTTTTTACTATTTTTTTAGATAGGTTCTGTCAATCACTTGATCTGAAAATTTTAGAACATTCAAAAACAATGATTTTCTACCTATCTAAAAAAATAGTAAAAAAATTCAAAAAAAATGTAAAAT
Organism: Carex kokanica; assembly: GCA_025461125.1. Taxonomy (NCBI): domain Eukaryota; kingdom Viridiplantae; phylum Streptophyta; class Magnoliopsida; order Poales; family Cyperaceae; genus Carex; species Carex kokanica. The sequence goes on along the minus strand of JAJGRX010001360.1, from coordinate 355,735 downwards.
TTGGCTTGCAAGTACATATTCATATGGAAATCATGTTGAACGGTTCGGATCGACCGTTAGGATTTTGAAAACTCAAATATTGAGCCGTAGCACGGACCAATCCGTGCTATGCATAGTACCGTAGCCTCACTCATTTTTATATTTAAATATGCTCAGAGATCAATTTTTCTTTTTTAAAAAACAATATTGTTTAAATAGGTAAAATTTGCTTTCGGATGGTCTAGAATTGTTAGGTCAAGTGATTTTTTGCCAATCTTAAAAACTAATCATAGTCCCAATCAAGTGATTTTTAAAAGTTTATAATTTTTTATCTAAAATACAAATTACAAGCATATTTCCGGATCATATTTAACGGTTCGGATCAACTATTTGAACTTTAAAAATATAATTATGAATCTATAACACAGATTAATCTGTAATATGCATATTATTATAGCCTCACTCACTTAACATTTTGTTTTTCCCTGATAAATTATTATGCTTCGATAGGTTAGAAAGTTGTCATCGTAGACAGAGGCGGCGGCATGTAGAATGAATGAGGATTGATTGAACTCTATTTTGTTTATAAAACAATTATAGTTATGTATGATTTTTTTAATAATTTAGAGTAAAATGTTTATGGGTACTGCAAAATTGATTCTCATTTCAACATGAAAATTTTATATAATTGATCTTTATTCACATTCGATTTTATATAATTGATTTTATAATTTGAAAGTTTGACTCCGTCTTTGATCATAGAACTTCATAAACGGAAAAATTTATCGATAAATCTTTATTTTCTTTAGAAAAGAAGCATGAGATACATTATTAACGCTCTGAAAAAAAAATTAAACCATCGCTTATAATTCATTTTAACTTCAACAAAGATAATTAATTACTCATATTTGTTATTTGTTAGTAAGAATTCGTTTCCAAACTGTCAGAATTATCCAAATAATTATTTTTAATATTTACAAATTTTACCGCTCAAAATCGTAGCCAGAGTTCAACTTTAAAATTAATGCGTACTTCGGACTAATGTTTTAAAATGCGGTTTTGTTCATGTATCCAGAAGGCCACTCCATACCGTATATGCAGTATGCAGCCGCATATGCAGATTTTTAATGCGAATTTATATATATATATATATATTGAATTCATTTCCGCATAAACAACATGAAGTGTGTCTTATTATATGTCAAAAATAGAATATTTTTTTGCATAATAATCAAACCTAACCTGGTAGTTGCTTCACGATTATAATTAAACTTGTTTTCCGCATAAACAACAAATTATGTATGCAATAATTATAAATCAGCATAATGCATATTAAATTTTGCACCCGCATATTCAATACTGCATGAGAGAGATTGTATGACGTTCTTAACACGGATGCCAACTGCATAGGTAGGGGTGTCAATGGTACCTTTTAGCAGTTTATCCGACCAGTATCGTATTCGATAAGGCGGGTATGGGTAAGATTTTTTTTTTGTTTGCTTATTGGGTATGGGTATGGGTGAGAATTTTTTTCGTTAACCTATAGGATAATAAAATTTAATATTCAATTCAATTTGAAGTACACCTATATTTACTCTTCCATTTCAGTACTATAAACTGCGTCTTTTTATTCCAGCTCACCAAGTATGTATCTTGTTGGGTAATAGAAAGACGCACCGAGAAGCGGTTGCGACGGCCCGGAGACGTAAGCTATTTTGCCGAACTCTGTTAACATCCCGCGTGTCAATTTCTCTAAATTTTTCTATTTATTTTAATTGCAATTAATTTCAGTTTTAGAGTATTAGCGATGCCTTAAGTACAACAAACTCTTGGTTCTTTTTTTTTTCTTGTCTACTTTTATAAAGGAGTTTCAGTTGTAATAGTATAAGTACTAGTACATATACTGTATATACTGATACAAAAAAATGTATAACTGATTTTTTGTCTTGATTATTAAATATCGCCTATGGCCTTTCAATCAAAAAAAAAGTTTGAAGCATTCTTTATACATGTTTTGAATTTAGTCGGGAGTATACTTTTCTGAGAATTTATCAATTGCTTTCGCTCAATGCTCACAATTATGATTAATTAATTTGTTTTGAAGTACTGAATTTGGAATTACGAAGGTATACTTCGATCCAACGGCTAAAAATGTAGGTGCGGATAATCACAATATCCAAGCACGTGAGGATCCACTCTGTACTATAAGGCTATGTTTGGATGTACTAAGAATAACACTATTCTTAAAATAGCATTGCTATTCGGAACAAGGACAATTCAAACGAGAAATAGAGCTATTCGGAATAGGGAGAATAAGTCTATTCGCTATTTTTACAAAAACATGGAATAACATTTGTTGCTTTCAATATTAATACTAATTTAATATTTAAACTAATATTATATTACATTTAATATTTAAATTAATATTATATTGTATTATATTTAATACTAATCTAATATTTAAAATAATATTATATTACATTTAATATTTAAATTAATATTATATTATATTTAATCTAATATTTTATTTAATACTAATCTAATATTTAAAATAATATTATATTACATTTAATAATTAAATTAATATTATATTGTATTATATTTAAACTAATATTATATTACATTTAATCTAATATTTTATTTAATACTAATCTAATATTTAAAATAATATTATATTACATTTAATATTTAAACTAATATTATATTATATTTAATCTAATTTCAAAATAATATTATATTACATTTAATATTTAAAATAAAATTATATTACATTTAATATTTAAAATAAAATTATATTACATTTAATATTTAAACTAATATTATATTACATTTAATATTTAAACTAATATTATATTACATTTAATCTAATATTTTATTTAATACTAATCTAATTTTTAAAATAGTATTATATTACATTTAATATTTAAACTAATATTATATTACATTTAATATTTAAAATAATATTATATTACATTTAATATTTAAACTAATATTATAGTACATTTAATCTAATATTTTATTTAATATTAATCTAATTTTTAAAATAATATTATATTACATTTAATATTTAAACTAATATTATATTACATTTAATCTAATATTTAAATTAATATTATATTACATTAAACATTTAACCTAATATTATATTACATTTAATATTTAAACTAATATTGTATTATATTTAATATAATATTTTATTTAATACTAATCTAATATTTAAAATAATATTATATTACATTTAATATTTAAATTAATATTGTATTATATTATATTTAATCTAACACATAAATTATTACTTTATTCATTCCCTCCAAACTCTATTCCAAATATGCAATCCAAACAACTTTTTCACTATTCCGAATAGCTTGAGTTAGCATTGTTCTTAAACAATAGCTATTCTTATTTACTATTATAAACAGTAGCTATTCTAGTTATTCTAGAGTCCATCCAAACGTACCCTAAAGTGATTACATAGGCACGAACTAATACCGACATAACTAGTACCAACATAACTCCCAACTCCAAAGTGCAAAAAAAGGGTCGAACTAACAAAATTTTTAATGTTTGGCCTTTGCAATTAGTGAACAAAAATGATCACGCCGTTATCAATTTTGTTATGACATGATAATACATTATTAACACATCACGTCGCATCACGTCATGTGTATCAGTCACATATCGTGATATGTCCATTCACATAATGTGTCTTCCTTTAATAAAAAATGACACATTACACAAATTAATCTGGTAATACTGTGCGACACGTTACATGACTAATTTTTTCAACGTTATTTCCTTATTATTTATTTTGTAATAATTTCTTATTTTTGAATATATTATGTTATTATTTTTTACTAACTGACTTGAAACTAGAAAAAAAATTAAATGGGATCCATCACGTCACTTGTGGACACGTTCACGTAATGAGATTATCTTTCGTTATTTTAGTCACATCACAAGTGTAAGAATAAACATGACATGACTAAGTCACCTAGTGTTAATCTGATCAAATTACGTTTGTGATTCGTACCAGATTAAAACCAATTAATGACTCAGATCTCACTTTACACGTTCAGGTATTGTACGGGATGTGAACTACTGCAGACGGTCAAACAGATATTAATGACGAGATAGGAGTAGGTCCGATGGGCATCGGACCTACATTTAGATTCAATTAGCTCTAGGACCGTACGATTAGCATCAAGATATATGTATACGGAAATTGATATAGACTTGCACGGATTTTGATACAGATCACACGATTCTTGATGCAAATCGAATGGTCATCACACCCATCGGACCTACTCTGATTCCATTAATGATATATCTAGGAGTAGACTAGGAGTGATGATATATTCGGTCTAAGGTATGGTCGATGGAATCATGGGAGAGGAACTTGGAATAATAAATAGTTCGCCCCACAATTCCACAAAGCAACCGTTTTCGATCATACCTCGTGTCCCTAAAAAATTGTACGAGAAATGAGAAATCAGATCTATGAACTGTAGTCTGACATCCCACTAGGGACTTGGTAGCACAATTCAGTATGGAGCCCCTTAAAGTCATGATTCATTATTATAAATCACCAAAAGGCCAAAGGTAACATAATATTTATGTTTAGATCCGGAATCATAATCCACACGAAATTTCAAGAATGGAGCTCCCGCATATTTTATCTCAGATCAATTGGTCCGGATCTAAACAAATTTTTTGATCTGGACCGTTCGATCAACATCTTAGAAATTTAGACTAAGTCTGAAATTTGGCATCTTAGAAATAAAATGCTGACGATAACTTTTCTGAAAAAATTAAATTAAATTAAAATCGAGAAGTAAATTTTTAAGTACGTCTTCGGGTATATAGATAAATTTAATAGAAATTAAATGTTATTTTTTATGCATCAAGAATTATTAATTACGGACTGTTGAAATTTTGAATCACTTGATGTACAATAAAATATACATCAAATTTGTTATAAATAGATATAACATGTACACAATATATCAGTGTTCTAAATAGCGCGCTATAGCGCCGCTATAGCGTTTTTGGACCCCAAACGCTACGCTACGACATCAAAATGCGCTATTTGCGCTACGGCCGCTATAACGGCCGCTACAACACTATAGCGGTCCGCTACAGCGCTATTTGCGCTATACAATATGAGTTTTTTTTTATTTTTTATTTTTAAGCAATTTATATGGGTTTTAAATTAAGATAAAAAAAATCTCAAACCGAAATTGAATTTGTTGCTACTTGCTACAAATAAATCAATTTGAAATTGGGAATAGAAATTGAAATTTGAATAGAAAAAAAGTCCAAACCGGAATTAAAATTTGAATAGAAAAAAAAAATAGATTATGTCATGAATCATGATACTTAAGATATTTTTCATAGAAAAAATCGATAGTTTATGATATTACTATGGATATTTTGAACCGCAATTTGGACTTTGTACGGGTTCAATATGAATATTATAATTTCTTAATTACTTTGGAGTTATTTATTGTTCTATGAGACCTTAGATAATGTTGATATTTAGTACAAATATTGAATATACGAAATGTAAAAAAAAAAAAACGCTATTTGGATTAGCTTCCGCTATAGCGACGCTATTCGCTATAGCTTTTTTTTTAGCCTTCCCGTTACGACGCTATAAACGCTATTTAGAACCTTGCAATATATACATTTGTATAGTGTTAGTTTTAAATTTAAATTATATTTTTGCATATTATTAAGATTGACAAAATAAATAAGAGTGATGCTTCTGTGCATCAAGTGATTTCCTAAAAAAAATAACACATATATTTTCAATTTAATATATAATGATTAATAACACCGTTTTAGAACTGATTGGATGTTTTCAAAAATTGTGATTTTGTAGGCATGCGTTCAATTTAGAAAATTGTTCTAACTAGATGAATCAGTCGAATCTAAACTCATACTTGACTATTATGCCGCTATAGCTAGCTATAATACCGAAAACAATTGGTAATTCTATAGCTATTAAGACCCAAAAGAGCTATAACACCGCTATAACTAACTATTTAGAATACTATTTAATATTATAAAAAGTTTTTCAGCACTGTGTTCAAAGAATGTATAAAAAAAAAAAATTAAACATAATGTAGTGAAATATTTAATGTTCCAGATATTACCATTAATATTTTTAAAATATGAGACAGGCATATAAAAGTTCCTCCGCTTTTTACCTGTTCTCTTCTCATTGGTCAAAATCAATGACAGTCCTCATTTTTTTTTATGAAAGACAGGACTTCCTTTCAAGTTTCAACCAATCTGTCTTGCCAGGTCTTTAGCTTATTTTTTTATTCGTAGAATTTTAGAAAATTAAAATTCAAAAAATAACATGCAGTTATAAAAATTCTAACTAGTCTGCTCTTCATTCACATTTTATTTATTTTTTTAGTGTAAAGACCGTAGGCGATTTCAAATCATTGTTTTTAGATGGTTCATAATTTTTTTGAAAAACAATAATTTTGTATTTATTTTACAAAATAGTAAACAAATTTCATAAAATATAAAATTTGATCTCTAAGCATATTTTAACATGGATATTATGTTGAATGATTTGATCTTTTATTTAAACTTTGAAATTGAAGATAAAGATGTTGGAATACAATTGAAACATAAAGCAACGGGGTATTTGAGCTTTAAGTGAAATACATGCTGTCTGTGTTTGAGTGTGTTTTACTCAAAGATAAATTTTTTTTCCGCAAAATTTTTGAAAATAATATCAATGTTTCAACTCTGAGTGAAATGCTGACCTGATATGTATTCTCTCAAACATCAGTGTTTCACCCCGAGCTACTCGGGTCCGGATCCCCTAAAGTAACCCAATCTTCAGGTATTGGATTGAGACCGTCCGATTCGAATTCGTCGTCGAGATATGTGCACTCACTTCGCGGATGGATTTTTGCGGATTCGAATCGAACGGTCCCGATCTAAAACTCAAAAGTTGAGTTACTCGATCCGAATTCGAGCAACTCCGCGATTAAGCTAACATCCGAATTTTCATGAAAACTATGCTACTTTTTGAATTTTTATTTTCTTAAATGCTACAAATAAAAAAGAATCGGCGTCTTTAGTACAAGAAAACGAGGACCCAATATGCACCAAAAAGCCCTTAAGCCCGACCCAACAGATTGTACCTTTATATACAATTAACACACACTAAAAACCACACCATTCCTTGTTGATTTTGGATTGGGCCAGGAGATCAACGTACTATAAAGCCTTAGCTGGATCGATAGCTCTTGCTGCAACTTGACAAAAAAGGTGTTATTTTCAGCCTTTTCTGGTGTTTGAATTAACTGATTTCATAAGATTGCTTGCTGAATGCTGATTGACCCAGACCCATTTGAGCACAGTAATGTCTCTGTTAGTCTGTTTCCAAACATGCTGTCCCAGCACGAATGCGACCGTATAACAAAGAAAAAAAAAAAAAGTTGCGTACGCATGAACTCAGCGACACGTCATTATACAATTTAATAATTAATAAAAATGTACTCGTTCGTTCCATTTTGAAAGCCATCTTTCAATTTATTCTGTAAAGTTGACCCGTTATTACATTCCCAGTTGGAATCATATTAACAAATGAATAATTCGGTTGGAATCATAGTAACAAATGAATAATTCGGGTTCGGTTCGGCAGGATCAAAAATTCGTGATTCGGAAATAATTCAAGTATAATTCGGGAATGATTCGGAATTACAATACGAGACCTCAGTGCATATTTAATTCATTATTGATGATTTATTATACGGGATACTGCTTGTATTCGCCATAGAAGATCAATATAATCAAAAAGTAACTAAAATGGAGAAATGGGGAAATGTGCATGTCACGTGGGTGCTCTGCTGGGAAATCGAGGGTCACCGTGCATTTTAGTTATTTTTTCTCTGCTGGGGAAAACGTGAGAAAAACGTGAGAAAAACGCGTATTATTCGTAAAATTCGTAAAATTCACGTTTTATTCGGTCAAAAGTTCGGTCAACGAATAATATGCCATTCGGTTCGAAAACACTGCAAAAATATTTTATTCGCGAATTAAACGCGAATAAAACGCGTACCTTGTCACTATGGTTGGAATAAGCAACACCTTGGGTTGCATGATATCTGTTGTAGATAAAAAAAAAGGCACGTTTCATGAGATGAAAATGATGAAAGAGACTCGGCAGTCGGCAATATCTTGCTCCAAATAATGGAAACAATGCAATTTAAAAGTTTTAATGTACAATTGTACGTAACATCAAATAAGGGTCCGAGCTGTATTTATTTTAGTGTGCACATTTGCATGAAGAATATGCCAGAGTGCAATTAGTTGTCTTAAATGTAATTAACACAAAAGATTGTTAATCAGATCATCAAAACTTAAAAATTTCATATGTTTTGTTTTCCTTCAAATGACATTTTTAATGCAAACATGAAATTGAAAAAAAAAAAAATCTTTTTTTTTTCTTATAGTATTTTTTACACCACAATCGTTGATAATGGACTAAATTATGTGAAGAACATGCACCTTATACACACACAAGATGAAAACAGTTAAGATGACAGTCAAGAGATTCTAGATATGTGATTATTTTTAAAATTTAGAGATGTGAAGAAACTGCTTTTGCTATTTATAATCAACTGTCCTTGTGATTTCTTTAAGACGGAATTAGGACGGAAATGAAGGATAGATTTGCACTCCCCTTGAATTAGTTTTCTTAATTATGATTTGGCTCGTTATTAGGGAGTTCAATTAATTTGATCCAATTCGACTATGTTGACTCAACTTGTTTCTTAGCTGGTTGCAAGAAGAAGATGAAACTATTTTACGACTTTTGTTTTTTCTCTGTATTTTTTTTAAAAGTTAGTAGCTTTAAATACACACTAACAATTTCATTGATAAAAAATTGACTTACAACGGATCAAATGACTCTCCTTTCTAGAGCTAAACTCATTTATTCTCATGAAATCACGTAAACTACTCTAATCAACTAATCATACTTATCTACTCTAAAAAACTCCCTATTACCTCTTTCTCCATTTCTATCCACGACCGTATCAACTTTCGTCCGATAGCCGCCGCACTCCAACGGTCGGATTGCTCACTGTCACGCTCTGATCAAGATGTGGGTAAAGACTCTACACTTCGAGCTCTGACGATACCGCACTTTCGACTCGGCTCCGTTCCCTCCCTCATTCTCTTCTCCGCTTGAGGAGATAGAGACAAGAGAGGGAAGGATATCGCTATGCCGAAGAAGAAAAACTAGAAGTGACATAAGTGAAATGAAGAGATGTGGAGGAAAAAAAAGGGAGCGGCGATGGCTAGAGTTTTTCCTCTTTTTTCTTCATTTTCCGTATCTTTCATGAGAAAATGAAACTCATTGTAACAAAAAACAAAATTTATTTCTGGCTCTTAGTTTGTGGGCGGCTTACAACACCAAATTAATAAAAATCTTTAATCTATGCAAGATTCACAGTACGAACGAGTTGTTAATAAATTGAATCAGCTCGTAATTGACTCGACAAAAATCAAATTCGGTTCAACTCGGCTAGTTGACAAATCTATTCCGTACATCAAAAGGAGCAGCCCAAGTTGATGAATCAGTTCAATTTCATGACATTATCATGAATTTATGTATATATAGTAGTTGACACTTGACAACAAATACTTATCCAGCCAAATTAGGAGAGAAGGAATTCTAAGCAGAGCGACAAATATGTTTAGTTGTGTTAAACCAAAAATAATTAGTTCCAAAAAGAAACAAGCATGTCGCCATTGAACACTTTTAGGCATTAATTTCTACCCTTTTGCCGATCTGGGGATTGTACGAAAATCACAGTCAGTAATTATCAGTATATATATATCAACCACAGCAGCATGCCAGCAGTCAAGATACGAAAATATATTTTAAATCATGTCAATTTCTTATCATGACACGTGGTTTGCTCATAAGGTTCACTGTTCACATCTCCAATAAGTTATTGTTGAACATTTAAGATAAGAAAACTACCTTTTTGTCCTTGCTGCTCGAATCATTGTAAAAGTGACCAACTAATTCTAATCGTCAATATTCTGCGGCTGTAACATTTTTTTTTTTGGCAAATCTACAAAAAAAAAAAAAGTACAATTGAAGGAAGGCATAGTGCAAGATCAAAGTGTCTTTTTTTTTTTTTTTAACGAAGAATGATGTTAGTATAAACGTAATATTTTAAAGATAGTTGGTGAAGTTAGTTTAAAAATTTGTTAGAGTTATGCTGAATTTTTAAAAAAATTTAAGCACATATTAATTTTATACATAACCAATTAATCCGATCAGCTAGCCTAATCAAATTTACGTTAAAAATTCAAATATAAGTTAGTTGAAAAATATTAGATTATAATTAATCTAATGCAATTTAACACAAAAAATCTGTCTGATAGAACCCGTTTTAACCGACGAATGATACTCTTCATTAATTTGTCCTCTCTCTTTCTCCATCCTTCTCTTTCAAAGTTCCTTTTTTATTTACATTGTCATTCTGTATTAATACTTTTATTATTAATAGTTTGTTTGCTAGTAACTTTTGAAATACTAAATATTTTGTGCACAATCTATAATTTTTGTGTGTCTATGATTTCATTTGTTAACTAATATCAGCTAAACGAATATTTAGTTTGAGAGATCCATAGCATTTAACAGTCTGTAAAAATTGAGTTGATAATTTTGAAGTTGAAGTTTATTAGCCATATATAGGCAATCAATTTGATTCGTGTACAACCTTCAAATTAGAGCTGAACCAATGCATCCAAAATATAAACTAAGTTAAATTTTATATTTAGTTATTGGCTCATTGAATAATCCACATGCATGTTCATAAAATGGTATAGAACCATTTTTTCTCACTTTAAATGAGTTAAAACTTTGTTAACCCACAACTCATTCTTAATTTTTTTTTTAAGATAAGAAAGGAGTCAAGCCCTTAACTTGTTTTAATTTTTACACCGAAAGTTATAATAAAAGGCTAAAAAATACATGAGCTGAAAAGTAGGTACAACAAAATAGAAGCAAAAAGCTTCAATTAAAAAAACTGTCAAAAGAGAATTTTATCCCATATTTTCTTCTTCCTTGTCTTGCTATTAATTGATGGTATAACCGCTAATAATAATAAATAAATAATAATAATAATATTCGTTGGGAAGATCTTGCTTTGTTTTTGCAATGTTGCCAGAACTAATCAGAATACAATAATTAATCAAAATGCAGCAAAGATCTTCCCAACAAATCTATTTATTTTAATTACAAATGCTGGAGCCAGCCAGCAAAGATCTTCCTGATGACGGCCACGTGGCAAAATATCTCTTAGTTGTGTCGTGGCACGAAGATAGATGAGGAAACGTGATTACACGAAGATAGACGAGGAACGGAGGAAATGAGGAAATAGTTGAGTCAACCACGTGATTACCTGTCGACCAGGTTAATCTCCTCCAATTGCACGTGACTAGCCTGGAGGATTGATGTTTACAGATAATGAAATAATGCAATCAAACAAAAGTTAGCTTTTTGCCGAGTAATTAAATGAAATGGATCCTATTGCTTTTAAGGCCTCTCCGATGTAAACATCACAACAGTTATCCTTTTTTAAGACGTCAAATCCTTAGCTAACCATTGGAGGTGGTACCACGTGGACAGTCCAGGCCAATCCGGCGGTGGGGGGTGGTCGGTGCGGGACGGTTTCGCCGTCGTCATATTTTTCGATAATTTTAATTTTTTTTTATAGTTGAGCAGGTCTTTTCATCAAACAGATTCTTCTGTGGATCTTTCTTGTATGATGATTGGTGTGGCATACCTATTTTATCCTCAATTCAGATTTCAGAGGAACCTTTTGAGAAAAATAAACTAAAAATACCTAATTTTTATGTTTTAAAAATGTAAATATGAAATGTAAGAGAGCATTATCTTAGATGATATCGGAAGATGTCGGATTATATAATTGTTGTAATATTCCATCTTGACATCCATCAACCTATACATGTCAAGATGGAATGTGAATCCAATAGCTTAAAAGAAAGTTTTTTTTTTGTGTGGCATTTCTAACTTTATATATGCATGACTATTTGTAAATTTGTAATAAAGAAAAGAATCATTCTTCCATGCCTTATATAGAACAGAGAAGCATTAATTCATCCAAAGAACACTTTGTTTACTTCAACAACCACAAAACATATCCTCAACTATGAAAAACAAAAATATTAAGGGCATGTATGGCCCGATATTTTTATTAATAACCTCAAACAAAAGAAAAATATTAAATATAACCCCAACTCCAAAAAATTTTCAAATCTAACCCAACCGCCCCATCATTGGGCGGTCCAGGTTACCTACCAAACCGCCCAGAAATGGGGCGGTCAGCTTTTTTTTTTTTTTTTAATAATAATAAAAATTCGAATTTTGTTTTTAATATTTGTTAGATTAATTCTTTTGATGTATAAACCGACATTTTTAAAAATACCCAAAGTTAATTAAAGATTAATAAAAATGTCCAAACCGGCCGGTCCTTTGACTAAATAACTAAAATGCTGAGATATAACACTAAAAAATTGATTTTTTTTAAAATATTTGTCAAATTACTTTTTTGATAGCATATTTATACTAAAATACACTAAATTACTTGAGAATTACTTGAAATTATGTTAATTTTTTTAATTTTTGTTAAGAGACAAATAGCTAAAATACTAAAATATAACACTAAAAAATCGAATTGTTTTTTTAAATATTTGCTAGATTACATTTTTGATATATAATTAGCATATTTATACTAAAACACGCTAAATTACTTGAAATTATGTTAATTTATGCTGAATTACAGTAAATTACAATAATTATGTAGAATTATGCTAAAATACGGTAAACTACGCTAAATTACATACGAATATGGATGATATCTTCACTGAAAAGGCGAAAAACGACGATGAAACTTCAAACAGCCATAAAACGACGCTCGAGTGTCCGATTTCAGCAAATGACCACTTTTCGGAAAGCTTGCGAAAATACGCATCATCCGTGCCGGCAATGCCGGAAGCCAAATTCAGAATCGCCAAAAAATAAAGGGAAGAGCCTCAAAACTTCAGTTGAAGTTTCCGATTGAGATTTTCACTTTTATTATTTAATCTACGTAGCTCAGTAAATTAGTTATATAATGAACTTGTAGAATACCAATTTTTATTATTTTTGAAATTTTTTTACTATTTTTTATGATTTATGAAGGATGGCACAAAATAGGCCATATTCATATGTAATTTAGCGTAGTTTACCGTATTTTAGCATAATTCTACATAATTATTGTAATTTTAGCATAATTCTATATAATTATTGTAATTTCAGCATAAATTAACATAATTTCAAGTAATTTACTGTATTTTAGCATAATTCTAGTGTAAATCAGCATAAATTAACATAATTTCCAGTAATTAGCGTATTTTAGTATCAATATGCTATAAAAAAAAAAAATCACGGGACCGGCCATTAAATGGCCGGTTTGGGCATTTTTATTAATCTTTAATTAACTTTGGGTATTTTTAAAAATGTCGGTTTATACATCAAAAGAATTAATCTAACAAATATTAAAAACAAAATTTGAATTTTTATTATTAAAAAAAAAAAAAAAAAAGCTGACCGCCCCATTTCTGGGCGGTTTGGTAGGTAACCTGGACCGCCCAATGATGGGGCGGTTGGGTTAGATTTGAAAATTTTTTGGGGTTGGGGTTATATTTGATATTTTTCTTTTGTTTGAGGTTATTAATAAAAATATCGGATGTATGGCAATGAGAATTTTTGAAATTGAAAATGAGAACATCAATTTGTGAATTTTTTAGATCTTTTAGTCCATAACAAAAATTTAGAATATAGGTATTTTACAAATAATACATGAAAAAATTGTTAGAAAATGTAGAATATCGTTGCTCTTTTGACCCAAGGTCTTTTAAAATTATCGGACTCACATTCCACACAAAAAAGAAACTTTTTTCTAAGCTAAGTTCCTTTATAAACTTACAGTTCATTCATTAGAAGAAACTTTTCTTTAATAGAAGTGGAAAAAAAAAACCTCAAAATCCTCATAAGAGTTCTAAATATGTTGCTTTATTGGCTATATCAAGCACCAATTAATATTAAATCTAGCTATTATAGCAAAATATGCAAGTTGACTAACATATAATTTTTCTGGTATGTAGTGTCAGTAGTGAACTCAGAGGCTGCGCCTATAGTTCCTTGACAATGTATTATTTCAGTATTAATACATATTTGACAGTAATTGCCATGAAACTTTTCAAAAAAAAAAGAAAAAAAGACCAACATATAATTTTGGTTGATTAAGGCCACATTACAGGAAAAATTATGACATTCTCCTGCTTGGTAGAAAATGAATTATAATATACTTGGAATCTCGAAATAACGGCATGCACTTTATAAAATTTCAACTGTACATATTAATATTTCCATGATACTCAAATTGAGAAAATTTTAGTTGTGTGAATCCTGGCGGTTATATGTAACTATATCAGCATAATTCCTTCCATGTATTACAACACAAACATTTTTTTTTCTTATTTAAATTCTTTATGGTGTCAAGAATGAATCTTCATCATGGATCTCATTTGAAAAAAAAAATAACATTCGTAGTTTTATATTTTCAAAATTACTCATAGATCGTTAAAAAAATAGACAAGATTGATCAGTGGAAAAAAAAGTGGGTGCAAGTTTTTAAAATATTCAAAGTGAAGTCTTTATACATATTATTTGAAGTTTTTAAATCTAGCATATGAATTAAGTTTTTAAACCTAACATATTAAGTTTTTATACATAGTATATCAAGAAGAAGAAAAAATAACGACACAAATATAACTCAAAAATACTTCATCTTGTATCTCATTTGAAAAAGAAAATTGAGTAGAAGGCATTCGTAGTTTTAGATTTGCAAAATTTCTCACATATCGTCGGAAAAATGAACGAGATTGAACGGAAGAAAAATAAAAGAGTTGGTGCAAGTTATTAAAAGGTTCAAAATTCAAGTCTTTAAACCTAACATATGAAGACTTTAAACCTAACATATTAAAAAAAATCACGACACAAATATAACTCAAAAATACTTCATCATGAATTTTATTTGAAAGAAAAAATCGAGCAGAAAACATTCAGAATTTTAGATTTACAAAATTTCACACATATCATTAGAAAAATAAATGAGAATAATTAGAGGGAAAAAAAAGTGGGGTGAAAGATTTTTTTTTTTTTTGACTTGAAGACAAATTAGAAGAGTAGAACTACTATGTCAAACTATATACGGAGATCATGAACTTTTAATTAGACTATATGTGTATTAGTATTCAATGAATTTTTGTAATTATATCTTAAATGTGACTACGCGTGCTTATATTTCAATTAAGACTAATAGGAGAATATAATCAATATTTCCTATCATCAATAAATCTAGCAAAACTCATAACCGTATTGCTAAATGTTGGATTCTTACTTCATTTATTGAATAAATATAGGAAGTCAAGTCATCTAACTATTTAATATCTATAAATCTTTTATATTTCGAACTTGATACCTCTCATACGGAACATTGTTTTTGTCAGTAGACTACAAACTGATTCTCGACTTCATTTAGGACTTATTTACAAATATGTTGTTGTTATAATATAGATGTGAGAGAGAATAATAAAAAGTTGCTCCAACCTCCACAGTCGCTTGTGTGGTGTTCCTGTGTTGCTAAAAATTCTAACACTAAAATATTGGCAACTTTATATCGACATAATAACCTCTCTTTTTAAATAGTTCTGAACAACATATTTGCAGATACCCGAATGATCATGTTAATGACTAAGCATAACCAATATGTATGGAATATTTAATTGTATATATGCATGAGGTGTCACAATTTTACTAGGTTTATTCTAAAATCTGGATTGAATTGCTTCAATATGAAAACAGTGATAATTATACAAAAATAATATTACCAATAAGTCTGAGAAACCATATAGATCCATAGTTTTGTTTCAAAAGTTTAAACAATCTGAACTCCTCAATATGATCTACATACAATGAATATGTGCTTAAAAGATCAAATTTAACATTTTTAAAGATTTTTTCACTATAATTTAGGTAGTTAGAATATCACTACTTTCATATGTGGTCCGAATCTTTAGATCTGCTGATTTTCTACTAATAAAAAAAAGCACAAAAATTCTTAAAAATATAAAATTTGATTGTCAAATATATATTGTTATATGAAGATAATGTCGAACATATTAGATTGACTGTTTGGACTTTTAAATTGAAAATATGAATCCGTATCACAGATAATTAGCCACTATTTGCGAGGATAAAAAGTGACTATTTGCGAGGGTACACCAACATAAATTGTTATTTCTGAGCGTATCGGTATTACCGACAGGAGTATTCGTGAAGATACCGTCGGCAAAAAACACTTTTACCCTTGAGGATAGTGACACATTTTTGGAGTGATATATATATATATATATAGAGAGAGAGAGAGAGAGAGAGAGGGGGGTTGACTAATATCAAAATGTTTGTTCCGGAGCCGTGGTGCAACCAAAATGATAAAACTTCCACTGATCATTAGATTCATAAATTGATTAACAATATATATCATGCAAATTAATCTAAAGGCAGTCATGGTATGGTACAGCCATATGTACCAGCCACAGAATGTTTTTGTTATACTACATAAATATTTCCTTAACACTAACACTTGTACTTTGATTTAGTTCTTCAAAACTTTTAAGGCCAAAACTAATAAGAATCGTTATCTAGATATTTAAACTGGAAAACCCTTTTTGACAACCACTTAATGTAATTCCATGTCAAAATGAGCCACTATTATTATGATGATTCTAAAACAATCATTCTTTATAACCAGCAAAATATTTAATTCCATTTGATATACCTCTAATTAATGTTACCTTCATATGAGTATGTTATCTTCAATATCCAGTTATATTTAATTGGGTTTAGATTAGGTAACTTAACAATATTCCAAACTTAAATTTTACTCACAGATGCTTATTCATCATTCATAGCATCTACTTATATGAATTATCACAAGCTTAATTATGAAATCGCAGTTGGATCATTTTTAATTTTATATTATTATCAAATTATAACAAATACACAATTAAGTTCTTTAAAATTAATTGCAAATTAATCTCTTTACTCCATGGTCATGTTTAGTTGTGGCCTAAACCATGGAACAAAGGGTTTAGGCTTCAGTTAAGCCACCAAATATGATTTAATTGAGCCGTATTAAGATGGAATAAGCCGAGCTTTAAGCCGGCCTAAAGTGCAAAAAGTTAAGCCACCTATCAAGGTGTTTTAACGTTTAGTCCCTCATGTGGCATAACCTATTTTTCATTTCCTATTTTTTGCACGATCTAGCATTTGTGTATGCTTGGAGTCTCTTGATTGATCTAAGTTGTGATATTTTTTTCTCTTCTCACTTGTTTCCATTTGGCTTTAATTGATGAAAATTGTTATCAATGAACCAGCTTGATTACTCGAGAAAATTAGCTTTTCTTAAAGCAAAAATACTTATTTTTCACATTTAGCAATAGACAAATTAAATAATAAAAATAACAAAAATGTATTTGAATCTAGCATAAACAAATTAAATATGGACCATCACAAACTTTTGTTTACATAGACAAATTAAAAAAGCACGATCAATGGACCAACTTGATTACATTTAGCCTGGACAACTTAAAAAAAGAAGATTAGATCTAGTATGAACTCTTGTAAAATATTGCTATTATGCAATTGCATTTGAATCTTGTCGAAATTATGTAATTATATTATTTCACATTCCTTCTTTTAATTTTTACTGTTATGTTTGAAATTATACAATTTTGTAATTTTTTTTGTAGTAATTATGCATTTTTTGTGTTATTTCTCATTAGTAATTTTCCATTATTTCTCATTCCTTGCAAAAATCATGTGATTCGTAATTTTGTACTACTATGTTTCAACTATAATTAAGCTGGTACTATAAAGGCTTGTTTGAACTGATATCAACATTTTGTATTATGTTTTGGAGTAATAAAAATTGGAATTATTTCAGTTTTCTTTGTTTTGTTTTTGTAGTACAATCAAGTTAAGTAAGGTAAGTAAACAAAAAAAAAAGTTAATGGAAAAGATAAGTAAAAAAAAGTTGCAAGACCTACACAATTTTTCCATTAAACTTATTGCAGTATTTGACGCACACAAAAAAAACAAATACTTTAAGCCACCAAAATCTAAACAAACAATAAATAATTAAAACATGACATAACTTTAGTACTCAATCAAATATGAATAACTTAAGCCAATCTAAGTGAGAATAATCAATTTAGATTTTCTAAACTTTAGACCTCAACCAAACACCACCCATGAGATTGTCTCGATCTTTCCTAATGGTCTATATTCTCCTTATTTGTACCATGTATATATAACAATCTCATTATAGTGTGGTTATTATGTATGAATTCAATATTCCACATATATACTTAAAATATAACTGAAATTATAATTTCATCAAGATTCACATGTCGAGAATTTCAACTCCAACTGTTTGTGTTATCCTCAATAAATCTGTCCACAATTCGTGTCTAAAAAATTTGTGGGACTAAAGATAGTCTACATTCTACAATGATTATAGAGTAGAACTAGGGTGCTCCTAAGCTCACCAAGCTCTTTCGTGAGCGCGACTCTAAAACTTATCGAATTGACTTCAAATGACATTTTCAAACCGTTAGATGTTTAATCTATATTAAAATGTGCTTGCAGACCAAATTTTACATTTTTTGGAATTTTTTTACTATTTATTAAGATGGTTTGAAAATCGTTGTTTTCCAATGGTGCAGAATTTTAATAAAAACAGTGATTTTCAAACTATCTTAATAAATAGTAAAAAAATTTCAAAAAATGTAAAATTTGGTCTCCAAGCACATTTTAATATAGATTGAACATCTAACGGTTTGAAAATATCGTTTGAAGTCAATTCAATAGGTTTTAGAGTCGCGCTCACGAAGGACTTGGTGAGCTTAGGAGCACCCTAGTTCTACTCGTGATTATATACCTTTTACTTTAGAGATCCATGAGAGTCAAAAGTTCTCAAATCATATTCAACACAGACACCGAATCTCAAATATGTAACCTTTCGTATAGCGGGGAATATACTTAACCAACTATACTAAATGTGCTTCTCATTATTATATAATATATGCATTTATTTTGATATACTTAAAAGTAAAAATTTCAGGAGAATAGAGAAGTAATTTACATTTAAAGTAAATAGGAAGGTTCAAATAGCTTTATTTTATGGGCCTCCATTTATACCTCTATTTTTTAATTTTTTATATTCTAAAATTCTAAAATTTATATGTCAAAATAAAACTGATTGATTTGATCTATATTATTTTCTTTACATACACATAAAAATTATTATTTTTTGAATTTTATTTTATATGAATTAATAAATTAAACAAATCGATATTCAGAGATTATCGATATCAATGTATTTTTGCAAGGTCTTGATACCAATCAAAATAACATTAAATGTCGTAATTTTTTACATGTGCATAGATATAATAATATAGATCATATCTAACAGTTTTATTTTAGCATTTAAGTTTTCAAATTTAATTTCTTAAAAATTTAAAAATAGTGGCATAGACACAAAAAATAAAGGTAAAACCCTCCTCTACTTTAAATCACTTTTACGTTTGGTTGGAATGAGAATAGGCTATTCTTGATGTTAGGTTATTCGGAATAGCATATTCGGTGTTTGGTTGAGTTAGAATAGCTAGAATAGTGAATCCAAACTTTTTGTCTTATTATAATAGGCTATTTCTAAGAGTTTTGAGATTTGGCTATTTTAATAAGACAAATAATAGCTATTCTTGACTTGGCTATTCTAGCTATTCTTGTTTTACAACCAAACATACCAGTATACATCTTCAATTATAAGATGGCAATAAGCCTATCCAATTTATTTTAAGGATATATCATAGAAATCCCACATGACATAACTATAAGATACGCTAACATCTTGTCAATTTTATAAGAGTATGTTTGGTTGGGTTGAGAATAAACTATTTTGAAAATTAGGCTATTCGAAATACCTTATTCGGTGTTTGGTTGGATTAAAATAGTTAGAATAAGGAATCCAAACTTTGTCTTATTAGAATAGACTATTCCTAAATTTTTTGAGATTTAACTATTCTAATAAGACAAACGACAACTATTCTTAATTTAGCTATTCTAGCTATCCTCGTTTTTAACTAATCTAACATCTCAGTTGGCAGGGGCAGTTGAACCCGCAACTTGATTTTTTCAAATAAAAAAACCGAGTTATGAGCTGCTCGTGTTACTTTTTCGCTATTCTTATTTTACAACCAAATATACTCTAAAATACTCTAAAATGCAACTTTATTAAATTCCAGGAGAACCATGAACAGTAACTGGCCAACCACATGATGACACGCAATCTACCTTTCAAATTACCTAAGCGGAGTTGGTATTCTTTAGTTATTATTATTATTATTATTTTAAAAGTAGCCTTACTATATATTCTAAATCAGTACGTAACAATTGAAATAAATTGACCCAATTAACAAAAAAAGAATCAAAGAGGTCCTTGAATTGTAAAATCAAATTGATTTTATATGTTCATTTTAAATCGTACAAATTAAAATAATAAGACCTAATTTTTCCTTTAGAAAAGTAGCAAAAGACACAGATCCCAAAAGGTGAAAGATCTGTTCTAATATTATTTTATTATTATTTTATTCCGGCCAGACCCATACACTTCTAAAAGAACAGGAGATTACTTGATTGGGGATCGAACTGACGTGGCACTCTAAATTGAGGCCATTTGTTCTGTTTGATCAAAACAGAAACAAATATGAAATGAATAATAAAATAATATGGATATCTCGACAGGTTTTGTAATATCAGAACTCTCTACGTTTTTCCTACCTTTCTTGCCACACACTTGTCTATTTAGCAGATATAAAATTATTAAGGTTCTAAATAGCGCGCTATTGCGGTGCCACTATAACGTTTTCGAACTATAAAAGCTATGGCGCTATTGGCACTATAGCGCGCGCTATTTGAACATAACACTGTTTTTTCAGCTGTTCCGCTGTGACGCGATAAACGCTATTTAAACCTTTGAAAATTATAGAATGAGCTCAAATAAATAATAATATAAAAAAAATTATATTATCAAGTTCTTGTATATATTCAGATACACCAGTTTGCTCCCTTTCCTTTTTAAGAATATTTGTTTGTCTTCGAAGACCGAGCGCACCCAACAATTACCAATCAATCAAAATGCACGGGAAAAGATGATTACCCATCTTATTAGTTATAGACCTTTTAAAGTCTGGTTTCTCTGTTGAACACGCCTGCTGCATTCTGTGCAGCGAACTACTTTTCCTTTATTACTATAGAAGCACTCTCCAATATAATTCCGAGATTTTTATTAATACCCTAAAAAAAAAAAAAATATTAAAAATGCCCTAACCGCCCCATAATGGGGCGGTCCACTTATGGAAGAAAACCGCCCTATTTCTGGGCGGTCCACCTCCTCCAGAAAACCGCCCAGAGATGGGGCGGTTCAGTGTTTTTTTTTTTTTTTTCAGATTTTATATATTTTTATAAGGAAATTGTATATTGATGTATATATATTTTAAGATGTATATATTGTTTAGATATATTTTTCTTTTTTAAGATATATATATTGTTAAGATATATATATTGTTAAGATGTATATATTTTTAATGATTTAAGATGTATATATTTTTAAGACGTAGGTATTTTTATTGTTGTTTGTACTAATTATTAATGATTTATGTTGTATATTGTATTCTTTGAAGTATTTATTCCATCTAGTTATTGTTTATTTATGTTTTATGTTGTCAATCTGTGCATATTTAATTGCGTTATGAAAATAACAAAACTGAAGCATATAAAATAGTTACAAACTACGAATTAAATCAGTTCACAAACTCATCGACGACGACCGAACAAATTTAGAAATCGACGAGTTCTGGATCTGCTTCCAGTATGTTGTGCGACACTACTACCGCTACCGGATGCCTCTGCATGACTACTACCGCTACCGGTGGCCTCAGCAACAACTCTAGCATTTTCTCTTTCGTTGGCTTCGTTGATGGCCTCTGCATTCCAGTTCACAAAAAATGATATGTTATTGAAATCGAAAAATATAAAATGAATTATAAAATACAAGATGAAATGTACCTGCTCGCTGCCTGTCACAAGTTGAACGGCGAGCCTGATGTCCCATTCGCCTACCCTGCATCTCATCCATTGTCATTACAGCACGCTTGTGGGGCCTTCTCCCTTTCCTGATATAAAAAGAAGTTAAATAACTATATGAAAAAGATGGTCAGTGCATATACAAAGTATTCTCCCTAACCTGATCTTCTTGGGTGGGTTGAGTTCATCCCCAACGTAGGCTGGCCAAGCATGCTGGTTGGGATAAGGATGGAAGGATGCACCCCAAGTACTCGCAAGGTAATCGGTACGGTACATGTCGGCGACAAAATCATCCTCACGGAAGTTTCTCACTCGGCACACCGCCATAACATGAGAACAAGGTAGGTGAGCTAGTTGGATTCCTTGGCATGTACATGTTACAGTATTGTCCACTCCGATAATGACAACATACTTGTATGGTCTTTTAATAAACTCCATAGTCCCATCTGCTCTACGGCTGGTTGGAACATACTCATTCGGAGAGTGCACTTCGAATTCCAAGGTGCGATCCCCATACGGGACAACGGTCATAACTGAACTCTTCTCCCTATGTTTACGTAGTTTGCCCTCCACCCTTGTTGAAAATGCCTGGTTCCTGAAGAGTAATTCTCGTGCTTTAACACGCCGGTCAACGAACCATGCATTTAGCTTGTAGAAAGTGTCCTCCACAATGGCTGCCACGGGCAACATCCGGCTCTGCTTGAAAACAGCATTCAAGGACTCGGACCCATTTGTCGTCATTATTCCCCATCTCCAACCTCCATCTTTTGCTTGAAATATTTTCTCATATGCGGGTGCTTCTTGCAGATCTCTCGGATTATTTTTCCCCACCTTGAGTAAGTACGAATTTGCCTTCGGACAGTACTACACAGAAATAAATTTTCAGATTAGAAAAATATAAGTAAATAGTTTATTAAAATTTCATCTAAAATATACATACCTTGGCAAACTCTTTGAACATCTCTTCCAGCCTCCTCGGCTTCTTCCTTCTGCATCCAATTTTAAATGTATCTGCAACCCATTGGTCGTTCCCGACATGCTTGTGGAGGTTCTCTGCAACGTGCTGCATACACAGCCTGTGCACACATTCGCCGTGAGCTGTCGACCACCCGAAATCTGTTCGATCAAAGACATACTTGATTCCTTTGTGCTGGTCTGATATGACGCAGAAGAACCTGTTCCCAACCACCTCTCTTCGCAAGAAACTCATGAAAAAACCCCAATTTTCACCGTCCTCCTTCTCGACAATTGCAAATGCCAAAGGCAACAACTGGTTCTCGGCATCATATGCACATGCTATCAACAGTCTCCCCTCGTAACGGCCAGACAAGAAGCATGCATCTATACTGATAACAGGTCTGATATATGGCACAGCTTGAATGCACGGACCAAACGCCCATGCTATGGCCTTGAACTGCATCGCGTCGCGCTTCTCAGGATCGGTGACATTCCAACATTCAAACTTTGTGCCGGGATTTGTACTTGATATGGCATGGAGCAGTGGTGCAAGCAAGTTGTATGAACCCTTCCAACTACCGAACAATCTGCAAATCGCAAGTTCACGCCCTCTCCACAACCTGTTGTACTTTGGGGTTACATGGTCGTAAGCGTGTCTCACCGCTCTACCGACCTCCTTAAGGCTGATCGACGGGTCGTCCTTAACATCCCTCTCAATTACATCGGCAATAAGTGATGCCGTAAGCTGTGCATGGTCTGTCCTTGACGACGCAGACTTGCATGTATGAGGTGGTTCACATTTCTTAATGATCCATGCGTCCCCCTTACCCACAGGGGTTGCATACAGTCGGAACTCGCATCGCGGTGAGTCTTTGCAAACAACAACTAACCTTTTTCGATCTCGCTTTTGTATTGTGCACTCCCAGTTGCCGCGAATATGAGTTTCTTGGACTTTCTTCACAAGTTCCTCTATGTTGGTATAAACCTGATTCGGAGCAAGTTCTGTGTTGTAAACGACACGCTTCCCAAAATAGCTTATGTCTGCTTCTTCAAAAGCAGTAGTATCGTTGAATGTGGCGACCGGATGTCTGTCTGTCCGACCTCTAATAGGAAATCTGTCATGGCTGGGTGCATAATCTCCATCACCGTCTGATAATGCATCAGAATTCCAATCCCCGTCCCAACTATCACCCGAGTTAATTTCATGTTCCGGTATGGCATCAACCCCTTCAGCCTCCAACATAGCATCTCTCCGGGGAACCATAACAGGTACAATTATAGGTACGGACGGTGGTACAGAAGGAAATCTGGCTTGGATTACGGGTTGAATAGGAGGCGGCGGCGGCGGTGGTGGTAGGTCGGTGGTATAATCAGTGGTGTAATCAGTGGTATACTCAGTGGTGTAATCAGCGGTGTAATCAGCGGTGTAATCAGCGGTGTAATCAGTATGAACGGGTGGTGCATGACCGAAGTTTCGGTCACCCGAGTTGTCATAACCCGAGTGTTCAAAACCCGAGTGCTGCTGCACCGGGCTATCATGACCTGTATTGTCCGTAGAAGGTCCAACCCCGGACCGACGCAAGACCTTTCTGGAATATAACTCCATTATCGGGGTACCCGCAGATTGAAAAGTATTATAAACACATCTCCAACCATCCTCATCTGTTATTGGATACTTTACATAGTAAGGTCTATCCCTCCCTGTGTCAACCCGAGTAACTAAATCTATGTCATACCGGTTGTTGTTTACACCAATCCTTTCGAATACCTTTTGCTTAAGTTCCATAAATGAGGTGTTTTCGTTAACCTCAAAGCCGTGGGTTGGATCTTTCGTGTAATATACTCCCTCCACACCCACCACGAACTTCCCGCCCATATGCAGTGTAACCAACATTTTGATAGCTGCATTAATAAACAATTTTTTTATCACTTACAAAATAACAATACACAATTAAATTATTAGTAAACAACAACAATTAAAATTATATTAAAATAAAAAAAAATTACAAAAATAATAATAAATAATCTACAGTAATCTACAGTAATCTACAGTAATCTACAGTAAGCTACAGTAATCTACAGTGATCTACAGTATCTACAGTAATCTACAGTGAGCTACAGTAATCTACAGTAATCAACAGTAACCTACAGTAAGCTACAGTAAGCTACAGTATCTACAGTAAGCTACAGTAATCTACAGTATCTACAGTAACCTACAGTAATCAGCAGTAACCTACAGTAATCTACAGTATCTACAGTAACCTACAGTATCTACAGTAACCTACAGTAATACACATTAACTAAATAATAATAAAATAAAATTATAAAAAATACCTTCGGAGCACAGTAAAGAGCGAGAGGCGGGGCGAGAGCGAAAATGAAGTGTGAGGGAGAGAGTGCGCAGTTTTATGGGATTTTATAGTATGTATAGTGGACCGCCCCATAGGGGGGCGGTTTTCTCGGCCAACAGAACCGCCCAACCATAGGGCGGTTTGGCGGGTATGGTGAACCGCCCCATCATGGGGCGGTTAGGGTATTTTTAAATTTTTTTTAAAATTGAGGGTATTTTTTTTTTTTTTTTTTTTTTAGGGTATTAATAAAAATCTCGGAATATAATTAGAGCCAAAAAGAAAGGAATGAGTGGGGTTCAAATAATTCTATTAAAATTTAAAAATTATCTTTTAATTTTGTAAATTTTTACTATATTCCAAATATTATTCAAAAACTTCTATTAGTTGATGTCATTAGTAAAAAATGTTGATTATAAGATAAATAACTTTATATAATTGTTAATTTCTATGAGCCTTTTGTGAGCAATTGAATTATTTTTTAAAACATTGATTATCCTTTTTCAACATATTCTATTTGACAATTTGTCTTTTACATGGTAAAAAACTCCTCAATAATTTTAGTAAGTGTCTTTTGCAATAATTATTTGGATATGAATGATTATGGATGTACGTTTGATTTTTGAATAAGACTTATAAGATATGTTTGGATGGATGAAAATAGCACTAATTCAAAAATAATGTTTCTATTTTTGTTTGAATATAATTTGAATATATTTTCTTGTCTTGAAATACTGCTTAATTAGTTATCGCTATTTTGCTAACCAATTTGTTTGTTGAAATAATAAATTAGAACATTTTTAAATTAATACTACTATGAAAATTATTAGTTAAGCAATATTCATATTATTTTGAATAACACAAGAGTAACACACTCCCCTTATATTTAGATTGTACACTATTCCACAAAATAAGCTTCAAATACTATCAAATAGAATGCAAAATAAAAAATATAAAAAAATCCAATATCATCACACTATAAATTAATAATTTTCATATGTTGAATCTGATATACCTACATACAACTAAACATTTATTTATAAAAATTTAAATAACTTTTTACCATATGATTAAATTTATTTATATATAATGATTAATCTAACATTTAAAAATATTTTATGACTTGGCATATCATTGAGGCCTTGAATCTGAACTATTTTTACGAAATATTACTTTTTGTACTATTTCTTTACCAATCTAAAAGAGATACATGGATACAAATTGTTCATGTACTTTGAGATTTACGCTGAATAGATTTGAAACCTATCTCAAAAAATCCAAGACATAAATTTTCGACGGAACATGTAGTAGAGAATAAAAAATGATGAGCATGATTTCCAACTTAGACGAAACCACCGGCAGCATGGATAGCTACACATGTTATGTAACAGCAAATCCATTTTGTATTTGATTGACAGAATTTGTAAATCCTTGACTTGCAAGAGATCTCCTTTTCTTGCTTGGCTTCTTATTAAAAAGGGAGAATTTCATATATACCACTCAAAAATTGTGAAATTACATATTTATTATTCAAATTTTTGTAATTACGTATTTACCATCTAAAAAATCTAATAACTCACATATTTACCCAATATAACTTTAGTATATATCAAATATACCCAAAACTTAGATTAATTATGTACAATATTTTTTAAACTATAATTAATCAAGGATTAACTTAGCACTCTCTATTTCTTTCGTTAGATCCGTTGTCCTTTATATCCAATATAAGATATTAAAAACATATATTCGAAACTAAGTCAGTAACAAAATGCAGATTCTCAAGCTCAGTTACTACTTTGATAATGGATTGTGATATTAATGTCGTATTAAGTACAGGTTGTTCTGTTGGAAAAGGTAGAGTGGTTACCTTGTTTTAGACAATTAAGCTGGAGTTGGAATCCTAATCTCCGAGTCTGCTACCCACTTCTCTCCGAGTTTCAGCGGGAGATACGAGATGAGGAGAGAGTCTCAGCAAGAAGGGGAAAGTTATGCCAAAAAAGACGAGAGAGAACTCTGTGTGCAGAAGAGGAAGAGGCAAAGAAGGAGAAAAGACTAAATAACTTATTAATTATATTTTATGTGATATTAAACTTAATTAATCTCATTTTCTTAATTGATTGGGTAAATATGTGAGTTATTAAAATTTCAGATGGTAAATATGTAATTACAGAAATTTGAATGGTAAATACGTAATTTCACAGTTTTTGAGTGGTATATACGAAATTTTCCCTATTAAAAACACCTACTTAAATACCTTCGCAGTTGGCACCCGAAATTTCCCAATTAAGCGCCACTGTTTCTTCTCTCTCCCTCCTCCAAAGTGGAGGGTTCTCATTTCTCACCATTAATTAATCGCTTCACTTCTCTAATTCCCGGGCAATTCTGTAATTATTTTTTCTTTATTTCCAGTAAAGCTCAGTGCTTAGTTTCTTAAATTAGTTTTAAAAAGATTCCACCTTTTCCACATACAACTTGCAATAACTTATGGCCTTTTCTTTTCTCCCAAGTGTCACCACTATCTTTATATTTGGCAAGTTGCGTATCGCTCTCCCTTCGCGTTAGCTTACCTTGGACCATTTTTTTCCATGTGGATTATAAAAACAGCGATATTTCTTTCTTTATTCTTTTCATTTTTTCCGAAAATTACAGTTTTGTACTCGCTCCATCCATCCACCAGACCACCACTGTACAAGCCCAAATAGAATAGTAGCGAGATTTGGGTTTAAAGGAAAGCAAAAAGGAAGAATAAAGGCTGGGAATTAAAGGTAAAGAAAGTTATGTTTCAATTTTTCCGTTTTCTCTTCATTTTTTCAAATTCTGATGCGTTATGTACTGTTTTCAAGCTTTTTTCCAGTACTAATACATGTGAACTAATCTCGTGAGCCACCTAATTCAAAGACCTTTTCAGTTTGGCATTTAATTGGTTCATCTCCAATCTAACCACATATACTATCAATGCGCTAACTCCATGTTGTCGTTTTAAGTTTGAAATTTCATATTCTATACATTTTTTATCAGAGAATTTCAAGCAACTCCAACAAATTTGGAAGCATGGGGTGTCTGGTGTCAACACCAAGTGATGCCAGTGGACACAGGAGAAGGCCGGGTAGTATAGGGGAGTTGGTCGTGTACATTCCGGGGTTTCGAATCCCAAAAAGCATTGATTTTAAACAATCTATTGGTGAAAGCTTACCCAAAAACTTAATTGATCGCATCTCTGCTTTGCATACACGGATTGTTGTCATGGCAGCTCAGGAGTCCCCTGTAGCTTCAAAATCACGACGAAGAACAGCTACCAGGCATGGTGAGCAAGGTCAACTCAAAACTTGTAATAACTGATCTAGAATTGAGAAGAGATGATGATATGGTTTGTGCAGGTGGGTCAAGTTCAGATGATCTTTTACAAGCTTTAGAGGAGTATCTACCAGTGCTTCTTGGATTAGTCGAAGATGGTACAATTTTTTGGCTACTTACATATATATATTTGTTATAAGAGTATAAATTCGGCCAACAAGAATTCTAATTACTTCAATTGAGCTTTTGCAGGAAGGCAATTGAGAGATAAGGTGAATTTTGTATGGCTTAACCAAGAGGACGATGCAGAAGTGAGTCGACCTCTCTTATTACTAAGAAAATTTTGCAATTTGAGAATTGGACATATGATTTATTGTGACTATTGATGTGTAGGAAACAGGCATGGCAAATGTCTGGTACGAGGTGTTGTCAGTTCTACATCTCATGGCTCTGTTGTGTCTATCACAAGCTAATGCTTTACTTCTACCTAAATCTCATGGTGATGGCTATCAGCCAAGAATATCTGAAGGTTTGTGATCATAAACTTAAAAATGTTCATATTGCAAGATATTGCAACAGTAGCAT
The DNA here is from genome assembly GCA_025461125.1 of Carex kokanica. NCBI lineage: Eukaryota > Viridiplantae > Streptophyta > Magnoliopsida > Poales > Cyperaceae > Carex > Carex kokanica. Next base: position 326,245 of record JAJGRX010001360.1, on the reverse strand, counting down.
TTAATCATCTTTCTTAACATTGAGATAAACTGTTATTTCTCTTGGGGGGTGGGGGGTACAATACAATGCAGAGAGCAGAAGGAACTCGGTCGATATATTTTTAAAGGCATCAGGGTACTTGGATTGTGCTATAAGACAAGTTCTTCCTCAGATTGGCAATGACATGAGGTTTGCTATTTTTACATATTTATTTGTTGAGTGATGCTTCTATGGACATAAGGATCTATTTGTAAAATTAACATATTTTCATTTTCAAAGTTCAAACAGTCGATCCGACCGTTCAACATTATCTCCATATTAAAATGTACTTGGAGGTCAAATTTTACATTTTTTTGAATTTTTTTACTATTTATTAAGTATTTTACAAAAACTAGTCAAATTCAGACCATTGAATTTTGTAAAATACTTAATAAATAGTAAAAAAATTCAAAAAAATGTAAAATTTGACCTCCAAGTACATTTTAATATGGAGATAATGTTGAAAGGTCGGATCAACTGTTTGAACATTGAAAATGAAAATATGTTCATTTTACAAATAGGTCCTTATGTCCATAGAAGAATTTGCCTTATTTGTTTACTTGTGTAAATAGCAAATTAACCATCTTGAGTAGTTGAAATTGAGTTGCTGATGTGCTATTTTCCTTGAAATACTATTACCAGGAGAGAATTACCAGTAGACCTTGCAGAGGGAAATCTAAGGGCTATAAGCTTGCAAGCCTTGGGTCAGGTATTGCAATCTCCAATAGTTATCCAACTTGTATAACCTTTTGTGTAAAAATTACTTATCTTTTGTGCTGTGTTCCTTTATATTTTGAAAAATAGGCAGTGGATCTGCAACTTGGCATGGCAACTGACAGCCCAAAGGCTACACTTGCAGTAAAAAGAAGGTTAGCTTGTGAGATGGTTAAGTATTGGCAACAGGTACTTCTTACACTGTATTAGGTCTCCAATTCTGGTAACTACCCACCTGTTCCTGTACTGGTTCTGAAAAATAGATTTGTATAGGCTCAGGATAACATTGCAGTACTTCCTTTGCAAGACGGCTGGGGGAAGAAACACCAACTCTTTATCAAGTGGAAATTCCTCGAATCTAAGGTTTCTCCATTTAATTCTAATCTAGATTATGCTCATGTTTTTATTTTTGTTTAGATGAGTGACTTATATAATTAAGTACATCAATGTCAGGCTGCTGCGTACTATTTCCATGGATTAATACTTGATGAAGGAAACACTGAGAAATCCCACAGAGCAGCTGCGGCAGCTTTACATGCTTCGGAGGAATTTCTCAGAGAAAGCAAAAAGGCTTCTGATGCCTTCAACTCTACTTCTCCTACTTCAAGGTTTTAAAGCACCCTCTCCAAAATCACATCTTTACATGTATAATAGTAATGCATCATCATGTCAAAGTTGTCGTCAATAGATCAATGCTAATGTAAACATATATCTGGTTTCATAGTAGGAGTCCTGCTTTATGGGGATCGATGAAGTACCTCTCTGAGAAAATTCCAAAAGATGCCTCAAGCAAGGTCAGAATAAATCGTGATCTATATAGTCAAGAGAGGTAAGGCACCAAGGCCGGGTTGCACATTTAAAATAACTTTTGTTAAACTGCAGATGCACGATGTTGATATATGCTCATGTTATTTTGGTTATTTTGTGTGGAATGCAGTGTAATTGATACAGCACCTGTATTGCCTGATTTCCCACTGGCATTAAAACCTGACGATTATCAACTACCACAAGCCGATTTATCATGGAAGAGAGATAATAAACAGCAGCAAGAGAATTTATGAGGAATATGAGGTGCATAGTCTTTGGAAAACTGAGTTAAGAGTTTACATCGAAAGGTTGTTCTGTAGATCAACTTGTAAATTAAATGCAGAACTTCAGTTGTTACAAAGAAATTACATGTTTCCTCTCCAAGAAAATTACTATTGTTTTGGTTAAGAAGAAAATTTTCTAATATAAATTTATAATTAATTGAAGTCTGAAGATTTGTTTGGAGTACATATTGCCAGATCAGGAAGTTAGCATGTCTTGTCTTGGCAACTGCTAAACTGGTACATGATCTTTTAGACATAACAGCTACAAAGTGGATTTTTGGAAAACTGATTAGTACATCTTTCTGCTACTGATTGTTCTTCAACTTGGAACAAAAATATTGTAAAGTAAACACTCATTCAAGAAGCTTTCCTCATCATAGATAATTTCACATATGAAGCACGCAGCGCAAGCACTTCTGTTCTCTCATAAGGTCCAGCGCTTGATTAATGCTAGCAAATGGCATATCATGTGACACGAGGTTGTTTAATTCAAATTCCTGCAATTGATATTTGAAACAAAAGTTAATGATTTTAAAGTTAAAAAAAATGGCTAATTATCATCAGATATTATTTGAACTTACATTGTTCATATATTTATTAACCAATAGAGGCAGGTCAGATTTAGGTCTCCAACCACCAAATAAAGAGCCTTTTAATGTTCTTCCTGATAGTAACAATCCATAGTGAGCCATGACCTCTGGTTTAAGTTTTGGCACACCCAAAGTCACCGTTAAACCCCATCCCTGCAGCAAATAAAATTAGCAAAAGCAATAATAAATGATATATTATAATTTAGTAAGTCAGGATTGTCAGGCAATTACATCACAGCATGATTGCAGTGCGGTGGTAACAACTCCAGTGTCGCCAACACATTCGAAAGAATAGTCTGCACCTCCATCTGTCAGTCCCTTAATTACCTTCAAGACAATAGAGAAGAATAAAAAATATATCCTACAACAATAAAAAAATTTAATGGAGTAAACTGTGAGTTGAGCAAAAGATACTACCTGTTGAACAGGTTGACTACATGTATCAGGGTTTATGAAGTCTGTTATGCCAAAAGCAATTCCTGTACCATAAAAATGTAACTTTATAATAACAAAGATTTACTATGTCTATATGTTGTTTTATCAAGCCAGTAAGATGTAGCATACAGTCATACCCTTTTCACGTTTTTCAGGGTTAGTATCAACTCCAATTATCTTGGAGGCTCCTCTTAATTTGGCACCTTGTGCAACCTAAGCATATGAAAAATGCATATTACGAAAGGTCAACTTATCCACTGCACAAGTATATTTTGAATTTATTTTTAATAATTTGGTACTAACCGAAAGTCCTACTGTTCCCAGACCAAAAATAACTACAGTTGATCCTCTAGTTATATCTGCAACGTTCCATGCTGCACCAAGGCCTAAAATAACGAAACTTTAAATCAAATTAGCCATTTACAAGACATGCTCACTTCAGAATACAAAAATCCATATTTACATATATAATTCACCTGCAGACACGCCACAACTCAAAAGACAAACTCTATCCATAGGAACAGCCGTATCAATCTTGACAGCACTTCCAGAGTGCACAACTGTGTATTCACTAAAGCTAGAAACTGCACAGTAATGGTATACCGGTTTCCCTCTGACAGAGAAACGGGTTTTCTGATCACTGTGCATCAATCCCATTCTTTCCAAGCCCAGCTTCTGGCACATGTTACTTTTCCCTGAAACACAGTGCTTGCAATTCTTGCATTCACCTATAAATACAGTTAATACATGGTCACCGATTTGAAATTCAGTTACTCCTTCACCAACGCTCTCAACTATCCTGCAGGTTATAAAGTTCAGACCAAATATAATTTCATGAAAATGACCAAAACTCTATGACATATGATTAAAATTTTAATTGAAAAAGAGCAGACCCGGATGCCTCATGACCAAAAATTCGCGGAAAGAGGTCAGATTGTGCCTGCAGAAGTGTCAGATAAGAGAATAATGTAATGAGAAGCTTGATCTTCTTCTTCTTCTTGAAAATATCAAATAGTGCATCTAACCTATTGGACTGGTTCAGGGATCTGGTAAACCAACTTACCTGATCAGCTTCTTCTTCTATCTTATTTTTTCTCCCTTTTAAATATACAATAGTTGCGACTAATACAATGGACTGGTTTAGGGATCAGGTATATAGAAAACTAAAACATTAAGAATTATATGAAAAATACAAACTGTTCAATATGATATATATCATGTAATATTTAGCAAGATTAACACTAAAGAAAGCATTTTAATTCCAAGCTTCACACTGTACTAAAAAAAAGAAGAAGAAAAACTGAGCAAATCGAGGTCAGTAACCTTGTTCTCCCATTGAGTGACATCACTGCGGCAGATGGAGGTACACACGACCTTGACTCGGATCTCCATCTCCTTGGGCGGATCCACATCCACCTCCTCCATTACCAGTTGCTCTCCTGGGCCCCATGCCACAGCGGCTGCACAGCAACAATTTAGTACTCGGGCGTAAAACAGGGAGCTTGTAAATTAAACGAGAAGAGGCTTTACCTTTGCATTTGATCACGGCAGGTGATTTGTTAACAGTGCTCATCTTTTATCCCAAGCGAACTTATCCTTTTCTTATATTTTTGGTTTAGTTTCTTTTTTACCTTCAGAGAGAATCAGAGAAGTGTTGACCGGGAAAAGTCTCCAATTGGCAATTAAGAAATAATTCTGCCGGAGTGGCGGGTGAGTTGGTGAATTCAGTACTCTGCACCTACTACATACCTAACCACATATTTGGGAACATTACTGGGCTGATAGGCCCAAAATTGAATCTATAAATTCTGCCTTTCATTTAATGAAGTATAGAATTACAGAAGTGAATACTGGCTGTTGGAGTCAGGTCATGCCATCAAACCATTTAATATCCACAAGAAATTCTCTCATTCAGATTTTCAATTTATGACCTCCTACACAAATGTGTGACCTCCTACACAAATGGCATTGCGGAGGTCACGTATGGCATTGCCTTTGCCACTATACCAAAGACTTGTTCTCTTAGCTATCAAATTCTGCAACAACTCCCACTAAAATGTAGAAATTATATGTTCAAACCCTCAAATTGTACAAATGAAACATGAAAAATGCATTATAAACAAAACATGACAGCCTTTAAGTCTATACAAACAAATTCAATCTGGATCTGGTAACAAGCGGGCAAAATTTGCAACAAGAAAAATGTCTATTTAATATAAGTTTCAAACATCAATTTCTTGCCCCCTGCCTGAATGAAATTATTACATATCTGGCATAAATCAAATCAGCATCTAGCCTGAAATGTCATATACGGAAAGCAAAATTATTCATTAGACATCAAGATCATTTACAAAACCGCTTTTCTAATATATGACTCGCTCGTCTCAGCAAAACGTTTGCATCAAATGTGATGCAACTTATAAGAGATAATCAACAGCTAAGTAGTAGCTTCCAACAAGTCCAAAAGATGCAATTCCACAACGTGCCATTCGCAACGAAATGCCACGAAATAATATTTTTCTGTCAGCTGGAGACGTCCCGGTAAACCTCTCTATCCAGACTCCAGGTGTTTTCCATTTAAGAAGCTTCCTCTCCATCATCACGTACTAAAAAGGTTTCATGTTTTTTTCAGAAGAGAGGAAATATAGTATTTGTCAGTACCAGGTACTAAGACAATTTTATTAAAGCACCAAACTTGTATGTTTGTAATTTTAAAACAGCTTAGTTTATTACAGTAGAAAAAGCAGCAGTACTCTTGATATTTAATAGCTACCGTTTCTATAAAATAAGACTAAGAACTGCTTTTTACTAAGAGTGTTGGTTCAAATAGGAAAAAAATTGGCTGCTAATGGCTAGGCTAACATTATTCTAATTAAATTTATTGAGCTTCCTTTCAAAGTGGACAATAAATCCAAAAAGCAAGTAAAAGAGAAATGAAAAACTACCTTAGGAAGGACAGCAGCCTGTGACCTCACTTTGGCTGTGTCAAAAGAATGTGAAGCCGCTGCAGCCACAGTTGCAGAAAAACCGGCTGCTAGACTTGATGCAAGTGGACTTACAGGTCCTGCTTCCTCAAGAGATCTGATAAAAGGGAAAAGGAAGAAATAGAAAATAAGAAATAAGCACTAAACCAATTCTACCCTCTGATAGTTTTTATACCAATCCCCAAACAGGAATTTGAATACAGCCTTGATATATATCCAACCAAAAATTAATCTATATTCTAAACTTGACCTGTGCATGAACTGCATTTACAGAAGTTTTATTGAGTTTGCTAGTCCCAATCAGTCAAAGTTCAGGATATCCAAAACATATTCATAAAGAGAACGAGAAATCTTCGCAGTGTTCTTAACCAATTTTAACCAATTTCTTCAATTAAAACCAGACTTGAAAGATATTTCTGGATCAATACATAGTTAATATATATATACACAGAACTAACTTTGGAGGTGGATTAATATTGAGAGATTTCCAAGTAAGCATCCCTTCATGTAGAAACTGCCATGTGGCAAAGAAGAAACCGCCAAAAATAGAATCTCTAAAGATCCCTGGCCGGATACCCCTCCAGAGAGCTCCTAATCCCTCTAAAGAAACAACACTGCTCAATCCTTTGACCTCAGAGGTCACAGGCACCCTCCCTGAGCCAGTCAACATCCACGGGTCTGTTTTAAGAGCGCCTAGCAAGTCTGGGTGCTTAGGCGAGAGAACTGACAACAATTCGACAGTGCTACTAAAAGCCTTTGGGGAGGGCGAATAACCTGGAAGTAATTTGGAGCTTAATGGGGTTGGCGTCGGTGTTCCGATTGGCTTGATTTGTGAAGTTGAGGAGATCTGGCAGCGAAGTTTTAGGAGTTCAAATGGGGTACATGTAAGGGATTCTATTGCACCAGAAGTTATACCTGCAAGCATGGCTTCTGACACATACACATGATTGTCCTCCCTTCCATCTGCAAAGGAATATAATGTGAAAAATTTATATCTACCGTGATACGAAATTGGTTTTGGATCAAATTGCTGATATTATTATAAGCAATAGCTAAAAAGGAAGCAAAATTGACAATATTGCGCTGTTACAAGGGATGAAATTTAGAAATCATAACCTTTGTAGAAGGCAGTTAAAATTTCATAGGTTCCGAAACGGGCACCAACTCCAGCAAATTTGCCGAAAATTGACCATCCAAGACCACTATAAAGGCCTAAAAGCAACATTTAATAACTTAAGCAAATATGAATTCATAATTTGGATGAAACCATCTACAATTCATCCAAGACATGCTTGGACATCATGTCAGAAATTTCTACAATGATTAAAGAAAAGACACACCTGCAATGCCAGAAGCAGATTTGACCTGATGAACCACCTGAGAAAGACTCAATTTCTGCTTAGGTCCAGCACCTACCTAAGAAATAAATCAAAAGAAAACAAAATCGGTTTATATCTGTTCCTTGATAAGGAATTTAATGTAAATATGAAAGTTTGAGCGAATAGGGATTTAGTGCCTGGATGAGGGTCTTGAGAGTATCAAGGGGGTGGGAGAGTGAGGTGGCGGCCGCAGTTGCAGTGCCGGCGGCGAGGGCATGGCCGGCGAACATGTGGTCCCTCAGAGGGCCCACCATTATCAGATCAGTTACTATCAGATAAACTCCGTTAGAAGTCTGAAAGAAAAAGAGAATTTGGGTTTATCAGAGGTTTTGGCTGCGTCTTTCCCTTGGCTTTTCGGTCGAGTCTTCCTCGGAGTAGCAAACGGGCGGGTGAGCTTCTCAAAACGGGTCTCGGGACCGAATTCGGATTCTCTGAAGTAACTTAAATTTTGATTTTGGATACATACCGTTCGATCTGATCTAGCACGAATATTAAAGGTCCCTGTGTATTCCATCTCGAGCCGGATCTAAATTTAAAATTTAAGTTACTTTATCTGGGGACCTAGGATATTTCGGATCTGGTCAAAGTCAGGAGGACCTTTCTCCGTATTGTTCACTACGGCTCTGTTCGGCGATTAATATAGGGTTAAATTGTAACACGTACTAACTACTAAGGATTAAAAAGGAAGCTTGAAGGTTGAAGGAGACAAGAAAATTTTAACTTAATTTAAAATAAATGGTGCTTTAAGAATGTACTTGTAATAGACCCAAGTTAGAATTTATCCATCAATTTTCATGATAAACGGGCAAACTACAATAATAAAAATTACATAAACGGGCACACCAACATTGTTAATGCATTTTTAACATAATTAAAAAATTATTTGAACCCATATAACATTTGGTATTTGAGTTATAGAAGTCAGGGATTTTTTGCACTTTCATGGTTGCTTTATGCAACATTTTTAAGTTCATTTGTAAATTATACTATAATGAAATTAATTTAACGCAAATTATTAGGGAAGAGAGGATACACATAATAGAAGATTAAATAAGGAGGGTATTTTAGTCCTAATGAGGTAAAGAAACTGTACTTCATCTATTAAGGTGAAGTAAAATGGATATTTTAATTCACTTATTTCACCCTAATTTATCTAATTTAGCTTTAAAGTGGAGTAGGGCTGTACAAAAAGCTCGTGGCTCGTGAGCCGCTCGAACTAAGCTCGATAACGAACTCGTTAATAACTCGTTCATTAAAACTCGAGTTATTCTGACTCGAGTTGAGTTCGAATTGGACTCAGCTAGCTCATTTTAACTCGGACTCAGTTGAGTTCAGTACCTGCATCTCATATCTCGACTTTTTAAACAAATGAACAGTGTTTCAAGGGATGCCCTTTCTTACCGGTAAGCAAAAATAACTATAACATACGTGAATATTTACAAGAATTTCTGTTAAGACTACTGCTTTTTGAACAAATGAACCTTCTTGGAAATAGTTTATTACATAACAACAGTTCAACATCTTCAAATTCAAAGTGCTAGACTGCTAGTAGGTAATTAGGATCACTGATCATAAGTTAATTCACGAATCACGAGTTAACTTGAGTTACTCGCGAGTTGAGTTTGAGTCAGCGAGCCAGCTCGGTTCGGATTCTCAACTCAATTGACTATTTTCTCGAGTTGAATTCGAGCTACCCTGAACTCGAACTAACTCGGCTCGTTAACAGCTCTAGAGTGGAGTAAGAGTTTACAAACCAAACAGTTGGTTGGTTGGCTTGATTGCTAACCGAAGAATTGTGGTTCACAGCCCTAAACCCTAAACTAGGGTAATGATTTTAACGGAGTAGTTTTGGCTTTATGCAACGAACGGATTATAAAATTAAATCAGCACTGAATATGATTTGTGCGTAAAAAATGCTCTGTTAAAATCTTTACCTGGTAAATCATGCAGCTCGCAATCACTATGAACGAACTTCTTAATTTTAAAAAATTTAAATTTCAGGTTTTTATTTCATTATTTTCGTTTTTTAATTATCAAATTAAAAATGACTTTTTTCACTAAGAGAAATTTAAAATCCAGCTGTATGTGAGATTTGTGAAAAAGAAATAGCCCTAAAAAAAACAGTTATAACATGACAATACATCTACGAGTCCTTATCCTCTAAGATAACCGAATATTTTTGTTTAGATTCAGACTAATTCTGATCAATCTGATCTAAGATAAAATATACTAGACTCCTTTAATATTTCGTACAGAATCTGACAGTCCAGATATAAACAAAAATATTCTCTTATCTTTTTTTTTATGGTTGGCGGCGATAGCCGACAACATTATATTAATTAAAAAAAATAGTATTTACATAAATATGAAATGTAAATTTTAAAACTAAGGAACTAACTCACAAAAATATTCTCTTATCTTTTTTTTTATGGTTGGCGGCGATAGCCGACAACATTATATTAATTAAAAAAAAATAGTATTTACATAAATATGAAATGTAAATTTTAAAACTAAGGAACTAACTCAAATTCTAAAAATTCTGATTTTTCTAACCCCAACCCGCATTCGGCCCCACTTGAGTGCAGGATCAGTATCCTCTGTAATATTGTACAGAACAGTAAATCACTTTACGGCCCGGATTTACTCTCAGCCGGTGCCTATTCGGGTGATTGGAGGGGGCAGTATTATTTGTGCTTTGACATTCGTGTAAAGTTAAATCTGACGACTGAGACCTCATCGTATTTTCTCGAGTATTAGAGAGGATATGAATTCCCTGAGTGCATACCCTCCAACTAATATTCTCTTACCTTAGGTGATATAAATTCGTACATTAAATGCTCTTAGAGTAGTTTCCTTCTTTACTAATTGTAGTAAGACATGTTTGTATTATTTGTCGGTGTGAATTATTACGGCCTTTGTTATCAATTTTGCTTGTGCTCTAAATCCAGACATCTAGAGAAACTGAACTGAATTATTGTTGGGTAGATAATTAGTTTTTGGGTAGAGAATTACATATCAATACTCTTGTATTATACAGTTGGATTGGATGACTTGACCTCCAGCATCCAACCTTTGCTTAAAAAAAATATATTATTGTTGGGTAGAAATCTTGTTCTTCGCTATATTTTTTGTTTACAAAATAAGTATTCCCATTACTTTAAAAAAAAAAAAGAAGCTAGGGTTTTAGATCCTTAAAATAACCAAACTCTGTGCTTTGTAAGTTTCGAGTCTTCCTGTCCTGCCCAATCAGAAATTTAATCCCGCACAATCAGAAGAAAAATTATTTATTAATAAAAAGGATAATGAATAAGCATATTATTTAAATCATAACTAAACATTTTGGTGCACCAACGAATCAAGAACATGAAATCTACATGGTGTATTTTAGGTCCTCAAACACGTATGAGTGAAATGCAACCCTCTTTTTTTTTTTTTTTGTTGCATATAGGCAATTGTTAATTGAGGTAAGAAAACCGGTTAGATTTGCCCTTTTCGACTCGAGCATTCCATTCCCCTCTGCTAGATCCAAATGCCCGCCTCAATTTATCTTGGTAGTCATTTCTAAACCTCTTCTTTCAGTTGGAGGTCTGATCTTTGGAGAATTCGGATCCCCTCGGTACCTGACGTGTAATAATTAAATCTGTACTGTTCTTTTAACCTAACACAAATCTCAAAATAGATCCCTTGTAATTTCCATAGGCACATGATTGAGTTTGGCCTGGCTGGAAATGATCTGGACCGTCCGTTTATATATATTGCACCGTAGGTACCGGGGGATATGGACTTGACTAGAGACAATATTTCACTTTTAAAGGAAATGAGAAAATACTTGGCAGTTATCAACACAGATGCCATTTGTACAGTTTAGTCATTCAACTGTAAAGACACTTAAAATTTTGTTGGGTGGAGGAAAGAATTTGTCGAATTGATTCTGCGAATGTTCTCTACGCAATATATATATGTCCTTTCATGAACATGTTAGACAATGCAGAGTCACCTGCGTCGCAACTTGCAAGTGCACAGAAGATTACAGTTTTTTCAGAGCTATTGCCAAATCTGATCTGAGAGACTGGTTAATAAAGAGTGTGCTCCATTAAGATTTTTTTTTTCAGCCTACGGGCAACAAACCAAAAAAAAAAAAAAAAAAAAAAAAAGATAATAAGAAAAAGATAGAGGTCTAACTTTTAAATTTCAATATCCATAAAAAATCTATACGGATTTCGAATATACGACCTCATCTTTTATCACTGGATCAAAAAAAGGTTCTCAATTTTCAATAAAATTAAATAAATGACCACTTTAAATCTCCTATACATTAAAATTCCGCCTACAATTTTCTGAAATGCTGCAGGGGATCGTTAACAGGCTTCAGATTGTTTTGATGGAGCACACTGCACAGGAATAAAGGAGTTGCACATATAGCCTGAGGGCACTAATGCTGACACCTGTATTTGCATACAGGTTTTAGTTGGGTAGCAAATAACTTCAATAAAGTTCGACATCTGGGTCTACAGACACATGCTAGTTAAAAGGTATGATCTTGATTCAAAATATGTTGCCATTCCAATACTCTGATATTTACTATTGAAACACCACCTTTCGCACATCTTTCTATCGCCAAGGCAAAATATTGAAAAGAAAAAAAAAATAATTAAAAAGAAGCTGTCATCTATTTTTCTTGTCTCTATTTGATCTAGTTATCTGTACAGGCACCACAGGAATCCGGGCCCACCAATCTTTGAACCTCCTCCTAACCTTGCCAGTAGTTTTTTTTCTGAGTGGTATCTCCCTTGTTAATGTCTCAACAACTGTCACCAGCACCAGATGCTTTATAGGAACTAAGATAAGAAGTACCGCCAACACAACCAAAGCCAATACAACCATGTCAGTTGCCTGAAACCAGAAGAAGATGTTACCACATGGAATTTATACATACTAATGTCACCAAATTTTAAATAGTAAAGTACATCAGACTACCTTAGGAACTCCAACAAAGACTAGAGCTCTCAGTTTTAAAAGAGTAATGTTCACTTCCTTCACTATCTCATCCATTCTTGAAATACAGTCCTGTATTATGAAGATTTGCTCGACTGGGTTCTTACTTGAAGGAGCTTGTATTGTCAAAGCATCCAACAGCTCTCCATTGCTTCGTAATTTGCGCCACATTAGTAAGGTAGCGAAGAATATGAAGGAAATTGGTATTATGTAGTAGAACCACCCTCTAGAAGATGCACAAGGGAGCAGAACAATAGACAGGTAAGGCTATTAAGATGTAAACAGGTCTTGAGTTGAGATACAGAAAAAGGAATTACCTTCTAATGAGATCGAGTACGAAAACCAAGAATACTGTTGATTTCCAAGGGTCGTCCCAATTTATGAGAGAATAAATTACTTTGCCTGATTTGATCACTGGAAACAGTAACTCCTGCAATATATTAGAGTTAATTAATAGAAAGTGGCACAGATGGCTTCCTATGAGGAAGAGTACTGCTACTGTAATGATCTTCAGAAAGATGCCAATTTATTAGAGTGCAAAACTGACTATTCAGCATGATAGAAAAATATTACAAGTTGAGTTGTAGATGATGACTAAGATAGGGCTAAAATTGGTAAACATTCAAGAGGTATGCATATTACGGATCGATCCGTGCTATGGATCCATATCTCTATTTTCAAAAGTTCCAATAGTCGATCCAAGCCGTTAAACATGATCTTTATATGACAATGTACTTGGAGACATTTTACATTGTTTAGAATTTTTTTACTATTTTTTAGATAGGTAGAAAATCACAACTTTCAGATGGTCCAGAATTTTCAGACCAAGTGCTATTCTACCTATCTAAAATAATAGTAACAAAATTCTAAAAAATGTAAAATTTGGTTTCCAAGTACGATTTTATATGGAGATCATGTTTAACGGTTCGGATCGACTGTTTAAACTTTAAAAATAGAGATACGAATCCATGGCACAAGTTGATCCGTAATATGCATATTACCATAGCCCCACTCAACATTCAAAATAGCAATACCTTCATCATGATAAGGTTTGTTTTGAATCCTTCTGTTCTAACTAGATCCAAAGTTGCAGAGGCTGCCTTTGACTTTTCTGAATCGCCAAATGATTCTTCCAGAGCCTTTTCTAGAGATTTAGGCAAACCAAAGCAACAGAAGCAGCCATCTATGTTCCTCTCAGATGTAAAACCCAATTTACCTAGTGTATGCAGATAAAAAGGTGAAGGACAAGCCTTGAAGTAATAATCATATAAAGCTTCTAAAATCACTTCTCCTCTAGGAAGCCGGTTTGCCAAGTTAAAAGGTAGTGTGGTCTTCAAATTTGATGGGATTATACGCAATGCTTCTTTAATTGCCATGTATCGAAAGATGGAAAGTGTTGCCTTTGAAAGAGCTTCTCCTCTTTCAATTTCTTCTTCAAGGTTGAACTGCCTAATAAAGATATGTGCTTGTAAGATTTCACAGATCATCTCCAGGCAGTAGTCTCTCCTTGAATGGCCTCTTAATTCAGTAAACTCAAAGTATACTGGCTCTTTTCTGAAATAAAGAAGAATTGAAAATATTAAATCAGTGCATAGTTGGAAATTAGGGATGAGCAAGGACATCTAAAAGAGAATTCATTATGAGCAGGCAATATGCAATTCATATCAAAATCCTCAAACTGAAATGTAACTGTAACTAGCCAAGTTTAGATAAAGTAGCATGCCCGATGATTACACATTTTTCTTTCACAGTACATCAGTTCCCTTATAGAACTAGGGTTTTAGAGCATTGCATTTTCACCAATCAAGAAAACATAAAAAAAATATTCTAGAAGAACATCAAGGAAATTTCAACTCAAACTTACAAGGAGGTTGAGCTGTACATGACAGCCCTGTCAAAAAGGCGTGCACCAAGTGGTCCAGTCAATTCACGTTTTACCACTTGCTTCAAATCACAAGATAAGTCGTACTTCACTAACCCAGCATTGTTCTTACCTATCCGGAATGGCTCAAAATAGAGAGCATGTGTTGTTATTGTGAATCTACCTGCCAAAGTGTGATTGAAAGTGAACAAATTAGGAACATTTCTGAGTTTAAAGATTTACGTGCTTATATTTTTCTAACAAAGATTATACCTGGCCATGCAGACATCCCTTCATGCTTTACAACAGGATTAAGTGCTGTGTTTCCTTCTACCGTCAAAATAATCTCTTCATCAGCAAGGTTAAGTCTTAAAGCAAATCGTGAGCCCATGTAATCTTTTGCAGATTTCAGAACCCTACATGCAAAGTACAAAATTTAATACACTCCACAAAGATACATATGTTAAAGAAGACAAATTATATATTCTTTCTGCAAAAAAGAGATGCATACTTGTCAAGCGTTTTTAGGTACTTGTCATAGATAAAGAAATGGAGCAGGCCAGATGATGAACTTGTGAGCATATCAAATGTATTATTGATGGCTATAGAATCGGCTATTAACGGACAGCAAGATGCGATCTTAGAGAAGGCCCTCAAGCCAACAGTTTTCTTAGTATCAACCTACTGAAAAACAGTTCAAGTTGAGAAGGTTAATGCAATAAGAATTTAAGGCCATTTTTCCTTTCTTTAAAAAAAAATAGATGAAGGTGAACTTACTTGAACTGCTAAAGCTGTTATATCTTCATAAAAGAGGGATGCATCACTCATATCTTCAACCTTCGATGAATTTGAGAGAGTATTCTCCTATTTATATGGTACACAAACAAATAAGGGATAGCTCTTCTTCTTTCTGACAAATAGGCAATGAGAACCAATGTAAAAGTATGACTTTAGGAGACTTACATTTGTTGATAAATGATTTTCAGTGCAGTGGTCTTCCCAAGCCAACATCATATCATAAGTTAGAGACCTGAAATCCCTATCTGACAAATAGTCATGACGGTTGGTCAACACATGAAGAGCTTTATGGCAACAGTACTGTAAAAACTGTCTCGCATACAAGCTTTTTTGCATCGAATAATCCGGCAAATTAGTCTCGAAATCTTTCTGAATTTGTGCCGCTGACAGTCCAAGAATCCTAAAATCAATGCAATATTTGGTCATTTTTGAGAACAACAAGAAATACAAGAAACCCATAAAAGGGAAAGAACACGACCAATTGCGACTTCAAAGTTACACCAATTTTACAAAAAGGAAGTGAGAAAAGTCAATCAATAAATTGAGTACCGTGCGCAGCGAGACACGACGGAGTTAGCGGTAGGAGAGAGCTCGGGGATACAGAAGTAATCATCGGCAAAGGGGAAGGATTCCGGCGATCGCCGGCGACTGATGCTGGAGAGGAAAGATTTCAAGGGTGTATCCTTTGCTAGGCGCTCGATTATGCCAATGTTTTGGTTCGGTTTCGACCTCCTTTCCATCTCCCTTCCACTCGATGCTCAATTCTCACTCAAGAAAATCCACTTTGGTTAGGGGCACCGACCAAATAATACTTGGCTTGTAACTTGCTCTTGCGCAAATTTGAACTTAGTTGACCAGCATGCATATCCTCTGCATTAACTTAAAAGAGAATCTCTTGAGTTAATGAATCTCAACTGTCTGATTTTAAACGGAGCCAATCCGGCCCCTGCCTATAACATAGGGGCCCTTTCATATTAGTGCGGATCTAGTCCACACGAATCTTAAAACATATCGGATGTTTGAGATTCATTAACTCAAAAGATTCCCTTTTGAGTTAATGCAGAGGATACGAATTCGACCAGACCATGGACACTTGTGCCAGAGTTAAGTATAAAAAAATGAAGCACGCTTTTTTTTATGGGGCCGATACTCTAAGGTAACAGAATATTTGAGTTTTGAACCGGACCGTCCGATCAGAATCTGGACCAATCCGATCAGAGGTAAAATACACGTATACTTCAATACTCGTGTAAAAACAGATCGACGGTCCGGATCTAAACTCCAAAATTTCTTTTACTCAAGTGATATGAATACTTTTCTTACAGGCGTAAAAAAAAAAGTTTGGGTTCTACTTCAACAGTTTGAAAGCATAATGCATTATTTATGTTAAAGAAATAATTTTAGAAGCAAGATTAGGATTCTGTTTTAAATTATTCAAATGCCTTTATTTTTTGTGCCTCCATCATACCTCTATTTTTAATAAATTTAATAAATCAAAATTTAAAACTTGAAAAGTCAAAATAAAACTGTTAAATGTGATCTATGTTATTTTATCCATGCAAGTGTAAAAAATTATCGCATTTCAATTTTGTTTTGGTTGTCATCAAGAGCTTGTAAAAACGTACTAATGTGTATAATTTCTAGACGTTGATTTTTCAACTTATTGATTCACATAAAAACAAAATCGAAATGCGATAATTTTTTATGAGCACATAGAGAAAATAACATAGATCACATCTAACAGTTTTATTTTGACTTTTTAAGTTTTAAAAATGAAAACATGGTAGAGGCACAAAAAATAAAAACATTTGAACCCTCATCTTAAAATATATTAGTAATGCTTCGATATAACAAAACGCCAATTTTTTTATTTATTATTAAAAATATTAAAATTAAATCTGCTGGCTTCATGTCAGAAAAATGTTTAGAAAAATAATACGGGTATTATTCATACTGTCCAGTTTTTTTTCTTTACAGAATTTTTTAGTCACCATTTGGAAAAAAAAAAAAAAAAAAGTTGTCATACTTTTTTTTATTCTTACTCGGTACACTATTATTATTTACGCATCCTCAAAAGATAAAAAAAAATAGGTATTATGACAAATTGTATTAAATTTTAGTATTTTACTAATTGATTGTGTAAATAATACTTACGTGCTATTTCTGAGGGGTGCCAAATAAAAATAAAAAATTTCAAAATAATATGACAAGTCTATTTTTTTTTTTTCAAATGGTAACTAAAAAAGTTAGGGGGTGCATATTCAGCTTAATAATTTCGTTTTCTATTTTAATTATAGGAGATTCGCTTTAATATTCGCGTCAGATTAAGATATCTCACTGTACAACGATGTACCGCACTGGATCTGAAGTCGAAAAATCCAAAAGCTAGACAAGTCCGACCCTTCCTTTTCTTTGCTCTTATTCTGATCCGCCGCCTCCCGCCGAAGAAAAGTAAACAGTACCAGTTTCTCTCTCAATTGAAACCAAAATCACCTTCGCAACTCAATTTGCATCTACAATGGAGGCCTTAGCAGAAGGTACGCAATGATTTTCTCACTTCGTTTGGCATAATTCTCTTGTTGCTTACCGCTGCAAGTAGGTTGCTGTTGCCATTTGGACTCTTTAAAAAAATTTATTCTTGCGGGGATCATTTTGACTTATTTTGGTTGCGCTGCAAGTAGCATGATGTGATCCTGAAATTTTCGGCTGTAAATACTCGCTGAGCTCTGTGCGCGCTCAAAATTGCAGAAAAATATTGTCTTGCAAGAAATTATCCCAAAGTTTTAAAACTTACTCTTTACAAAGTGGTTAATTGCTCAGCAAATATCCCATGCACCACTAAAAATTGAGAAATATCTTGCATCAGCCTCTAAGAAATGGAAATTATTTCCGTGCACCCCCTCAGGTTTTACTTGGAAGAAGTACAGAAGCTTCCTTTGCTTGTAGCATTTGCCTTCCAGAACAATAGCACTTTTCCTTTTCAGTTTATATATATATATTGAACTAGTAGGCAAATATACCTCATACCTCACTTCATTTGTTATTTGTTAAATAGGCTTCTGCAGTATTGATATTCCATTTTATTTTTTTAAAAGAAAGGAAAGAAACAGAGTTATGGTGATATTATATTAAGCTTTCTAAGATATTTTGCAATTTGCTGGGGTATTGTGTAGTATTGATGTCTTGAAGGCATATACATTGTTGAGGAATTATCTGTCAGACATGTATATTGGGAAAGAAAGTACCTATCAGTTTTATTTTCTTTTTTCTCTTGTGCTGTTACAATTTGCTAATTCGTCCTTGAAATGTATACATTATTAACTCTCTGCTTCAGAGGTTGCTGCTCTTTAATTATCTTACTTCACATTTCCTGTTGTAATACCAATGGCAATATCATGATAATTATTCAACTATTTTTATGCACAGAAGCAATGGCTTTCGACAAGGATGGGAAGGAGCTTGTATGTTTTCTTGCCTTTTCTTTTTCTCCCTATGAATTTGAATGTTTTAGAGTTTTGTTTATCGTTAAGCCTGTGGTAAGATTGATATTCTTCTTTTCTCACAGTCGATGGACGAGAAGGTTCAAAGAGCACTGGAGTGTCCTTGCGTCGCCAACCTAAGAAGTGGTCCTTGTGGGACCCACTTCACAGATGCATTTTCTTGTTTTCTTAGGAGCACGTCTGAGGAGAAAGTAAGTTCTCGATCCAAATTTCATATTTGGTTTCTTGGGGCAGGCTAAAGTCATTTAGTATGGACTAGTTGCAACAATTGTGATGGTTGTATCCTTATAGCTCTTTTATATGAGTCCGGCAATACCACCAACTCTAAAACCTATTGAATCGGCTCCAAACGACAAATCCAAACCGTTCAAGCCGATCTACTTCATGAGTGTTTACATGCAAAATTTACAATTTTTTTTAATTTATTTAATATCAAGTCAAGTGGTCAAATGTGGGAGTTATTACCATTAATTTTATGCATTCATTTTTAATAATTTTTTGACTGCTTGACTTTGTACTAAAATAATTTGAAAAATTATAAATTTCGTATGCAAACACATCCCTCATAAAATAAATCGGTTTGAATGGTTGGCATTCATCGTTTGAAGTTTTTGGAGTTGGTGGCAAATACCACCAATGCCCCGGTAGCCGGACTCCTTTTAATTAAATATCATTTAGATTAAGATTGGATTTGGATTTCGCAGGGTTCAGACTGTGTTAGTCCCTTCATAGCCTTACAGAATTGCATCAAAGCAAACCCAGATGCATTTTCAAAGGATGTTTTAGAGGAAGAACCTGATAAAGAAGAGGAGATTATTGTCAGTGAAAGATATATAAAGGCTCCTACCTGGGCTAGAGAAACACCACCACCCAAATCTAAGATCTAAATAAACATTTTTTGCCTTTTAATCTTTAAAAATATTGCTGATAATTTACAATTTTTGCTGCTCTCTAGCAACACATGTAATCAAATAATTTGTTTGGATATCATATCTTGTACCCAGCAAACCTCTGGACTTGTGTAGACTGTAGGCTTATTCTTCTTTCTATTGTTATTTATATATGTTAATGTGTAAAGATAATTATACATGTGAATGTATATAGCCGGCAAGTTGCAAACTGGCACAATGTTAGCCAGCAACTATACCTGGTACCGGACTTTAGCCAGTAATCCGGTCTCTGAACCAGCTTTTCTATGCCGTCAGGGGCAGATCCAGGATTTTCATCAAGGGGGGCAGAAAAATATCGAATCGGGTTTAAATTCATTAACTAATTGAGTACTCGATAAAAAATAATGCTTTAACTTATACTTTTCAATACTTTTACTTGTAATTTCTGATGCTTTGACTTATTATTCTAATTACCAATTAAAATTTAACAAATTTATTTCAATTTTAACCCTAAATTTAACCCGAATTACAAATCAAACGTCTAGAGGGGGGTAAAAAAAAATTCAGAGGAGAAGCAAAGTCGGTCGGAATCGATAAATTTTCACTAAACTCAAAATTTAGGAGGGGCAACTGCCCTCCTCTGGAACAACCTGGGTCCGCCCCTGTATGCCTTCCATTCAAACTTTGTTTTAGGCTTGCATCACTAGTTTGAGATATGGATCGATCAAAAGTTGGTGTGTATTGAAATCCAGCTTGGTTACACTATTCCTAATTATTTGAATGGGGACCAGCCTGCACAGGCTTAGAGTTCATACTATCAAAAGTGCTGTACTTGGACATTTACCATAATATGAAATAAACAATAATCTGATAAATCCATAATGGATCAAGTGCACTGAGATAATATAACTATGGTCCAGAGGAAAAGGAATTCAATGGCATCTGAAAGTGTTGTCTAAGGGGTAACTCTTCACATTTTGGCTACTTTTTTTTAACAGAGTTGTTTTGGAAGCAATTTGATAACCTCACCTTTTCCTCTATCCCGTATAGAGATTGTGAAACAAGGTTGCTTTAGGCAGCCTTTCTTGGTTCCCAAAGTTCTTTACCATATAATGTTAATATATCAAGCCCTTGCAAAATGCCTCCTGTTATTTGGTTACTCGTCAATGAGATATAAATAATATAACTCTCAGTCTGTAGTGTACAAGTACAACTGACTTGAAACAATAAAAGAGAGACGAAGAGCCGAAATTTTTATTAATCGAAAAAAAATAAAAAAAATATCGAAAAAGGGCGGAACTGTTGGCAGATTTCTAAATATAGGTAGGCCGGGTTGAATCGTACCGTCCTATGGGACGGGATGGATCTCCCCGGCCTGCTTAACAATTTCCTAATCATTCTGCGCGCTGATCTAACTCTTTGGACCGTCCGAGCTAAAAAAAAAAAATTTGAAAAAATTCAGGGACGGGTTGGACCTCCCCGTCCGAGGATCCAAAAAAAAAAAAAAAAAAAAGGAAAACCCAGGGCCGGGTAGGACCTCCCCCGTCCCAGCCCCAGGGTAAAAAAAAAAAAAATATCCCTCTCTGCCTCATTTATCGCGCTCTCTCTCTATTCTCTAATGAGTTTGTTTCTTTCTCTGATCCTATGTGGCGCAGGACCAATGAATTAAATGCAATGCACTATTCAAAGTTGAAGCTCATGTAAATTGTGGATGAAGCAAATCAATTCACAGCCTCCTAATTATCCAGTACTGTAATAGGGAATCTTTTACAATGTAATATTTTTGTAACCGTGGGT
The DNA here is from genome assembly GCA_025461125.1 of Carex kokanica. NCBI lineage: Eukaryota > Viridiplantae > Streptophyta > Magnoliopsida > Poales > Cyperaceae > Carex > Carex kokanica. The sequence continues at coordinate 305,193 of JAJGRX010001360.1, read as the reverse complement.
ACAACTTACAAACAAAAGAAAGACGAAGAAAGATAATTTGTTTTGTTTTCTAACATAATGGATTTGATTTAAAGATGTTATTATAATGATACTAAATTGTTGAGTAATTGAGTTGAAGGGCATAACACATAAGAGAACAGCAAAAGGCTTGTGCACAGAGGATGTGGAGGCTAAGAAAAAAAAACTAAGGAGTGTTGGTGATTAGGCCAGAGAGAAAAATCAAGATCGGGGCACTAGGTCAGAGTTTTTTTTTTAATCCTGGGCCTGGGACGGGGAGGTCCTACCCGGCCCTGGGTTTTTTTTTTTTTTTTTTTTTGGATCCTCGGACGGGGAGGTCCAATCCGTTTCTGGATTTTTTCAATTTTTTTTTTTTTAGCTCGGACGGTTCAAAGAGTTAGATCAGCGGACAGAAGGATTAGGGAATTGTTAAGCAGGCCGGGAAGAACCATCCCGTCCCATGGGACGGTACGATTCAACCCGGCCTACCTATATTTAGAAATCTGCCAACAGTTCCGCCCTTTTTCAATATTTTTTTTATTTTTTTTCAATTAATAAAAATTTCGGGACGAAGAGCCAAGATTCTTCACACAGTACGGCAGTTGTGTATAATTGACTCATCTAAACATAAGAAAATTGATAAATAAAAATCAATGGAAGTTAACGAAAGAAATAAAGTTAATTATTCATTTCTTATAAACTTGATTCACTACAATTAGGGGTGTTTAAATGGTCATTCGGTTGAAACCAAAATAAATTAGGCAAATCAAACTTTTTTTCGGTTTTAAAAACCAAATTGAAGCAACCAAATTAAAATGACCAACCGAATAAGAACTAAACCGTTTAAAGTTTAAATCAAATTAAATTTCGGTTTGTTCGGTTGAACTGAATAAGGGAGATTAAATTTCAAAATATCAAAATTCAATACATTAGTAATTTCATAGAAATAAATAATATTACACACATTCAATTTCATACAAAATATATAGATGTTTTAAAATATAACAACCAAAATGGAAAGAAAAAAACGATGATTGAACCAAACAAAATATAAACCATACTTGAACCGCTATAATTCTGTCGGTTTGGTTTAGTCGATTTTGGAAAATGTATATCAAACTGATTCATTTAAACCGAAATAATTTAAAAATTCAACTGAACTGATTCATTTAAACCAGACAATCAAACCATTTAAACCGAACAACCAAACCATTTAAACCAAAATCTTTCAGTTCAGTTAAAAATCAAATAAACCAAACCGTTTGAACACCGACCCTAACTGCAATCAGTGCGTAACAGCTTCCTACTTTTTTATTTCTCCTCGTGCTCTTCAAACGAGGTTAGTGTTAGCAAACTATTTGGATCATAGCCTAAAGCCCAAAGCCCAAAGCCCAAAGCCCAATTTCCTCTTAATTCCTTTACTGACTTTCAACGAACGGTCAAAAATACAATCACGGAACGATCCTATCACCTTCTTCCTCCGATAAACCCTAAAAAGAATCTCCACCGTCGGCTATGGCTTCCACCACCGCCACAACCTCCCATCTCCGTTTTCTTCACTCCGTCCATTCAGCACCCCAGCACAGTCGCTCCTCCTCTCTCTTCCTCCCTCCTCGTAAGCTGTTCCCTCTCCATTTCACCCGCGCCAAAGCAAAACAGACCCCCACCTCTGCACAATCCAATACTTCAAAGCAGGCCCCTTCAAAATTGCAAGAGCAGGAGGTGGAGGTGGAGGTGGAAGAGGAGTTGCCATGGATACAGGATAAAGCTCTTGACTTGGTCGAGTTCACTGGAACTGTGACGCAGGCGATTCCTGGACCGAGAGTCGGTCAAAGTCCAATGCCTTGGCTGCTGGCTGTTCCACTAGCTTATGTGGGATTGACATTTGTTATTGCAGTTGTAAAAACCGTGCGCAAGTTCACTTCTCCAAAAGCCAAGCGCAAGAAACTGGTTTGTCGGATTATCTATCAGTCTTGCTCTTTTTAATTCTTCTGATTTAGTATTTTATATGCATTGACCATTGAGCACTAAACTTTTGTAGGTGGAAAAAAACGAATTTTTGGTGCATTCCATAAATGATTTATTTGAAAAGGGTAGAGAAGCAGTGTCTAATTCGGCTCTCAAGGGGCTTATGAAAAAGGTACAATGATTAAGTTGCTCGTGTTTTTTGTTGATTATTGAGCATACTAAGTTAATATTATCTCTGATTGATGTATAATTCATATTTGGATTCAGACAGGTTTTAGCATGGATGAAATATTGAGGAAGTACATCAGATATGCATTGAATGAAAAACCCTTTGATCCAGTTTGGGTTATGAATCTAATCCACCTCAGGAAAGAAACCATGTTGGCCGATGATGATGTAGCTGAAATTCTAAATGAGGTTTCAAGGAGAATTGTGAAGGAGAAAGGTACCATTCTATTTTGCTAGATTCCTAGTGTAATATAAGCAGTATTCTTTTTTTTTTTTTTCCAAAGAAAGGAAAACAAAAACACAGAAAGAGGAGAAGCGTGATGTCATTTACGGAGATGCATAAAAGGAAAATTATTAGAAAATAGGAAAAGATGCAGTATATATTTTTGATAGTGTTGCTGCTGCTGCTGCTGCATGTTTAGATAATCAAGTTGTATAGTTTTATGATATTTACTTGCACTCGTGATCTTACTTTTAAAAACCTAAAACTTAGTGCAAAAAATTAAATTATATGAATCAGGGCGTAGCCACTCTAAACCTAATGCTGCGTATGTTTGCAATATCCGTCTCTTTTCGGTGTGCTGGATGTTCACTTGGTTGTTTTGGTACTGAATTGTCAGGACCAGTGTTTATGGACATTTCGGCCTTTACTAAAGAAAGTCATAAGAGAAGACTTGCTGTTCGAGGATTGTTTCCAAAAATCCTCTATTTATCTGAGGTATGCTTTTTACTGTCCACCTTTTGCTGAATTTTTTCTGTTTTAAATTAGTTTACTGTCAAATTCAAAATTGCCTATTCAGACTATATACTAATTGACATTTCAAATCTTTGTCCAGCTTCCTGAATTCTGCACTGCGGGTAACTCGCTAATCATTAAAGAGATTTTTGGTGTCACAGAGTATGACAATATTGCTGCACTTGTCTAATCTTCTATATAATTTTGCACTATGATCATGTCTTATTAATTTTGTATACTATTTTACTTTGAAATAGTGAGGATGCAGAGTCTCTTCGCATTCACACCCTATCTGAGTTTGAAGATGTTGAATCAATGATGAAGAAGGTATCTGATTCGGATTCTGATACAGAAGAAAGAGAAGACAGTACCTAGTAAATTGCTCGAGGAAGTCACTGGATAAACTGACAGCATGACCGAAGGTTCTATTTGGTATTTTTTGTCCATTCAGCTTTTGTCATAGGTTTTGAATTTCTTTGAATTAGAAGAGGAAAGTTGTTTGCGGTGATTTTATGTGGATGGAATCTTGTATTCCTCTTGTGTTGATCTGGCTGAATGAAAATCCAACGAGTGAGAATTCGGTGATATTCTGCCCTAATATATAATGCCAAGTATTGATTTCAATTTATGTGAAAAGAGAAAAAGAAGAAAAAGTAAGGAAATACAGTGTTATAATAGCTGCTGGTAGCATCTGATAACACCAGTCATCAGGTACATTTCGGATGGCAGTGATATTTTACACAAAGGTTATTGCTAAATACAAATTTGCTATTCATGAGTGCTAAAACCGTTATTTTAATTATAATGATCCTTAATTCTACATGTAATTAATTTACTAAATTATAATGATCCTTAATGTCTCCTTATTCGTTCAACAAATGAAAGAGAGCGATTAAGTTCCGAAAATTTTGGTGGTTATGTGATATTGGAAATTAGGAAAAAAAATTAATGATCTATGTATCACATTTCAGTTAAGCTACGTTATAGTTTCAAAAACTGAGAACTGAATTTTGTTTCCTTCCTCGCGCCATTCTTTTTAGCACAAACTTATAAGAACTTATCATTCAATCTCAATCTTAGTTTAAAAAACTCCTAAAGTTTGTATGCAACACACTGATTCGAATTGTTTCTTTAATTTTTAATCAATGGAGAGTTGCAAACAAAAAAGTCTGTTTGATTGTCTATTTTTATTATTTTTTTTTTAAAGAATTAGTCAGATTTTTTTTTTTTAAGTTAGATTAATAAATAGAAAATCCAACTAAGTTTTTAAGTCAGATTTTTTTTAAGACTTAGGGGTGGAACTAGAAACCATAATAAGGATGGCTGAAATTTAAAATACACTTGGGATTTGAACCCAAGTTCTTACACTTACAAATTAAAACTCTAACTACTATCCTACAAATAAATATTTGATATTTTATGACGGTGGTTAGACTATATAAAAAGTTATAAAAATAGTATAATTAAATTAAATTTCAATATACAAGTCACCTCTAACTATGCTTTAGATATGACCCTCGTTAGACCTAGACTAGTATCTATTTGTTAAATTTACGGGATCATTGGGAGGGGGGAGGAGATTGTGTGTGGTTTCCAATCGGTCCAAGCTACTCTAACACGAATATTAAAGAGCCCTCGTGTGTTCCACCACAGGCTGAATTGGCTCGAATTTATGATCGAACAGTGCGGATCAAAACTAAAAAAATAGGTTACTTTATGGAATACAAACTCGGAATGTGGGGGGGGGGGGGGGGGGGGGGGGGGGGGCGGTGGGTTTGAGTTTTAATTCGGATAGTCCGATTAAAGTTCGAGATAATCTAACCAACACCTGTAATGCACCTCCTTTTAATATTCGTGTCAGTATATAACGAACAACTCAGATTCAAACTCAAAAAATGTGGTGCCTAACTTGTTATGAATTATGGGGGAAAGAAAGTTCTTTCGTGAATGAATTGACAATTTCGTATTTTCTGAATTATACTATGGATGTAATATTGTTATTGATAGCTTTTACCGTACAAAATAAATTTTGATCTAGTGACAAAAAACAACACTCTCTATGTAAGAGATCATAGATTCAAAACTCCAATGGAGATTATATAAATAAGGAGGAATTCATTTACAATATTTGTAAGTTACAATATCCTATAACAATTTCGTTTTGTAATTTTAAAAGTCCAAACAGTCGATCCAAACCGTTTAACATGATCTCTACACTAAAATGTTCTTGGAGATCAAATTTTACATTTTTTTTTTAATTTTTTTACTATTAAATAAAAGTTGAAAGGCTAGATATTAAATAAAAATTGAAAGGCTAGATATTTATTTTTCTATCTGAAAGAAAATAGCTTCGAAATGTGAATGCTTTGAATAAACTCTTCTATGAATTAGCTAATAAAATAGTTTCTAAATAATTTTCAAACCGTTTTTTTTTAGAATTTAACTATTTCAAATAGCATTTTCAGTTTTTTTTTTCCAACTACTATTCCATAATACACTTCAAACTTTTCTTTGTTGACACTATTGCGTGTATTGTGAAATAATAATAATAATAATGATAATAATAATAATAATAAAAAATGACGGTGATGATAATTATTTCATGCTATTTTATTTCTATTAAAGGGGGAATTTCATGTATACCCTTTAAAAACTTCGAAATTACGCATTTCCTCCTTCAAAATTATAATAACATATTTATTTTTCTAAATTATGATAACATATTTATCCAATACAAATTTATATTTATATCAATTTACCCGTTAATCAGATTAATCATGTTTAATATATCAAAAACTATAATTAATCAGATTTAATCACGTAATTATTAAAAAAAGCCTTCCTAGTTATTCTTAAACGGCAACATTATTGGATGAATAATTATTGTGCACCTAATCACTGATACCGAGGAGAGGAAAACATTTTTGTATCCCTAGTTTTATTTTAGAATATTAAAAATATATATTGGTAAAGGGATAGATTACATTTTTTTCCGATACATAGAAGAATTCTTTTAATTTTCACAGTTTGCATACTAATAGCCACACGGGTCAGATAATTAAAGAGAGTTAATTTTAGTAAAATTAGGGGCGCACGATTTGACAGGTTCTATAGAGACTGTTCGATTCCTATAAACCTTTATGTGGTGTTTGGTTGTGGACTAAAGTTAAGGTGGCCTAAGTTGTTATTCTATGTTAGGCCGGCCTAAATTATTTGTGTTTGGTTGAGGTCTAAAGTTAAACCATGACTTAAGTTATTTCTTGTTTGGTTAGAGTTGGTGGAGGACTAAAGTTTTGGAAGCCTAAGTTAGTTAATTATTAATAATATGATACTAATTATATAATATTAATATATTAATAATAACTACAATGTATTATAATATTATTATAATAATTATTTAATATATTAACAATATAAGATATTAATTATATAATTATATATTAATAATAATAATTTACTATATTAACAATATAAGATAATAATTATATAATTATATATTAATAATAAGATACTAATTATATATATTAATATATTAATAATAACTATAATATTATAATAATTATTATAATAATTATTTAATATATTAAAATATAACATATTAATTATATAATTATATATATTAATAATAATTATTGATTAAAAGATACTAATTATATAATATTAATATATTAATAATAACTATAATATATTATAATATTATTATAATAATTATTTAATATAATAAAAATATAAGATATTAATTATATAATTATATATTAATAATTATTATTAGTAATAAGTTACTAATTATATAATATTAATATATTAATAGTAACTATATATATAATATTATTATAATAATTATTTAATATTTTAAAATATAACATATTAATTATATAATTATATATTAATAATAATTATTGATAAAAAGACTAATTATATAATATTAATATATTAATAATAAATATAATATGTTATAATATTATTATAATAATTATTTAATATAATAAAATATAAGATATTAATTATATAATTATATATTAATAATAATTATTGATTAAAATATACTAATTATATAATATTAATATATTCATAATAACTATAATATATTATAATATTATTATAATAATTATTTAATATAATAAAATATAAGATATTAATTATATAATTATATATTAATAATTATTATTAGTAATAAGATACTAATTATATAATATTAATATATTAATAGTAACTATAATATATATAATATTATTATAATAATTATTTAATATATTAACAATATAACATATTAATTATATAATTATATATTAATAATAATTATTTATAAAAAGATACTAATTATATAATATTATTATAATTATTATTTAATATATTAACAATATAAGATATTAATTATATAATTATATACTAATAATAATTATTAATAATAATATACTAATTATATACTAATAAGATATTATTATAATCATTCGAGTTAGGCCACGACGTGGACTAAAATTAAACCACCATGCGAGGTGGTTTAGTTTAGGCCGGCCTAAAGATCGGCTTATGCCATGTTAGGCCGGCTCAATTAAGTCATGTTTGGTGGAATAAAGAGGCCTAAACCTCTTATTCCACCCTTTAGGCCACAACCAAACATGACCTTCATGAGATGAAAAATAAAGTAATCCATCTATTTTTCAATAATTTAAATTTTACATGTCTAAAAATATAAAAATGCCCTAGTTTGTTATTATTTTTGATAAATAGTTTGATACGTGTTAATCCAAGGACTATTGACAAAGGAACTGTGCTTCTATTTGACGAGCAAAGTTAGGGTGTAATGTGCTCACAAAGATAGGTTGGTGAGCACACTTCAAAAGTCTATCTGGTCTTCAAACGATGAATTCAAACAGTTAAAATTCATCTATTTCATGAGTAATACATGTATATGAATTTTTTTGAAAGTTTCTAATTCATTTAATACAAATATAAGCGGTTAAAAAAATGAAACTTTTATAAGTTGTTTTATGTATTCATATTTCATCATTTTTTTTACTGTTTAATCTTGTACTGGGGGGGACCCACATAGTCTCAAGAGGGGGCAGCTGCCCCCTCCTGGATTTTGAGTTTTAGTGGAGATTTATCGGTTCCGACCGACTTTGCCCCCTCTGAAATTTTTATTGCTTTCCGTTGGATGTTTGATTTGTAATTCATGTTAAATTTAAGGTTAAAATTAAAATAAATTTGTTGAATTTTGATTGGTAATGAGAATTATAAGTTAGAGCATTATAAATTACAAGTTAAAGCATTAAAAAATATAAGTTAAAGCATTATTTTTTATTGAGTATCTAATTAGTTAATGGATTTAAATCCACTAGCTATTTAAATCCGATTCGATATTTTTTTGCTCCCTCTAAAGAAAAACTTAAATCTGTATCTTCTTATGCTAAATGAATTTCAAAATTTCAAAATTTTACATGTACATATATCACTCATTAATCAAATAAATTTTAAAAGTTTAAATTTATCATTTAAAGTGTGTTCGATAAACTTTTAATGCTCATGAACTTTCATCATGATTGACGATGAGTATACGTCTTTAAACCGGCCGTCCCATCTAGATCAGATTTACAAAAGAGAAAAATAGCGTTTCGTGATTGGTGAGTGAGTATCGAAGTATCGAACCGAACAGGCGCAAGAGTATCGTACTGCAAAAATACGACGTGTCGGACACACGTAACGACACGTACGCCTAAGAACACGGAAAAGCACAGCACGGCCTGTTAGACTTTCCGTGTCAGGCGCTATCCGTGCCGTGTAGATGCGGTTCGTAGATCCGACAACATAGGACCCGATAACCCTAATCCAAAGCAGCTAATCTTCCATCGGTCCGGTCGCGAAGCTTCGAGAGGCCACAACTTCTATAGCGCGGGAGCAAACGAAGGCGAAAGATTTGGAAAATTTCAGAATTGTTGTATTCTCTCTTTTGTTTCTGACCAATTTCTCTAATCGATGTCGGGAAGAGAAGTTCGAGAGTACACCAATCTCACCGATCCCAAAGGTTCTTGCCTTTCTTTTTCATTTTTAGTATTACTTGTGATTTGGGCTTCATGTAATTTTTTTAGAAGGAATATGAGGTTTAAGTTTTTTTTTTCGTCTTCTTTTTTCTCGTTTGGTAATGGCAGATAGAAAATTGGGGAAGGGTAAAGAGAAGATAGACGATGAAGACATCACTTTCCAGCGCATGGTTGCCAAGGTTAGTGCGATCTGACCTTCTGCTCCGATTTCAATAAAATTTACTCCGTTTGTCGAGCATTATACAGTTGTGAATTTAACTTTATTTGGTAGTTGCTTGAAACAAAAACCCATAATTATTTTCCTGTGCAGTATAGTTGCACTGGGTTTTGAATTCAAAAAAACGAGCAAGGACCAATGCAAATAATGCTAAAATTTATAAATTAAGAAAGATCTTTGTGTGTGTTATGTGCTTAGTGTATAGTATCAGGAAAAATGTTAGTAGGAAGTTAGTGTTCTGATAACATGCCCCGCAGGGATGATGGAATCTCCCATTTGGGGCTATTAATTGGAACAGATGCAAGAGGTTGCTGGTGAGCGTGGTGGCTATCTCCATGGGCGAGGAGGTAATTTCACTCTTTCATAGTCTTTCTTTAAGGTTTTTAATTGAATTTATTTTGTGTTTATGTTCCTAAAGTGTTCCTTTTTGTTATGTAGCTCTGGACAGTGATGATTTGCTATACCTAAAAGAACAAATGGAGGCTGAGCAAGATGCTGAGCGTCTCTTAAAGCGAACTGAGAAAAGGGCCTTTGCTGCCTTTAAAATATCCTTTGTTCCTGTTTGGCATATAGCTAAATATTATTGGGTTAACTTGCTAATTACACTGAAAATTTTACTATATTCACAAATAACAGATAATAACTTTACTTGCATCTAGCACCTAAATTTTCGACATCCAGCAATGCTGGCATTCTGTACCTCTAAACTAATTAAACCAAGAGGACTTTAGGATTTCGGTTTTTAGTTTTCTTGAAGCTCGGATAAGTTTACACATTGTACCTGGGTTCTAACAGTTTTGGTATTACTAGTGAAGATCAATATCAGTTGGAAAGAGAAAATTGGGTGTAGTTGCAAATAACAAATATTTGAAATCTATATTCATCCTTTGCTACTTTGTTGTAATGCATCTTTGTTTGATCTTTTATGCCATAGTGATATTTTTTTTCTTTTTTTCTTTTTGCCCTTGATATGTTTCTCTTAACTAATTTATTACCAAGCTGCTATGTTAGCTGACTCCGTGCCCGCTCCAGTGCCTTTGCCACTTCGTGTTGAACCCAAACCCAAGAGTGGAATCAGGTATATGGTACACTATTTTGTCCAGACTTGTTTAAACTCTGGTGATGACAGTATGCTAGATTGAGTTGTAAAATGGATTAGGTCTTGCCAATATTCAACTCGCTGGAAAGAAAAATTGAAATTAGTGGTTATAGTGTCAGATGGGTTGATTTGACATTAGTATATATTATTAATAAGTGTATCAAATGGAGTTGAACCCAACCACGTGCAAGTGAAGAGTTACCAACCTGGCTTAAATCCATTGACCAGTCAGAGTTTGTTTTAGAACTTTAGAACAACCAATTGTGGCTCTGCCATGTTGTTAATTTGAGTTGTTTTGGCTAATATAATGTGGATTTTCTAAACATAATCATTATAGAAGTATTGAAATATTATACCCTGAGAGATGTGAATTCGGATCCCCCAAATTAACTCAAATTTTGAGTTTGGATACGGACCGTTCGATCTGCTCTGGCACTAATATCAAAGGGGCTCAGTGCATTCCACCTCGGGCTGGATTGGCTCGAATTCTTATCAGACGTCCGGATCTAAACTCAAAATTTGGGTTACTTTTGGGGATCGAAGACCCGAAAGAGGTTAGGTCTGGCCTGAATTAACCCATTGAACAGAGAATATCTGATCTAGACCTGAATCATTAACTCAATTGGTGAACCTTAACAGTGTCTCCTTTTAAAAATAAATCAAGAACTACTCGTCATTAAATGATAGATCCATAAGCCTATTTTTCAGTTGACTCAAAACCCCAAATTGGAACTCAAGTTAAAATATTTTGTTTGAAAAAGCTTACAAATCAGATTGGATTCTTGTGTTATAAATAAAAAATAGGAAAAGTTTCTTTTATTGAATATTTTCGTAATTGCTACTATTGATTTTTATCTGAATTTTTCTTCTTCTATATCTTCCTGGAGTTCATTCTCCAGGTAATCCTGTTTTTAATCATCCTCTTGAATGCAGGCAACAGGATCTGTTGAAGAACATCATTGAAATAAAACCAAAACGACCAAAAGTCGTTTCACCTTCGGATCCAATAAAAAGTGCTAGTGCAAGTCCAGATAATAAGGTTGCGGATAGAAAGAATTCATCCCCAAAACAAATATTGACAGAAGAAGAATCAAAGGGACAGAATCTTGCTAGCTCACTGCCGTCTAAACCTAGAGCAGATGTCACTTCTGGTAGCTTGTTAGGCTTGTCTTATGATAATTCGGATGATGATGAATAAGATTAACAATTTGTCTATTATGTGTTTGTGGGTATATTTATCATCAATTTTTGTTTGCTTAGTTAGCTCAGTTTTGAAGTGTCAAGTAAGTTAGTTCGAAGTATCTTAGTGAACCTATATGAGATTTCTGAAAGAGTTTGAGCAGCTTTTATTGATATATTGCAAAAGGAAGTCTACTAGAAACTGAAATTATTTATTAAAAATGCTGCTTTAATGTTAGGTGTTTTAGTGATATCATGTATGGGGGAATTTCACATATACCCCTCAAAAACTTCAAAATTACGTATTTACCCTCTAAAATTCATAATATCATTTTTACCCTTCTAAATTTTCAAAACTCACAAATTTACCCAATTAATCAATAACAGAAATTAATTTTGTTTAATATTCTCTAAAATATAATTAATCACCTAATCTCTCTCCTTCTCCTTTCATTGAATCGTTGTTGTTAAAGGATTTTGGAGATTTTGGAGTCATTTGAAAATGACATGAGGCAGCTTCTTTTCTTGGGTTCCAATATAGTTTAAGATAATACCAATTTGCAGCGGCATTTTTCGGGCATTTTTCGAATCATCATGATGTAATGCCTTGCATTTCTTGAATAACTCTTGTATGGTCTTTTCATCAAAGCCTTTGGATTTGAGAAATGGGGTTATGTCGTTGGATTTGTCTCCATCGGTTGCCATGGAGCCTTCAGAAGCAACCCAAAATGGAGAATTATTTCCGAATTGAATTTCAGTGATTATGAAGGATTGAATTGAAAAACTTGAGAGGAAACTGAAAGAGAGCAAAATAAGCTGACCTTTCACTTGAAGCAAAGCTGGAAGCATGAAGCTAGAAGCTGACCTTTCAATTGATTGTGGAGAGAATCGAAACAGAGAAGAAAAGGAGTTGGAAGGAATAAACTTGTTCTCTTGTAATATTCTCACAGGTAGCAATTGAAAGTAGGGATGGTAATGGGCCGAGCCCACGGGTATTTTTGCTAAGCCTATGCCTGATTTGCATGTTAAAAACTAATGACCCACCTGCCCGGCCCAATCTGATGGGCTTAAAAATCTATGCCCAGCCCGCCCATGGGCTTTCCCCCCAAGCCCATGCCTACTTGTCATTGCCTGCCTTGCCCATACTCGTTGGCCCATCTATATTCAACAACATCAAATAGACCGTTCAAGACAACAACAAAAATTTATAATATGATTTTTCTAATGGAAGAAAAAATAATTCATAATTTAACTACAAACAACATTGTGATTTTGCTACTGGAGCACAAAATAATTCATAGTTTAATAGCAAATAAATGCTGTTGTTCTGTTTTTTTTTTTTTTAACATAAAGGCCCATGGGCTGCCTGTGGGCTTCAGCATAAGCCCAGGCTTGGCCTGACCCATCTATAGGCCCGTCTTTACTTGACCCATCACAGCGTCGAGCCGAACGCGTAAAGGACTGGGCCGGGTGGGTATGAGCGGGCCACCGGGCCGATGGGCTTTTCTGCCATGGCCATGAGAGCGATTCAATGGAAGGAGAAGGAGAGGGATTAAGTGATTAATTATATTTTGTAGTATATTAAGTATAATTAATTTCAGTTTTTGATTAATTTGGTAAATTTGTGAGTTTTTAAAATTTAGAAGGGTAAATATGATATTATGAATTTTAGATGGGGGAATACGTAATTTCAAAGTTTTTGAGAGGTATACATAAAATTCTCCAAAACGGGAAGAACCTCCTTTTGATTTAGTGGCAAAAAGACAACATTCTCCTCGTAGAAGATCGTGGATTCAAAATCCAAATATAGGTACTTTATGGACAATTAAAAGAAGCTGATAGGCTCTCCACCTTTCGAATTAAAAAAAAAATTTAAAACAGGAAGAATTGAAATCTATTAGAGGCCCCAGGTCCCTTTGTAATAAGGATATTTTCCTCGTTTTGGAGTTTGGACTGTTAAAATTATCATAACCTTACAAAATAGAAGAACAGAAAAGGTAAAAATTAGCTGAATTAGAAGATTAGTCATCAATTGTCTACATCAAATTTGTCCTACAAAAGAAAATAATTCTATTCAAGATTCACGGGCTGAACTAATAAATCAAAACTTCTTCCAAAAGTTGATGATCTTGTCAGAAAATGACTTCAGATCTCCCCAGATGCTCCCTTTCTCGGTAGAAGACTGATCATGCTCATTAGAATTTTGTTTCCTTAAAAAAAGAAAAATGAATTTGAAAAGATGAGGTCAAATCAGGCTAGGGTTGACGGGACTGAGTTATAAAAAAACTGAGAACTTGTAAAACTGTACCACCACACACTGCTGGTACGTATTGGAGCTGACTAGCATGTAATAGCAAAAAATTGAGGTTCTATTTCAACCAGAACTTGATGTCTATGTGCTATACCTATAATGCTTAGAAAGAATTAAACAAACAGCAAATTGTCCTATGGCCAGTAGGCTAAAAGGTAATGATCCAGCAATACTTGGTTAATACTGGTAACACTGGTTGGGACATGCAGAATAGGCCCAGAATATTATATACTAATGCTAACTAGTTAATATTTGACTATATGAAGAGAAATCAAACCTGATTATTATACATTTTTTGATAAAATAACTGATCATTTACATAACTTACCCTTTAATTTCTTCAGGCACGGGGATTTCATCCCTCATCCTAAATTTTTCCGATTTTACTGGAGTTTCTTCCACAGTTTCAGTTATTGTTTCTACTTTGCTGGCCTCTATAACCTCCTTGACCTTCAAAGAAGGCTGTGTTATTGTTTCTACTTTGCTGGCCTCTTTAACCTCCTTGCCCTTAAAAGAAGGCTGTGTTTTATCCTACAAGTCACAAAAAAATTGTTAAGTAGATCAGTAGCACCTACATCAAAAACACTAAAAAACACATGTGCTTAAAGGTTCCCCATTTATACAACAAGTAGGGTTCAAATGCCTCAAATCCTTATCTCCGTTTTCAGAGTCCAAACAGTAGATCCGAGCCACTCAACATGATCTTCATATTAAAATGTGCTTGGAGACCAAATTTTATATTTTTTGGAATTTTTTTACTATTTTTTTAGATAGGTACAAAATTACAGAAGATTCTGGACCATCGAAATACAGTAATTCTGTACCCCTTTCTTATTACAATACCAGTTATTAGATTAGGTGGAAGTAGATACGCAAATCTCATACCATGTTGGTTGTTGCCACGAGACAGCCTTGTTCTTCCACAGAGACATAAGTAGATTTACCACAAAGCTCCTCTTTCTTGACACCCTCTGCCTCGATGCTTCTTTGACCCCCCTTTCTGGTAACTTTGTTTGCTACAGCCACAGTAGATGCAACCTTCTCTCCTATTGAATCAGAGCTCGTGTCATTGCTTGGTTCCTTCAACTCAACAGGTTGGGCCAAATTAATCTGACCTGCCTGAACCAATTTGTATTTGTATTCTAATTCTTGAACAATTTCACGTGCAACATAGTAGGACCCACCAATCTCCTTTACCACCTTGGAAACATGAGGAAACCTCCCTTCATTTGAAGCTCTGTACCTGCAATTAAGCACTGATAAATGACAAATAATGCACACTGTGTTGCGCTAAATTTTATTACCAGGATTCTCATGGCTGGTCGAGTATAACAGGCCCTTTGAAGGAAGTTTTTCATTATTAAAGGAATATAACAAACCATCAAGGATCTTAAAGAATTTATCATTCAAGTCCATGCTCCGTACAATTATTCTTAATTTTTTTTTTAATAAAAAAAACAAACTTCTGGTCAGTGGTCATGACATACAAGTACTACTTATGATATTTCACCAACTTTTAACAAAAACCTATGCTAGTGACCAAATGATGTAAGTTGCAGTGTTAGATATCAAAAAGATAAATCATATCTCAACAACAAAATGCATAATCTAAGCATAGGATAATAAAACTGTAGGCCGACAACAAGAAACATATAGAAGAATTAAGAAATATACTTCTCTACAAAAGAAACAATCATTGCTCGTCTCTCCTGCTTTGGAATTGTTTTAGGGATTCTCTGCGCCTTTGCAGTCTCATCTTTTACTGATGCCGCATATGATTTACCTCGACCTACGATATTTGACTTCAATACTTCTTTGGAAATACCAATAGTCGCTGTTGAAAAAGTGTTTAAATTATGGTTACGAAGCAGGATATAGATGGAATCTGTTTTTTAACAAAAACACACACAAATTATACTCAGAGCTCGTTGCAGATCACACTTAACATTGTGCATTATTTCCTCATATGTCATACTTGCACATGACATCAACTTTTTAAAAATATTCCAAATAACACCAAATTAGATGCGGGAAAAATTATAGCGCTTCAGTGTCAAAAATTCCACCAGTTATTTGTAACAAACAATTTTTATTTAAACAAAAATATAAAATCAATAACCAATAAGGAATTAAACCAAGCTTTCATGTACTGGTTAGAAATAAATTTTAGGAACCAAATCACAATATAAGGGGTAATTTAGCCAACTTCAAATTTACTGTGTTTTCATGGTGAGTTATAAATACAAAAATTGTTAGGTGCCTCTGCATCTGCAGAACAATGTTGGCTATTTGCACAAGTCCTATGCATGCCTTTGCGCCTTTTTCACCTCAATAAGTTGATTTTTGCATATGCAAACCAAGGCTGGACATTACAAGTGCCCCTGCCATTATGAAAAATAACAAATGCGCCCCCCATCTCCTCTTCCCAATAATTTTGGTATTTTAAATTTAAAATGCTCTTGCGTGCATATAATCTATACAAAGGTAGGGCGATGATAACATAAAACCTTGATCTCGGATACAAAAGAGAGATACAGTTGCTTTATTTATAAAACAAAAAGAAGTTACCTACACATAACTATTCCCAAAAAAATTTTAAAAAGGTATAGCACGATAAAGCAGTATGTAAGTGAACGAATTCAAACAAAAAGAAAAAACAAATTTTGAGAGAGAGTTACCCCTTTTCGAGGAGGAGAGTCTCGCAACAGCTTGCATTAGCGTACAGCTTTCAGGATACAATAATACAAAGATTCTACCTTTACTCTGATAAACGGCGACTCGAGAGGAATCCCGGTTTCGAGAGGGGGGGGGGGGGGGGGGGGGGGGGGGGTGTGGGGGGGTGGAGATCGGCTAGGACGCTTTAGACCACGGAGGTTTTAGGTTTGGAGAACAATTTTTTTTGCTAGTTATAATTCCTCGCCGACGCTCCCCTCACATTGAAAAATTTTAAATTTCACGATAGCCCAGATAGTTGAAATTGAATTTCCCATCTAATTGTGCTAAACGGCCCGAATAGTGGGCCCAATATTCGTAATGATCCAGCTGTCTTGTCATATTGGGCCGAAAAAATTAAATATTAGTAAGAAGAAATAATTAACCTAATCTATGAGTGTAATACCAATAATTTAAGCCCATCCTATATATAGGGAACGAGGGGAGTTGGATGGACATCAGATCAAGTGGATATGATGTTTGGTCCGAACCTGTCAATTTATGTTGAGATTTGCTCGTCGGTTTAGATTTCAAACTAGTTTATAATTTTAATCCGTTGCACGTGTCCATTAATTTGCCACGTTGACAGTATGGGTGTCAACGAGTACGGTAAGGGTCGGGTGGAAATATTTTCATACCCGTACCTGTTACAAATTGTCCTTACCTGTATCTTACCCTTATCCGCTACGAATTGTCTTACCCGTACTCTTCCCTTACCCATTGGTTGTCGATTTACGAAACGGTAGCGGGTAAATAACGGGTAATGCTATTATAATTAAAAAAAATTATTATTTACTAAATAATAAATTAAAACACATTCATTTCACAAATTTATATATATACGTGTTTAAAAGGTCTAAACTTTATTGAGATTTGCTAAAATTTATTTACGTGTTTTAATAGTTAATTAAGCGTAACACAATAATAAAAAATAGTTGAAGAATTAATATTCATTGCTCATTAATATATATAATTTTTTTTATAATTACCCGATAGGATAACGGATACGGAATAGACTTTACCTGTACCCTTACCCGTTTAGATAACGAAAAAAAATCTTTATCCGTATCTTTACCCATACCCGATAAGTTTATGAAAAAAAAACTTGCTCATACCTATTTTATCGGATACAGTACGGGTCGGGTAAATGGATAAAAGTGTACCATTGACACCCCTAGTTGACAGTGGCACACAAGTATTTTTCTCTATAATGCGGCTTGTACCATTAAAAGAGATGAATTAAAATGATAAGGATCAAGAAAGAAACCTATTCCATCATTACAAAACGCATGAACTGCGTTTATCTTATCTTAAACACACAAAATGGGATGTATATCTTATGCAATGCCAGACTGTTAAACCAGTAAACCAGTGTAATCCACAGAAAAAGTTTTCACAAATGGACAAGATCAATTAACAAACTCTTGTTGTCTCATGAGTTTCTTTTTCTAAATACAAGTAACTTTACTACCAACCAAAGCATTTCTTTCTTCTCACCTTAGAATCAAATCCCTTGATTATTATCTTAATATCTTCTCTCCATTTCATATAAGCAATGGAAACATCCATCAATTACGTACCGTCCTGAAACATGTATTTACACTCTAAGTCTCTTACTTTATAAAACTTAATTGGTTCTATTCTTTTGTAATTTGAAATTAGAAGTTTAAAATTTCAATTCTCTGTAATCTATAAGATTTAAGTGAATATTATAAACACTCCAATGCATAAATACACTTTTACTGAAAGCAATGTCAGTTTAAAATCTATACACCATTAGAAGCCACTGATTTTATCCATTTGCAATAAAATGGACAACTTCTGAAGTTTGTCAATATGCTTCACTTACTCACTTTACGCTCTCCTGCATGAAATTACCTTTCGTGACACGTGTACCGGCTCCTCTCTCTATAAAATCCTTGCTGCACCAATGCAATCTCTCCAGACCAAAGATAAACACTGTAGAGCAAAAGAGGGTGCCAGTTTACTTGTTTGAGAAACAAATTCAGACAAATCTCGACTTATTTGATATTACATCTATCCAAATAAGTAACATAAGCCATGCGTCCAACATGGTTCGCTGTTGGCCGGCGGGAGGAGGCTTTGCAATGCAACACCATCCGTGCTGCAGCGTCTGAGCTTGTTGCCACCGCTCTCTATGTGTTTGCTGCTGAGGGATCAACTCTTGCTCTTGGTACTAATTAAACTACTAATATACATATACAATCTCAATATGAAAAGTTAATTTCTTGTGAATATATAGTGAAGAAATTTGGAAGTAATCAACTTGTTTCATACAGGAAAGCTGTACGGGAGTACGTCATACACTAGCGGGCTATTGGCGGTTGCACTGGCTAATACTTTTGCGTACTGTGCTGCTCTGGCAGTGTCAACTAGCCTCTCTAATGGGTATGCAAACCCTGCTATCACTTTTGGTACTCTTCTCAGTGGCAGGATTTCGCTCATACGAGCCCTTTTCTATTGGTCGGCGCAGCTCCTTGGCTCCATCGGTGCATCTCTTGTTCTACGGGTTACAACCGGAGGCATGGTAAGTGGTTGCAAATCTTAACTAATGATTCTTCATACAGCATATGTTGTTACATGTTGCACCTAATATAACTATCATATTTTGATCATCTGCTAGCGTCCATGGGGCCTTTCACTGGCAGTAGGTTGTAATGAATGGAGCGCGCTCCTGCTTGAGACAGTCACAACTTTCGGCCTGACGTATACCATCTATGCCACCTCTATTGACCCAAGACGGGGTAACATCGCTGCCATCGCACCACTCACTGCTGGATTTTTTGTGGGTGCAAGCACACTCGCCGGTGGGCCTTTTGATGGAGCAGCCATGAACCCGGCCAGGGTGTTCGGGCCAGCACTGGTCGGCTGGCGCTGGAGCAGCCACTGGGTTTATTGGATCGGGCCGTTTCTTGGGTCGGGGGTTGCCGGGCTGATATATGAGTTTCTAATGATACCAGCCGAGTTGTCGCAGAGCACCTCTACTTAGCCCTTGGCCTTCTAATGATTTGTAAAGTGGCAGCAGAGTGGTGCAAGTTTAGTTTAGTAAATGTTGTGTGCTTTGTTAATTCCTGTGGTGTATTCTAAGTGTGGGCTTGTGTGTTGTATTAGTGAACATATTAAATTTAATGATATATTGAATTGAGTAATAATCTTTATTAATGTATTTATCATAATTATGTATATTTTTTAAAGGTAAATTCTTCTATGAACAAAATTGAAATTGGTACTGTTCATTCCATGTTGATCAAACGGTTCAGAATATTTTGTTACCATCGTAGATTTTAACTCAAAATTTTTGTAGGAAGGGTAAAATGGTAATTTGACGCAACTCATTCTCTCCCGCGATCTACTTCTCCCCATTTAAAAAAAAGGGAAAATCGCGACCCCTCTCTCTGGCGACGCCACCGCGCAACGTAAACACTAACCTAAACCCGATCTGCTTCCTTCTCTCCTGCGATCTCCTTCTCCCCATTTCAAAAAAAAAAAAAGAGCGTCGCAACCTAACCCTCTCTTTGGCGACGCCGCCGCGCGACGTAAACCCGATCTACCATGGTGTTCTCTCTCACAAGACGATCGATCGTCTTGTGAGGTGAGGCGACTCGTCCAGTACCGGTTGTGAGGCGAAGACCTAACAGAGCCATTACCAGTGTCTACTATCAGGTACCAACAAAATCAAATAGTAGAAGGGTAAAGAACTTCATGATTTGTGATCTTTTCATTGAGCTATTTGCATATATAAAAATAGAATCTCTGGGAAGATTGCAACAATCTAAGTCCTGGCCAAGAGCTAAAGAAATGCTGATCCACAAATCCAAATAAAAACCCTGTCATATAGCCCCTTTAAAATAAGGTTAATTAATTCAAAGCAAAACTGTCTCTATAAAGTCTGTCATATAACCCTGTCATATAGCCCCCTTAAAATAAGGTTATTTCAAAGCAAGTTAATAACCCTGTCATATAGTCCCCTGAAACAAAACTGTTTCTATAAAGTTTACATTTTTATTTTTTTTACAAGGTTAATTCAAAGCAAAAATAATTCAAAGCAATTAAAATACAAAACCAATCAAGACTTACATAATGTGCACCCCAAATCTGACACCTTTTTTTTTTTTGGCACTAGATTCTTTGGAGTACGAAGTGGAAAAGATGAAATCAACAGAGATGAGATAGATGGAATGGCCCGCAGGTAGTTAATGAGCAAGTGTTTGATTTTGATTTGCCATCGGCTGAGTTGTTGTATGGTGTTGCTCTAATTTGAGTAACACAAATTTGTTCCATTTTTATGTCAAGAAGAAAGCTTTGTAGCCAAATGAGATGAATGTTTAGTGTCTCTAGATATCTCTGATAATATTTGTCCTTCAAACATCATTTATGTCTTGGAGAACTAAAAACCCAATTGAGTTTTGTTATGCACAGTTTGGTGCACCATATGTCTTGGAGAAAAAGAATTCTATTAACCGTTTTTAAGCTTTGTTTGGTGAACACTTCATGTTATTGTGATTAAAGGAAGTTATTGAGCTATGTAAAAAAATATGTGAAACTAAAGCAGTACTTGCACAATTTTGACATTGTTCAATTATTTTTATTTTCAAATAGTTGTACATTTTGTTTAAGAATTGTGTACGGCATATATAAATTTAAATAATAGTTGAATGGTGACAAGTTATTGTGCATATTGTTCTCTACACGTTGAAATTAAGATCCCAATAAGAGTTTTTAGGCATATTGTTCTCTCCTCCCAATGTCAAAAACAATGATGGAATTTGCCTTCCATTAATGCTCTGATTTGATGTCCATAAATATTATATACTTTGCAATAATGGATAAACCAATTTATGTGTACATCCTACATTTTTTGTGATTAAAGAAAGATAATGATCCATGGAAACAATTGATGAGAGTAACATAGAAATGTCTCTCATTTTTTTTTTTATTCCATATTTTTACTTTTCATTATTAAATATCTTTTTATTTTTTATTTGAGTAAGTAAGTATATCTTATATTTTTTAAGATTTTTTAATTTTTTAAGATTTTTTTATTATTTAATAATTTTTTAGATTTTTTATTTTTTATTATCTATTTTTTTTTAAGATTTTTTAAGTTTTTTTAGATTTTTTTTATTTAATATTTTTTTATTTTGAGGGGTATTGGTTTTATGTCTCTCCCTATTTTGTATGATATGTCATATTAATAAAAAAAATTGTTTACATAAAGGGTTCAAAATTTTCTCCCGCCCCGGGCTCCAAAATCCTCAGGACCGGCCCTGTGTATATGTACATATATACTTAAAACTGAAATTGAAATGATTATTTTAATATCACAATATAACCATAAGTATTAGATATAGTTGTTTCAGAAATATGAATTAAACCACTTTTTGAACAATATAGAGTATATTTCTTTCTTTGAATTAAGTCACAAGAATCAATTGGTTTGAATGTTCATCGTTGTTTTTGGAGATGAATGCCAAGAGTTTCATGCTATTGAAATACATTCCAAATGCAAGATCTTAAAAGGAATGGCCATTGTGTCCAGTACCACTTGGTAGCAATTTAAAAGAATAATACACATGAAAACCAAATGCTTACTTAGAAGCCCTATTTCCACAATGCATATGTGTATTATAAAAAGAAAATTCTGGTTTCAAAAAAATTTATATGAATATGGAATAATCGTATGCTTATATATTTAGAACAATATATACTTATTACAAAAAGAAAAAAAAACACTTAATTTCAAATGCATGTATATTCAATCTAATTATTTTTATTCTATTGATAGCATGCTCAAGTTAATGGATACTTTTCCAACTTGATCGGGTATGTTTGGTTGGGTTGAGAATAGATTATTTTTTGGATTAGGCTATTCGGAATAGCCTATTTGGCGTTTGGTTTTGTTATAATAGCTAGAATAGGGAATTCAAACTTTTTGTCTTATTAGAATAGACTATTCCTAAGGGTTTTAAGATTTGACTATTCTAATAAAAAAACAATAGCTATTCTTGATTTGACTATTCTAACTATTTTTATTTTGCAACCAAACATATCCCAGCACATCATACAAATGTATATATATATATAGTTTGTTAATAAAACTGAGCTTTAGAACCTTGTATATATGTATTATTTAGTACTCGATACTAATAACCAATAAGAATACGATAAAGAAAACATGCTTGGTGCTTTCAACCATGCATATGTTTTTCAAGTACTAACTTATAGTTATATATATAATTAGAATGAATGCAAGGGCTTTTATTAATCATTTCAATTAGATTTCTACCACAGTATTTTAAAGAATAACTTATCGGTCCGTAACTACGGTACTAATCTGCTAAGAAACATAAATATAACACGAATATAACTAGCATTAACATGCCTATTGATTCAAACTAAAACATATTATTGTAAAACATTGCACGTTCATAAGAATTAATCCAAAAATAATTATGAACGTGCAATATTTTGATAAAATCGATCTAGAAAAACATTCTCAAAAATTTCCTTCATGACCTTCTTGCTACAAAACCTTGTATGCGTGCAGTCCCACAAGAGATGGTCACGAGTCCCACAAGAGATGATCACGTATGCGCAAAGGTATTGGAGAGGACTACTTGCGCATCATAATGTGATAGCAAGAAAGTGGGATGACATAATACAACTATGGATCAGAGGGCTGTTGACACTGCCGATGTTTGAGAAGGCGCGTTGGAGTATTATATGGGCAGCAGGTGCATGGGCATTGTGGCGAGAGAGAAACATAAGAGTGTTTTCCGAAAAGCATAAAATGGTGTGTTTCCCGATAAATGAAACGATAATGAGATTGTCCAGTGGGTAGAATTCGTTTGAGGAATTTATGTGTAAATAATATGTAATTAGTATTAATCTTAGAAATCTTGTGTAAATAAAAAAAATTTATCAATATATTTCTTGGCGTTTCCGCCAATCTAAAAAAAAAAAAACGGAGTGGATATCCGCATTAACCGGATCCAAAAATTCAGCAGTTTCTGCTCCGCTCTCCAACACGCTGCGAGATGAGTCATACTGAACGAAGTTTTATATAACGTTTCCAATCTAATTTTCATCTCTAGCTGTGGGACTAAATATTGAGGTCGGTCCGATCTTCCAGTTAGAGGTGCTACTTTTATCCGATTACCCGGATCCGATCTGGAACCGAACCGGATCCGACCCAAAACCGACCCGGATCCGGTTAATTTGGGTAGGGCATGGTTTAAAAAATATAACCGATTAAATTATGGGTACGGTTACAAAATTAATAATTTAATATCCGATTCGGATCCGAACCGGAACCGATATTGTAATGGATAGGATATGGGTTTGATTTAGTTATCCGACTCATAACCGAACCCGACCCGATACCCATATAAATACCTGACAAAACATATATGAATAACTATGAAAATACAATTTTACATATAATCAAAACAACAAATGTCACGCTAGTAATCACATTTTGCATATTAATTTTTTGAATAAAATTTATTGCTTTGAATATATCCTTCAATATCTGCCTTATATATCCTCCTCATTATCATGAAAATTTATTGCTCTCATTGATATGCCATTCGCAATAAATCTCATTGAAATCAAATATTTGTCATAAATTTAATTATCTATTCAAACAAATTAGTATTAATATTCCATTCATGAATTTTTTGAATCATAGAAAAGGAAATCACCATCTCCAATATTTTACTTTCTAAAAATTATATCTATTCTTCAATATTTTGATTTTCAAAAGTTATTTATCTCAAGCCTCCTGAATTCGAAAGCTATTAACAAAAAATAAAAAACTTTCGAATACTTTTTGTTACACCATGAGTACTCCAGACAATCAACAATCAAATTCTGAAAATACTACCCAAGTTTCACAAAATATTATTGAAGGCACTTAATGAGAAAAAAATAAAAACATCTATAGTATGAGAGTTGTGACATATACCCGCTCCCGCTCCGGATCCGGAACCGCCCCATATCCGAACCGGATCCGATAATTCACAAACAAGTTATGGGTATCTATCTACCCGGAACTGAAAGACTGGACCCGAAATATCTACGAGTAGATAGGTATCCGGATCCGGACCCGACCCGATTTGAAACAAATAAGTGTATGAATCGAAATTTGGACCCGAACACTTTTAGGTACGGGTCCAAATATAATAGTATCTGGACCCGACCCGACCCGATAGCACCTCTACTTCCAGTTATTTGTCTTTTTCTTTAAACACTGCTCTTCCACCTCCCACGTAACTGCGTTAGTGAATAGTTTTATGCTAACTGCACCAGATTCTTACGGAGAAATGATTCCATATGAATCATCTTTTGAATTCTTTCCATGTGGTCTAGAATGATTGGATAGTAATGTAGAATTTCATTTCCCGTGTAATAAGACTAGTTGTCTTCATTTTTTTTTTAACAAAACAATCACATATGCAACGAGAAACTAAGAATTGCTTTATAGTGGATTGCTACTGTTCACGTGTGGGTCAACAATTTTTTTTACTCTTCTTGTAAAAAATAATTTTTTTAGTGAAAATTGCTTCGGGTACTCGTTAATGTACATAAAGAGGGTTGAATAATTATTTTTTATTTTCTGATTTGTTTTTTTATTTTCTTAATTTTGTTAATTGGTATTTGTATCTTGAAACTTGTATAATTAAATTATCCGATAATTATTCGTTTCGTATCCATATTCAAATCCGTATTTGTGAATTATCCGCTCCGTATCCGTATCCGTTTAATGATAGGGCCATGTCTGATCCGTATTTTGTTTTTTTTTTTTTTTTTTTTTTTTTTAAACAAAATCAAGACGGAGTCGGGATGGAATGCGACATAATCAACACAAAAAATGGAATAGTTGATGAAATTTCATTAATATCGCAAAATCATACAATACAAGATTTAAACTGAATACGACATGCGATATACTATTTCTAACTAAAACTATTCCTGACGGTGGCGCTTGGTCTGGCGTGCTTGAGCAAGGCATTGCTTGCAAGTAAAGGATTGGAAGCGAGGGTCATGGTGATTCCGAGGTGATCGTCGAGCCGAGCACCCAGGATGAAAAGCTTCTTCGCAGTCGTCACAATGGAACATTTGCGGAGAGTATCCCCTCAACTTGCAAATGGCACATCGGTCCCAGGCTAGTGGGTCGCCTTCTTTGTTGGAGTTGTGGCGGGCGACCTCGGGACCTTGATGTGGAAGAAGTGTGGGAGGTAATGGAATATCATCTTTCAAGATGATAACCTCGTCCTTCACGTGATCAGACATCTCGTGAGAATGCGAGTTAGAAGGAGAAATGTACGGTTGATGGATCGTTAAAGGGAGACGGAGGAAGTATATATAGTATACCGGCATTAAATGCCTGACGCCTCGTCTTCCGTTAACCCGCCGTCAGCCATCAAATCGCCCATCAAATCGGGCAGGGAAAACGAGGTGAAGGCGCAATCCTCGCGCGACACGTGTCATGCGTTAACTCGGTTAGAGCTCGCGTCCGGTGAATAAGCGCGGGAATCAAAGCGTCGCGTGGATGAACGTCGCAGATTGCGCCATGTGTCATTCCTCGAGATCCGAGCGGGAAAAAGTTTCCCATTTCGGACCTATATATACCCCCTTCCCCGTCATTTGCACTTTTTCTGATCGAGCAATCGTTATCTCGGAGGAAAGAGAACTTCAATCGTCGAACTCAAAGTGCAACCGAGGACAGAAAATCAGCGAAAGAAGACCTCGCCTCGATAAGGTTAGTGATTCCTGGACCTCGGTAGAACTCGGTTAATACAAATTAGTGCAACCCGGGATCAGGAGTATAAGTAAGTAGGCCAACTTGGTATAGTCGTATGACCAAAAACCCGGATGAACTATGTACCAACCTTGAATAAGTCTGTACCTAAGCCAATTCCTTTGTTAATCGTAGAAATGGCCGACCTTTCTGGTGCGAGATCTGAAGAAAACCGGTCCAAATTAGGACAAAACCCATCCATCTCGGGGGATCAGTCAGGTTCCCCCGGGTTCTCTCAAAGGCAAAAAGTGCCTACTTCTTACCACGGCGCTGGCAAGAGCATAGATGCCATGCTTGAGATAGCTGCCAACGTGGTTTATGAGGGTGGATCTGACAGCGAGGAGGGTACCCCGTCAAGGTCAAGCGGGTATTTATATGACCCGAGTCCGGAAAAAGAAACTGAGGAGGTAGGGGAAGGTGAAGCCACCGATGTTGAAGTGGACATAATAAATTCCAGCCCGGAAGCCTCATCCCGGGGTGAGCGTATCTTGGCAGAAGCCGGAACGTCTCAAGGAAAGGGTTTTACCCGGAGCACGAAACCTAAGGCCAAATCAAAGGCCAAAGTTAGGCCACTACCCGACGTGAATCCTCGGGCCGGTCATCCAGATGATACCGAATTTCCCAAATCAGCACAACGAGCCCCCGCACCCGAGGTCCAAGATCAAGCCTGGGCGGAGGCGTTTTATGATGAGTTAGTGGTAACTAAAAATAAGATTCCTAGGGATCAAATCACATTACGGGCACCTGGCCCGGAAGATCGGGCACATGACCACGAACGGGGCATGTGCGTTTACTGGAAAATGCCACAATGCGGCTTCCAGTTAAGGTTGACCAATTTTGAGCGGAGCCTTTTGAACTTCATGAAGGTGGCTCCTGCACAACTGACCGGGGTGGCCTGGAGCTATATCCGCAGCTTTGAAGCCGCTTTTAAGACTTTTGAGGCTGAGCTCGGGATGAACCGGCCAACCCTTGGGTTGTTTTTTCATTTCTTTTCCACACTCTATGTGGACCCCGGCCACCTTGCACTTCGCCAAAAAACCCCAAAGCATCACCAGGCCTTGTTTGACAAAAACAAGAAGATGGACAAAATAGAGGCCTGGGACCACGGATGGGTGTACATAGAAAATTGGCGCGACGTGACTAGCCTACAAGATGTCGATCCAAAGTGGAGGCCGTTGAAGTCCGGGAAGGGAATGATCCCGGCATTTGATAAAGAACTTGATCTGCAAGAGCAGGTGGCTGCGCGAGGATTGAGAGATATTGTGAGAAGTGAGTCCTGTTTTCTTGGGTGTAGTTGCAATTTATTTTATGCTTATTCCCAATCTCGATATATCCAATTGCATAACCTAATGTATGTTTCGTTATTTTTTGCAGAAGAAGGTTGCATGGAGCTGATCTGGACCAGCGCGCCACACACCTCGAACCGCGCAGCCCCAAAGGAGAGCACTGCCACTGTCACTGCGGGCCAAAAGGCGAAGACAACGGGAAAGAAAGTTCCCCGAAAAAGTTCTAAGGCTGCGGCGTCGGCCAGTCTCGCTGTTGAGGAGCCCACGCGTGCCCCAACACGAGTTATCTCGGAGGAGGCCTCATCCCACAAACGGAAAGGAAACCGTAGCGGTTCCTTCTCCTCGGCTGATAAGGGTAAGGGCGTAGCACCCGAACGCCCGAAGAAGAAGAAATCTCGCTCTGCAACGGAAACGGTCGTTATTGAGGCCAACCCGGTTAGCGGGGTATCTCCGGCCGAGGTGAGTGAACTTCCTCCCCAAAGCAATCTCGCTTTGGCAATCACTCCGGGATTTTCCACCCCGGCCGTCCCAGCTGATACAGAGGAACCCTGCGACATCGACCTCCAGAGTTTCTTACAAGCAGCCGTCCCAGGTCAAGAGCTTGTTACTGGGGTCGTTTTTAAAGAAAGAATCGTACCCGGGTTTGCTGATAGTTTGGGCCTACACCTTCCGGGTCATTCCACCATGCAGCAGTTACGGGAGGAGAACAGAAACCTGCACGCCCGGTATGCTCGGGAAATATTCCGGGTTACAGAGACCGCGTATCAGAAGGAGACCATTAGGGAGAAACCCGAGGTGACACTCAACCATGCCATCTCGGCCATTCATGACCTCGGGGCCATCCTTGGCCATTACAAGGACCTGGTTGACAAAGAGCAAAACAATATGCTCTTTGTTGATACCGACGGGGATATGGTCAAAAAGGCCGTGTTGGAACGCGATTATTTCCGCAACCTGGCCGTGGAGCAAACCAAACGTCTCGAGGTTGCTCAAAAACAGGTGAAGGTGCAAGAGAGACAAATCCGCATCCACGAAGCAACAATAAGAACATTAAAAACAGCTGAGGACCACCTCAAGCTTCGGGATGATAGGATATTGCACCAAGAAGAGGAAATCAAATCTTTGCGAGATCAGGTCTCGGTCCTTAACCTGGAGGCAGCGGCGAAGGATATTACTATCTCGGAGAGAGAAGCCGAAGTATCTCGTTTGGAGGGGGAGCTGCAACGGGCTCCCGGCCTTACGTTGAATCGGTTCTTGGTTAGCCAGGCCTTCGCGCAAGCCGTGGCGCTGGCCTTGCATAAACCGATGAAGGCCGTTATTTATCGCGAGTTGCAAAAGGTCGGCAATCATTATCCGTTCACTCCGGAACATGCCGGGTTTAAGGCAGTTCCTCCCGAAGATGTCAAGGTGCGCCAGTTGGCCGATTATCGGTGGGATGAGGGCCGGGATCGTTTGGTAAACCCAGATGGGTCTATCTTTGACCAGAAACTTCCACTTGACGATCATGCCGCATACTTCCCGTACCCGTGGTATGGGAAATTCAGGTGGCCCAAAAGTCTACCCGACCCTATTGACGAGGTGGATAGGCCTGTGATGGCTAGACCTGTGATAGCGGGAGCAGAAGATGACGAGGAGGATGATGATGAAGAGGAAAGCGAAGAGGAAGGTGACCAGGAGAGAATACAAGATATTGTTCACCCCGAGGTTGTGTCTCCAATAGCGACACCTCGGGACCATCTCAAAACTCCCTGATCGGTAAGTTATTCTGTAGCATAATTTATATATATACCGTAATAACAATGTTTATGTATATTAACTTGGTACATCTGTTACTTGTTACAGGAAAGATGGCCCGAAGTGTGGTGGCACTATATGGATGAGCCGACCATGTCTTCCGACTTCGCGCTTTAGTTTACTTTTTCGAATATTTGGATGCCCCCGGGATGTGGGGGCTTAACAAGGAATTGTTGTAACC
This sequence comes from Carex kokanica, assembly GCA_025461125.1. NCBI lineage: Eukaryota > Viridiplantae > Streptophyta > Magnoliopsida > Poales > Cyperaceae > Carex > Carex kokanica. The sequence continues at coordinate 275,621 of JAJGRX010001360.1, read as the reverse complement.
GACATTTTTGTTCCCGAGATGTGGGAAATTAACAATATTAGAAATATATAAATATTTTACCTGTAAATCTTCGTTGTCAGCATGTTTGTGTGATGTCGCGACTATATTTTTTATCCTTCTCTCCTCCGTTTTTTTTTTTTAATAAAATTTTGAAGTACCCAAGGCCGACATAGAAACGCCGGCCAAAATAACACGGTGATCGGTAAACTCGTATTCGTTACCCCGTAGGGTTTTCGTTCGTTAGTTGTTTCCGATATGATAAAAAGCGCTGCTCAAAAAGCAGGTACTAAAGTGAAGTAACAATAAGACATCATGAAAAATTGAAAAATCACATATATATTAAGTATGCCTATAACATCGCATATAAAGAATAAAAAGTTACATGAGATGAAAAAGCATCTCGCTAAAAGTAACTGAAAGCCTATCTCGCCTATAGTAAAGTATTCGGCTTATCACGCCTTTTATTCGGCCTATTTCGCCTTGAATTTGGCATATCTCGCCTTGTAGTAGCATTACATGTACTCAGCATATAACGCCTTTCGATGTGCTCGCAGGCATGTCGCGCCAATTAAGTGTAAAACTTGCGGAGATGGCCCGCGTTCCATGGTCTCGGAAGCGGAATTCCTTGCAAGTTTTCTAACTCATACGCGCCTTTTCCTCTGAGGGATACTACCCGATATGGGCCTTCCCAGTTTGGCTCTAGCTTGCCTACATGTTTACCCGTGGCTTCGACTTTTCGTAGCACGAGGTCGCCTGGTTGGAAGTCGCGAGGTATAACGTGTTTGTCAAAAGCACGCTTGATCCTCCGTTGATACTCCATTGTCCGGACACGGGCTCGTTCCCTGGTTTCCTGAAGGAGCTCAAGGTCGACCTCGCGAGAGCCCGGATTTTCTTCAACAGAATACGTCGCAGTGCGAAGGGATGGCTCTATCAGTTCCAAGGGAGTGACTGCTTCCATGCCGAACACCAGCGAGTAAGGTGTCTGTTGCGTAGCTTCCCGCGGGGTTGTCCGGTATGCCCAAAGGACTTCGTCCAACATGTCGGGCCAATTTTTGCGGTTGGCTTCCACCTTACGTTTGATGCCTTCCAAAATGGTCCTGTTGGTCACCTCAGCTAGGCCATTGCTTGCGGGATGGCTGACCGAGGTGAAATTATTGTGGATCCCAAGGCCTGATAGGAATGCTATCGTGCTGGCTGCGTTGAACTGTGTGCCATTATCGGAAATGAGGGCATGGGGTAAACCAAATCGGCAGATGATGTTGCGCCAGATGAAGTGTTCGGCTGCTTTGGCCGTGATAGTCGCCAGGGCCTCGGCTTCTACCCATTTGGTAAAGTACTCGACAGCTACTATAATCCAACGTCGCTGGCGCACGGCTTTAGGGAACGGACCCACGATGTCGATTCCCCATAAGTCGAAAGGCCACGCCCCCGAGATAGAGATCTGATCGTAAGGTGGGATATTGCTGAGCTTGCTGTGATATTGGCACTTGTCGCATTTTTTGACCAAGTCCGCAGCGTCTTGCTGCATTGTTGGCCAATAAAATCCTGCTCGGAGTATTCTCTTGGCTAGAGTTTTTGCTCCTTGATGGCTGCCACATATGCCAGCGTGTACCTCGGCCAACATTTGGTGGGCTGTGTTCTCCGGGATGCACTTCAGCCAAGGTCGGACATAGCCCCTCTTATAGAGCTGGTTGTTGAAGATGGAGTAAAGCGGGGCTATCTTCTTCAAACGTCGCGCTTCAAGCTGGTCTGTTGGCAGGACCCCGGTATTGAGGAAATTCCACATCGAGGTGAACCATGTTTCTGGTGGTTCATGGATGGCATATACCGCAATAACATCTATGTCAATGCTGGAATTGGGTATATCCATGACTATGATTGGTCTGTCTTTGTCTAAGTTGCCGGCAGCTCCGAGCTTCGAGAGGGCATCGGCTTGGCAATTCTTGTTGCGAGAAACATGTTGGATCTCGACTTTATCGAACTGGTTCTTCAGGTTGTTGAACTGCTCCCGGTATTTGCGCAATTTGTCATCCATGACGCGACATTCGGCATTGATTTGTTTGACTGCCAACTCGGAATCGCTATGGAGGTACACCTCGCGTGCCCCGAGTTCTCTGGCTAACTTGAGCCCAGCTATCATGGCTTCATATTCTGCAGTGTTGTTGGTCACCGGAAACTGAAAGTGGAGGGCATAATTCAGAACTTCACCTTGTGGTCCGATAAGGGAGACACCAGCCCCGGCCCCTTGTAGGGAGAATGCTCCATCGACATATAACGTCCATCGTCCTTCTAATTCAGGTGGTGCTCCTGAGTATTCCGCGATGAAATCGGCAAAGATCTGTGACTTGAGGGCATTCTGTGGGTGGAAGGAAATGTCGAACTCGGAGAGTTTCAGAGCCCAAGCCAGTAATCTGCCGGAAGAGTCGAAGTTGGCAAGGACTTTCTTGAGTGGCACTCCGGTGTATACTTTGATAGGGTGCGACTGGAAGTATGGTCGCAGCTTCCTTGCCGCCACTACCAGAGAGTATGCGGCTTTCTCAATCTGGGTGTATCTTGTTTCGGCATCGCGGAGTACGTGTGAGACAAAGTATACGGGTCGCTGTTCCCGCCCTTCTTCTCGGACTAGGGCTGCACTGACAGCATGGTTGGTAGTTGCCAAGTAAAGGACAAGGATATCACCTGCTGCGGGTCTGCTGAGGCAAGGTGGGTCAGCGAGGTAAGTTTTGATTTTGTCAAAAGCCGCCGCGCACTCGGCAGTCCATTCGAATTTGGCTGTCTTCTGCATAGCTTTGAAGAAAGGGAAGCAAACGTCTCCGGACCGCGCTATGAACCTGTTGAGGGCTGCCAGCCGTCCAGTTAACGACTGGAGTTCTTTCAAGTTCCGAGGTGGTTGCATGTCGAGTATAGCTTTGGATTTAGAGGGGTGAATTTCGATACCTCGCATGGATACCATGAACCCGAGGAACTTGCCACCGGTTAGGCCGAAGAAACTCTTTTTTGGGTTGAGTTTCATGTCGGCTCCATTGAGCGTCGCAAAAGTCTCCTCGAGATCTCGGATGTGATCGAGATCCGACATGCTCTTGACTAGCAGATCGTCGACATAAGCTTCCATGTTTCGGCCAATTTGATCTTGGAAGACTTTATTCACCATCCTCTGAAAAGTTGCTCCTGCATTTTTCAACCCGAATGGCATTACTCGGTAGCAGTAGAGGCCGGAATGGGTTGTAAAAGCAGTCTTTTCTTAATCGTCGGGATTCATCATGATTTGGTTGTATCCCGAGAAAGCATCCATGAAACTGAGGAATGCATGTCCCGAGGTGGAGTCTACGAGTTGGTCTATTTTCGGCAAGGGAAATGGATCCATTGGGCATGCTTTGTTAAGGTCTGTGTAGTCGATACACATCCGCCAATCTCCATTTGATTTTTTGACCAGAACCGGGTTAGCCATCCACTCCGGACAGTCAACATTGCGGATGAATCCCGCATCTAGGAGTTTTGCGACTTCCTTTTTCACTGCCAGTTGTCTTTCTTCCCCCATATTGCGCTTCTTTTGTCGTACCGGTTTGAATTCCGGCTTGATATGTAACTTATGTTCCGCGATTGATCTCGGAATGCCGGGCATGTCGGCCGCGGTCCAGGCGAAAACGGACTGGTTATTGCGGAGGAAAGTGATAAGGTCTTCTCTGGCTGACCCCTGGATAGCTTTTCCTATGTTCAATGTCTTCCCGTCGCCTAAGTCGAGCTCGTCAACTTCGTCTGCGGGCTCAAGGGAAGACTTAGATTCCGCTTTGTCCGTAGGATCCAGCGCGAGCTGAGTGTCAGGGGGCATGAAGTCGCTGCTGGCCTTCATGTGCCCGCCCGAGCGGCAGGTGGGTGTTCTGGGGGTATCGACTTGATGGACTTGGCCGCACCTTTCCTGGAGGGATACGTGATAGCATTCCCGAGCTATCTCCTGTACTCCACATTCTTCTCCCACCCCGTGGCTTGTGTAAAACTTGATTTTTAAGTGAGGGGAAGAAACTATGGCGCCGATTTTGTTCAGTGTACCCCTCCCTAGGATGGCATTGTAAGCAGACGGAGCGTCGACTACCAGAAAGTCGATCATTGTTTCCACTGTTTTAGGCGAGGTGCCAAAGGTGGTTTTGAGAGAAACCATACCCTTTGGACGGAGGGCATCGCCTGTGAAACCGATGAGGGGGGGTGTCATCCTTTTGAGTGTGTCAGTCTTGAGCCCCATTTTGCGGAAAGCGGACAAGTAAAGGATGTCGGCTGAGCTTCCGGTGTCCACTAGGATCCTTTTAACCCTGTGTGTATCAATTTTTAGGCTGAGCACAATTGGGTCGACGTGCGGGCCAACAATCTCGCCTTGATCCTTTTCAGAAAACACAATTACCTCATCCATTCTTGGTCGTTTTTTGTCTGTGTCTTGTTCAACATTTAAAATGGTGGGGTAAGGTTTAGTCTTTGGGCGGGATTCGACCTTGCGGGGGTAATGCCCGATACCACCGCTGATCGTGTTGACAACTGGGCTGCCCTGTCGCTCTCCCCGCTGCGGGCCTGATCCATCATCGGTGTGTGGTCTTTGATCGGGACGTCGGTCACCGTTGTAATTCCCCTTGTATGGAATTTTCTTCTTGTAATCTCGGCCACGCCCGTTGTACTTCCAAGTGTACTTTTTGTAGAAGTCGGGTTGGATGAATTCGGTTAACTTTCCTTCCCGGGCTAGTCTTTCCAGTATGTCGCGTAACTGGAGACAGTCGCTTGTTGAATGTCCCTCGAACCCATGAAACAGGCATTCCTTAGTTTTGTCCTGTACTTCGAAGATGTCTTTGGGCAATGGGGGAGGTAGATCGAACATGTCCTTCACGATATGGTACATCTCGTGCCGCTTTTTGGTGAAGGGAGCATACCGCACGTAGTGGGGGCGGTATTCTGCTTCGTCCGGTCTGTTCCCTCCTTTCTTGTCTTGATTGTGTCTGCGGGGTTCATTCTGGATCCGAGTTTCGATCTGTGCCCGAGGTTGATTATTTTGAGGCGGCCAGTGGCCCTGTTGTCGGGGTGATCTTGGCCGAGTTCTTGGGGGGCTACCGTTGTCTTCTTCGGCCCTGATGTACCCTTCTGCAAAGGCTACAAACTCGCGCAAGGTAGTCATTTTCTTCACGTGCGCGTCGTACCTCAGGGTACCGGGGCCGCCTTTGCGCAGCCCTTTTTTGATGGCGGCTAGAGCAAATTCTTCGTTCAAGTTCTGGACCTGGCGAGATGCATGTATGAAGCGGTTGACAAAATTGCCGGTTTTTTCCCTTGGACCTTGAACGATGTCTAGGAGCGTCTCGCTGGTGACCTGAGGGGGCCTGATCACGGTGTATCTTTCGAGGAAGGCCTTGGCGAGGTCTTCGAATTTTTTGATCGAATCTCGAGGGAGGTTCATGTACCAGTCCCAAGCTTCTCCTTGGAGGCAGGTTGTGAAAACTCGGCATGTTATCGCGTCCGTGGCTCCTAAGAGCCGTAGTCGCTCCAAAAACCCATATACAAAGTTGTGCGGGTCTGCGGGGTCTCCGTTACCTCGGAAACTTGGGAGAAAAGCGGGGTACTTAAAGTCTGTCATAGATGCTCCGTATATATTGGCTGACAGAGGTCCGTCCGCAATCCCCATAGGTTTAGAGTAGGTGCCAGCCTTCTGGGATTCGATCTCGGCCATTTTGGCATTGAGTCGGGTCTGTATCAGCTCTTCCACTTGGGTCATGCTGATACCTTTAGTGGGGGTGGGAGACCTTCGGGTGCGTTTCCTGTCGCCTTTGCGAGTCCTATGTCTTCCCCGTAGCTGGCTATCTTCGCGCTCATGGCGAGAGCGAGATTGTTTTCGGTGGCGTGATCGCCCCCGGTCATCGTTATGGATAGATCTTTGTTCCTTCTGGGGTGATGGGTTGCGTCCCGGCCCGGCTTCCTGTCCCTATTCCTTCCCTTGGTTCTCACCCTGGCCTTCCTGCTCGATTGGCTTGGGACCGTGCTGCACCGTGTTGTTTTGGGGGTTTGGAGTGTCTGTTTCCTCACTATCCGCTGTCCGAACTTTAATAAAATCGGAGTTAAGGTTGCGGGGCGAGATAGCCGTCTGGAGGTTTTTGGAGAGGGGCTTTGTTGGCTTAGTTGGCGCAGCGCACGTGGCTACTATCTGGGCTGAGTGCTGCGGCACTTGTTGAAGGGGAAGGTAATTGGGTGGAGCCAGGGGATAAGGTGCTGCGATACCGGGGTGATAAGTTCCCGGAGCGCCTTCCTGGGTCATTTGACCGGGCGGGGTCATATACGGGTAGTGTGGCGCCGGTGGGCCATATGGTGAGTAAGGGTATGTCCCGTAATAGTACACGGGTGTTTGCGGCTGATATGGCGCGAACGGCTGGGTGCCGTATTGAGGGTTGGATCCCATGAAGGGTTGTTGGGGTCGCTGTGGCCGAGGTGACATCGGCCGTGTTGCGATCGCACTCAGGGGCGGTCTTATCGGCGTGGTGCCTGGTGGGACAAGTTGCCCTGAGGATGGGGTGACAAGGGGGTTTTGAGAGGTCACCCCTGACCCGATCACGGGTTGGTTGTTCGGCAGGTTGTTAGGACGTCGGTTGTCCTTCTCGCCTGCTGGATGGATGTCAACCTTCGGAGAGGGTTTGGAGGTGTCGCCGGTATCCTTACCTCCTGCGGGGTCTTTGCTGGTGCCCGGAGGGGGAGGATTGGAAACATCTTGCGCGTCCATTGGATGCTTCAGTATTGGAGCGATGGGGGCCCCACGGTGGTTGATACGTCCTATCTCCCGAGGAGAGTAGTCCGTATGTGAGAGGTGGTTGATTGATCTCGCCCTGCCCGAGGTGGCAGTCCGAGATGAGAGTTGAGAAGTAAGGTGGTTGTAGAGAGATTCTGACTCTGACCTATGCGATATCTCTCTGTGTGTGTAAAATCTCGACCCCCGTTCAATGGGGATTTTTGCCTTATATATGCTGAGTCATAACCGCTATCTCGGCGGTTATCTCGCCTTAAGCCGGTAAAACGGTTATTGTGACCGAGTTGACTGGTCATCCCGCATTAAGGCGGTGTATGTCTATTTCGGGCCGAGTTCGACCTTTGCAGGCCTTCGGCTTGTTCTGTGACTGGATCTTAAGTATCTCGGGCTTTGGGCCTCTTTACCTTGGCGCCGGGCTGGCTCCTGAAAGGAGGTCCGAATCCCGGGCTTTCATAGGCCTAAAGTTTAGTAAATAAAGGGCCTTGGGAACATGGCCCTATCACTATTCATATCCGTATTTGTATCCACTCATTGAAAGACGGATACAGAATTGGTATCAACATTATCCGCTCCGAATCTGCTCCGTTTTCACCCCTATTCACAACTCCTTCAAAATTTCATTTTTTTTTTTTTATAGAAAAACGAGTTTGGTGTCCAATAAAAATCTGAGCACCAAGCCTCTCAGACTAGGACGGCTTTCCTGCTAAATTTTGAATTTTTTTAAATATCATGTTAACTTTGAATTTCTATTTTTTTAAATGCTAACTAAAAAAAATTCGGCCAGCTACGTCAGTAACTCGCTATAGAGCGAAGGACACGAAATAGCCAGCCGTACAGGTTCCCACAGTTCTGATCAGAACTCAGATCAACGCAATTAATACCTCAGTAGCAGCTCAACTGTCGTCACTGGAGTTGGGAGTTACAACAACCGTAGAAACCTAAAAACCTCAAATGCATGACGCGAACCTATTCCCTAGATGGGTGATGCCGTGATGGCCTGATGGGTCACAGCCACGGAAACACCAACCAATTAAAACATATTGGCGAGCGAACCTCTTCTACGGTTTACTCTACCCACATTAAATTTTATACAAAATCTCGATTTTTTTACTATTATCATAAATAATCGTAACAATAACTTAATTACAGCAGGGAGGTAGGTAAGAGTCAGACCAGTAGTAGAAGGTAATTAATATGACTGTCTTCTCCTTAATCATTTGCTTTTTGTTTTTGATTTTTTTCTCTTATTTCCTCTCTTCTTCTATCCGCTCTTTTTTGCTCCGTAGTTATAGCAACAAAGATTAATTATCAGAAAACTTGAGCTGACTGAAGGTTCTGTCGTAGTTTTCTCCTCCTCCTTTTTTATCAGGGTTCAAATACAACTGGAAATGATTTCATTTGCTTTTTATTTATTCATCCAATCTCTTTTCTATAATGTGCTAGATTGCTTGTGAAGAAGAAAAGGAGGAATGGCGTGGCCAGAAAGACCAGTGATTATGCTGTTTGGATCGTCTATTGTGCAGTACAGCTTCAGCAATGGTGGATGGGGTGGTATCCTTTCTGACATTTATGCCCGCAAGGTCTATGCTCACTTTTATTACCGAGTAATTTATTTCCTTACAAGGAATATTTTAATTACATCAAAGCTGTTATATTTATAAAAGAAGAAGAAATGATATTTTCTGTGCAGGCTGATGTGATTCTACGAGGATACCAGGGATGGAACTCAAGGCGAGCAGTCCAAATCCTTGACAAAGTTTTTCCCAAGGTTGATCCCTAAATTGATCTATTTTGGTACATATGACTTGTTCATAGCTCTCTTTATAATGTTTTCAAATTCAGCATTGATGGAAGCTCAGTTTTGAGAATATTGGAACATAAACCATGTACTTAGAAATTCCTGTGCATTAAATAATTAGTAGTTTCAGATAGTAAAGTTACAACGGGACTATTAATACATCCCCAAAATGGATTGCTGAGGTTTGTTGTTTCAATCACTATAGCGGGACCGTGCTGTTGAAATAGGGTGCTTGTGATGTCAATTGGATGATATGGATTTAAGAGATAAAATGACAAGGGATAGCTTTATTATCTGACGGTGCATAAAGCAGTCCACGACCTTCGGGTTTGATTGAGCATCTTAAAACCTTGCTATCAGGCATTTTGGGTTTTCAACCAGATAAATTAATTATTTGGCCTGATTGTGTACATACTGATATTGTCATGTCCTGTACCATTAATAATGAATGATACTGAGATGCTCTGCAGGTTATGCTTTACTGCGAGTGATAATTGAAACTTCCAGAATTGATGGAGGTCTTTTAGGAGGCAATGTAACTGCTAAATTACCATAGTCATCTAAATGGATTTTGTAGAACCACGGTTAAATGAATAAGTTTAATTTTTGAAATTCAAATAAAATTTGGAAAGTAACTTATTCATCTGACAGGTTTGTATTATTGCTTTCAAAAAAGTTGATTTTGGAGTTGCAGTTGGGTTTTCTTTTGGGTTAAATTAGGTCATAAGTTGGGTTGAGTAGTTCTGTTTGGATTTGGACCTAGTCAGGTATACATCAGCTCTGGTTTCAAGCCAGCTTGGATTTGGGTGTTTTTGAGTTACATGCATAGTTTTGGTTCAGGTTGCTTGGGTCAGTTTGTGTTTCGGGTCATTGTTTTTTAAAAACTTAAAAAGGGCGAGTTCTGATTTGGGACGGGTTAGATCTTGCAACCTCTAAAAAATGTACCAGTTCTGATTTTCATTTTCATACTTGTTTTAGGATGCACCGGTGCAGCCTTCATTGGTAATTGTATATTTTGGCGGCAATGACTCAATGGGACCTCACCCGTCTGGCCTTGGTCCCCATGTGCCTCTTACGGAATACATTGAAAACATGAAAAAGATTGCACTACATCTAAAAGTATTGATTTTCTTTCCCTTTAATTTATTTTCAAGCTCTGCACTAGTTGATATAAGACTGAACTGCTTTTAACAATTACTATCAGATTGGTCCATAAGATAGCTTGGATGATTTATTTCTCTACTTCTGACGCATGCACTACAACATTTTAGGTATATGCTTGTGTAAGTGTCAGAAATAGAGAAATGACTCATTTACCCTAAAAAAACGACCAATTAGAAGATTATCATTTTTCTGAAACATGCTACATATTTTTTATTTTTCTTAATAAATAGTAAAATGGGTACTTTATAAATTTAAAATGAATTTTAATAGAAAAGACAATAAAATGGGTAAATTTGTGACTTTCTAAAATTTAGAAGGGTTAATATGATATTATGAATTTTAGAGGGGGAAATATGTAATTTCAAAGTTTTTGAGGGATATACATGAAACTCCTCCCCCCTTCTTAAATGTAGCAGTAAGGTTGAGGTTTTTTGTTTATTGGTATTTTCATATGCTTTTGTGAATGATTTTACTACAACTAGTTGCTTCCTCTGTAGAGTCTGTCCGAAAATATACGCATTATTTTCCTCGGTTGCCCTCCATTGAATGAGGAGATGCTTCGTAATGCAACAAGGTGATGTTGTCTCCTAGCTATTTAATTTGGATATTTATCAGTGTGCATGTTCAGTGCTTTTAACCTGTATTTTAATTTTATTTTCTTGTATAACAGTACTGTCATTAGCAAATTAGATCGAACAAATAAACTATGCAAGGAGTACTCAGATGCATGCAGTGAATTGTGCAAAGAGATGGACATCAAATTTGTTGATTTGTTCAAGGCAATACAGAAGGGAGATGACTGGGCCACCGTTTGCTTTACGTAAGTACATAAATCATGCACAGATCATGAATACACAAGTACTGTCATGTGAAAATGTTAATGAATTGATGCAGGGACGGTGTACACCTGTCAGAGGAAGGGAGCAAGAGAGTGGTGGCAGATATATTGGAGGTTATAAAGGAAGCTGAGTGGAAACCATCCCTCTACTGGAAGTATCTTCCAACTGAGTTTGGAGATGACTCACAGTATGATCTGGTTGCAGCTGATGGTACATCTACTATTAACATTTCTGAATGCACTTTTCATCGCCAGATTCAATGGGACTAGATCCAACTACTCTTCATTTTGTTATTCAACTTTTTCTTTAGCTGTTTCATTTCAATGGGGGGGGTATAATTGTCTGTTTGATCTTTGTTTTTCTTGCCCCTTTGTTGCCTTACGTTGCTGCTTGACTGATTGCTTTTTAGTTATATTATGAAATTCTTGTGTTTGTCGTGTGCAATTGGCACATGAAAATTTTAGTTCCCTCATCTAAATAAGATGAAAATAATGTATTTAGATGCAGTGTTATTATGTTCAAAATTATATTCTAGTCCCTTTGAGAGTTGTGCTTGAATACTTGTTCCCCATTTTTGAAGAAAACATCTTTTCATGTTTTAGCAGAAATCTGATATTTTTCGTTATAACAAATCTTAAATTATGTATGATTTTTCTTTAGATCACATTAGTAGTTAAATCTATCAGAGATCCTTTCTTAAATCAGATAATCCAGTTTGAGAGAGCAGTCCAACTCTCTTTACCAGAAAAACATCGGTTTTTGCCCTTGTGCTTCAGGTTTATAGGAAAGAAGCTATGATAAGGCAGCTAATTCATACAAAGGGGCCGTCTTCCATTTTTTTTTTGTTTTATTGGTGGTTTCAAAGAAATATAACTTGCTTTCGCTGTTGAGACTACTCTTCAGATGTGATATTTGTTTGATCTCTTCCAATAGAGAAAAAATAATAATCCGATTATGCAGGGCAAAGCGAGTAAAAGTAATGGAATATAGATAAAAGGAAGGGCGACAGAAAGAAACAACAAGATATGTATGGTTAGAAAATCACGTGATAAAAAAAACAATATGACAAAGCATTAATAATCAAAATTTGGTTATTTATCAAATATCAATGTAAGATCCATTTCTTGAGAAAATAAAATACAAGGTCCATGTCGATGTATGAAAATGTATTCACTTCAAGAAGTACAGGAAAGAAAAAGAGAAATATCAATGAAATAACAGGGCATAAAGAAATCTCTGAGTTAACAAAACTAAGGGAATTGACTTGACAACAACAACAAAAAGTTTTTGGAAATTCATGAACTAAACCTACAATTATTGAGCTACAAACGAAAGAAAAAAAAAATCAAACAAACTACTGAAACACGTATTTTTCAAGCATGTCTTATATGGCTTTTGGGTTTAAAGACCATGTCTTGTATGAACTTTTACTTGCATCCTTGACCTAGAACTCTAATATTTGTTGTTAACTACTGAAACACGTATAGATACCCACCTTTCAAGCAAAAGAAAGCCCTAGAAATTTTCTTATATTATATGTAAAAATCTTTCTATTTACATCCATATATAACTCTCCCATGCACCTACAGAGAAAACCACAAATTCAGCTACTAACACTGGATCACCAAGTTCTCGTCGACAGATAAAGGCCTGGTAAACCCAAAGCCTACCAAAATACAACATTAACAAAAATAAAATAAAAAGTACACCTAAATTTCAACTGTATGCCGCAAAGACAAGCAAAAAAAAGCTCTTCAATGAAAAAAGAACACGAACTATCTACACAGAGTGAGTGGTAAAATAAGTGAAGTCATGGTGCTGTACACCTAATTGCTTAAGCCAAGAGTTGGCCGCACTATATAGAGAAGCTGCCATTTCTTTATCTCCCGTCTCAGAATTTAACCAAAGGCTACCCTTTACTTTATATGTCGCAAGTCCGAATGGCGGTAAAGACATGGAAGTAGTTTTGGTAGCAGTGATTTTACTGCTTTTGTTGAAGTACTGATTTTGACAACACCGGACTTCTTCTTTCTTGCAAAATTCATCATCTGTTCGGAGATGAGATGGTTCAGTGAGTTACAGATTACCAGATAAAAGTCAAAACTTTGGTAGAAGCAATTACAAGGTACCTTGAAACATAGATGAGATTGTATGGTATGTAAGGAAGCATGCTGACAACTCCTTGACATTACACCTGGTGGGTATGTGATATATTGGGTACCTAAGAAGTAAGAAAGAAAGACAATCTTAGCAATCAGCGTGAACAAATTCTAAATGTGAAACCCAATTTTTGGACGTGATCCATACGATACATAATGAGGTTAAAAAAATATGGATAAATGAATTTCATATATGTTTTATCATTCATCAAATGATTGTAACCTTTAAGGTCAAATAGCACAAAAGTTGAAAGATAAGTAATCTAAATGTCCAACAACACACCTCTAAACTTATTTTCTAATTTTACAGTTCCTTCTTTGCTTGATCTTTTGATTATAAGCACACATATATATTTCCTTTTTTAAAGTAAATTTAGAAAATATTGTCAAGATCATCAAACTAAAGCATTGTCAAGATATAATATACATTCGGAGAAAATATAGTCTTCAAACGTACCAGGCAACTGCCATCCAACTGGCAGGTGACAGCTCCAGGCTTGTCAGAGATGTTAACCCCGAGAAATCATGAGCCAACTCATATACCTAAAGAAATCAAAATGAATATTGGCAAAAATATTAGGAACAGCAACAGCACCAACAATAATACTTGTAGTATGAAAAAAAAAATGAATACATAGTTGAATTAACCAACACACATACCTTGTCATATAATGGTATCCTTCCGTAAGGTGAGCCCACCTCAAAATACTCAAAATACAGCTCTCCAAGCCTTTTGATCTTTTCATTTTGATAATATACACCGTTATCACCATTAATGCTCCTAAAAAAAGAGTCCAAAATCAATATAATACCCCCATTGAAATTTACTCTTGCCAATATGAAGAACAGAATGCTATTAGAAAGCAGACATCACTAACCTAGGAGTAGTGATGTACAGCTGAATCGCAGAGAGGTATGGCACATAATATTGTACCACCGTTTCACCGGTAGATAGCTGTACATGAGTACCAGCACCATAGGCACTCCACTCATAGTACTGGTCCCATAAGTCTACTAGCCGAAACCATTTAACTGTATTTGAGCCAGGTGTTTCTGACAGGGGATTTGTTTTTAGAAAACCATTCTGCATAAGAAAAAGATTTATAAGAAACATTTAAAATTAAAATTGAATCAAGATGATCACCTGTAGATTCGTATAATGGTTTTAGATATTTTGTCACATTTATTGATAATTTTTCACGTACCACTTGGATTTATCTCCTTAACTCAAAAAATGAAGTTTTTTCTATGTTTCAAGAATTTACAAATCTTAACGAAAATCAATACGAAACCAAAGTTAAAGTGTTTAGATCTGATAATGGTACTGAATATATTAATAGAAATTTTTCAGATTTTTTAAAACAAAAGGGGATTTTACATCAAACAACATGTATAAATACATCCAAACAAAACGGAGTTTTACAAAGAAAAAATAGACATCTTTTAGAAGTCACTAGGTCTCTTTTGTTTCAATCAAATGTCCTAAAAATATTTTGATCTGATGCTATTCTAACTGCAGTATATATCATTAATAGATTGCCTAGCTCTATTTAAATAATAAAAGTTCGTTAGAAATACTAACTAAAAGAAAAATGAATTTAGACCATATTCGTGTTTTTGGATGCACATGTTTTGTACACATTAAAAGACAAGATAAATTAGATAAAAATGCAATAAAAACTATATTTATTGGATACTCGTCACAAAAGAAAGGACATAAATGCCTTGACCCTTATAATAACAATAAGTTATACATTTCTAGAAATGTAGCCTTTCGTGAAAATGAACCATTCTATAAAAAAGAAGAAAATCAAACTAAACAACCTAGAAATGAAACCGTGCTTCCAGAACTAATATTTTTTGAAGGTGCAACACACGAGAATTGCTTGGATGCAAATGGAGAGGAGTTACACTCAGGGGGGAGAAAATGGAGAGGAGTTACACTCAATGGGAGAACACCAAGCAAATGATGAGAACCCTAGAAAGTCAACCAGGTCAAGACAATCATCAACCAGGTTACATGACTTTGTCACGTATAATGTAAGTTATCAAATTCAAGATTATGTTTCATATAATAAAGTTTTCGCTGATCATAGAGCTTTCTTAACATCAATATCTAAACAAATTGAACCAAACAATTTTGAAGAAGCCAATAGCAACCCAACTTGGTGCCAAGCAATGAAAGAAGAACTTCAAGCTCTTGAGAAAAATAACACATGGAGCTTCAAGCAATTATATACAACAATGATAGTACCATAGAAAGGTATAAGGCCAGACTTGTTGCAAAAGGTTACACACAAACCTATGAGATAGATTATCAAGAAACTTTTGCTCCTGTTGCTATAATGAACATTGTTAGAACCCTGCTATCTATTGTTGTCAATTCTGGATGGAGTTTATCACAGATGGATGCAAAAAATGTCTTTCTTCAAGGCACTTTAGAAGAAGAAGTGTATATGACTTTACCACCTGGTTACCAAAAGAAGACTGATTACAATCTTGTTTGCAAATTAAATAAATCAATCTATGAACTTAAGCAATCCCCTCGAGCATGGTAGGCAAAACTCAGTCACTCTCTTTTATCTCTTCATTTTGTTAAATGCACATCAGATTCTTCAATGTTTGTTAACCATTCAAATAACACAACCACTGTTGTCCTTGTGTATGTGGATGATATAATTATCACTGGCAATAGTGAAGAAGAAATTAAAATTGTAAAAAAATTGACATTAAAAATTAGGAAAACTCAAATATTTCCTAGGAATTGAAATTGCTCACTCGAGTAGTTTATTTCTTTCTCAAAGAAAGTATACCCTTGACATACTAAAGGAGACAGGCAAACTTGGTATAAAACCTGCTAATACCCCTATGGATACCAACAACAAACTTAAACTAGAAAGTGGTGCACTTTTAAACGACGTAGGACAATACCAAAGATTGGTTGGTAAGTTAATTTATTTAACTGTAACTAGACCAGATATAGCATTTGTTGTTGGTACTGTAAGTAAATTTATACATGCCTCAAGAACCACTCATCTATAAGCAGTAAACAGAATTATTAGGTATCTAAAGGGATCTCCTAGACAAGGGTTATGGATGAAGAAAAATAACACTCACAATATTCTCGCCTACTCTGATGCAAATTGGGCTGGAAACTTTGATAGAAAATCAACCACCGGATACTACACATTTGTAGGTGAGAATCTCGTGACATAGAAAAGCAAAAGACAAAACGTGGTTGCAAGATCAAGTGCAGATGCGAAGTATAGAGCAATGGCTTCAACAGCAAGTGAGCTAGTATGGCTCAAGCAATTGCCTTCAGATATGAAGATCTCATGTAAAGAACCTATGCCAATGTATTGTGATAATCAAGCTGCACGTTACATTGCCACAAATCCAGTGTTTCATGAACGAACAAAACACATTAAGGTGGATTGCCACTTCATTCGAAAAAAAGTTAAAGCTGGAGAAATTGAGACTCCATTTGTGAGAAGTCATGATCAATTAGCTGACATATTCACTAAGACATTGGACAAAGGAAGCTTTCAAAATATCTTGTGCAAGTTGAGTTCTTTCAACTTGTTTGAATCCAACTTGAGGGGGAGTGTTAAGAAATAAAAAATAAAAGCCTAAGAAGATCCTCATCATTGACTTATTTAGGAAAGAAATAATCCAGAATATAATTAACAGCTAGCAAGGGGAGTGTTGAGAAATAAAGAATAAAAGCCTCATAAGATCCTCATCATTGGCTTATTTAGGAAAGAAATAATTCGGAATACAATTAAGAGCTAGCAAGGCAATTTAGGTATCTAGATTATTCCCTCAGATGTAGCAAATCTAGAATCATGTAAAATAGAAAATGTACCAACGGCTATATACAATTTAGCCTATATAAGCACATGTACAGTACCTTTGTAAAGACAGAACAAATTTCAATAACAAATCATTCTTCATATCTCTCTTAGAAAAAGATCAAGAACTTACCTTTGCGAAGTTTTGGGTTTTGACAATTGGAGTAGTGCAGTCCAGAAAACACTGTAGATTAGAGTGATTTTCCAAATGAATTGCCATTTTTATTCTTATTCTTTCTTTCTTCCTGTCTATCTTCACTCAATTATTATACCATCACTGTCACTTTCTTCTCTTTCTTCACTTCCACCACAATTCCAATATTCCCTTTATTCCATCGCTATCCTCTTCCCCAACCCCTCTTCTAATTTCAAAATCCTGGCTTCAAGTAAAGAAAACACAATATCGTATAAAAAAACAAATAAACAAATAACAGGTGGAAGAAGATCACCAATAAAGCAATTTCAGAGCAGTAATTTTCACTTTTTTGCTTAATTGTAAAGAAAGTATAAATTAAATTTACCTTCTTTTAGGGAGAAGATGGAATCTTCCTAAGAAATACTTAATCTCCACCCCCAAAAAAAGCAATATCTTTCCCAAAAGCACCAAATTCTCTGTACAATAAGAACCCCAGAGCAGTGAAACCAAGAAATGCAGCTATCATTAATGTTCTGAGAAGTTCATTTTGAGAGAGAGAGAGAGAGAGAGAGAGAGAGAGAGAGAGTTACAAAAGCACTTAGTTTTTTCTCACTGGACTGTGTGGATTTATTAATGAGGTGGTGGGACAAGGGAGAAGAAAAGATGTGGAATAAGGAGGGAATAAAGGCCAAAATAGAAATAAGACGAGCGAGAGAATGGAGCCAATTCCATTCGCTTCGCCGCGTGGTCTGAGTCTGAAATGGGTTTTTGTATTGCGCTGCTGAACACATGTGCTCCTTCCCCTTGCTTTCAGTTTCTTCAACCTTTGCTACACTTACCCCAATCAGCACCCAGATTGGAGCCCAGAAGTTCTATTAGGTCATCATCACTAATATGATTATTATAACGACTGAGGCTACGGTACTGTATAGTACGGATTAGTTCGTGATTATGGATCAATATTTCTATATTTTCAAAGTCAAAATAACGGACACGAGCCATTCAATATTATTTTTATATGAAAATATATTTTGCGATAAAAAAAATATTTTTTATTTTATTTTGTTTACATTTTATTAGATAGGTAGAAAATTACATTATCTAAAAATAGGGGCGAAAACGGAGCGAATACGGAGCGGATAGTGGTAAAACTATATTCATATCTCTTTTTAATTTTCCGGATACGAATCGGATATCAGCCCGATACAAATACGGATATGGATCAGATCAGATATTTATTAAAATAATATTAAGAAATACTAAAGTTCATAATATTTATCTAATTTTAATGGTGAATAACAATATTTTTTCATAATATATATTAAAATATATGATATATAACTACTATTCGGATACGAATAATTGAAATGTAAAACTATATCAGTATCCATATCCACACGGATATTCAGATATCAGATATCCGCATCTAAAATTTTGAATACGGATGATATTATCCATACCGTTTTCACCTCTATCTAAAGATATTGGATCATTCAAAAATAGTGATATTCCATCGACATAATAATTTTATTTAAATGTAAAATTTAATCTTCAAATACTTTGTTCATATGAAGATCACGTTACGTGATTTAGATAGACTATTTGTACTTTTGTAATAAAGATATAAATTCATAATACGATTTAATTTGCGCAGTGTAAAGTATCAGTCTCACTCTTAATATGTTATCATTACATCCAACGACTAACGCTCAGTTATAAAAGAAGACAGAGAAAAAGACACGCTCTCAAATTTCTTTTTCACAATAATTCATGTACTACCTTAATAACATATCAAGACATTATTAATTCTTCTCTAGTATTTCAATTTGTGTGCATCAAAATTGGGTTTTACAAATTCAAACTTAAATTGGATAGATAAGGAACAATCGCTCAAAAATGTATATGTATGTGCCATGGCATTTGAAACAGTTATGTTTCCTTTTCATGCTCGAACTAATTTTGATGCAGGAATTTTGCAAAGCATGGTAGCCTATCATATATATATATATATATAGAGTAAGGCTGCTGTACTTTGCAAAGCAAACAGCCCTTTGTGCTTTGCGCTCATTTTCGGATTTTCAAAATTCAAAATGTCGATCCGACCGTTCAAGTTGTTATCCATATTGAAATGTGCTTGGAGACCAAATTTTACATTTTTTGGAATTTTTTTTCTATTTATTAAGCCACTTTGAAAATCGCTGATTCATTGGTCCAGAAAATTTTACTGTTTTGCTAGTGTGACCATTGGATCAGCGATTTTCAAAGTGGCTTAATAAATAGTAAAAAAATTCCAAAAAATGTAAAATTTGGTCTCCAAGCACATTTCAATATGGAGAACAACTTGAACGGTCGGATCGACATTTTGAATTTTGAAAATCCGAAAATGAGCGCAAAGCACAAAGGGATGTTTGCTTTGCAAAGTACAGCAGCCTTACTCTATATATATATATATATATATATATATGAGGCTTATTGATTTCTAGAGCATCCGCCTTGAACGGAACAAATCATATGGAACAATTTTAAATGAAACAAGACATAAATCTTCAGTTTGGTTCCGTTCAGGACGGATGATATCCGTATGGAACGCTTATCAAATTTTGTGGGATAAATTTTATTAACCGTCCTGAACGGGCATAAACGTTCAGAATGATTAATATCAATTTAAATTAATTTGTGAAAATCCTAACTTCAATATTCGTACACCCCATTATAACGGATTTCTTCCCGTTAGAATGGATCTGGCAAATCTGAGTTCCCCACTATATAAAGAGTTATCTCACTTCAGATTTGTCAAGCTAGCTGTCTCCACATTTGAAAAGGCATTTATTGTGCAACTTTTGAAAACTTCCATTGTTGAGTGTTCTTAAACTTCAATATCTTCTCAACACTCTCAAATCCACTCCACTTATCTTTTAGGAGATATAACTTAGTGTCTATGATTTAGTTCTAGAGTTTTTCCATCCCAGCTAGTGCATCCCGCTTGTAAGGCGCGAAGGGGTACACTAGCTCGAGCATTTTCGCTCACATATATCTATAGCTGTGTGACGATCCCGAGAGACTCTCCATCTCAAGTTTCTAGGCTCACCTTGTACACGAGTTAGGCCATGACTTCCCACCACTGTTGGACTCACGTGTCACGAGTTATATATTTTCTTTTTGGGTAATAGGAAAGGGGCGCTGACGAGGTTGCTCTACTCCGGAGACGCAGGCATTTTACGCCGAACTCCGTTATCATCTTGCGTGTCAACTGTCTCTAACTATACTCTATTTACTTTACTTGCACACTCTTATTTAACTTGTTAGTGTAGAGGACTTAACCAAAAAATAATTAAGAGTCTTTAAAACTCCCTTTTAAACTCCCCTCTAAGTATCGTTAGGGACTACAAATACATGCGATTTTCACAATTTATGTTTTTAGCATTAATGATCCAAATTTTGCTTATGTATTCAGAAAAATATGAAAAACCATCTGAACTCGAATGTTGTAACATTATTTTGAATCGTACAATCCTCAAATTTATAAAATAAAATAAAAACAGAGAGAAAGAGAGTGAGGTTATGATACTATGCATAGCGTGAGTACTACGGATTAATATTTTTTGTTTATAAAGTCTAAATAGTTAATATGAACCGTTTAACATAATTTTCATATAAAAATGAGGAGGAATTCACTTACACTGTTTTTTGTTGATACCGGATGATACCCTATATTTTCAAAGTCCAAACAATCGATCCAGACCGGTCAACATGATGGATATATTAAAATGTGCTTGCATATCAAATTTTACATTTTTTTTATATATTTTTTTACTATTTATTAAGATGGGTATAAAAATTCAAAAAAAATATAAAGTTTGATCGGCAAGCACATTTTAATATATCCATCATATTGAACGATTTGAATTGACTTTTTGGACTTTGAAAACTTTGAAAATGTAAGGTATAATTAGGTGTCACAAAAAATAGTGTAAGTGGATCCCTCCTCTATAAAAATATACTTATAGACTAAATTTTACAATTTTTTAGAATGTTTACTAATCTTTTTAGATAATTAGAAAATTACTATTTTTTAGATCAAGTAATTTTTTATCTATCTAAAAGATAGTAAAAAGAATTCTAAAAAAAATATAAATTTTGATCTTCAAGTGCATTTTTATATTTATATGGAGAACTTGTTGAAAGAATCAGGTCAATTATTTGATAAAAAAAATATAAATATTACTTCATAGTACGCATCATCTCGGTAAGAAAACAAACACATAATATGCGAACAACGCACCAAAGGCAAACATGTACATAGATTGTTTGAAAATTACTTATCCAAAACCAAAATTCATAACAAAAGATACACGCATCCATAAAATTTAAAATACGGGAATTATTATCTGTTGTACCGTCCAATCGAATATAATGGCCAAACGTATAAGTTGCAAAATAAAAAGTAAATGGTCAAAAGCATTGTTTTTTCTATTTCAAATCCAAAAATTCACAATTTTTTTACACTCTTAAACAGTCAAGAACATATATATTTTTTGGTGTCGTTAATAAGTATTAATAGAGGCGGCAATTTTTTTTCTCTAATTATGAATCAGCGGGGGATTGTCTAATATCAGAATTTTTATATATATAGAAATATATTAAATAATTTTCAGGAAGAAGAAAGATTAATAAAAAAATGACGCACTACAAGGAACCGTAAGTATCATTGATTAATAGAAGGCCGATGTTTGGAAGCTAGGAGCTCATATTAAATAAATAAAAAGTATTATTAATAGAAGATTTTTGTCACATCATACAATTTTTATTAAAATAAAGTATCATAGTTTATTAAAGAATCCCTTGATGAAAGAAATAAAAAAAAAGCAACAATATAAACAGAATATTTGCTTGTGACATACGATTTCTTTTTTAATATCCAAAGTTAATTACAAATTAATAAATATACCCACTAACGTTGGGAATTTATAAAAATATCCACACCAGTCAGAAAATGACCGGTTTTAATTTTTTTCGGTACCGGCCAGAAAATGGCCAGTACTATTTTTTTTTAGAGACACTATGAATAGCAAGATGTTGAAATCTAACACTAAAAATCGAATTTTTTTTAAAATATTTGTTAAATTACTTTTTCTTTATATATAATTAGCATATTTATACTAAAATACGCTAAATTACTTGAAATATGTTAAATTACGCTGAATTACACTAAATTACGTTAAATTATGCTAAAATACGGTAAATTACGCTAAATTACATATGAATAGGGATGATATCTTCACTAAGAAGACGAAAAAACGACAACAAAACTTCAAACGGCTATAAAACGGCTCTCAAGTGTCCGATTTCAACAAATGACCACTTTTCGGAAAGCTTGCAAAAATACGCATGCGCCAATGCCCGCTTTGCTGGACTTCAAAATTCATAATTACCAAAAAACAAAGGGAAGAGCCCCAAAACCTGAGTTAAAGTTTCCGATTAAGATTTTCATTTCTATTATTCAATCTAAGTAGCTCAGTAAATTAGTTATATAATGAACTTGTAGAATACCAATTTTTTATTATTTTTGAATTTTTTTTACTATTTTTATGATTTATGAAAGATGGCACAATCGGCCTAATTTAGTGTAATTTAGTGTAATTTAGCGAAATTTAGTATAATTTAACATAATTATTGTAATTTAGCGTAATTTTGTGTAATTCAGCGTAATTTAACATAATTTCAAGTAATTTAGCGTATTTTAGTATAAATATGGTAATTATATATATAAAAAAAGTAATCTAACCAATATTTAAAAAAAATTCGAATTTTTAGTATTAGATTTCAGCATCTTGCTATTCATAGTGTTTCTAAAATAAAATAAAAAATAGTACCGGTCATTTTCTTGCGGTATGGATATTTTTATAAATTTCCAACATTAGTGGGTATATTTATTAATTTGTAATTAACTTTGGATATCAATAAAAATTTCGGCATACGATTTATTAAAATGTAAGCATTACCTTTTTTTAAACAATGCCCGTACTATAGGAATTTTCTTTTTCTGGAAATGTGAGTGGGGCTGTGGGGCTCAGGCCTTATATTGGAACTTTTTTGTTAGCACCTTTA
Organism: Carex kokanica; assembly: GCA_025461125.1. Lineage (NCBI taxonomy): Eukaryota > Viridiplantae > Streptophyta > Magnoliopsida > Poales > Cyperaceae > Carex > Carex kokanica. The sequence goes on along the minus strand of JAJGRX010001360.1, from coordinate 252,803 downwards.
AAAGAGAAACAAAATGCTTAATACCCCATGATTAACATGAAGCAACAATTTATTTAAGAGTGAGATTATGGTACTATGTACAATGTATCTTAGTCTGTATTATGAATTAATATATTTATTTTCAAAATTTAAACAATGGATATAAATCGTTCAACATGATCTTCATATGTATATATTTACTAAATTTTATATTTTTTAAAACTTTTTACTATATGTTTAGATAGAAAATCACTTGATTTAAAGTTTTTACACCATTCAAAAGTAGTAATGTTCTGCTTATCTAAAGAAATAGTAAAAAAATTCTAAAAAATATAAAATTTAGTTTACCATTACATTTTCACATGAAGATCATGTTAAATGATTTCAAATTAACTATTTAGACTTTGAAAATAAAAATATTAATTATAATACTGACTGATATGCAATATGTTGTCTATGCATAAAACCATAACCTCACTCTTTATTAATTATTTAATGCATCAAACAGACAATAAAAGTAACATAATCACACAAAAAAAATTGTCAAATACTGCTCGTAAGGACGAAACTCGCGATTAAAAATGTATAACATAAAAAAGGATGAAAACGCACATCTACCTAAAGATGCAGCTCTCAACTAGTTTCCCACAAGGAAATGGAAACTGATGAATAGAATTTACACTTTTAACCAAAAATAAAAATTGTAGCTGGTGACTAAAAAATATAAATAAAAGCATAACTTTGCTGAAATTATATTTGTAATTTCAAAAATATCAAGGGGCTCACGCTAAAAAGTTGGACAAAAGAAAGCATACAACTATTAATATGACAACAAGACATTACTAATCTTGAGTTTGTTTTCCTTTCAACGCGAGACAAGCATTTTGAGGGCAAATTTAACTCAACATAACCTTTACATCAAAAGACATTCACATTTTAGAATTCCTTATAATAACTTTGTAATATTTTTTTTTCCAGGGGCTCAATTAAAAGTCGCTGCAAAACATCCTATTAATGGAACATAGTGCGACATTTCGACACGTTGGATCCAAGATCAACAAAGATTACTCGCAGAGTCCCAGGCCCCAGCAATGATCTGGATCACAATACTCTGTCAACATCAACCGCTAGATCTTCATCTGATGTACAATAATCCCTAGTTTGAGCAGCGTGTTATGATAGAGAATGCAGGGAATCCTGTACGTCTTGTAAACTTTAATAAATAACTAAATAAGACAAACAGATCACCGAATGGAAGAAAATCAAGGGACCGATAGATCCTGCTGTCGCTAACGCAACACATCTGACATCTCAGTTGGACAATGACGGTAGGACCGGGCCTCGTACTATCGGTAAAGATTTTAACAGAGTACTTTTGACTTTATGCAGCGTAATCAAACATCACTGCATATGGTTCTTCCGTTGCATGAAGCTAAAAGTGCTCTGTTAAAGTATACCCCGCACTATGATATTTTGTATACTGTTCCTTCGTCTGAACGGGAAGAAATTATTCTGACCTATTGGAGCACTGTTTCTAACACGCCGCACTCTACGCCTCACAGTTGATGCCGTGGAAAGTGAAACAAATTAAAAAAAAATTGTAAATTAATCAGAGAAAAGAGAGCTTCGAAGGAAAGAGATTGACATTTGACAAAAATAAGGTAAAAAAATTGTTATATGAATTCACTTCAAGTTTAAAAAAAATAAATAACGATGATACTTAACCGTTAACCGTGGATGGTATTTGATGATTTAATCTGTTTAAACACTTTTTAAATGACATTACAAATGTACTTGGAGATCATATTTAATATTTTTAGATTTTTTTACTATTTAAATAAAAAAAAAATCACTTTTTGATATTTCAAAATATTCGGATCATGTGATTTTCTACTTATCTACTTTTTTATAAATATATAAAATTTGATCTCCAAGTACATTTTTATATGGATATCATCTTGATAAGGACAATAATAATAAATGATGATATTGTTTTCACTGTATAAAAAAGAGTTTGATATCAATGTTATTTCAATCGTAGTGATACTGACTTCATAATCTATCAAATATGTTGAAACAATGAATCCAAACTGTTCAAACCAATTTATTTTACGAGTGATGTATTTACGTGTAAATTTTATAAATTTTCAAATTCATTTTGTATGAAGTCAAGCGGTAAAAAAAAGTTTTAAAATTAATTTAATTCATTCGAGAGCAAAAAAAAAAGAGATCCAGTGAACCCTAGCCGCCCCTCTCCCCCACACCCCCTCATTATGCCCCTCCCATCGCTTCTAGGCCTCATCTCCGACACAACAATATCCTTCCCTCCCTCGTCTCTACTTTCTCGAGCAAAGATGAGAATGAGGGAGAGGGGAGGGAGCTGAGCTGCACGGAGTTGAGAGCACGGTATCGTTGGAGTTTGAAGCGTAGAGTCTTTATACCCATCTCGATCGGAACACAACAGTGAGCAGATCCAACAGTCGGAACGCAGTGGTTGTTAGACGAAAGCGGATACAGTCGTGGAGAGAGATGGAGAATGAGGTAATAATGTGTTAATGAGTGTAGATAAGTAGGATTAGTTAAATAGAGCAGTTAGATGATTTTATGAGAATAAATGAGTTTAAATCAATGAGGAGGATCATTTGACTCGTTGTAAATACGTTTTTTTTTTATCAATGAAATCATTAGTAGACATTTAAAGCCACTAACTATAAAAAAGTTAATTTAAAAACATTTATTTTTCAACCTTTTTTAACCAAATTGACTTCGTATTAAGTAGATTCGAAAATTCATAAATTTTGCAGATAAATATATCACTCACAACTCACAAGTCATAAGATAGATCGATTTGAATGGTTTCAATTCGTTATTTGAGGCATATTTGATAATTTTTAAAATCAGTATCACTACGATTAAATTAACATTAATTTTAATTAATATCATAATAACCATACTCTATAACAATCTAAATCTCGTAAAATTTTATAACTGCAGTTTTCTTGCATAAACGAGCTTGATCCTTTGTCTTTGTCTTCAAGCACGGTAATATGCTTTTAGATTGACTCCCTTCTGAGGAATCTAAAACCATATGAAGGTTTCTTGCCTTGTACTTTTTTGTGCATTGGATTTTCTATTATTCAATCTTGCCTCAATGCCTTGTACTTGTTTCCCGGGATGTTAGGCAATTTAAACTCTTTTACTCCTTTTGAGCCTTGACATTGGCTGACCTAATCTTCAATTCTTCATCCCAATATATGGCCTCGGATCAGTGACCAAGTCATACGAGAAAAGGGAAAATACTAGTCTATTTCCTACTTAAATTTGTTTTTCAAATGTGCCTTTCCTATTTTTTTTTTACTCCGCTTCTGTCTGAAATAGGCCAAAAATCGTCGAATATAATTCTCTCTATTTTTAGATCTTATTATTTTCCATCACATGTTTCACTGTCTATAAACGAAATGGATCAGACACCGAAATTTTTATTTATACTATAATAAAAATAATAATAAACCAAAACACTCTGATTGTGGGAGAATTCCACATCTACCCGGGCTGCCAAACCAATCTGCAGCCCCATTCTTGGATGCCACAGAGGTACAGATTGATTTGACGGCCCTCCCAAAAGCTAAAAAATGCAATGTAATATTAAATATATTTAGATTTTTGAGGGGCCTCCAAACCAATCTACGACCATAAAAAAATGAAGCCGCAGATTAATTTGGAGACCCTGGTGGATATGAAATTCTCCATAATTTGAGGTGTTTTTTTTTTTTGAAATGGTATAAATAAAAATTTCGGTGTTAGACACGCATCACGGGAGATTTGTCTGATAGAGTAACGGAGGTGAGAGTATTATGCCTGTAATTAAATGGAGTAAAATCACACGCATCAAGGACCGTGACACGAGGTGTCAAATTGTCAATAGATCATGTTATCATTATTTTAATTTAATATAATATTACTTTATAATCAAAGCTAATCCGACACGAATTAAGAAGATCATGACTTATATCCGATCTTTGTCTGATCAGATCATGCATAAATCCGATCGGATCATCGGACCCATTAAATTTCAGATGTAGTTTAAATTTATTTAGTGCCACTCATTAATGACAAAATTAGTAGTTGGGGTGGTGGTTTTGGGCCCTGATTTCCATCTAGAATGACTATGAGTTTGATTTCCACACCTCTTGCATTTTTGTTTTTCTTCAAAATTTCTTTATCCAATTAGAGCCAGTTTGGCTATTTTACTGTTCACGTGGGAAAAAAAAAATTCACTCAGAGTGAATTTTTTTTCCCACGTGACAGTAAAAAATCAGTTCAAATTTGTCCATTTATGTACCCATTCCTGGTGGTCCGAACAAGCCCTTAAAGCTTTATTGAGGGCCCTCTCGTAAGTCATCTTAGAAGATGTTATTCAGGAGCGGAATTATAAAATTTAGATGGGAGACTGAAATAAAATCTCCACACCGACAATAAAGTGGAACTCTAACTAAACTTTAGATATGTTCCTGATGTCATTATATTGTTTTTTATGTATCCTATTTTTGTTTTGGGTTTTTAAAAAATAGATATAATGAGGGCTCGTTTTTAATAACATTGAATTGATCATTACATAAATGCAACTCTCATCTTTAAAAAGAGCATCGAGAGATGGGTATTATTGATACTTCTAACATGAGTAAAGCTCTTATTAAAACATAGTGATGAAAGCATCAAGATCCTAATTACAAGGGCTTATTGAAATCTCTTATTATTGCTTAGAATGGCTTCAACATATGCCCTTTTTTAGAGCTTCACCATTCTAGAAAGGAATCTAGAAAGGAACTGATTTAGTTAAAATAGAAATCTGAGTAGAACAGGTCATAACAAGAGGATTAGGTCCATTAGGCATTAGGTCAAAAAAGTAGATAGAGCGGGTCCATATAAATGTGGAGAAGCACTTTTGTAATTATGTTGGCGACAAACAAGTCTTTGGGAAACAGAAATAGGATCCCACTAGTGAGAATTTCTACTTCTGTTTTATTAATGGTTCCGCACCTAAACATGACAATGTAGCTTTTCTTACTAACTATTGATTGAATGCTATGGCCACATATGGATTTGGTCAGATGGTATAACAAATCTCCAATAAACGTAATAAGGTCTAGAGATAAGTGGACAAATAACACATTCTTATGAACAATTCATTATATTGTTGAGAACGGAATTGGTCCTAAAGGCAAACAAATCTCCAATAAACCTAATTAGATTTCAAATTTATGTAGATGTGCCAATATTAGTCGTTTATTTGACTCAATAAACTCCGACATGTTCTGTATTATCAATTCATATTCATTATCGTAGGGTAAATACTAAATATAAAATTATAGATAATAAATTTTTAATCAGTATTTGGTGTGACGATTTGCACAATATTTCATATAATTTGTATTTTGTAAAATTAATGAAACCAATAAATATATACTTTCTTGTTCTATTTTATATTTGTATGTGCATGAATGCTGCAAACGAATCGAACTTAACCCAATCTGGGTTCGAGTTCGAATCAATTTCAAATTGGTTTGAAATTGAAGCAGGGTTTCGAACTGAAAAGAAGAGACCGAGTTCGATTTAGTGCGATTCGAACTAGTTCTATTTAATTCGTTAATAGTTCGAATTGAGACGAATCGGAGGAGAATCACCATCCCTTTGATCTTGCTTTTATAACTTGAGAGCCAGGGAGAAGAGTTAGCGAGAGTGAGAGCGGGGGAGAAGAGCGAGTGAGAGCGAGGGCGAGGGAGGGGTAGCGAACTAGCGATAGTTGGTAATGAACGGTTGGTGAACCAATTTCGAACCGAGCCAGTTCGAGTTTGAGTTTGAACCAATTTCGAACCAAATTAATTGCGAATTTTTTTTTTCAAATTGAACACAATTGAATCATAAGCTGCAAACTTTTTTACCAATTCTAACATAATATGCTTAAAATGGCATATTTAGCTCACGATTATATAAAAGGGACCGACTAACTATCCCCCAGCTCTCATCCCCCATTCATCCCCCAGTCAATAACTGTTTTTGTTGACTGCTAATTAAGAGGGGACCACAAATTTCAGCGCTAAAAGACAAAACAAAACGTGTCATTATCGCGGCGAGTGCAAGTATTCATATATAAGACATCAAGTATTCATATATAATACATCAAGTATTCATATCTAACATATCAAGTATTCAAAAAAAAAACTAGACACATTATTCACCCATCTTTTACACGTTTTTAGAGGTGGATTTTTTTCTCCGTTCACTCTAATCAATATTTCTGACAATCTGGTAGGAATTTTGCAAATATAAAATCATGAACGTTTTCTACACAATTTTCTCTTTCAAATGAGATCCATGATGACATACTTTCGAGTTATCCGTTGCACAAGTATTCATACCTTGTCATTCAAGTATTCATACATCATCGAACAAGTATTCATACCTAATTAGTATTTCACAAATAAAAAACTGGACACATAATTCACTCATTTTTTACCGATTGAAATTTCGTTACCGCTCAATTACTGTAAGTGTCCAGTACACTATATCTTAGGTATGAATACTTGTTCGACGAAGTATGAATACTTGCTTTACGTGGTATGAATACTTGCATGACGAGATATAAATAATTTTACGAGGTATGAATACTTTCGCGACGGATAATTCAAAAGTATTTCATCATGGATCTCATTTGAAAGAGAAAATTGCGTAGAAGACGTTTGTGATTTTAGATTCGCAAAATTATTCACAAATTGTAAGAAATATTAGTTAGAGTGAACGGAAAAAAAAAAACTCATCTCTAAAAACGTGTAAAAGATGGGTGAGTGATGTATCCAGTTTTTTTTTAAATACTTGATATCTTAGATATGAATACTTAGTGTATTATATATGAATACTTGATGTATTATATATGAATACTTGCGCGCGTCAGTTATAAAAATTTTCAAATACAAGCAGTCCCCCACGTAATTAATGATTGATACACGTTTTTTTTTGTCTTTTTGTACTTGAAGTTGTGGTCCCCTACATAATTAATGATTGAGGGATGAATGGGGAATAGGAGCCGGGGAAAAAAAATCTTTATCTTATATAAAATACTTCCACCCGAATCATTCCGCATCCATCATTCCAACTCTCCATCTGCAATGTCTATGTATTCACAGTTTCACATTGCTATAAATTTTCATTTAACAATAAAAGATAACAAAATTATTTATATGGATCCATTTATTTTATTTTTTGTATAAAAGGAACTTTATCTTCATTTATTGTAGCCGTTTCCTGCCAACGAAATATTTGAAGATCTCTACATATAGAGACAGTGGTACTGCTATCTGAAGTCAACTTATAACCTAACAATTAAATACAGGCACAATGTCAACATTGCAACATTAACAGTTACCTGGTGGCAGAGCATTAATCACGTTCATTCAGAAATTTGGTATTGTGCATTCTTGTCAGTTCTGTATTTCCTCCAATCGGATCGGATCGGATCGGTGTGTGTGTCTATACACACTCACATTGATCAATTAACTTTCGAGAAGTATAAATAAATCAGCTTTTAGTCTAGTGATAAAAGTAATGTTCTTTGTGTAGGAAGTTGTAGGTTCGAAATTCAGAAGGAATAATTTTTTATAAATATTAAATTAAATAGTTAGGTGATTTGACTTCTAACCTTTACTCAAAAAAACTTTCTAGAAGTATAAAATGATGATTTTATGAACTTAAAAATTTACTCTATTATTTTATTTTATATTAAAAAATATTTTAAATTTTATAAAGTTTTGATGTTACCCTTTATTTAAAAAAGTTCAAAAATATGTAGCATTTGTAAGATAAATGTTTAGTCTTCTAATTGACCTATTTGTGAGAGAAAAATAGTTCATTTTTTACTCAAGCATATGTCTAAATGTCATAGTGTATGTGCTACAAGTAGATAAATAAATTATTTGTTTTCACAAGTCTATCAATTAGAAGATTGAATATTTCTCTTATACATACTACATATTTTTTTTAATAAATGATAAATTGATAACTTTATAAATTTAACATGAGTTTTAATAGATATGGTAATAAAATTTAATAAATTTATGGATTTTTAAAAATTGAGAAAGATTAATATGAATTTTAGAAGAAGAAAAGTATGTATCGAAAATTTTGAAGGACATATATATATATATATATATATATATAGAGAGAGAGAGAGAGAGAGAGAGAATCTTGCTAATATGCTACATGTAGCATAGAGGGCCTCTGTGCAACAGCTCAATATTTGAGTTTTCAAAATCCTAATGGTCGATCCGAACCGTTCAACATGATCTCCATATGAATATGTACTTGCAAATTATTTTCAGATCAAGTGATTTTCTACCTATCTAAAAAAATAGTAAAAAAATTCTAAAAAATGTAAAATTTGGTTTGCAAGTACATATTTATATGGAGATCATGTTGAACGGTTCGGATCGACCGTTAGGATTTTGAAAACTCAAATATTGAGCCGTTGCACGGAGGCTCTCTATGCTACATGTAGCACTGTAGCCAACTCCATATGTGTGTGTGTGAAATTCTCACTAAAAGAATGATCAAAAGTTGATTTATTATTTGTTTATTCAACAAAAAGAATGCGTCCAACTTCAAGTTTTAGTCCTTCGTTTTTGACTTATTTTCTTCTTTGTTCTTTTTGTTAAAATAACAAGTTGAGTGAGGCTATGGTACTATGCATAGCACGGATGGGTCCGTGCTACGGCTTCAAATTTGAGTTTTCAAAATCCTAACAATCCATCCAAACCGTTCAACATGATTATAAAATGAATATGTACTTGCAAACCAAATTTTACATTTTTTCGAATTTTTTTACTATTTTTTTAGATAGGTAGAAAATCACTGTTTTTGGATGGTCCAAAATTTTCAGATCAAGTGATTTTCTACCTATCTAAAAAAATAGTAAAAAAATTCAAAAAAATGTAAAATTTGATTTGCAAGTACATATTCATTTTATAATCATGTTGAACGGTTTGGATGGACCGTTAGGATTTTGAAAACTCAAATTTGGAGCCGTAGCACGGACCCAACCGTGCTATGCATAGTACCATAGCCTCACTCTTTAAAAAATTCCCCATTTGCTGGTTAATTTATTGAATCTTGAAGCCGACTAAATGTGGCAGTCCCTTTCAACCAACCCTTTTAAGTCAATCTATTCTTAAGAGATGTGATGTAATGATGAATTGGTGGATCCATATTTGATTCGAACATTTATAGACCTGTTGATGGTCAAGACCTAGACTTGATCTTCGTTTATTCGCTACTACCCATAAAACCATAAAATTTATATCTCCATGAATCATGAATGTGGATCTGATAAGGTACTCGATTATATTTCCTTAACACTTGTCAAAAAGCATTGAAGATGACAAAAGCCGCATGATGATTATTTTTTTCATCCGATTTCTCTCATTTTTCTTTGAGCTTAATAGGCTTTAATTCCGTATTTAAGCCTGTTTAACTGTTATCTCCTTCCCAGTTTATTCTAGGCCCAACTCAGATTTTGGCACAAGTATTTGTATCAATGCATCAACAGTTGCAAACAATCTCTATTGTTCCATTCACTTCCTGATGTTCCAGTATTAGAAAGCATAGCCATTTTTTTTCTTGTTTGTTCTCTCTCTCTCTCTCTCTCTCTCTCTCTCTCTTTCTGTTTTTCGCTCACAAATCGCCAAAAAAATCCCTTTTTCTTTCGCTCACCCATCCTTATCGATTTATGCTACCCCTCTTAATTTTACTCTCTTATAAGTTGTTTATGTATTCATTTTTCATTATTTTTTTAACCGCCTGACCTTATACAGAATGAATTCGAAACTTTAATTTTTTTACATATATATGCATAATTCATGAAGTAAATGAATTTCAATGGTTTGAATTCATCATTTAAAGTCAATCCAATATACTCCTGGAGTTATGTTCATCAACCGTCACGTATAATAATGATAATGCCGCCTAATTTTTCAGACCATTTTTCTGATTTTTTTTCTTTCGGTGCTTAACAGGCTCTAATTTCATTTTTAAGCCCGTGTAACCGCCCTCTCCTTCCCAGGTCTTTTCTAGGCCCAATTTAAAGTTTTGAGCCCAAGTACTTGGATCGACGCATCCAATAAATATCCCAATTTCTCCTCTCAAACGCTAGTACTCAGTATAGCTAGGCATGGCTCTGCTCCTCACCTCGCCTACAAAAATTGTAACTGTGAGATTTTACTCTTTTACATTTCCTTTCCAATCAATTCCTTTTACTAATTTTTTTGCTTGTTGGTAATTTATTTTTCTTTCTTTCTGAATTATCAGTACGAGTGGCGTTTTCCAGTAAATTATCTCTCTAGAAGCAACCGGAGTGTGGTTGTAGGAAGCAAGAGAGGAACTAGGAGAGGAGAAAAAAGGTTTGTGGGAGTTCAAGCATTTTTTAACCCATTTGAAGATCAATCACCTATTGTAAGAGATGCTCTCAAGGTAAAATTCTTTCATGCCTTTTATTTTTGCTTCTCTGGGTTGACTTTATTAGGATTTTGAATGTGATAATGTCTAGCCATCTGGTACTTGAGCTTATATATATTGTTGGTTGGTTCCAATTAGAAATTGAGATGAAATTGAGATGGAATTTGAAGAACAAATATTTGAGGAGAACTAGGGTGTGATGTGCTCACCAAACTCTTTGGTGAGCATAACTCTATAATCTATCGGATTCACTTCAAACGAGATGAATCCAAACCGTTGAAACCGATATACTTCACGAGTGATGTGCGTACATGCAAAATTTTGAATTCATTTAGTCTAAAGTCAAGTGGTCAAAATTGATGAAAAATGAATGATCCAAAATGAAGTTTTAGAAGTTATTTTAATGCATTAATTTTTCATCAATTTTGACCGCTTGACTTTGTACTAAATAAATCCGAAACATTCAAAATTTTACATGTACGCACATCACTCGTGAAGTACATTGGTTTCAACAGTTTGGATTCATCTCGTTTAAAGTGAATACGATAGATTATGGAGTTATACTCACCAAAGAGTTTGGTGAGCACATCACACCCTAGTTCTACTCCAAATATTTCATTGATTGATTATTAGACTCATACATATCACAATGCATCTAAGATCTATGTATAATGGATACAAGGCATATAGTTGTTAGAGTGAAGAAATAAAAGTAAAGTGTTCAACGTGATATAGTTGTTGGAAAAATATCCATAAATGGCAAATTTCGGGAAAAGGAAAAGTTAGAGAGTATTTTGTAAAATTTCACTTTTGTGTTTTGCTTGGTGTACCCAAGATAGCATCTCCAATTTGTGTGTTTTATTTGTTAATCTTCAACAGGAGCCTTGATTTATCTTCATATGCCTACATATGAACAATAGTAAATCTAAATGGAATGAATGAACTCCCTCAAATGAAATATAAGTAAAATAAAATAAAAATGGAATGAATTGAGGAAATTCATTTTATATGGAGGCCTAGTTATTTATGGTGTGTAATACATACCTTCCAGACTTGACCAGTACTGTACCCAAAATCTCTAGGGTTTGATTCTGTTTACTGTGTGTTCTAATTATTATTTTGGTGCTATCATTAAGAAATTAGTGAGAGTAGAGAGAAATGTCAGTAGGGGTATATACTACCTTGTCCGTTACATACTGGTACCAGTAATACATTGGTATCCTGTACCTAAACATTTGTTGCACTGTAGATAAACAGGAAGGTTTGTCTACTGCATACGTTAATTTTTAGGTGTCTTTAGTGCCCCTAATTTGTGGTCTTTCTTAGGAGCCAGTGGCTTTCTTGGGAGGGGTATTTGCGGGATTACTGAGGCTGGATCTCAATGAAGATCCACTCAAGGAGTGGGTCTCCAGGACAGTAGAAGCTTCTGGAGTAGCCGAAGAGGTACAGACTGGAGCTGATGGATCAGAGCAAATTGGAGGGGACGATGCACCGCAACAAATTTTGATTGAATAAAAGTAGGCCATGATTATTGTATTAGTAAATATGGTACTAAATGTGAACTCTGCTTGGTATTTTCTCGCACGTGGTGCATTTTTACCGATGTATTTTTATGATGGATGGAAAATTAACTGGTTATTAATTATTTATTTCTTCTTTGTCTGCCAATCTCTTTCTTTTGGAATAGTTTTTTCCTGTTTTTTTTATTTTTTTGTGTTTTATTTTATCAAATGCATATTTATTTTGTAACTGGCAATCATGTAAGCTAAGAAAATTAGGCATCACCCCAGAACCGGAGAGAGAATTCATTCATATCCAAACTGGAGTAGTTAGATCAGCTGACCCCTCTGGTACTGGATTTGATAGGTACTTGCTGTTTCCAAGCATAAATTATTTATTGCATCAAGGTATCTTCAAGTCTATATTGTATGTTTGAAAGGCAAATATTCCTAAATTCAATTTTGAGTGTTTTATTACATATTAATGAGAGTTGGTGGGTGTCAATCAAATTGTCTGAACTTTTCTGTTCTTGTCAAGAAGATGATAGAAAATATCACATGATGATTGAACATATATGCTCACTATGTGCAATAAAAACTGTTTACTGGACTAAACTGAAATTGCCAAGTTTTTTGTTACTTGGTCATTTATAGGCGCTAATCAAAATTTGAGTATGCTGTTATTCTTCTTTAGCATAATATGACATACTTATTATGTGTGTGCAGTTCACTGGAGCCCTTATTTAAAAAAAAAAAAAAAAAAATAGCAAAAGGATTGATTTTTTTCCTCAAAATTCTGAATATCTGAATATTCGACTAACCTATTCAGTCTAAATTTTTTATTTTTTATTTTGTTAAATCACACAATCAGAGAAGTTCTCACACAAATTGTCCTGGTACAAAATCACATTATTTAGACTTGCCAGTTCATGCAACTTATGTTCATGAGATTAGTTAGTTCATCCAAGTGGCAGTACATTCATAGCCTATATATATCGTCTGATGTTACTTCAATTTCTTCATCAAAAGATAAAAACAAGGGTAATACAATTAATTAGGTGAAAAGAACATCAGATAGTTATACCAAAAATGAAGATCACTTTCTTCATCATACTGTTTACACTTGCAACTGCCATGGCAAGGGAAACTCCACTTACCAGTAAAAATAAAACCCCTATTTATTCGAGTCTAGGTCAGGAACTGAGAGGCCTTCTCGCTAAGGCCGGAAGCATGTGGAGTTCCCATAGCAGTGTAAATGCAACTACACATCATGCAACCAAGCATAGATCCTCTAAAATGAGAGTCCATGGAGGAGGCAAATCGGCTGCGAGAAGTTCAGTGAATTGCATCAGTGCCTCATTGTGCAACAAAAAGAAGATGATCTGTACCAAATTATGCAACAAGGCCACCCGTGTTAATACGAATCACATCACCAACAAATGCTACCTCAAGTGCAGCAAGTGCAAACCAACTTGCTAGAGCCAGAAGTGATAAGACGAAAAGTTATTAATTAATTACCTCTAGTAGTTTAATTATATTGCAAAATAAATGATAGGTGTTTTAATTAGGAGCTTGATGGTTAGCAACACTAGTTCCTTATTTTGGTGTAAGTGAGAATAACAGTTAATTTTCAGATATTGTTTCTTTTATAATTGGATTTACAAAAAGATAATTAATTTGAATTAGTATTTTAACCTTTTTCTCTGAAGCTTATATTTGCTTGTTATTATATATTGTGAATCTTGAGTTCATGGTTCATGGCTAAGTCATGTCTATAAATTAAAAATTAGCAGTTTTGTCCTTTATATTTTATAATTTTCAAAAGCACTTGTATCTTTTATCCCCTTTAAAACCATTGCCTAATCATTGTTGTGATGTTGATCCACATGTCTCTATACAAAACGATGATAAGATACCGATACAAGAAAATAGTTATCTAAAATTAAATGGCCAATTAATAGCTTTAAATTCTTACGATTTTCAGGACGACAATTAATAATAAGGTTTTAAGTCTGCTCAACTGTATTGTACTATGATCAGAGATTCAGAGTGCACTGCGTTCACACTTTTAAAAGCAAAAATGGTGATGCAATGAGCAGATTAAGGCAACTTGTTAATTACTTGCTCAGCAATCAGCATCGTGCAAACCCTTGTTGCATCAACTAATTTTACAATCGTGTAATGTAATAGTACTAATTATGTCACTGGTCAATGCCAAATCCTATTTCTGTCAAGCGGCAGCTACGGATGTATAAATCTGACACAACTCAGAACTGGCATGTGACCCCATTTTAGTCGTGAACGAAAGAGAGAGGAATTGATAGTGCCAAAGCATTCCCATTTTTGTTGATAGCAACTTTTGTTTTGTTTTCCTTAAACAAAAAAAAAGTATTTGTTCTGTTAAGATTTTCCCCTTTTTTCATGCACAGTTTTTATTACAGTATTTTGAAAAAAAAAAATTAGTATACATCTATCTTTTGCAATGCATCCACTTTATATTTTAAAGAATAGTTTAAATTAAAAAAGTTAGAATTGTAAATGTGTTATCTATTATTTAGATAGAATGTGTATTAAATTTCAGATAATTTGAAATTTATTATAAAATCAATAGAATTCCGTTTGTAACAAATTTAAAATTATTTGATGCAATACTAAATATTTTTTGAAAGAAAAATTATTTGAACTCCATATATTTCACCCCTTGTCTGCACCTCTAAAATGTTTAGTTATACTTAATATAGAAGTTATTTATATTTTTTTTCTTTTTTATTTGTAATAATCATAAGAAAACTAAGTTAATCAGTTTTTGGTTTAGTGGCAAAAAATGTTCTTAGTGTGAAATGTCACATATTCGAAATCTAAATAGAATCTCTTATGGATATTAACTAGTTTCTTGACCTCCAACTTTTACTTAAAAAAAGTTAAGATAAATACTTTGTTGAACAAGTAATAATATATATACAGCTTTCAATAACTTTAGCAATTTAATACGAGGATGGTTCAAATGACTCTATTTTTTATGTCTTCATCATGCCTCCCTTTTTAATTTTCTAATAACAAAAATTCTACAATTTTTATGTCAAAATAAAACCGTTGAGTGTGATATATATCATTATCTCTACAAGCGCATAAAAAAAATTACTTTTCGATTTTGATTTTGTATAAATCATTGAGTTGAAAATTCAACGTTCATAATTTATCCACATTGGTGTATTTTTGCAAACTCTTGATACTAATGAAAACAAAAATCAAAATGTCTTTATCTTTTACATATACATAGAGAAAATGATATAGATCATATCTATGGTTTTATTTTGACATTTAAGTTTTAAAGGTTTAAGTTATTGTACTTCTCAAAATAGTGACATGATGAAGATATTTGAATCTCCTTGTTTAATATATAATTTTTTTTTTCATGAAGTATTTACACTTTAAAAAATATATATAAATACTGGAGTTAGATATAATAAATGCTGGTGAGGAGTGCAGCTTTCCTCCTCTGCAAAGTATCAAGTATAGGATTCTTTTGTCTTTTGTTTTTGCTTTTTACACCAGGGATATCATTGGATAATTGACATTCTGTGATTCAATATATAAAGCGAAATGAAAAGTTGGAGAAACAGCAGTAATTAAAAAATAATTTAGACTTTTTAGGACCTGTTCGGCAGCATAGTGGGCTGGGAAATGGGCACGGGAAAAAAAATTTTGAATTGATTTTTACTGTTCATGTGAAAAAAAAAAAATTCAATCTGAGTGAATTTTTTTTTTTCACGTGAACAGTAAAATTTGGAGAGCAGCCGAACAGGCCCTTAACGTGTCAATCCCTACATTTTGGAATTCGGATCGTAACTCAAATTTTGAGTTTGGACCCGGACCGTCCGATCTGGTCTGGTACAAATTTAATGGAGTTTTGTGTATTCCATCTCAGACTGCACTAGTCTGAATTTTGATATACAGTCCACAGTCAAACTCAAAATTTAGATTATTTTAGAGGATTCGGACCCACATTTTTTCTATATATTATATTTTGAGGGGAGCACTAACATATTTTTTTTCCAAAAGAAATTAAATATTAAGCTTGGAATCTAATCGTGTAGAGTGAAGTTACGGTACTATTGTTCGTGTTTTTCTATAGCTTATTATGAACTCTAATACATCTAATTTGATTGCAAGCATACAATCTTGCCAAGTAGTATTTCGGGTGTCGAATCCACAGGGACAACTCGTAAAGTACTGGTTCTCACCAATTCATTAAGCTAGACAGACAAAGTTTGAGTTGGTTTCTAAATCTAATTAAGTCGAAAGAAGCAAATAATAAATGTTTTGGGTCTGATTCAAGTGTAGGAGTTCCAGGGGCTTTGGCATTTCTATCCACTAGGGTCTCAATCTACTCGATTCGTGTTTCTAAAGCGTGCGTGGGTGTTCTGTCTAAAGTGATAATAGCGTGCACTTCACGGTTAAGTACTTCGTGTGCTAATATCGTACTTTTAGGTTACCTCGGACTTCTCGGTTAAGTACTTCGTCCTAATAACCTATTCTTTACTCTTTTTGTTCGGGGAGTTAATGCAAGTGATTTTTAGTCATTGAAAAATTCCTAAATCCATGAATTGGAGGAGTAAGGTTAAACCACACAATCCATGCATAAATCAAGCTTTAAAAGAGTAAATTGCTAATAGTCAATAAAATTCACAAATCGAGTAAGAAAGAGTGCACCTAGTTTCGAGTTTTACATGCCATCGCCCCTAGAGAGGAGATTAGCCTCTCATAAGGGCGCAAATAGTTACAAATGGGATAAACAGTTTGTTACCAAAGCCAAGAAAGAAGAAAATAGAGTAGAGAATACAAATCCAAGCACAAATCTCTTCTCCCTTGAGCTTCTCCTTCTCCAAATCACCTTAGATCTCAAACCCTAGCTCTTGAAAATGTTTCTAGCTCAAAAGAAGTGTCTAATGGTGGCCTCCCCTCTTGGGGAAGAAGGTGTGGGCTATAAGAATGATTCTGGGTCTGTAGCAGCTGAAAATTCGGAAGCAGTGAAGAAATTGCGGGTCGCAATAATAAATATTGCGGGTCGCAATAATGGTGCAGAATTGTGGCAGTGAGCTATTTAGTAGAAGTTGTGTTATTGCGGGTCGCAATAATAAATATTGCGGGTCGCAATAATGGTGCAGAATTGTGGCAGTGAGCTATTTAGTAGAAGTTGTGTTATTGCGGGTCGCAATAATAAATATTGCGGGTCGCAATAATGGTGCAGAATTGTGGCAGTGAGCTATTTAGTAGAAGTTGTGTTATTGTGGGTCGCAATAAATTATTGCAGGTCGCAATTTTCCTCTGTTACTTGCCTCTACATGCCATCTAGCTTCCGATCGTGTCCGGGCTTGCTCCAAATTATTCCCATTTGCTTCTAGTACCTGAAAATACATGAAAACATAGCAGAATCTCGAACTTGGTGCATTATCTAAACTAAATGGCTTTAAACCAACAAAAGGGGATAGATTTAGAGACCAAATCCTACTTAAAAGATATATGAAATTTAGGCTTATCAACTATACAACACATGTCAGTCTGTATTATAAACTTATTTTTTAATTTTCAAAAATCAAACAATTGATTCAAATCACGCAACATGATTTCTATTTATAAATATATTCGGATGTCAAATTTTATGTTTTTTACAATTTTTTTTACATTTTTTTAGATATATAGAAAATCAATTGATTAAAAATATTTTGGACCATTCAAAAGTAATGATTTTTTATCTATTAGAAAATAGTAAAAATTTCTAAATAATATAAAATCTGGCATCGAATAGTTTTTTATATGAAAATTATATGAAATGATTTAAATTAATTATTTGAATATTAAAAATAAAGATATAAATTATAGTAAGAATCAAGGTTCTAAATAGCGTTTATAGCGTCGTAGCGGGAAGGCTAAAAAAAAAGCTATAGCGAATAGCGTTTTTTTTTTACATTTCGTATATTCAATATTTGTACTAAATATCAACATTATCTAAGGTCTCATAGAACAATAAATAACACCAAAGTAATTAAGAAATTATAATATTCATATTGAACTCGTACAAAGTCCAAATTGCGGTTCAAAATATCCATAGTAATATCATAAACTATCGATTTTTTCTATTAAAAATATCTTAAGTATCATGATTCATGACATTAATCTATTTTTTTTTCTATTCAAATTTTAATTCCGGTTTGGACTTTTTTTCTATTCAAATTTCAATTTCTATTCCCAATTTCAAATTGATTTATTTGTAGCAAGTAGCAACAAATTCAATTTCGGTTTGAGATTTTTTTTATCTTTATTTAAAACCCATATAAATTGCTTAAAAAAAAAAAAAAAAAAAAACTCATATTGTATAGCGCAAATAGCGCTGTAGCGACCGCTATAGCGGCCGTAGCGCAAATAGCGCACTTTGATGTTGTAGCGTCGCGTTTGGGGTCCAAAAACGCTATAGCGCGCTATTTAGAACACTGGTAAGAATTGATGTGCGCTGTACATAGTAATGTATTCTCCCTCTATCCCATCGAATTCATATCCTCTACATTAACTCAAAAGAGAATCTTTTGAGTTAATGAATCTCGACTGTTCAATTTGTTTTGTTTTAAAATTCATACGAACTAAATCTGCACTAATATTAAAAAGCCCCTTATGTTATAAACATGAGCTGGATTGGGTCCGTTTAAAATCAGATGGTTAAAATTCATTAACTCAAAAGGAAATATTCCCTTTTGAGTTAATGCAGAGGATACGGGTCCATCCATCCATACATATATAGTTGGGTTCACACATGTGTTGACGGAGAGTGTTTGGGTGTTTTCTCAAAAGCAGGCATATACGATTAATTATATGAACATGTTAAAATGTTTCGACAATTCAATAACTTGTGACAATGCAAATTATAAAGAGTGCAAAATCCATTCAATACGCCTGTATTCTCGATAAGTCATTCCCAGACAAGTTATTGTTTGCAGAGAGAGATGCCGTCTAGAAGTTCAATAAAGATTTTAAAAGTTACAACATTTGTGAGTTACAATAAAGTTACAATAAAACTCAATATGACGATGGATCCACTTACAACATTTGTAAGTTACAACATCTTACAACAATTTAGTTTGTGATTTTAAAAGTCCAAACAGTCGATCCAAACCGTTCAACATGATATCTATATTAAAATGTACTTGCAGATCAAATTTTACATTTTTTTTGAATTTTTTACTATTTATTAAATATTTTACAAAATTGTTATTTTTCAGTGGTCCAGAATTGTCTAAAAACAACAATTTTGTAAAATACTTAATAAATAGTAAAAAAATGTAAAATTTGATCTCCAAACATATTTTAATATATATATCATGTTGAACGGTTGGATCGACTGTTTAGACTTTTAAAATCGCAATACCAAATTGTTGTAAGAAGTTGTAACTTACAAATGTTGTAAGTGGATCCCTCTTTTTTAATATATATTATATGCCATTGCGTTGTTACACATTCATAAACGAAAACGACGAAAAATATATAAAAAAAATATTAAAATTTTACTCAAGTTACTCAGCAGTCGGCTCAAAATGAAAAACAAAAATAATTAATTTTGATAAAAAAGATGAAAATCTTATTCAAGTTCTCAGCGGCATTCAAGATTTTCTAGAACTTGTATACTTTAACTTACAAAATGTAACATATCTTTAGAAAAAATATGAAAAATTTGCAACTCACTCTCTGAACAATATTTACTTCTCATCTGACTGTTCTTTATACCCCTCCGCATACCATGCATGTCACATTAATAGGGATCAGATGGTAACCAATTCACCAACTAGAAATTTTGAACGACGACCCTTTTAATGCTAGAGGATGGGTGCATCTTAGAGAAATAGAGCTAAGCGGCATATAGGCAGCAGCATGTAGACGTGGCCGTTTCACTGTAGAAGCATTAAATGGCACCACCAACATCTACCAGAATACATTAATCAATGAAATAAAATCCTTCTCCCCATCATCAAAAACTAAGCGACAAGCTAAAAAGTAGGCGTCAAAATACACATGCACTGTTTGTTCCATTTACAGTTGGGAAAGTTTTGAATGTTTCTCACCACCCTCTCCTAGCAATTATCAATTTCGATTTGAATTCCTCATATTTTGCATGTTTTAATTCCGATATTTTTATTAATAACCTCGGCAAAAAAACAAATATCACATATAACCTCGATTTGAAATTATTTTCAAATATGACCTAACCGCCCCTTGCGGGGCGGTTCACTCTTCCCACCAAACCGCCCCCCTGTGGGGCGGTCAGCCAGTGTATACTGAACCGCCCCACAGGGGGGTGGTCCAGTTTTTTTTTTTTTTTTTTTTAGAGATTTGAGAGACAATATGAATGAAATTTAACAATAAAAATGTGAATTTTGTTTTTAATATTTGTTAGACTACTTCTTTTGTCAAATAGCTAAAATGATTACTTATTTTGTCAATTACTTATTTTTAATATTTGTTAGATTACTTTTTTTTTTAAAATTCGAATTTTGTTTTTAATATATATATATATTTTAGAGACAAATAGCTAAAATGGTGAAATCCACTAAAAAATCGAATTTTTTTTCCCTTAGTCAAATTACTTTTTTGATAGCATATTTATACTAAAATACGCTAAATTACTTGAAATTATGTTAATTTATGCTGATTTACACTAAATTACTTGAAATTATGTTAATTTTTTTTTAAGATACTAATAGGTAATATGCTGAAATATAACACTAAAAAATTGATTTTTTTTAAATATTTGTTAAATTACTTTTTTGACATATAATTAGCATATTTATACTAAAATACGCTAAATTACTTGAAATTATGTTAATTTATGCTGATTTATACTAGATTACGCTAAATTACAATAATTATGTAGAATTATGCTAAAATACGGTAAATTACGCTAAATTACGTATGAATAGAGCCTATTTTGTGCCATCTTTCATAAATCGTAAAAAATAGTAAAAAAATTCCAAAAATAATAAAAATTGGTATTCTACAAGTTCATTATATAACTAATTTACTGAGCTACGTAGATTGAACAATAGAAATGAAAATCTTAATCGGAAACTTCTGTTGTTGTAAGCAATACTCTAAATATATTATTTGACTAATTTGCAAAACATACAATACTTAAATCTAACAATTTCCTTGAGTTAAGATGCTTTGCAGGTTTAAGATAATTGGAATTGCAATTTGGATCTGTTTATCCTGAAGTAAACATCAAGTTTTATCAATATTTTAATTTGTATAATTCATAGAATTGGTAAAATAGATTTGATGTTGAAGTCAGGAAACAATCGTTACCAACGATTGTATAATCGTTGTAACGATTAAAATAGCTGCACAGAAAATCAGAATGCGAGAAATAACACATTTCTTCCAGAGAGTAATCGTTACCAACGATTATATAATCGTTGTAACGATTATGAAAGTCTCGCAGAAATTTGAATTTGGCTGAAACCCTAATTGCATTTGAGTATCAATCGTTGTAACGATTAATCAATCGTTGGTAACGATTATGGGCAGAATACTCTTTTGGAAGCTGCCTCTATAAATAGAGCAATTAGGTTTTCTTCCAAAAAAACCAGAGTCGCCCCCAGCTATTCAAAAAGCGATTTTTCTGTGCAATATCCCTCCATTGTTGTGAGAATTCAAAACTTCAAAATTCCTTTACACAACCTCAAATCTACTTCACTAATCTTACTAGATTAGATTAGAATTAGTTTTTGTGAGTGTTTTCCTTCGAGATTATAAACTTAGAGACTTCGTTCTCTACTCTAGTTGGCCGAGTGACTTCCCGTTGGTTGTAAGGGCTCACCGGTTCACAAGTTGTAACCTTTCTCATTGGGTAATAGAAAGGCGCACCGAGAAGCGGTTGCGACGCCCCGGAGACGTAGGCCATTTTGCCGAACTCCGTTAACATCCCGAGTGTCAATTTCTCTAAACTCTTCTATTTTATTTATTTGCAATTAATTTCAGTTTTTAAAGTAGATTAGTGGTGCCTTAGGGACAACAAAGTGGTATCAGAGCAAGTTACTCGAATTAAGACACACTTAATTCTAGCTCTAGTGATCTAAAATGGCACCAAATAGATTTGTGAAAGAACCTCCAACCTTCGGTCTTACAACCAAAAACTTTAGTCATTGGAAAAGAATTATGATTAATTATTTAAATATTCTTGAAGTATGGGATATTATTGAAAAGGGGTATACACCTAAGTTTGAGGGAGAAGATAACAAAATCCAAACTCTTCCATCAAAAATTGAAAAGAAAGAAAATGACAATGCGGTTAATGCAATATTAAACGCAGTTAGTGAATCAGTTGCCTTGATTTTTGGTAACTCAACTAGTGCCAAAGAAATGTGGAATGCCCTTATAAATCGGTATGAGGGTAATACCCAAATCAAAAGAACCAAAATAACCGGGTTAGAGACCAAATTTGAAACATTCAAGGTAGAAAATGGTGAAACCATAGAAGAAATGTATAATAGACTTATGCATATACAGAATGAATTCATCGAATTGGGAGAACCGCTTTCTAACGATAAAATTGTAGGAAAGCTCTTAAGAGTTATGCTTAGGAGACCTAGATGGGAAGGATTGGTGAGTGCCCTAGAAGCAATTCAAGGAACACATGCATCATTCACCGCAGATGAACTGTACGCGCACTTTAGAAGTTTTGAGGAAAAACTAATACAATCCGGTGAACTAAAGCAAGAGTCTAAATCAAAAACCGTAGCCTTCCCGGCACAAAACCGTAGCCACTCTAGCTCCTCAAATAATCGTATGCCAAATGACCAATTCATAAATAAAATAGACCATGAATCCTCCAAAGATGCCCTTCTCTTATCCAAAATGTTCCAAGGAATGCTTGATTTCGAAAGAAAGTATAACAAGGAACGTGAGGATGAGAACAAAAGAGTAGTATGCTTTGCATGTCATAGAGAAGGACACACCATTCAAACTTGCTTCAAGCTATTTCCTCATTTGAAGAACAAGGATGGTGAAGGACAACACGACCGAAGGCCAAAACAAAAATATGATGGATACAAAGGCAAGAAAAAGGCGAAAGCAATGCAAGCTATGTGGAGCATAGATTCCGGTGAAAGTGATGTAGAGGAATCCGACACGGAGTCGGGAAATGAAGAAGAAATCAACCTCGCATTAGTAGCAAGTGTGGATGAAGGTCCGTCAATAATCGATGTGGACTCAATCATTGCTAACAAGAACATCACCGATGAGACCACCATCGAATTTCTCAAAAATCTTGCAAATCAAAGGAACAACAAGGAGATGGATAATACGAATGAAGCTTCAACAAGCTCCGCTAATGAGGTACATTTTGATTCTGATTTTGAAGGTTGTGAGTCCGAAACTGAATTGATTGATAACCAAATAGAGACCAAAGAAACCGAAATTGATTTGAATACCAATTGGATAATTACCAATGAGACAAGCAGTTTCGTTAATGAGATCTTAACATATCATAATGCCCCTAGGTTGCTTGATGAATCAAAAAGGTTATTGCATGAAAAGGAAGGTATTATCCAAAATCTAAACTCTAAACTTCTTGAATTTGAATCCAAAATAAAAGAATTAGAAATAGTAATACCCAATTCAAATTCGTGTCAATCACACTTAGGAGAAATAGAAATGCTAAAAGTAAAAATTCAAACATTGGAGACCGAAAATAGGGCATTAAGATCTCCTAGTGAATTCTCAAATATCACTAGTATAGATCCTTATTACATGCATAATTTGACCAATGCAAAAGTTGATAAAACGGGCATTGGATACAAGAAGGGTCACTCCTCATTTGAATCAAATTATTCACAAAGCCCGAAAGAAAAAGGGGGACATACTCAAAATTTAAATGTAGAAAATCAACAAAAATATTTAAACAAATTTAAATTTGATAGTAAGGATTATTTTACTCACCAATTTTATACTAAAAAGGGCAAAACTCTTTTGAATAATGAGTCAAATAGAAAGCAAAATTGTCAACCCTCAAACCAAAAGTCTCAAAATCATGCATTTCAGTATAGATATTCCAACAAAAATTATAAAAATGAAAATAATTTTCAAAATAGTGGTAGGAATACATTCCATCCAAAAGGGTCAAATAAAATTTATTTTAAAGGACCGAATGGATGGTCTTATAAACCCAAAGATAAAAATACTTTAGAAAATAGAACTCAAAGAAATGGTCCGATAAGAGATGTTCCCCAACATCAAAATAAATTTATCAACAAAAATTCATCATTAAGTGTTTCAAATCAATTAGTCAAAAATAATAGGAATCAAATTCAAGAAGTGAAAGATAAGTTTAAAGCTACCTTCACTCATGGTTCACACAGCATCAAGCAATCAGTGACATTTTGTAATTACTGTTGTAAAATTGGTCACACCTCATTAGAATGTAGATTTAGGAAAGGAAACAACAATTCAAATGTTGTTTGGATTCCTAAAGCTAAACTAGCTTGAATTTATATTTGAAATCTCCCCAAAATACTAAAATTGCTAAAAATATTAAAATTGGGGAGATTGAAACAAAGTATATGTTAATTGTTAATATATACTCTTGTAGGTGTGTTTGATTACTACTCATAAAGAAAATGCTTGGATCATTGATAGTGGATGCTCACACCATATGACCGGTGATAAATCTAATTTCAAATCTTTAGAACCATATGATGGTGGGTTGGTTACTTTTGGTAGTAATCAAAGAAAAAGTTCAATCATAGGATTAGGTTCGGTTGGTAACCAAAACTTAACCATATCGGATGTCTACCTTGTTGATGGGTTGAACTATAACTTACTTAGTGTTAGTAAGTTGTGTGAAGCCGGTTATTATGTTAAATTTGACATTAATGCTTGTTTCTTAGTTAGAGCTTCGGATGATACTCTAGTATATACGGGTAAGAGAAAGAAAAATGTTTATTATCTATATCTTACTCATTTTGATTCCGGTGAAACATGCTTGAGTGCTATAACAACCGGATCTTGGTTATGGCATCGTAGATTAGGCCATATTTCAATTGATTCAATTAAAAAATTAGTTAAATTAAATCTTGTTCGTGGATTACCAACTCACAAATTAGAAATTGAAGGCTTATGTGATGCTTGTGTGCAAGGTAAACACACTAAAAGTTGTTTTAAGTCCAAAGACATGGTATCAACCGATCAACCTTTACAATTACTTCACATTGATTTATTTGGGCCAATTAGTATACCTAGTTTAGCTAAAAAGAAATATGCATTTGTAATTGTGGATGACTATAGTCGCTTTACTTGGGTTATATTTCTACAACACAAGGATGAAGCAATTGATAATTTCATTGAATTTTGTACTCGTGTTGAAAATGAAAAGGGTCTAAAAATCATTCGAATTCGAAGTGATCATGGGGGGGAGTTTGAAAATGCAAAATTTGATGAATTCTGCTCTAAAAGGGGATATAGACATGAATATTCGGCTCCTCGCACACCTCAACAAAATGGGGTTGTCGAGAGGAAAAACCGAACATTACAAGAGCTTGCCCGAACCATGCTAAATGAATATCCTTTGCCTAAACATCTTTGGGCCGAGGCAGTCAATACGGCTTGCTACGTGATCAATCGCGTTAGTATTCGATCGATATTGAAGAAAACACCATATGAATTATGGAAAGGGTACAAACCAAAAATATCCCACTTTAGAGTATTCGGTTCAAAATGCTTTGTTCTAGATGAATCCCCTAAAATAACAAAATTTGACTCAAAATCAATTGAAGGCATATTTGTAGGATATTCAATGACAAGTAAAGCCTATAGAATTTACATTGCAAATCATAGGGTTGTAATTGAATCGGTACATGTTAAATTTGATGAAGTTACTAATAAAAAGGTCGAGAAAGGTATTTTAATTGTAGGTACTGAAGATGTTACTCCTGAGGTTGAAGCAATTGAAAATCAAATCATCATAAGTGAGCAATCATCCGAACAACCTCAATCTGAAGAAAATGCAACACCTCATGTAGATAATCCTTTGAACACTTCAATGCAATCCGAAGAGTCACAACCTCCACCATTTGAATATCAACCTCCCGAAGACCTAAGGGAAGTTTCCTCTCACCCTCTTTCTAATATTATTGGGGATCCTAAGGAAGGGGTTAGAACTAGATCGGGATTGAGTCAAATGATTGCGCATTGTGCTTTCGTGTCAAATGTTGAACCTAAAAACTTTAAAGATGCGAATATTGACTCAAATTGGATTTGTGCCATGCAAGAAGAACTTGCTCAATTTGAAAGAAACAAAGTTTGGACTTTAGTACCTAAACCAAATGATCGAATGATTATTGGAACTAAATGGGTTTTTCGAAATAAAAAGGATGAATTTGGAAATGTTGTCAGGAACAAAGCTAGGTTAGTCGCTCAAGGATATAAGCAACAAGAAGGTATTGATTTCGAAGAAACCTTTGCACCTGTAGCGCGTCTAGAATCCATTCGGATGCTTTTAGCATATGCCTCTAACAAAGGTTTTATCTTATTCCAAATGGATGTTAAAAGTGTATTTCTGAATGGATTTCTAGAAGAAAAAGTATATGTTCACCAACCACCCGGCTTTGTTGACTCAACCTTTCCCAATCATGTTTATAAACTCACTAAAGCACTCTATGGACTTAAACAAGCTCCTAGAGCATGGTACGGTCGACTTAGTTCCTTTCTAATTGAACATGAATTTACAAGAGGTAAAAATGATACAACTCTTTTTACTAAGAAAAGAGGTGAATCAATGTTAATTGTGCAAATTTATGTTGATGATATTATTTTTGGTTCTACTAATGCGGCACTTGCCGAGGAATTTTCATCTCTTATGAGTAGTGAATTTGAAATGAGCATGATGGGTGAATTGAACTTCTTTTTGGGACTTCAAATTAAGCAACTTATCGATGGAACCTTTGTAAGTCAAACCAAGTATGCTAAGGAGTTGATCAAGAAATTTGGCTTAACTGAAAGCAAGACGAGTCCCACTCCCATGGCCATCAATGCAAATCTCGACTCGGATCCTAGCGGCACGCCGGTGGACATTACTCAATACCGAGCTATGATAGGTAGCTTACTCTATTTAACTGCTAGTAGACCTGATATTATGTTTGCGGTATGTCTATGTGCTAGATTTCAAGCCAATCCCAAAGACATGCATTTGAAAGCTGTTAAAAGAATCCTTAAATATATCAAAGGCACGTTAAATTTGGGATTATGGTATGGCAAACAATCGGAATTAGATTTGATAGGTTATACCGATGCTGATTTTGCCGGAGACCGAATGGACCGTAAAAGTACAAGTGGTACATGCCAATTCTTGGGCGGATCACTTGTCTCTTGGTCAAGCCGTAAGCAAACCTCGGTTGCGCTTTCCACTGCGGAAGCCGAGTATGTTGCGGCCGGTAGTTGTTGCACACAATTGTTATGGATGATTCAAACTCTCCAAGATTATGAAATACGCTTCCGCAACGTACCAATTATGTGTGACAATACCAGTGCCATTATGATTTCTAAAAATCCGGTTCTCCATTCTCGTACCAAGCACATAGAAATACGGCATCATTTTATTAGGGATCATGTTGAGAAAGGTGAAATTCAACTTATTCATATTGACACCAAAAATCAAATTGCCGATATTTTCACCAAGCCCCTAAATCCTCAACAACATAATGAATTAAGGTTTAAATTAGGCATGCTTGAACTTAATTAGTCTATTGATTATTATCACTTAGTGCATCTGCATCTTAGATAGGACGCATAGCAATCACTCGATCACATCAACGTTCCGACAACTTTTAGAAAATCCTACCAGATCACAATCGTTACCAACGATTATTTAATCGTTATAACGATTAATTAAAGAAAATCTGAAATGTTTAAACTGCCAAACGCAAATTTCATCTGCTGTCTTCCAGAGCACAATCGTTGGGAACGATTGTTTAATCGTTACAACGATTAACGAATTTCAAAATCCGACTTTTCCTTTGAAATTTCATCAATTTCTGCATGATTTCCAGAGAACAATCGTTACCAACGATTAAACAATCGTTGTAACGATTAATTAAATTTCAATTTTCGCATTTTCCTCTCCAAAATTTCGTCTTTCAAAATACTTTCCAGAGGACAATCGTTACCAACGATTAAACAATCGTTGTAACGATTGTTGGCAGAATGCGAAAAGTCGGGTCCGCCTCCTATTTCTCCCTTCTTCCTCCTCTACTTCGCATCTCTTCTATCTTCTTTCTCTTTCTCTTCCTCTCCGCCGACTCTCTCTCTTCTCCACCATTCCTACCTCCAAAATCCACCATTTCTCCAAATTTTACTACTTTTCTTCTCTCCTCTCTCTCCTCTACTCTATTCTCTCACTAGGTTTCCCTCTCCTCTCTTTCTTCTCTCTTCTCCATCAAAACCCTAACTTCACCTCTTCTCGAATCCGACTAATCCGACCACTTGATCGACGATCCGTCTTCATCACTGCGCTCCTCTCGTTCTTCTCGTCACGGGTGTGTGCTTCATTTCTCAATCGGTAAATCTTTATCCTTTCACCATTTACGATGCCTCCTAAACCGTCCAAAATTGCATTTCGCAAAAGGAGCCGTACTGACTCCGGCCAAACCTCTCGTCAAATTGATGACCCTCCTAATCCTCAATTACCAAATTGGATAATTAGCCGAGATAATCGGTACCTATTTAGGGATGCCGAGGCATATACCAACTATATCGGTCTATTTGAAAGTCGGGCTTTGACCAATTGCTATCACTTTGACAAGCATTCTGCCGAATTTCCTGCCTATGAGACCAACAAAATCAATGAGTACTTGGCACATTGGGATTGGGAACCTTTTATTAACTGCATGGAACCGTACAGTGTTATCTTAACCCGGGTCTTCTATGCCAATTTTCTCATGACTCTATCCCCATTCCGAGCCTCTTCCTATGTCTGTGGTACTGAAATAGATCTTTCTCTTGCCAACTTGGCTGAATGGCTTGAATTACCAAATGAAGGAGAGGAATCATATCCTCTTAGAAAATGGCCCGAGACAGCCGTCGATACAGCAGATAACTATAAAACCTGGTTTGACCGTACCAACCGAGTTGGTGCTCCTCTTTATGCCTCACATCTTCCATCCCTTCATCGTTTGCTACATCTCCTTGTCAACAATATTCTCACTCCCAAATCCACAATCAAAACTAATATGGAATGGAATGCTACCTTCTATATGCGCCATCTCATTTGCTTGGATGAGAAACGCTTCAACATTCCGTACATTATTCTCCGTCACATGCGCAATTCTTTTAATAGCAAGGTTTATAATTTACCCTATGCTCATATCATTCACAAAATTATGCGCCTCAATGGAATTCATCTTTCCCATGACCTAACCCTCCTCGGCCCGGTAAATTTGGTTACTGAAATGCCGAATATTGGTTGGTCTTTAACGGCCGCTGCTAATGGCCCACCCGGTCTCCGCCCCGACAACCGTCCCGTCAACCGATGGATTAAAGCTCCCAATGCACTTCCAAATCAATATTAGGATCCAAATGAGGCTCCTCCACCCTCCCCTCCTCATCAAGTTCCACCTCCTATCGATCCGGCTCAACCACAGGCTTCCACTCCCGAAATGGCTTGGGTTATGGCTCAATTGTGCGGTATCACCTCCACTCTTTCTACTCTCGGCACTAAAATTGATCGGGTCAATAAAGGTGTTCGTCTCAATGCCAAGAATATTAAATCTCTTGATGATGCTCAAACGGATCTGGCTAAGCGTTGGGTGCGACGTTTTGGAGCGGGCAGTGGTAGTGCTCATGATGATGATGATGATGATGATGATGATGATGATGCAGATGGTGATGCGCCTGATGATGACATCTAGTTCCTTTTATTTTTTTTTATCGCTATTTTGTCGCGTACTATGTGATTGCTATGCTAGGCACTTATTATTATTTTGAGTTGCATGTTATGTAGAACTTTTAATTTGCTATTTTTAGTTGTGTTGGTTTAGTTCTTTTCTGTTGCATGGTTGACTTGTTCTATGATTTATATTGTTGGTTATGACATTTTTCAACTGTGCGATGTGCTTTAAAATTTATTTACTGTATTCCAATCATTAAGGGGGAGTGCTCATTTTGAGGGGGAGCACTCGTGGTTTTCTCTTCCCTTTCGTCGATTTCCAAAAGGGGGAGAAATTGCAAGACATGCCAAACTGATAAATTGGGAACTAAACTATTGGAAAAATAATTTCAAATCAATTTATGCATTTACTTGCGATGTATGTTTTGCAAATCGTCAAAAGGGGGAGATTGTTGTTGTAAGCAATACTCTAAATATATTATTTGACTAATTTGCAAAACATACAATACTTAAATCTAACAATTTCCTTGAGTTAAGATGCTTTGCAGGTTTAAGATAATTGGAATTGCAATTTGGATCTGTTTATCCTGAAGTAAACATCAAGTTTTATCAATATTTTAATTTGTATAATTCATAGAATTGGTAAAATAGATTTGATGTTGAAGTCAGGAAACAATCGTTACCAACGATTGTATAATCGTTGTAACGATTAAAATAGCTGCACAGAAAATCAGAATGCGAGAAATAACACATTTCTTCCAGAGAGTAATCGTTACCAACGATTATATAATCGTTGTAACGATTATGAAAGTCTCGCAGAAATTTGAATTTGGCTGAAACCCTAATTGCATTTGAGTATCAATCGTTGTAACGATTAATCAATCGTTGGTAACGATTATGGGCAGAATACTCTTTTGGAAGCTGCCTCTATAAATAGAGCAATTAGGTTTTCTTCCAAAAAAACCAGAGCCGCCCCCAGCTATTCAAAAAGCGATTTTTCTGTGCAATATCCCTCCATTGTTGTGAGAATTCAAAACTTCAAAATTCCTTTACACAACCTCAAATCTACTTCACTAATCTTACTAGATTAGATTAGAATTAGTTTTTGTGAGTGTTTTCCTTCGAGATTATAAACTTAGAGACTTCGTTCTCTACTCTAGTTGGCCGAGTGACTTCCCGTTGGTTGTAAGGGCTCACCGGTTCACAAGTTGTAACCTTTCTCATTGGGTAATAGAAAGGCGCACCGAGAAGCGGTTGCGACGCCCCGGAGACGTAGGCCATTTTGCCGAACTCCGTTAACATCCCGAGTGTCAATTTCTCTAAACTCTTCTATTTTATTTATTTGCAATTAATTTCAGTTTTTAAAGTAGATTAGTGGTGCCTTAGGGACAACAACTTCAACTGAAGTTTTGAGACTCTTCTCTTTGTTTTTTGGCAATTCTGAATTTGGAAATCTAGCATCGTGAGTTCGAACGCATGCGTATTTTCACAAGCTTTTCGAAAAGTGGTTATTTGCTGAAATCGGACACTCGAGCGCCGTTTTATGGCCGTTTGAAGTTTCGTCGTCGTTTTTCACCTTCTCAATGAAGATATCATCCCTATTCATACGTAATTTAGTGTAATTTAGTGTATTCTAGCATAATTCTACATAATTATTGTAATTTAACGTAATTTAGTGTAATTCAGCGTAAATTAACATAATTTCAAGTAATTTAGCGTATTTTAGTATAAATATGCTAATTATATGTCAAAAAAGTAATTTAACAAATATTTAAAAAAAAATTGATTTTAGTGTTATATTTCAGCATATTACCTATTTGTATCTTAAAAAAAATTAACATAATTTCAAGTAATTTAGTGTAAATCAGTATAAATTAACATATTTTCAAGTAATTTAGCGTATTTTAGTATAAATATGCTATCAAAAAAGTAATTTGACAAAGGGAAAAAAAATTCTATTTTTTAGTGGATTTCACCATTTTAGCTATTTGTCTCTAAAAAATATATATATATATTAAAAACAAAATTTGAATTTTAAAAAAAATAATAATCTAACAAATATTAAAAAGAAGTAATTGACAAAAGAAGTAATCATTTTAGCTATTTGACAAAAGAAGTAATCTAACAAATATTAAAAACAAAATTCACATTATTATTGTTAAATTTCATTCATATTGTCTCTCAGATCTCTTAAAAAAAAAAAAATGGACCACCCCCTGTGGGGCGGTTGACCGCCCCACAAGGGGGCGGTTTGGTGGGAAGAGTGAACCGCCCCCCCAAGGGGCGGTTAGGTCATATTTGAAAATAATTTCAAATCGAGGTTATATGTGATATTTGTTTTTTTTCGAGGTTATTAATAAAAATATCGGGTTTTAGTTTCACATACAAAATTAAATGAAATATATATGGGTAAGTGTTGTTTGAGAAAAGAGATTAATATTGCCAATCTTAGAACACATGTTATTTAAGAATGGATAAATTAATATGTTTTTTTCTATTCTTTTCATGTGAATTTTTTTAATATTAAATGTAACATGCCGTCATTTATTGTGAAGTACGCAAATTCCAAGAGATAGGTATGCTGATATCCTGCCAGCTGACAAAAACTAAACCCCTTGTCTGACCTATGTACGTCTGCTGGTCAACTTTACAAAGCGTCTCAGAATATTTTGAGATCAAGTTAGGTGGAAGTTGATAATGTTTTCCATGTCACTGCATCTATGGTGAATACCCCCCATACTGTCTTTTAGCTATTTTCATTTTTTGGAAGCAATAGGCAGAGAGAGAACCTGGTTTGGGCTAGCTATCTTTGAACCCTTTTCTGTTCATTTCTTCATTACTACATTTCATCTAACAGCACATTCATTTATTATAACAAGACTACAATAATAAAATTTGTAATTTTACTATGAATTTGGATTTTATAAATTTTATTGTTTCTTCAAGAACTATATATAAAGAAGTGGCATAGATCTGTTTTAGTTCACTAGTCACAACAAAAAAACCACTAGAAAAACGGTTTTGAGTACGTAGTACTTACTCTTCACATGCTTTCCATATCCCAAGTCTAAACAATAAACATAACCCCTCTCTCTCACATCTTTCACATTTCACCTCTCATGAGTCATGACTATATAAGATTCTATATTATAAAACCAAGCCTTCTTACTTAAAACAAACCCTCAAAGGTCTTTCTATTAGAGCACTGCACCGTGAGAGGAAGACATCAAACAAAACTCGGCTTGTCAAGCAATGGCTGAGATGGAAATGAATAAACCAACTGGTAACGGGATACCACTGCCCGGTCTAAGTCCCCTTAGCGAAACCATATGGAAAGACAAAGCGAACACCAATCTCATTGGTGATGTTTCTGCCCGGCTGACATGGAAGGATCTAACGGTGACGGTGACACTTGGCAATGGCGATATGCATACAGTGCTTGACAGGCTTACCGGGTATGCAGAGCCTGGAACAATTACAGCTCTAATGGGGCCTTCGGGTTCCGGCAAGTCAACACTTCTAGATGCGCTTGCTGGTCGTCTTGCGGCAAATGCATTCCTTTCAGGGTCTGTTTTGCTTAATGGCCGAAAAACCAAGCTGTCATTTGGCACTGCTGTGAGTTTTTCATATCTGAATAATTTTCTTTTGTTGTCATTTCAATTATTTTTTGGATACAAAATGTTGTGTTGCTTTGTAATTTATGTCATTGATACAAAGCCACCTAATTTTTTAAAAAATGAACTCAGTGAAAAATGGCTTGTTTTCGATTGTAGGCCTATGTGACGCAAGATGACACATTGATCGGGACTCTAACTGTGAGGGAAATGATATCCTATTCAGCTCGCCTCCGCCTTTCCAACAAAATGTCATCCGAGGAGAAGCGGGCCCTGGTGGAGGGGACCATCACTGAGATGGGCCTCCAAGATTGTGCCGACACTGTGATTGGAAACTGGCACCTCAGGGGAGTCAGTGGTGGAGAGAAGCGGCGTGTCAGCATTGCTTTAGAAATTTTGATGCGGCCTCGGTTGCTCTTCCTTGATGAACCCACAAGTGGCCTTGATAGGTACTGTTTGTTATTGATCACATAATTTGAAAATAATCATAAAAGAACAATGTCCTGAATTTTTGTAAAATGGAACACAATAGACGCCAAAAGTGGTCGATGGATGTAGTTTTGTAGTTAAATAATGGCATAGTGTGAAAGATTTAAATATCAATTTATATGTTGAGATGTTTCATTGATTTATGAGAAAAAATGTGCTATTAGGATAGCTTTATGTAAATTTTCCTTTGATAATAGCAACTTTGCTTCATGTTTTCTTAAATACACCCTTTAAAATTGCAGTGCATCAGCTTTCTTTGTGACACAAACCCTTCGTGCCTTGGCAAGAGACGGAAGAACAGTCATAGCCTCAATTCATCAGCCAAGCAGCGAGGTCTTTGAGTTGTTTGATCATCTATACTTGCTATCAGGAGGTAAATCGGTCTACTTCGGCCAAGCTTCAGAGGCTTGTGAGGTAAATTATTGTTCAATTAATCTCCAATTATTATTCTTCAGGACAAAGAAAAGTTGAAATCTCTTCATGTCTCACCTGCAGTTCTTTGACCAAGTTGGATTTCCATGTCCACCGTTACGAAATCCATCAGATCATTTTCTCAGATGCATAAACTCAGACTTTGACAAGGTCAAGGCTACTCTGAAGGGATCGATAAAACAGACGGTACATAAACAATCGCTGTTTACCTTTATACTGCAATGTTATTTGTTAATTCTAAATCATGAATATTTTAATAATATAGCTGTTTTTTTTGTCAGTTTGTCAGGTCTGATGATCCGCTCGAGAATATAACAACCGCTGAAGCCATTAGAAAGCTGATTCAGCACTACAACCGTTCCCAAAATTACTACAATGCTAGACAGAGAGTCGATGATATTTCCCGAATTGTAAATACAAATACTGGCTTTGTATGAGATCTCAATTCTCTACTAAAAACCTTGCTAATTAACAATTTATCAAACTATTTTTTTTTTTTAGAAAGGGACAGTTTTGGATCCAGGAGGAAGCCAGGCCGGCTTCTTCATGCAGGCTTTTACACTAACCAAACGCTCCTTTGTTAACATGTCGAGAGATTTTGGTTATTACTGGTTGCGGCTGGTTATTTACCTTGTAGTAACAGTTTGCATCGGAACTATCTACTTAAATGTGGGAACAGGATACAGCTCCATTCTGGTACTTTTATCTACTTGAGATTCATGGCAATTTATTGGTCTCTTTCATCAAATTCATGCAAATAGCTTTTTTCTGTTATAAGAAATGGACATTTAATGTAAATGTTTAATCACTCTTTTCGCAATACCTACCTAACAAAACCCACCAGAAGACTATCAAAATTTAGATAGTAATCAACATTGATATGTTTGAGCACAATTAGCAAGCAATAATTCTTATTTCTTTGTCTTATCTAAAATTGAATCTTGTCAATTTTTTTATAGGCACGTGGTGCGTGTGCTTCGTTCGTGTTTGGTTTTGTCACATTCATGTCAATTGGAGGGTTCCCTTCATTTGTAGAAGACATGAAGGTCACTTTCTTCCCAAAAAATCTAAAAACAATTTCAAATTTATTTTTGTTTTAAGTTCTAAAATGCTCTTGCTTTTTGTAGGTTTTCCAAAGGGAGCGGCTGAATGGGCACTATGGTGTTATGCCATTTGTGATCAGCAACACAGTTTCAGCAATGCCTTTTTTGTTACTGATAACCTTTTCTTCAGGAACCATATGCTATTTTATGGTGCACCTACACCCCGGCTTTACACATTTTCTTTTCTTTGTGTTGAATCTCTACGCAAGTGTTACAGTAGTAGAGAGCTTGATGATGGTCATAGCGAGTGTGGTTCCTAATTTCCTCATGGGAATAATCATTGGAGCTGGAATTCAGGTAATTAAACTTTATAAACTTCTTTGGAAGGCTGTCAAAATTAGCTCGCTTTCATATTTTTTAACAGTACAAGATATCTACAGGGAATATTTATGCTGGTGTCAGGCTTCTTCAGACTGCCAAAGGACATCCCGAAAATTTTCTGGCGGTATCCTATGTCATATATCAGTTTCCATTTTTGGGCACTCCAGGTAATGTCCTCCTATTTTTATGAATAACATGATGCATATATGTCAAGAACTCAAATAAATTATCTTTAGTAATTTCATCCTAATTGTATTCTGATATCCTCTTTTATCTAAAACAGGGACAATATCAGAATGATTTGCTAGGCCTAGTATTCGACAATCAATCACCCGACCTACCAAAGATTCCAGGTGAATACATTCTAGAGAACGTGTTTCAGATAGATTTACAACGATCAAAGTGGCTTGATCTATTGGCTTTGTTTGGCATGATATTTGTATACAGGCTGTTGTTTTTTGTTATGATAAAGGTAAACGAGGATGTGACACCTTGGATTAGGGGTTACATTGCTAGAAGAAGGTTACAAAAGAAGGGTTCACTTGTCACCAGGGTCCCATCTCTCAGGGGGTATGTTGTTGAAGCAGGATCTAGTTGTAGTAACAGTGCATAAAATATGTAGGAATAATGGAATATCAAGGTTTTTATAATAATATTTCATAGAGCTATGATTGCAAATTTCAAGGTGTTTGATAAGCCTTGAACTTTGGCATCAGATATTTCTTTGATCTTTATGTTTTGCATTTGGTCCAGCAGTTATACAGCTTTCATATTACCAGTAATTATACTCCAGTCTCCAGCTTCCATTGAAATAGTATATTTGAATGCATCCAATTATCATCATGGTGCCGAGTTAAAGATGGTAGGTGGTTAGTAATGATGCGTAGTAAATATAATAAATATTGCTAGATATTTTCTTGTTCTTCCAAGAGTGAAATAACATGTAGTTCAATTAATACCCTACTTAACCACTGTACCAATTTATTGAGTCTTTGCTGGCAGTAAGAGACAGAAAGTAAAAAATTGACAGGATACCAGTACAGGCTTTCTGTAAATAAAAAATGGGGTTATTGCCCGAGTCAGAAGAAAACCTAAACTACTGCAACTAGCCAACTAGACACACAAAAGAAAAACATGCATTGCAATAAAGAACCAGGCTTTTTTATAAGAAGATGAATAAACAGAGGAAGTAAGCACTTTTTAACTTTTTATCACCAATAGTCAATAGCGAATCTAGAACAAATTATGTCGAAACCAATACCACTATATGAAATCTTTTAAATACCAACTTTTAAGCACCATAAAGAGCAATTCACATCCTCCCAGGTACTCACTGAACCTGACCGGAACGAACAGTCCAGATATGCTGTCAGCTATAATTTTTAAATTGACACGAATCTCAAAGCACAAATAATACTGCCCCCTAAGTCATCGAGTAATCACCGGTTGAGAATAAATCTGGGCCATCCGTTCCGGTCAGGTTCAGTGAGGTACCTGGGAGGATACGGATCCCATAAAGAGAAAGGTGGAGAGTTGAGAGGAGCTTTTAACAAAATTTTAATACAATTTATATGAGCTTTACCCACATAATATATGGAGCAAAGTTTCTTTTCAACGTCTAAAAATCTCAAAAAAATTATGTAAAATTGGAAGCAAGATAGTTGCCTAATTAATAGAACTTTTTTTTTTTTTGCTGTGTAGTATAGATCAATATTGTTCTGCTAATCCTTTTTCTTTTTATTCTAATAATGTAACTAGAACTTGGTGCAACTTTTATTTATTTAATTATTATTTTAATTATCCCATTTTATATATTGTCAGTTGGCTGAACTTAAAAAAAAAAAAATACTTATCCTCTATACAAGGGAAACCATGTATATTTATCAGCTCTTAAAAAATATATATTAATAATGTCATTAGTACATTTGTACTCCAACCATACAAGAAGAGCCACACAAAAGAAGGTAATATATTGTAAATTTAAACATGGTACAATTATAATTTGGGAGGAGGTACAAAGTTTGGTCCGTTTAGGATGCTAAATTGGCAATTCAATGGTATGCAAAAATTTGGGTAGTGAGCCTAAGAATTCATATCAACTAATGTAATTCACTGTTTGAATTTGAATCTGGTCCGTTCGTTATATATTGGCACAAATCTTAAAGATCCCAATGCAGGACAAGTTTGGCCCAAATTCTAATCAGACGATTCAGATTCAAACTCAAACAATGAGGTAATGCAGGAATTTGAATTCTCTGAGATAACTCAAATTTTGAGTTAAAATCAGGATCGTCCGATTTATATCTGCACCAATATTAAAGGCCCCATGCATTATAGACATGGGCCGGATTGGCTCAAATTCTGACCGTACGGTTCAAAAATTAACTCAAACGGTACATTAATGCGGAGGATATGCATTCGGTAATGCAGAGGATCCGGACTCATGAGCCTAATCCATCCTTTTGGCAGCACTAAAACCCATGCAAGAATTCATTAGCATCCAGGCCCAGCAGCCCCTAGCATTACAATACTTCCAATTGGTTTCATTGAAAAGGATATCTACAGTGCAATAGAGCTAATCAATGTATGACATAAATGGCTTGTACGAATGCAAATTTTACAGAGGCGATTAATGGAGGAAATGATAATATTATTCTTCTGTAGAGAATGTTTGGGCATTACAAAAAAGAAGCAAAAAAAACTCATTTTCTGATCAAAATACTTAATTGACACAATATAATTATTTAAGCTTTCTTACCTTAATTTTTGCTGATAAGCGTACAGTACACCATTTCTAATAATGAACATAAATTTCCTATTTGTAGTTATTTTGCACAATTCTCCTTTTTTTTGTTTAAAAGAGCTCTGAAAGGTAAAGCAGGAATAAATGCACAGAAGAAAAATGCCCTGGAGCTTTTACTGCAGCATTTAACCTGTTTAGGCATCAGAATTGCTGTACCTACATTGCTGAGCCTGAACAACAAGGGACCCCCCTGGACTAGTGAAAAAGGGTTCCCTGGACATTTTTATATGCAGCTGATCCTGCACCAGTTCACTTTGCCATGGGGTTCACATATTACTCAAAAAGGGTATATCGGACAATAGCTACCCAGAGCATGGTTTTTATGCATTTCACACAAAAATGTGAACCCACTATGATTTATTTTGCCTAGATTGCTCCTGAGAAAATGACTAGTGCTGTAATATATTTGAGAGCCTTCCTAATTCCAACCTTAACAGTCAACAAAATCAATCATTTTCTATCATAATCTTAAAGTATTTCCCCTATAAATCCTTACCTAAGATCTAGTCTGTAGTTCTATCTAGATAGTAGAAATATTGTCCTCTAATAATTAGTTTTTTCTTTTTCCTAACAAAAACAGAAAAAAAAAAAACAGAGAGAGAACCGATGAGGCCAATTACCAGTCTCCTTTCAGACCATATGATTCTTAGGCCATTAAAAGGGCACAAATTGTCATTGTTATAAATCCAGCCCATCAGGCATTGAAGGCTTCTGGATGACGAGCTAAGTTAGCAGGCTTTACTTTTTGCATCTTCAATAATCGTCTTGTTGTTATACTCTTTACCGTGTTATCTGTGCATTAACAATAAGATGTTCTTAATAAAACTCTTGATCTCTTCTAGAGTTCTAGTATTAACAGTCCAAAAAGTCATGCAAACACATCTTACTACTTAGAATATAAAATTAGGAAATAATAGTGAAAAAGACAGTGAAATAACCTCTATCCAGGAATCACATGTCAATTGGATCCCTGGTCAAGTACTGGAAGCCTGCAATAGAAGCTGATCGATTTATCAGCCACCCTTGTTCCTGGAACGAAGTACTGGAATATTACTGTCAAACAAGCACCTTGTGGAGCAATGCCTATAGAATAAACATTTCAATTAATATAGGTTCAAATAGGGACTATTTTTAATTCATTATAGCACGACAACAACAGACAAGAAATTTAATTAAGGCTTGGGAAAAAAACCATACCGTAGAAAGTACAATCTGGCTTAGCCAAATGGCATTGCAAGCTCTTCACTAGATGCTTCATGCTCAATTGCTGTTATTGTATAAACATATAATTGATTCATCAAAATTAGCAACTTAAAAACACTCCATAGAAGAGAGAAAAAAAAAAAACTAAAGCAACAAAACTCAACCACGGAGAGCGCCTCTCCTCTCTGAACTGCCATTTGTGTCCGTGTTGATGCACTCAAGTTCACATGACCAGCAGGTGGATCAACTAAACAGATAAAAACACATCACATGTGAGTGTTTGTACAACAATTTTGTAGTCAATTTAAGTACAGAGCAAAAGCTCACCATGAACGCCAAGTACTCTGAGCTTTCGGAACTCAGATCCGACACTTACAAGGGAGTTGGAAACCTGTAAGTGGATATCACCGTACTGTGTAATTGAAACTGTGAGCAAATCTCCAACATTCTTCAACCGATCAACCAGGCTTTGCAACTGGGACAAGTCCGGTACCTGAACTAAAGTCTGGAAATAATACCAAGACATGTCTAAGTATAAGGTTCAAAAAATAAATCTGTTTTCATATATATTGCTTCCTAATATCTGAGACAATATTGATTACCAAACAAATTTTCTTACCGAAAAGATTTTGTTGCTATATGAAAATAGAGTATCCAAGTCACATTTTCTATTCCAACCCTGAAATTTTAATCTATTTATTTGATTTGTCTATTTGTTTAAGGAATGCTCTTCACAGCTCATATGTGTTCATGATGGTCAATCATCTATAATATGAAACGAGTAAAACCACATTGAATCTTTGAGTAATTGACCTGAGGGAGCTCTTGTGCAGAATCAAGTACTGACTGGAGTTGCAATAGATCAGCACGTGACAGTGGCTTTGATATTGGCACATCTTGTACAACAGCTGCATGAAGACCTTTGGTTTCAAATGTGAGATAGGGTGACGGGGCCTGCGCCCCAACAGGTAGCTTTTTCACAAGCTTGATTTGAATAGCTGCATTTGGGTCAGTCTGGGATTGCAAGTGAATAGTTAGCGCACTGCGCAAGGCACGGTGGAGGAGTGACACATCAGCCGCGAATGCAATTTGATTATCACTCTGGTTCAACAAGAAATAATTAAGTTGTCTCTTCTCCTTTACATATGAGAAGTACATCTGTACATGTGAGCCCCAACAAAATCTTAAGTGCCTTGTATAGCTCAGAAAAGCGAGAATTATCTAACATGCTTCTGTAAAACAAAGGTTTTGTAGGAATGGTGCTTCTTACACTCGGCAAGTGCATACACACGGAGGTTGTTCGGGGTAGACATGAAATTGTTTCCATTCTGGGTAAGGTTTGTCAGGAAATAACTTTTCTTTACATAACTTCTAAAAGATCAACTACATTGAAATAAGGTGCTTATTTACAGTCAAATTATGTGAAAGTTGGATTTTGGTTTTATTTCATTTTTGGTTGGAGGATCCTGTCCTAGCTTATATCACAATTTTTCTCTAGTCCACAATAAACCACAAATTCATTTGCTAATTATTTATTTTATCTGCTGGTTTATAACTAATAGTACATAATCAAGCAACGCATCATCTATGCCAGTGTATTAAACTTGTCCATATTAAAATTCTCTCTTTTCTGGTATTTTGAACCTCAATCATATAACAATAAATTAAACAATGAGGAAAAGAAGAAAGAGGAACCTGGCTAGAGATGCGGTAGTCACGAAAGAGAAGGTCTCTGCCAAACTGGGCCACGCACTGGAGTCCATCTCCTCCCTCAGGGTATAGCCCGTGGAGAAACATCACGTGATTGGGAGTAAGGTACACTTGGCATATACGGCCCATTTTTTCCAAAGCCGGAAGGAAGCCTACAATGGAAAATTTAAAAAGAGGAAAGGGGTATGCTGTGAGGTGAGCACCAAGTGTTTGATGAAAAGACTGTGAGACGAAAGAGGATGGATGGGATTAGTGGTGTTACGCTTGTCAAGGAGATTCATCCCATCTTGTGTGAAGAACGCCTTGAATTTCATGTCGCCCCTTACTTTCTCCCTACCAAAGGGCAAGTGTCTGAGGCACCAACTAGTTTTTAATCGCAAATTTTCGAATTCGATAGCGCCTTTTTGGTTTTGTGGGAAAATTTTCGGAATTCCGGGAAAGGGTTCCCCCGCGAGAATATAATGTGCTAGTTAACGGGCTTACCATGGTTGTCTGTTAATCCGTGTAAGGCACAGAGCCCAGCCTGTTTACCATTGAAGCAATTATTTTTAATAGAAATTAGAAAATTGTCACGGCAGACATTTTATTGGAATTCAGACCGACATTTTTATTAATATCCAAAGTTAATTGCAAAATAATAAAAATGTCCAAAGCTGCTGGCTTTTGTTAAAAATGTTCAAACCGGTCATTTAATGGCCGGCTCTTGATTTAATTAAGAACCGGCCATTAAATGGCCAGTCCTTGAATTTTTTTTTTTTAGCCAAATAGCTAAAATGCTGAAATATAACACTAAAAAATCGAATTTTTTTTATATTTGTTAAATTACTTTTTTGATAGCATATTTATACTAAAATACGCTAAATTACTTGAAATTATGTAAATTTATGCTGATTTACACTAAATTACTTGAAATTATGTTAATTTATACTGATTTACAATAATTATGTAGAATTATGCTAAAATACGCTAAATTACATATGAATAAGGACGATTTTGTGCCATCTTTCACCAAAAATAGTATAAAAATTCCAAAAATAATAAAAATTGGTATTCTACAAGTTCATTATATAACTAATTTACTGAGCTACATAGATTGAACAATAGAAATAAAAATCTTAATCGAAAACTTCAACTGAAGTTTTGAGGCTCTTCCCTTTGTTTTTTGGCAATTCTGAATTTCAAAAAATGAAATAGTGGTCATTGACGCATGCGTATTTTCAC
Organism: Carex kokanica; assembly: GCA_025461125.1. Lineage (NCBI taxonomy): Eukaryota > Viridiplantae > Streptophyta > Magnoliopsida > Poales > Cyperaceae > Carex > Carex kokanica. Next base: position 210,003 of record JAJGRX010001360.1, on the reverse strand, counting down.
AAGCTTTCCGAAAAGTGGTCATTTGCTGAAATCGGACACTCGAGCGCCATTTTATGACCGTTTGAAGTTTCGTCGTCGTTTTTCGCCTTCTCAGCGAAGATATCATCCCTATTCATTTAGCGTAATTTACCGTATTTTAACATAATTATACATAATTATTGTAATTTAGCGTAATTTAGTGTAATTCAGCATAAATTAACATAATTTCAAGTAATTTAGCGTATTTTAGTATAAATGAAGTGAGGCTAGAGATGAAGTTGTTTAGTAATTCAAGCAACTGTTGCTCATTTTACAGTCGGGTATAGATGAAGTGAGGGATCAGATCAGAGGGGGACCAGATCAAATAACATGGAGATGGACACATACAGGACAGTTCTCAATTAAATCGGCTTACCGGGCAATTAAGGAGGGACCAAAAATCAAATCTAAACTCAATCGTATATGGAAGATTAAGGTCCCTCCAAGAATGCAAGTGTTTGTGTGGTTGATGAGATTAAATAAGTTGCTTACAATAGATAATTTGATGAGAAGAGGATGGACTATGGTTAATTGGTGTGTGATGTGCAAAAGAGAAAGTGAATCGGTACCTCACCTATTCGGTACCTGTCACATAACAGTAACTCTTTATGCCAAGGTGACAACGCAAATGGGGATTACAAGAACAATACTTAGGCCGGATGAGGTGCTTAATAGAAGGTGTGAGGCTAGAGAAAAGGCACTAATAGCTATAACGCAATTTGTGGTTTGGAGAGAACGGTGTAGACGAATTTTCACAGGAGAGAACAAGGATGATGAACAGCTGCTGTTGGGGATAATTGATCAGTGTAAGCAAACAGATGCAGCGAGAAGAAGGTCATGAAAGTGGGCCTCATGCTATGTGGATGATTCAAAATTTTTCTATTCTGACTTTTATTTCCAGCTTATACTTTATTTTCGATTTTTTGTTTGCTACACTTTATTCTGCATCTGCTCCTTTCAGGGAGTAGATTTTTATTTTTATTTTCTTCTTAGGGGTAGTTAGCTCAAAGATATTGCTGAAATTTTTATTAATCGAAAAAAAATAAAAAAAATATCGAAAAAGGGCGTAACTTTTGCGGTATATTTAAAACTAGGTAGAACGGGAATAAAATTACCGTCCCATGGGACGGGAATATCCTCCCCGTCCGGGATTACCATTTCACTAATGATCTTGGTCGCTAATTCATATCCATGGACGGTAATAACCTCCCCGTCCGACGAAAAAAAAGAAAAGGCAGGGATGGTGAGATCCTCCCCGTCCAAGGAAAAAAAAAAAGGCAGGGACTGTGAGAACCTCCCCGTCCGACGAAAAAAAAAAAAAAAGCCGCAGGTTTGTTAATTAAATTAATTTCATTTAGAGTTTAGGATTTAGAATAATTGTTAATTGTGCAATAGATAATTATTAATGTAAGTTTAGGATTTAGAGTTTAGGATTTAGAATAATGTAAGTTTAGGATTTAGAGTTTAGGATTTACTCTCAATTGCAAGAATTATTGCAAAAGTTGATAAATTAGATAATTTTTTCATCTCTTATTTTATTTATCTATCTCTTAATTTATTTATTCATGTAAGTTTTAGAGTTTATAGGTAATTGTTTAATTTAGTACTTTATTTAATCATGTGAGTGTTTAGTAAATTTATATTATTATTAGTTTCTTTCAAAATGTTATGCATGCAGAATGTCAAGCAGTCGTGGTCTCACGGATGATGTTGTTTTTTATCCAAAATTGTCAGCAAATAGAATGGATAGAATGAAAATAAATATGTCTGAGTTGCGAATAGAATGGATAGAATGAAAATAACTGTCTGAGTTGCGATTGCGAATATAATGGATAACACTTCTCTGTCGGTGGCCTATTATATAGATTCTCGGACGGGGAGGTTCTCACAGTCCCTGCCTTTTCTTTTTTCTTTTTTTCTTTCCTTGGACGGGGAGGATCTCACCATCCCTGCCTTTTCTTTTTTTTTTCTTTTTTTTTCATCGGACGGGGAGGTTATTACCGTCCGTGGATATAGATTAGCGACCAAGATCATTAGTGAAATGGTAATCCCGGACGGGGAGGATATTCCCGTCCCATGGGACGGTAATTTTATTCCCGTTCTACTTAGTTTTAAATATACCGCAAAAGTTACGCCCTTTTTCGATATTTTTTTTTATTTTTTTTCGATTAATAAAAATTTCGGAAGATATTGAGCACATTGTTTTTTGTAGCATCAGGTACAAACTCTTGTACCCGCTTTCTATTAATCAAATGGGGGCTTGACCCTCGTTTCTTCCTCAAAAACAATGTCAGACAAGTCTAATTAGGATAAATGAAAATTCTCAGCTGCTGGAGATAAAATTAACGTGCCAAACTAGTCAGAGCTAACATCAAGTAAGCAATTAGCCATTGTACAATCTAATAGGAAAAAAACTGTAGAGAGGGCAATTGAAAGGTATACATTGCTTCTGTCATTACCATAACTAATCAGAACAATGTATGATAACACTCACAACAAAAGAAGGAACAAATACTAGACATCCCTAAACAGCAACCTATCTTGCCGTGCAACCGAAAAAATAAAAATTAGCCCATAAACAACCAGGGATTCCTACACTAATCTGACATAAACAACCAGGATTCCTACACTTATCTGACATAAACACACAACTAACAAGCTGAAGCTGAAGCACTTGCTGTTACCGATGCCCCTCTTGCACCAGGCCTCACACTTCCGGTACCACTACGGTTGATTTGCCGATCAACAGTCTCCCTTTTCTTCACATTGGAAACACCTGTGACTCCACTTGCACTAGAGCCTCCCCGCAACAACCTCCTATCATGACGGCCTTGGCATGCCTCGCCTGCTGGACCCTCCTGTTCAATTTCCTCTAGGTTGTTCGACTGTGACCCAGCCAAATACCTATCAGTAGAGTCGGCTGAGTTGGGTTCCCATGATGAAGCCCAAGGCTGGCCCGCAAAACTATTACTCCCGGCGGACTCTTGCGGCTCGACCTCAGTTCGTATATCTCTTACGGAAACATACTTGTGCATACTTGGTTCCATCAAATCATTTGAAACCGCAACCTCTGACTCGAGAAATGGCTCCTTCGGTTTGAAGCCACGGCTTGCGTCAGATGAAGATGAATTCAAGTCGGCTACTGCCTCGAGAATCGAACACGCCTTTGACACACATTCTGGGATGGTGAAGCTGATTGGGGTTTGATTAGCACTAGTGGTGGTATTGTTGTTTTGGTGATAATTTTGGATATCTTCTAGAAGCAAATTGGCGTAAGAATTCCCATTATGGTCGAAATCTCGGGAGGAGCGGCGGGAAGAACGGTTTGTGGACACAACCGTCTTCGTATTCAGGCTCTCAAGAGATATGTTGGTGAAGTTGATCTCGTTTGATTTAAAGGAACCCAATGGGTCAAACGGGTCCTCTGTGCTGTATTCTTGATCTTTCCTACGACAAGTTACAAATTGGTCCCTGATGCAATTGGTGACTATAGTGTGGCTCTTAGTGGTTTTTGTATCGTCAATTGATCCTTTCTGAGATGAAGCTATACTCTCAGTTTTCTGTAATATTAAAATAAACGGGGATAATTTAAATACTCGTGTAAGAGAAAAAAGGCAACTGATAGAAACTAATTGGAGGAAGGGCAATTCATTGTACTTTTCTTTGCATTCCTAATTGTTTACATAGAATATATGAAGTACAGAAAAGTTCCTATTTCACCTATATTTTTTATAATTGGTGCTACCATAACAATCCATAGGAATTAATGAATATATGGATCTTTGAACCGGTACCATCTAATTTAGACAAGATCCCAATAAAATCACAGTTCCTGAGCAGAAATGGCTTCTATTCAGGGATGAGAAATAATTTGAAAAATGAATTTTATCTGGAAATTCATATTCAAATCAACAAAAAAGTTGTAACCTGAGATTGAGCTTGATTCCCCTTCTGAGATTTGAAACTGGCACTGCCATTCTGATTCCCTCTCATCGAATTCTCATCAATCTCAGCCATAGGATTTCTCCTGTATGGTGAGTGCTCAGCCTTCTTAGATGAGTTACGGCTGAGTGACGGCTGGGTCCCGCTCCCTGGATTCTCATTGCCACATCCAACACTTCTATTCAAACTATTTGAGGCCGGTGATCTAGACCTCGGTGAAGCATTCCTCTTTGATGATACAGCACCACCATTCGAACTCTTTTTTAAATTGGCCCCCTCAGTTGGCTTCTCCCTCGCAGGCACCGATACCATCTTAGCCGGTCTGGGTTTCTCATTTGCTGATGTGGCACTTGCGGGACCATCTGATCTACGCCCCGGTGATCTGCTCACTCGACGGCTGTGGGACCCACCACTGACACCTCCTCTCTCACGGCTTCCGGACCTGTCCCTGCCAGGTGTCCTCCTATGAGGAGATGGTCTAGATACCGGCCTCTCATCATCATCTTCTTCCCCTTTCCTTTCGTGATCGAAATCAAAACTCCGCTTCGAGCCCGAGTACCTCCTGTAGGCTCCACCTCCGGCAGTCTCACTCAAGGTGTTACCCGAGGAGCTTCGGCTGAGACGACCACACTGGATCAGGATTGCATCAACTTCTTCTTTGGTACAGCTAGATGTCCGTACCGGTGCTTGTACCGGCCGGATCTCTTCACCTCGGACTCATTTAACAGCAGAGATGGGCTCAGCTTCTTGTTTGATCTCTGATTTCTTTGTGGGTACCTCAATTTTTTTCTTCTCTCTCTCTACTGTTTGTTTGGCATTTTGAGTTACTATAAACACCGGCTTTTTCTCAACAACCGGCTGCTCCCTACCCTTGTTGGAGGTTACAGCAGGTTGTTTGCTAGTATCTTTCTTCTTCACCTTCTCCTTCTCCAAATTTTTCCCGTTAGAGGTAGGATTGGAGCTAGGCGTGTCACAAGGCGCTTTCTTTTTCTTGCTAAAACAGAGGCCCATTGGTTCTTTCAAACCGGAGACGAAAGAATGGACAGAAAGAGGGAGAGGGTAAATAAAGAATCAAACGGCGTTGGGCTACGAGATGAGAGTATTTATAACTGAATAAAATAATTGAATTGTTGATATGTGAGGTGCGAGAAACGAGGAGACGGGGGCGTGGTTGGGTACTTGGGCTTCGAAATAAACACTGTTTCAAAACGGACGGATTGAGATTTCAAATTTGAGTTTTGTCAATTGGCATGTGTCATACACGAACACGGGAGATGTTTTCAGACTAATTGTGGATATGAGAGTACCAACTTACTATGTGGTGGGTAACTGACGGACCTTCCTTTAAAGTTTCATTTTGCATCAATCTATCGTATGATAATTAAATGAATTAAATATCAGGTTGTTTAACAATTTCTGTTTTCCTTCCTGTTTCCAGGAAAAATAAATTAAGACAATGTTTGTTATAGATGGTTGGATATATCTATAAATTTTTATGTGTTTCATTTATTGATTTTTTGGATCCGTCACAGAGGATCCGGGATCGGGTAGAGAGACGTTGTGGTGAGTACTGGTGAGCCCGTTGGAGAAAAGGTGCAACTTGCTTTATCTGGTCAGAGGAGAAGAGCAGCATGGTTACCTGGGTGGGGCCAGGGAAATATTATTTTTATTGCAAAATGGTGGTCCAGGTAATTTATTATATTTTCTAATGAACAGTGATTTAAATTTGGATGTTTGAAATGGGAACTGTGTAATTGTAACGGTTATGTTACCTGTTTCCTTTTTGGGAAAATTAAACAATATAATGGAGCGCTGCCAAGCTTTCAAAAAAAAAAAAAAAAAAACAATATAATGGAGATGAATGGAATATAGTTCAAAAAAGATGATAAGATTTTTTTTTATCAGATTGCATTATTTTTTAAAATTAATACAATCTTTTGTGTTTTGAGTTGGACAGTTTTGTTTAGACGATGGAAAATACATCCTTTTATTTAAATTAGACAAGTCCATAGTAAATAATAATGAAAAGTGCCGATGTTAATATTTCACCATTAAAACCTTTTCATTCCAAATTTCTAAATTTTTAAGTTTGATTTGTATAAGATAAAGGATTGATTGAATAATTATATTAGAGTGAGGCTATGGTGCTATGCATAGCACCAATGGCTAGTGTACTACGGCTCAATATGGTACTTTTTAAAATACTAACGGTCGATCCGACCGTTCAATGTGATATCCATATGAATATGTACTTGCAAACTAAATTTTGTATTTTTTCGAATTTTTTTACTATTTTTTTAGATAGGTAGAAAAATCAGTGTTTTTTGAAAATTCTGGACCATCAAAATTCTACCTATCTGAAAAAATAGTAAAAAAATTCGAAAAAATATAAAATTTAGTTTGCAAGTATATATTCATATGGTTATCACATTGAACGGTCGGATCGACCGTTAGAATTTTAAAAAGTACCATATTGAGCCGTAGTACACTAGCCATCCGTGCTATGCATAGCACCATAGCCTCACTCATTATATTATATTATTGGATTACATTTTTTTCAACAATTTATGACCTCCTGACATCATATTATCATAGAATTAAAGTCAATCTAATATATTTCAAATTGAACTTGTAAACCTATTTCGTAATAAGTTTTACTTGTTTACGTCAAATATTTTCGTACTACCTATTTAAGATTGTTCAAAATCTTCAAATCTAAAAGGACAAAAGCAAGACAACCCTTTAAACGTAAACGAGTCGACCGTTGGGGAAGGTGAAATTTTGGTGCTAGCAGCAGTTGCTGCGATTCTTATGGCAGCATCTAATCCTATTACATGCTACAGTTCCCAAGGACACAGCTAAGATCAGATTTGTAATTGAAATATGTTTCATCCTTGCCTCTCCGTGTAAACAAACTGGAGAGAACCATGCAACCGTGCACAATTGGTTGTACAGTTGTGTGGAGAAATCCGGAGAATTCCATTTGATTTAGTAACCGTAGGGAGTTCGACAAAACAAATTTAAGATTAAAATAAATTGTTTAAAACTGCCTTTTCAGTTTTCACGTGAAGAGGGTGATCTCTGGTTATACTTTCTGAGGACCAGAAAGATCAATAAATGCAATTCTCTAGAATAGCTCTATTGCCTGTTGGCCATAAATACACATTATTATTGGAACTAAAATTAATAATAAGAATTCATTTCAATTTAATGGAATTGATTTGAAATTGAATTTTCTTGATAAAAATTAAAAAGATAATTAGAGTAATTCATTGCAAAAGAATTAGGAAACCCACAAATTTCTTCTAATTTACAAATTTTTCCATTTGAATTTAAATAGAGTTTGTTGAGTATATATATTGGAGGAAATAGCTTAAATTCAACCATTATAAAAATAAGATTAGAAATGGAGAGGAGATTAAGGAGTCTTAAGCTTGCAAAATATTTGTTCTTTTGTAAAGTTTAAAATCACTTTCTTAAATCTTTTTTTTGCCCACATTTTTAAATTTGTCCAAACTTTTAGGGCCTGTTCGGTAGACGAAGGGGAACGGGAATGGAAACGGGTTAGGAAAATTTTTGAACTAAATTTTACTGTGCGCGTGGGGAAAAAAAATTCAGTCTGAGTGAATTTGTTTTTTCCCACGCGCACAGTAAACGGCCGAACAGGCTCTTAAGGAGTCATTCTACATAGCTTAAGCACTTGAGACTCCTTAAAAAAGTTAAGCATCCACTTTCTTAATTTTTTTATTGTCAAACATATCTTCTTTACATGAGCTTAAAATTTAATCCTACCCAACCTGCTGAACACCCTCGTCAATGTTGCAGTAATGCAATCGATCACTGACCCGTTTGCGCTCCTGATTACGCTTGTGACGCCAGATCCGATTCTATTTCTCATTTGATGAATCTCTGTTATTTTGTAATTTCTGAGGAGATAAAAAATTCATTCAACTCTTCTATCTCATTTACATTCACTATTCCTATTTATACTACAAAAGGCATACTAGCCGTTATAATACCGTTGGTACTATTCCTACTTCTATTCTGTACAGTAGCAATGTACAGCTGTCCCTTTATTCTCTACTTTATTAATTTACACTACTGTTAGAACAATTAATACTATGTTTGATCTTAGCCACTTGATCGATGATGTACGACTGAGATCAATTATCTTCAACACTCCCCCTCAAGCTAGGAATGTATATGTCGATCATTCCTAGCTTGCTTGTGATGCTCTCAAATGGCTTAGGATCTAAACCTTTAGTGAAGATATCGGCTAATTGATCTTCACTTCGAACGAATGGAGTTTCTATTTCTTTTGCATGAATTTTCTCTCTAATGAAGTGGCAATCCACTTCTATATGCTTTGTCCTTTCGTGAAAAACCGGATTGCTTGCAATGTGTCTAGCGGCTTGATTGTCACAAAACATCTTAGTAGGTTCGTGACTCGTGATGTGCAAATCCGCTAGCAATTGTTTTATCCAAATTAGTTCACTTGTTGTTGAGGCCATAGCTCGATATTCCGCTTCCGCACTTGATCGCGCTACGACACTTTGTTTCTTGCTTTTCCATGTGACTAAGTTTCCGCCTACAAAGGTGCAGAAACCGGTTGTGGATTTTCTATCATAGCTCCCGGCCCAATCTGCATCGGAATAGCCACACAGAATATTAGAGTTGTTATTTTTCATTAAGATCCCCTTTCCCGGTGTTCCTTTTAGATATCTTAAAATTCTATTTATAGCTTCTAAATGAGATGTTCTAGGGGCATGCATAAACTTACTTATTTGACTTACGGCAAATGATATGTCCGGTCGTGTTACGGTAAGATAAATTAATTTCCCTACAATTCTTTGAAATTGATTTATATCTTCTAGTGGTGTACCATCTTCAATATTTAATTTGGATTTGTTATCTATAGGGGTTGAAATTGGCTTACATCCTAATTTACCGGTTTGCTTTAACAAGTCAAGTACATACTTTCTTTGTGAAATAAATAAACCCTTTTTTGAGTATGCAACTTCTATGCCTAAAAAATATTTTAAATATCCTAAATCTTTAATGTCAAATTTTTTGTTTAATTGATGTTTTATGTTTTTTATTTCTTCCAAATTATTTCCGGTGATTATAATATCGTCAACATATACTAATATAATAGTAGTGTTTATACCATCATGTTTAGTAAACAATGAATGATCGGCATTGCTTACTTTGAATTTGCAAGAATTTAAATAAGAGCTAAGTTTGCCATACCATGCCCGTGGAGATTGCTTTAATCCGTAAATTGATTTGTTCAACCTACACACTAGGTTAGAGTTGTTTTCCATTTTATGACCGGGGGGTAAATTCATGAACACCTCTTCTTCAAGTGTTCCTTGAAGAAAGGCATTTTTGACATCCATTTGGTATAGGTTCCAATTTTTATTTACCGCAATTGAAAATAAAATTCTAACGGTATTCATTTTTGCCACGGGTGCAAATGTTTCATGGTAATCTATACCGTATGTTTGGGTATAACCTTTGGCAACTAGTCTTGCCTTGTACCGTTCAATGGTTCCATCACTATGGTATTTTATTTTGTATATCCATTTGCATCCAACGGGTTTTTTATTTTTGGGTAATTGTACAATTACCCATGTATCATTTTTTCGAGAGCTTTTAGCTCCTCTTCCATGGCCTTACACCAAGTTGGTATTTGTATGGCTTCATGATAACTATTAGGTTCTATCTCTTTTTGAATAGAAGTGATGAAGGCTTTATGGTCCGATGAAACATTTTCATAGGAAATAAAATTTTGAATTGGATATTGGGTCGAATATGTTATAAAATCTCTAAGTTTTATAGAGGGTTGTGATACCCTTGTTGACCTTCGTGTTGGTATTGGTGTTGGTATAGTTATTTCTTCCTCCCCCTCAAGGGTATCATTATTGGTTTCTTCTATTTGGTCATTTGTTTCAATTTCATGGTTTTCTATTTGTACATGCTCTTGTACAATTATTTGGGGAAATACCGTACCAACTTGGTCATTGGTATAGGAGATAGGATTTGCTTCTTTAATTTTAAAATATGGCTCATCTTCACAAAAAACAACATCTCTTGATATAAATAATTTTTTGTTAATTGGATCGTAACATTTATACCCCTTTTTTTGAGATGAATATCCCAAAAAAAATGTTTTAGTTGACACAAAATCAAGTTTATCTTTTCTTTTGATATGTACAAAACATACACATCCGAATACCCTAAGATGATCTAAACTAACTTTTCTTTGGTAAAGAATTTCTATTGGACTTTTATTTTCCAAATTTACGCTTGGTAATCTATTGATTAAATATGTGGCATTGAGAATGGCATCGGACCAATATATTTTGGGGACATTTGTTTGAAATAATAATGATCTTGACATTTCTAATAAATGTCTATTTTTCCTTTCCGATACCCCATTTTGCTCGGGTGTATTTATACACGTGGTTTGATGTATAATTCCCTTGTGTTTGAAAAAATTTGTGAAATTTTTGTTTACAAATTCGGTTCCATTATCCGATCTAAAAATTTTTAATTTTGCCCCAAATTGGTTTTCTACAAGATGTAAAAATTCTTGAAAGCAATTAAAAACTTCATCTTTTGTTTTAAGTAAATATAGCCAAGTAGCTCGTGAAAAATCATCAATAAATAGCACAAAATATTTGAATCCATTATAAGAATTAATTGGGGCCGGACCCCATACATCGGAATGAATTAGCTCAAATGGTGCTTCACTTTTACTTGATGAAAGTGAAAAAGGAAGCCTCGTTTGTTTCGCTAATTTACATATATCACACTTAATACAATTTTTCCTAGGAAAATCTAATAATCTATTTAAAACTTGATCGGAGGGATGCCCAAGTCTTTTATGCCATATGTCATAGTTAATTGTCTTTGTTGAAGCACAAAAATTTAACGTTTGTAGATTCAAAAAATAGTGCCCATTTTCAAGGAATCCCTCACCAATCTTCTTTCCGGTTATCCGGTCCTGAAATTTAATATTTGTAGAAGAAAATATTGCATCACAATTTAATTCTTGTGTTATTTTATTTACTGAAATTAAATTGATAGGAAATGATTCTAAGTATAATACATTATCAATTTTTTTGTTCAACAAATTAATCTCTCCTATACCATTGACTTGGGTTTTCATACCATTTGCTACCAAAACATATTTATTAATTTTGGACAATTCTAAATTGGTAAGAAATTTTTTGTTACCGAACATGTGGTCAGTTGCTCCGCTGTCTATAATAATTTGATTGAATAAATTAAAATTTGAGTTTTTAGAGGCAATACCACATGAGCTGTAGTTATTTTTATTGGTAAACCACACCGAAAACTCCTTTAGAAGGTGCTGCATCTGATCCCCGCCATACCCGCTTGACCCGCCTGGATGAATTATTTCGGACTCAGATCTAGCCGTCTGATCCGGTGTTTTGAGTTGAGCTGCATAGCCCCTTCTCTCTCTGTCCGACTCCCCCTTTCTCCTTTCTTCATACCGATCGGAGCCCTTTCTCTCTCGGTCCGCCTCCCCCTTTTCCTTCTCCTTCCACCACTTCGGCCTGAGATTAGGGTTTACGAACCAGCAGCGATCTCGATTATGGCCTTCTTTTTTGCAGTGGGAGCATTTGTCGGAGGATTTTTGGCGATTTGAGAAGTTAGGGTTTTGAGATTTTGCGATGAATGCTTGGGTTTCGGATCCCTCGCCGATTTGGGCTTGTGGACCACCCATATTGAGGCGCCGGCTCTCCTCCCTTTGCACCATGTTGATTACTGCCGAATATGTAGGGAGAACCGATGAGACGAGGAGTTGTGCCCTCAAAGTCTCAAAACTATCATCGAGGCCTGCGAGGTATTGGTATGTCTCATCCTCATCAGCCCTTTTCTTGATTTCAGTTGGATCGGTTGTATTTGGCCGATAGATTTTGAGTTCATTTTTTTTCTTTGTGAGTGAGGCTACATATTCGGTATTGGTTCGGTTGCCTTTCTTTTCTGCTTGGAGTTCTTGTAGAAGGCGGTACACATGAGAATGGTTGTTTTGTTGGCCATACATATTTTTTACTGCCTCCCACAGTTCTTTTGAGGTTTCACTGTTTATGAAAATGTCAGCAATGTCGGGTTCCATGGATGCGGTTAGCCATGTCATGACAGTGACATCTGAGCGTTGCCAATCTTTGATTTTTTTCTTTTCTTCATCGGTTGGCTCGGCTGAATTTGTGGCTGTTGGTTTAACATTATCTCCAGTGATGAAATCAAATTTATCTCGGGAATAGAGTGTCATTGTAGCCGATCTAGCCCAAGACACATAATTTCTGCCATTGAGCAGGGTATTGGTTATTTTTGAGGAATGTATGGTAGCCTCATATGAGTGTTGCCCCTCTGTTGCCATGCTCGTTTTATGCGGATTTTCTTGTTTTTGGGTTGTTTGTGTTGCTTGATGCCCTGTACCAGATTACTGGTATTCTGAGGGGATTATCGGTTTTGAGTATAAAGTAACTGGTTTTTTCCTGGTCTGATTTTACTGGTCTGAACTGGTTTTTTTGCTGAAATTTATGACTACCAAATTGCTGGTAGGAATCGGAAGCTTTATCGGATTATTGGGTATTGTTATTGGATTTTCAGAACAGGCTCTGATACCATGTTATTTTGTAATTTCTGAGGAGATAATAAATTCATTCAACTCTTCTATCTCATTTACATTCACTATTCCTATTTATACTACAAAAGGCATACTAGCCGTTATAATACCGTTGGTACTATTTCTACTTCTATTCTGTACAGTAGCAATGTACAGCTGTCCCTTTATTCTCTACTTTATTGATTTACACTACTGTTAGAACAATTAATACTATGTTTGATCTTAGCCACTTGATCGATGATGTACGACTGAGATCAATTATCTTCAACAATCTCCATCATCAAATATATGAAAAGGATGAAATATACTTTTTTTCATTATGGCCCACGTACACTAATAAAGTCATTATGAAAAGTTATATACTTTTATTTTAAATAGAGATATCCTCCGGACTTCGTTCCCAAAAAAATTTTATTGAAAAACTGGAACAAATATTTTAGAAACGCAAAAAATATGTATTGATAAATTATATAATTAGCCGCGCGATAATTAACACAAAATAGTTTGATTTTTGTTAGAGTTTATATTATTATATCAAACACATTTTTTTTTAAATGAGGAAATATAATCATAACGCGTAAGTCACTCGATCAAAATAAATAAGAAGAGATGATGAATTGGATGGATATAAGAAGAGATAATACGAAATGACTGAATATTTCAAGGCTTAATTCTCTTTATATATTATAAATTATTTAACGACAAAAAAAATATACTGTTGTAGACAGCATTTGAATATAATAGTGAATCGGCAGAGATCATTTAAAAGTAGCCGTAGTAGCAATTTTTTTTTTTATTTATATCGCCCGAGGTGACTCAATTTTTTAGTTTAAATTTGGATCGTCTGATATGTTTTAACTTTTAACGCATATATTAAAGGGCACTAGTGTATTTCACTTCGGATCAGATTTAATCTGCATTCTAATTAGATAGTCTGAATTCAAACTCAAAATTTGAATTTCTTAAAAGATATTGGCCCAATTTTCTTCTCTCGATGTAAAACCGTACTTCAAATAGATTTTGGATGAAAAAGATGAAAATGCAAGAATTTATATCACCCGAGGTAGTAAAAAAAAAGAAATTGAATCCGGTTCGGTCATTATATATTAGCATGAATTCTAAAGAGATCTCACATATTATAAATTTGGATTGAATTAGCTCGAATTTTAATTACTCGGTCTGGATTGAAACTCAAATTTTTGTTATCTCACAAGAAGATGCAGACTCGAAATGCAATTGCTCACGAGCAAAACTAGGGTTTTCCTAAGTTCATCAAGCCTCTTTGTGAATTCAACTTTAAACTCTATCAGATTGACTTCAAATGACGAATCTGAACTGTTGAAACTCATCTATCTTACGAGTGATGTGTTTATATGTAAAAAAATTTAAACTTTCAAATTAATTTAGTATAAAGTCAAGCAGTCAAAATTAAAAAGTTTATAAATTAATTTTAATGCATTCATTTTTTGAACGTTTTTTTACCCACTTGACTCTATACAAAATTAATTCAAAAAAATTAATTTTTGTATGTATATGCATTACTCGTATGATAGACGGGTTTAAACAGTTTGAATTTGTTATTTGAAATCAATCTAATATATTTTAGAGTTGAATTTACAAGTCTTGATGAACTTAAAAACACCATAGTTCTACTCAACAAATACACATTGTTAAAGAAAAAAAATCATCAAAAAGATAAATATCTAGAAAGCTCCGGCGAGTGCTATTCGGGCAAAAAGTTATGGATGACAAAAGCCCGTTTGATTCACCGAAATTTAAAGGAAATTAACAATTTTTTCAACTTTCCTTCACTTTACTTTACTTGGAAAAAAACCTCTCAACTTAATTTGGAAAAAAGCCTCTCAACTTTCCTTCACTTATTTTTTTCGAAGTTTTTTCTTAAAAACATATATTTTTCTTCACGCCCTGCTCTCTCTCTCTCTCCTCAGCTTCCCTACACTTTCTAGTAAAATCAAATCAGTAGAAAAATATAAGAATACTTTCCGAAATTTTTATTTGTACCATATTCTAAAAAAAATAAATCAAAAACTTATTATTTTTGGAGATTTCTAAAAACACTCAGGATGCCAAGTCAATCTGCTGCCCTAAAAATGAGGGGCCGCCAAATGCCTTAGCGGATCGTCAAAACAAAATTAAATCTCAAACTTTGATTTCGGATTCTTTTGATTTATAAGAATTGTTTAATAATTTTCAAAAATAGAAAGAATAATTAATAATTTAAATATATTAGAAAGAAAATTAAATAAATAGATAAAACATCTTATAATTTAAATGTACTAGAAAGACTCCGAAACATTTTTCATGCAAGATTTTTCCTAGTTGTAAAAAAAAAAAATTAAACTATGTCTTGGTGTGTTACTGGAAAAAAAATAAAAATACTTTGTATCTGTTGTTGCAAGCAATACTCTTATTATGATGTTTGACTAATTTGCAAAACATACAATAATTAAATTTAACAATTTCTTGGAGTTAACATATTTCGCAGGTTCAAGATAATTGGAATTGCAATATGGATCAGTTAACCTGAAGAAATCATCAAGACATTTATCAAGAATTTAAATTGTAAAATTATAGACTTGATAAAATATATTTGATGTTGAAACAGGGAACAATCGTTACCAACGATTATAAAAGCTGCACAGAAAATCGAATTCAAGCCCAAAACTCAATTCTTCCAGAGAACAATAGTTACTAACGATTATCAAAGTCCCACAGAAAATGAGATCAGGGCTGAAACCCTAATTCCACTAAAATACTAATCGTTGTAACGATTGTAGAAAGACTGCTCATTCCGAAGCTGCCTCTATAAATAGAGCAATTAGGTTTTCTCCCAAAGAACTCTAGCCGCCCCAACTTTTCAAAAAACGATTTTTTTGTGCAATAGTCCATATATTGTTGTGAGAGCTAAAACTTCAAAATTCCTTCACACAACCTCAAATCTACTTCACTAATCTTGAGTTAGATTAGATTAGAGTAAGCTTTTAAGTGTTTATCTTGAGATCATAAACTTAGAGACTTCGTTCTTTACTCTAGTTGGCCGAATGACTTCCCGTTGGTTGTAAGGGCTCACCGGTTCACAAGTTGTAACATTTCTCATTGGGTAATAGAAAGACGCACCGAGAAGCGATTGCGATGGCCCGGAGACGTAGGCCATTTTGCCGAACTCCGTTAACATCTCGTGTGTCAATTTTCTCTAAACTCATCTATTTATTTTATTTGCAATTATTTTCAGTTTTAAAAGAAAATTAGAGGTGCCTTAGGGACAACAATATCTAAATTATTGATCTGGTTTAAAAGTCACTTCTACTAAATATAAAAATTATTGTATTATTTCTATTTCTGAAAATGATTAAACAATTATTATAAATCAAAGGAGATCAAAGGTTTTATTTTGTTTTCAGGGTCTGCTAGGGCATTTGGCGGCCCTCCATTTTTAGAAATCAAAGAAGATTGGTTTGAACCAGTGTTGTAAAAAACAGTCTTAACGGCCGATTAGTCGGCCGTTTAATCGTTAACGGCGCCAAACCGTTATGAATACACTTAACGGATGCATGTTTGCGGATGAAAATGATTAATTGGCCGTTTTTTTCCGATTAATCGGCCGTTTTACCGTTTAATCGACCGTTTATTCCCTTTTATTCCCGTTTATTTCTGTTAGAATTTTTTTTTTCTGTGACAATGTGTGATGATAAGATTTATAAATTATGTATTGTAGTTTTATTTCTACTTGAATATACATCTAATATTTTTTATATATATTATTTTTCAAACTTACATTGAAATTGATTAATTCTTCTATTATTTATATACCATATATTTTTCTTACTTACTGATGTAATTTTTTCAATTAGTACGACGCGTTCATTTATGAAATTAGTTGTTATCCTAAACTAAATTTAGTGATTTTATGTTGAAATGTTTCAATTCTGTCAAATAATATGTTATTAGTATTTGAAAAAGCTTAATTCTCAAATTTATTGTTTCATTAAATAAATGTGTTACTTACACATGTAAAATGTGTTAAGAAGAAATAAGCGTTGTGTCATGTTATAATAATAAAACTAAGTTAAATTAAGTTTATTTGATAAGTTTAATAAGTTAAATAAAATATTTTTAATAAATTATGATATATATATACATAAATTTAATAAAAACATTAAATTGTCCGCATAATTCCGATTAATCGGCCACATACCGATTAATCGCTTGGCGGTACCTTATTCGTCCGACGACCGCATACCGTTATTTACAACACTGGTTTGAACAGTTTGGATTTGTCGTTTGAAGCCGATTCAATAGATTTTCGAGACCAGAAGCATGTTAGCCGTACTCTCTATATATATATTATGATGTCTAAGAAGTAAAGAACATTTTTGTCTGACTGATACTATCTACTATGCATAGCACATATTGGTCCAAACTATGGACTCAAATTTTCGGTTTGAAAATTCTAACAGTCGATCTGAACCGTTCAACATGATCTCCATATGAATATGGACATCATGTTACGTGATTTGAATCAACCAAAAGAATTTTCAAAACAAAATATTGATAGATAGCACAGACCAATCGGCACTATGCATAGTACCATAGCCTCACTCTTTTTGTTTTCTACAAATCTTGCTAATTTTAAAAATCCACTTATTATTGAATATTACTCGACTACGTTTATGAACACCAGGGAAATTGTCTAAAGAATTTATCTCAAAAAGCTACTCCCTATACGTCAAATTCAAATTTTGTTTTAAGGAGCACTTAAACAAAGGCAGAGCCTAAAATAGAATAAAATAGATTAATTTTCTTAAATAAGACATAATTGTATAATTATTTTAAACACAAACATATTTTTGTAATTGTTTCTTTAAAAAGAAATATGACAAAGGAGATATATTTTAAAAATGTTTTGAACCAGAAGTAGAAAAGCACCTTACCTTTCCTGAGTTTTGATGTTAGAACCTGAGTTTTGATGAAAACTGTGTTCTTGAAAAACAAGATGAGATGAATTGATCGGATCTGGTATATTCATTATAGATGAGAATCCGTATATGAAAAACAAGATGAGATGAATTGTGAATAGCAGCAGAGACGTACCCATATTAACATAGTGGTGGTATATATTTCACAGTGGTTACGATGTATATTATTATTTTTTCCTATTTATCATTGCTACCATCCAAATTATAACCACTACAAATGTTGCACAACCAACAGAATAACAGATATAACCAACCCAACTAATAGAAGCCTTTTTGTTCATCTAACCTCCATCTGTCAAGTTAATTTACAATAACCATTTTATTCTATAAAAAACAATAATAAACAAAAAACAACCTTTTATTCAACATACTCAAATTCATCCTCTCTCAGGTGCGCAAGAACCTTGACTGGTTTATCCTGGCCATCAACTGGAATAAAGAACTCTACTTTGAAAGGAAAATTAGCGGTGATTCGTTTCCCTTTCCAAAGCCCAACATACTGTTTTATAACCCCTTCCATTCCACACAAATCCAAATCTGGTATCTTCATCACATGGTACACTTTAAGCGGTACCTTGACACGAACTTTCTTCCCAACTTTGGCAGCCATTTCAGCTTCTTCCTCTGAAGTATCGGAGGATGAGGCATCGCTGGTCAGTGCCACGTGGCAAGAGAAACCCCGCTGCGAAATGCACGGCCGAGGAAATGGAGAAGTCAGGAAGCGAGAGGGATGGAGAGGAGAGATCCGGCGGAAAGGAGAACAGGGAAGAAGGGAGGTGGGTGTGGTTACACATGAAGTCATGGTAAATAATTTTAGAGAGAAAAGAAAAGGTAACTGTTAATTTTTTGGTAGGGGAATATGGTCGAACAGGTGCCGGGCAAGATATTTTGCGGGGAAAGAGCGTTAAGCGGTAAGGGAGATGATTCGAGATTTTTTATTGGGAGAAGGAATCAATGGTGGTACAAGTGGATAAGGCGGGGCCAATTAGCGGCGCTGATAAGATGTTAAAACGGGAAACGATAACCTGAGTTAACTCAAATTTTAATTTTAAATCTTGACCGTCCGATCTTCTTTAGAACGAATACCAAAGGCCCATGTGCATTCCATCTCGGATCGGATTAGATCGACGGTTCTGATCTAAACTCAAAATTTGAGTTACTGCAGAGGACTCGGACTCGATGGAAGATGTTACTCGCGCTCGCTGTCGGCTTGTGAGAGAGACCGGAGAGTTCTTACTTGTGATGCAATCCAATCGGCACAGCTTTTTTGTGGTGCTGCGCAAATATATTTTGAAAGAAAAAAAAGAAATAAAATGATAGAAAAAATATGGAAAAAAAAATAACAAACTGTATTTTATCTCCTTTATATTGAAGGGGATAAAATTAATTCATTTAAATGGTAGAGGTAAAAATATATATAATTTTTCATTCTCTCCCCTTCTTAGTTCTTATCTTTCCTTTTTACTCCGCATCACAAAACTAACAAAGATGAACTCTGCAGAATCAGACAACACGGAGAGACTTTTAAGTGTTGCCGGAGCCAGAGGAGATAACTGTACAATATAAATTACCACGAAGAAAAAAATAGAAAATATACAATAAAAAACAAGAAGTTAACATTTAATATAAATTTAGCACAAACTTTTTGCCTAAATTTGACAAATTTCGTGTCTAAGAAAAATTTGACTATAGAACATCCGACGTAATAGATATTACATATGAAAACACATAATTTTCTGACCTCTCAAGAAAATTACATATGAAAACACTAATGAGACTGATACTTTACGATCCGACATTTTTATTAATATCCAAAGTTAATTACAAATGAATAAATATACCCAAAGTTGTTGGGAATTTATAAAAATATCCATACCGGTCATTTGCTGACCAGTTTTAATATTTTTCGGCACCGGTCAGAAAATGGCCCGTACTAAATTTTTTTTTAGAGACAATGAATCAATAGCAAGATGCTAAAATCTAACACTAAAAATTCAATTTTTTTTTTAAAATAATTGTTAGATTACTTTTTTTGATATATAATTAGCATATTTATACCAAAATATGCTAAATTACTTGAAATTATGTTAAATTACGCTAAATTACACAAAATTACGCTAAATTATGTTAAAATACGGTAAATTACGCTAAATTACATATGAATAGGGATGATATCTTTACTGAGAAGGCGAAAAATGACAACGAAAGTTCAAACGGCCATAAAACGGCGCTCAAGTGTCCGATTTAAGCAAATGACCACTTTTCGGAAAGCTTGCGAAAATACGCATGCGTTAGTGCCATCTTTGCTAGATTTTGAAATTCATAATTGCCAAAAAACAAAGAGAAGAGCCTCAAACCTTGAGTTGAAGTTTTCGATTAAGATTTTCATTTCTATTATTCAATCTATGTAGTTCACTAAATTAGTTATATAATGAACTTGTAGAATACCAATTTTCATTATTTTTGAAATTTTTTTTACTATTTTTTATGATTTATAAAAGATGACACAAAATCGGCCTAATTTAGCGCAATTTACCGTATTTTAGCATAATTTAACATAATTTAGCGTAATTTAGCGTAATTTTGTGTAATTCAGCGTAATTTAACATAATTTCAAGTAATTTAGTGTATTTTATTATAAATATGCTAATTATATATCAAAAAAAGTAATCTAACAAATATTAAAAAAAAATCGAATTATTAGTGTTAGATTTCAGCATCTTGCTATTGATTCATAGTGTCTCTAAAAAAAAAAAAATTAGTACCGATCATTTTCTGGCCGGTACCGAAAAAAATTAAAACCGGCCAGAAAATGGCCGGTATGGATATTTATATAAATTCCCAACAATTTTGGGTATATTTTTTTTTTTGAGAAACAATAAGAGTCACAACTTGGGGTATATTTATTAATTTGTAATTAACTTTGGATATTAATAAAAGTGTCGGCTTTACGATGCGTAAATCAGGCCATATTATGAATTCATATATTTTTAAAGTCTAAATAGTCGATCTGAACTGTTCAACATAATCTCCATATAAAAGTATACTTGAAGATCAAATTTTATATGATTTCTTATATTATGTTTTTAGATAGATTGAAGATCATATTTTTGGTTGATCTAGAATCTTTAGATTAGGTGATTCTTCTTTACATCAAACACAAACTTTACAATGTGATTTGCAATCCTTTCTAAGATTCAGAAAAGAAAAACCTCTACAAAAAAATCCAAGTCGAAAATCGTAATCCTTGTGTTTGTGTGTTGCACTGTGCAGGGCTGCGTTCGGAACCTTCCCATGTGCTGCGAATTCGCATCCTCTGAGATATCTCATATTTTGCGTGACTTTTTGAAAAATCCCAACTATTCAAATACGTTCTGCACAAATCTCAAAGCTCAAATTATATTGGCCCCTGCGCTATCCCGAATAGGCACCGGACACGTCGGTCACACAAAATATGAGATATCTCAAAGGATACGCACTCATGTGCCGCTCGCTGGAGCGCCAAAGAGGCAAAGGTTACTGAGCCCGGAAAAAAATGACATATATGGCCAATGATAAATTCCTGATTATTTAACTACGTAGATTCAAGTCTGAGAAGCTACAGCTAATAGCATGCGTTGCGTTCTCTGATAATCTCTGAACTGAAGATCATAATACAACCAACTTGAATGGGGAATAATGTGTAGACGTGTAGTGTACCTAATTTCCAAGTAGAATCACAGAAGAAAGAACAAGAGTAGAGGAAAATAATGAAGTATCCAACTTATGCTCATAATTACAAAAAACAGAATTATGGTGCTTTGGCGTAATAAATATACAATACATGGAAAAATAATTTCTTTCTGAACAAAAGTTAACAAATAACGGCGCATATACAGAGACATCAATTACAGTTGGTACAGCACACACAGCGGAACTCATAGATCGAATGAAAGACATGTCCAATGACACAGGAAGGTATAACTTCAACAATAATTACTCTACCTATGCCCAAACAATCTCCAGCCTGGCTTCTTCAGGATTTCTACCATTTCATGGCACTGAATATCTCTTGTCATGACAAAGTCACTACTTTGTTGCTTTATTTTATTCAAAACTTCCTGGATAGTTACGATAAATTTGGATTAGTACAGCTACAGAGAGTTTATATTGGAGAGGACATCTCATATGTTCCATATACAACATGCTCAGTAATTTGATCTGTACCTGTAATGATGCGTAGAACTTGATGCCTTCACTTAGGTTCTCCTTAATTTCACCAAACTTGGCAACAGCAGTGCGGATTTGTTCTAGATTTTGTGCAAATGAAACTGAAAATAAAAAATGCCTTATTATTTGTTGCTCTACATTGAACAATTCAAAAAAAAAACTTGGGTTTGGCAAAATCTGACCCAAGCCAAAGGACCTATCAAAAGTCTACAGCTGAACCTCAACCTGATCCAACAATATTTGGTAGAAGTCAACAATCTAAGACTTTAGGCCAGGCAACTCACAACCTGAGCTTATCAAACATAACTAGACCTGAACCTTCCTGAATTCATATCCTCTGCATTAACTCAAAAGAGAATATTTTGAGTTAATGAATCTCGACTGTCCAATCTGTTTCAAAATTCGTGCGAACTAGATCTGCACTAATATTAAAGGGCCCCCTATGTTATAGACACGAGCCGGATTGACTCCGTTTAAAATCCGACGGTTGAAATTCATTGACTCAAAAGCTTCCCTTTTGAGTTTAATGCAGAGGATACGGATCCAACCTTCCTAGCCCTAACCTGACCCAACTGGCACGCAAACCAAACCTGCTTAACCCAATCTGATTGAAAAGAGGAAAAACATTAATTTCGGATGTAAAATAAAAGCCATCTTGCCAATAAGGCTGATCTGATACCTGAACCCATCAACCAGAGCAACATAAAGCCGAATACATCGAGACCTAGAAAACACAAACCGAAGGACTGTGGACTGGAAATAAACTGAAACAAAATTATCAGGACCCAAAGATGACCAAAATCTAAACCAGACCCAGCTAGGGTAGACCAAGCCCTAAACGACCTGACCTCACATGCATATTTGCTCTCTGACTCGGGAGTGGGCATACCCTTGTGTGTATAATAGATGCTAATCAGGAATAAGATTGAAGAAGAGCTTCTGAAAGAAGACCCAAAGTCTTACACCTTTTATAACAAAATGCCATTCATTTTCTTGTCTTTATATTTTTTAATAATGTTTCTCTAATAATTATCTTTCTTCAATAATAATAGTTATAACAACAATGATAATAATATTATATCAAAAGAATAATAGTAATAAAATAGTAATAATAAGAGTAGAACTAGGGTGTTCTTAAGCTCACCAAGCCCCATTGTGAGCTTAATTCAAAAACCTATTGAATTGGCTTCAAAGATGCATCCAAACCATTGAAATCGATCTACTTCACGAGTGATGTGTTTACTGTCAAATTTATAAATTTTCGAACTAATTTAGTATAAAGTCAAGCGGTCAAAAAAAGATAGTATATAAGTTAATTTTAATGTGTTCATTTTTTATCAATTTTTGACCGCTTGACTTTATATTAAATTTGTTTGAAAATTTATAAATTTGACATGTAAACTCATCACTCGTGAAGTAGACCGGTTTCAACGGTTTGGATGCATCGCTTGAAGCCAATTCGATGGGTTTTTGAGTTAAGCTCACAAAGAGACTCGGTGAGCTTAAGAACACCCTAGTTCTACTCTAATAATAATACTAGTATAGGATGTTCTTAAGAGCTTTAACTCCAAACTTATCGGATTTTCTTCAAATGACAAATCTAATCCGTCAAAACTGATCTACTCTACAAGTGATGCATTTACATGCAAAATTTATAACTTTTCGAATTAAATTGGTATAAAGTCAAGTGGTATAAAAAATAATGGTTATAAGTGAATTTTAAGACATCCATTTTTCATCAATTTTTTACCACTTGACTTTATACTAAATTAATTCGAAAATTTATGAATTTTGCATGTAAATGCATCACTCATGACTTAGACTGGTTTCAACGGTTTGGATTCATTATTTGAAGCCAATCTGATAGATTTGGTGTTGAGCTCCCCAAAGACTTGGTGAGCTTAAGAACACCCTAGTTCTACTCATTGTAATTAATATATTATTACTATTATTGTTGTTATTTCATTTTTTTGTTGTCATTATTATTGTCATGATAATCATCATATCATTATCATAATGTTTCTATTGTTATTAACCTTTTGAATTAATTTGTAAAATAAAAATAATAATAATTAGAAAGGTACTTTTTATTTTCACCTTATTCCGAAAGAAAGAAGGGTTTGTCCCAAAGATAATTAGAATAATTAGAATAATTAGAAAGAATAATTGAATGAAGTGGAAGAAGAGTCTGTCCCAAAGATATCTTCTTCCACCTTATTCCAAAAGAAAGAAGTACTAAATGGAGCCTGAAGGATTTTGATCTATACACTTTCAACATATGTGAACTATACACTTCCAAAGATAATGCTTGTTCACATTGAGGTGAAAAAGAAAATTGACAGCCTCATTGGGTATGTTTAGATGCTTTGAGAATAGTGCTAACCCGGAAATAGTACTGCAACTTTTGTTTGGATGTATCCGAACATATTTCTCTCTTCCCAGAATAGCATTGGATTACAACTATTGCCCTAACCCAACATTTTGTAGTAGTAGTGGATTAAAAATCTTCAAATTAACACTATTCTGATTTATGCAATTCAAACAGCATTTACATATTCCGGATTGTACAAACCAACACTTTTCTAACACTATTCAAAATAGCACTCTTTTTGCACAATTTTTACACTAACCTGAATAACACTAGTTTTACACTAAATATTTTGACGTATGGAAACACACACATAGTGTTCAAGATGTAGCTTTCCATAGCGAGCAAAACATTATCAGTTTAATTTCAGGATATACATATACAAAATAGATAATGCAACCATCATATCCTAAAATTTTCATCAATAGAAATTGCATATGGGGAAGGCAATAGAAATGGCATCCTTGTATGGAGATGCTACTGATTTCTTAACATAAAGGCTCAGTGAAGGTAAGACTTACAATCTACTATGCTAAAATGTACCAGAAACATACTAGAGTAATTACAAAAAATAAAAAAAGAATGTGCAAGAAAAAAAATGAAAGAGAGAGAGAGAGCTCACTTTTATACTCAACAAGTCTAAACTGAGTCACAAACTCGATATTTTGGGCCTGCAAAATGCACATTACATTAGTTTATAATTTTATATAGTACACAAAACATCATCAATTCCTGTTTCAAATAAAAAATAAATTTATTCTACATTTCTGTTCTGATATTCCTTTTTTTAAGTCCTTTGTGGTAAGCTCTGAAAAATATATCATGACTTTTACTTTCACAAATTATATTCAGCTAGAGAAATTGTTATGAAGAGTTTTTATTGATAACAATGGAGCAAATACTACCTGAATTTGATGCAACAATTGTTCCACCATCTGAATATGCTTGTTAATTTCTTCACAAATTGGATTATATTTTTCAATTTCTTCCTTGAACAACTTCTCTGATGAAGCACCTCCTAGCAACTTAGGTAGAATATCATCCTGAAAACAAACAATAGAAGTTCAATTAAGTTTCCAAAATATGCTTGGCCCAAAGAAAAGAAAGACCGACAGATAACTCCGCTGTAATCATTCTTGATGTAAATTGAAACAGTTATATTGTGCAAAATAAGTTTGACCTTTTCCTTCAACTCCTTCAGGTTTTTTTCGAGGCTTTCGAGTTGAGCCTCAAGAGTCTCCAGTTTTGTCTACAAAAGCAAGATAAATTGGCATCAAAACAACTGATTTTTTGCTAAAACACTCAATATACTTCAAAATTTTCACTTTTGATTGGTAAAAACTGACTAATTTAGAGCTAAATACAAAAGAAAATTGTAATTAAATAAAGATAAAACAAGAAAATATAATGACTAAACATTTACCAAGCTTAGTTTGAGGGTACCAAGAGTCCTATCCTCACTTCCATCCACATAAATGGCAGGCCTTGCAAGACTTGGGAGTGTCGATTCTATCTGTTATAAAAAATTCATAGCTCAAGTACACATATGAAATTGCAGGAGAGTAGAGAACCTCAACATCACACTTTATTTCAAGGAGCTCTTCTACAAATCCTAATCCTAATAATATGTTCCAATGTTTTATTTTTCTTTTTGAAGGTCAGTGAGCTAATTGCTCACCAACAATTCCATTAAATTAAAAAAAAGTCTGTACAACACCTCTACATACATTGTGTATACTGATATAAAATATTCCCTAAAATACAAATAAAGCAGGTTAACAGAATGTTCATTACTGTGAGATTAGACCATTTCATTAAGCATGGATATCAGATTAAAAAATTTCATTTGGCATTGAAATAGAAATATATCACAAAAGGCAGATCTTGTAGAAAGAAACATCTAAACATCTAAACTTACCGGCTGATTATCAAGAATCGCCAAAATTCCAAAATTCTCACTCAAAGATTGTTCAATTTTTAGATCACTAACCCCCGCTTCTTTAAGATTTTCAGCATATTTACGGAGCATGTCTCTTATGTTCTTAGCCAGCACACCAGATTCAGGCCGGTTCCACTTCTCCTTGTACCGGGCCCGGTACTGAGAATCCTCTTTCTCTTCCTTCTGCAACATCTCCTCCATTTGCACCATTAATTCAAGATTGACCCTCCTTAAATCCTTCAGTTGCTGCAGCTCCATTTTTAGCCCACCCGGTCCACCTCTGTCCTGTATTGCCTCAACTTGAGCCTTCAGCTCAGCAGGTATAGTAGAACCATTTTCTACAGCACGGATTGAATCAGGTAGATCCATTTCCTGTAATTTTACCTTACAAACCTCTTTTCCTAGCTTAATCTTATCCAACTGGGTTCGGAGGACATCATCAACCATTTCAGTATACTTAGTCAGAGCCTTCCTACCAGATTCAGATATGAGATTTGAGAAAAGAGTCTCACTACTTATATCCAAACCCTCAACCGGAGCGGGCTGAGCCAAAACTGCAGCTGGAAGCTCTGACAAAGAACTGACAGGCGTGACCCGCATCAAGTAGACATGGTTGTTTTCCTTGACAGCTGTCTCAAGGTTCTGGTTAATTTTGGTCTCCAATTTAGATACAGCTTCCAATAGAGAAGATGGGGCTCCCTTTGCTGATCTCTTTGCATCAGAAAGGGAGCTGATTGAGAGTTTTAGCCGAGCTATTTCCTGTCCAATGTCTTCTTTTTGATGCAGATCTATGCAATACAAAGAGACCGCCTCAGCGTAGAAATAGGCAGTTTTTAACTGGACATGTGAGACCCATGCTCGTTCAAAATGTTGGTCAAGTGGTGGCACAGTTAGAGCTGAGTATGCCTCATCGTAAAATTTACCAGCCTGTCAAATCCATCCAAACAAATATTATCCTTAAAAGACAACATGCAGGATAGAATTCTATGATGAAATTGGTCCAAACATTAAAACAATTTCAAGGTAAGCACTAAGCAAAGGGCAACAATAACCAGTAATTGAATCTTCTCCAAGCTAACACACCAAAATCAAACTACCTATCTAAGTGAAGAAGCAGTTTGAAAACGTAGTGGAAAAATATGAACTATAGAACTGATAATTCGTATCAAAGTTAATGTAAAAGGGAGTAAAATAACAAATGCAAATCTACCTGTTTTGCTACTTTTGAGCAGAGCGTGACACCCTTGGAATCTGCCATGACCTTGTCAAACATACACTCCTGTGCCTGAGCCAGCATCAGTATCTCTAACACACCTGCACACTCGGCAGTCACATCGACCGTGGCCCCTGCCACAGCATTCTCCTTCAACAACCTAAACACTCCAGCGGCCTTCTGAAACTCCGCATATGCAACCTTCCTCCCCTCCACCGTGTCTCTCTCAGCCATGCTTCCGATTTGGGAATGCACTGCACCGATGTTGAACAAAATTGCCGCCTTCTCGAAATCGATCGATTTCAGACTAGATTTCTTGTTTGACCTGAAGGCGTCGTGCCAAGTGAAAGGGATGGAGTTGTCACAGCCGAGCCGGCGCTCGATCACATAAATAGCGCGGTAGTATTGGAGGAGGAGATCGAGGCGGGAACCGGCGGAGGGAGGGGGGGTTTGTTGCTTCGCTAAATCGGATCGCATCTGATGGACGAGACTGAGTTCCCGCTCTGACGCGGAGGCGTCATGGGGGGAGAAATTGGAGGAGATGTGATCGCGAAGGAACTTGTGGAGGTCCAGGAAAGAGGTCTTCTTCTCAGGTACGGATAGCATCGGCATCGCCTGAGAGGAGGTCGAGGCCATTGCTGGTCTTCTCTTTGAATTGGTTTGTTTGTAGTCGTCTCTCGACTCGGGCTTAGAGATTTTAGTTCGGTGTGATGCTCATCGGACCACCCGGTGCTCAAGAGTCGTAATTGTTGTGTGTTGCACTGTGCAGAGCCGGATTCGGAACCTTCCCTTGTGCCGCTCGCTGGAGCGCCAAAGAGGCAACCAACATTGATCACTATCGCCAAAAAAGGAGAGAATTTCATATATACCACTCAAAAACGAGTGTGAAATTACGTATTTACCATCCAAATTTCTATAATTATGTATTTACCATCTAAAAATCTAATAACTCACATATTTATCCAATTAATCAAAATCTTAGATTAATTAGAGATTAATTAAGTTTAATATTATAAATAATATAATTAATACTTTGATTAGTCCCTTCCCCTTCTACGCACATAATTCTTCTTTTTTTGACGCGACATTTCTTTTCTACGCTAAAATTTATCTTTCTCTCTCGCCTCCTCCTCTCCCGCTCCGCTAAAACTTTCTCCTCATCAAAGGAATGCTGGCATCAAATGGACGAAAATAAATACAAGTTTACACATCTTACATCACACCTTAACTTGCGGATGAAAATAAATAAACCAGTTGCATAATCAGCCTAAATAACATGAATTGAAAATTAGAAAGAAATCCTAAAATTAACGAAACAGTTTCACATTCCTAGTTATGTTGCTCATGTACCTATTGGAAAATAGAAGGCAGTTGCTTGTGCTGGGGCTAAGTTAATCCTTGATTAATTAGATAACGTATTTAAGGAGAGAAAGAGACGGTGCTAAGTTAATCCTTGATTAATTATAATTTTAAGAATATTAAGCATAATTAATCGTAGTTTTTGGTATATTTGATATATACTAAAGTTATATTGGATAAATATGTGAGTTATTAGATTTTTAGATGGTAAATACGTAATTATAAAAATTTGAATGGTAAATACATAATTTCACAGTTTTTGAATGGTATATATGAAATTCTCCCTAAAAAAAAATGACATATATGGCACCGCGGTAAATTTCTGGATTCAGTGTTATCGAACCGGACCAGAATGGCCGGTTAGACCGGACAGTATATACTTATGAACCGTTAAAAAACGGGTCAATAACCGGTTCGTTTGATAAAAATTCAGTATACTGTTTAGAAAACCCGGTTCAATCAAATTCCTTAAATTATCGATATCTGCAGGCATCTCGTTTATTTTAGATCTTTCTCTTCTCCTCTCTTGTAGAATAGAACAAATTAAAACATGCAAATAATTAGCGATATCCTTTCCTCATTTGTATGTAGTTTGATGTACCTGGTGGCCTCATATTGTTAGAAACAAATCAAAACATACAAGACTTCGCAGGGTTTTCAAAAAATAAAAATCAAAACATACAAAAAATAGAGAGATATATTTTTCTCATTTGCACATAGATTGGTGTACTGGAGTGGAGCTTTTGGCTCAGAGATGGAAACTCTACAGAGAAATTTTATGGAATGAAAATCTTTTACTAACTGATTAAGTACGTACCACGATACATGAAACAACATAATACAATATACTTGGCGTTTTCTACTTGAGTATCCGACAGTAATACAATATACGTAACATTTTCTATTTTTAAATGTTTTAAGAGGAGGGTTCAAATGCCTCTATTTTTCATGCTTCTATTTTTAAAAATTTTAATAACTCCAAATTTAAAACTTAAAAGTCAAAATAAAACCATTGGATATGATCTACATAATTTTTATATATGCACGTATAAATAATTATGACATTTCAATTTTGTTTTGGTTGTCATCAAGAGCTTGTAAAAAACATACTAATGTGGATAATTTCTAGACGTTGATTTTTCAACTTATTGATTCACATAAAAACAAAATCAAAATGTGATAATTTTTTATGAGCACATAGATAAAATAATGTAGATCATATCCAATGATTTTATTTTGACTTTTAAGTTTTAAATTTTGAGTTATTAAAATTTTTAAAAATGGAGGCATTGAACCCTTCTCATTAAACTTAGACTTTGTTCCTACTTTCTAGTTTAGTGTTTTTTAAATCTTAAATTATTAATAATAAAAATATTAGGACGTCGTATATCAGGATGAATTAAACTTATATTTGATGTATTAGTTCGACAAATACATTTTTAAAATATTGCACTTAGTTAAAATTATTCGAGGGCCAATACTTTTATTTTATTTGAAGAATAACCTTTCTATTTGTTAAAAATTAAGTGTTATTAAAAAATCAACGGTTCATCCGACCAATAATTTATTGACTCAAAGTATTACTGAGTTGATGTCAGATCTGGCTCCGATAACATTGGTTTAAACTTTAAAAGTTTGAACTAATGAAGCAGCCGAAGAATGAAATGATTTTCCGGGCCGCAATAAAAACAGAGTTACAAACCCATTATCCAGATATCGGATTACATGGGCCCAAAAGAGCTGATACTAAATCCATATCTCTTGACTTAATCCGACGGGTAAAGTCAAACAGGCCTCTTTATGTTTTCTTCGAAATATCATATTATATCATCTGCCATGGAGACTTGATCAGAAACTCCCAGCTCCGGATCACCTAAAGTAACCTAAATTTTGATTTTTCATCCGAACCGTCTGATCAGAGAGAAATGCACGATACCCTTCAATATTTTGCCCAAAAATATCGGACGGTCGAAATTCAAAATCAAAATTTAGGTTACTTTAGGGGAGCGATTTCATCATCCCATCGGGGCATCTTCGCTAAAGCACTAGATTTTCTTCAAGATCAGACGGTGGATATTAGAGGAAAGTCGTCAGAGTCGCAGGCACCCTTCGAATCCACACCCCATATCGAGTTATCTATCTCTTGTGTTGGACGTAGGTTGGAATCTCGGTATAACCTCTACTAAATTCGTCGGTCCTTTTCTTCTTCTTCTTCTTCTTCTTCTTCTTCTTTCCCTGTTCTAGGGTTCGCGCGCGCGTCCTAGCTTGCTCCCCCATCGCTCGATTTGCGAATTTCGTATTTGATTTGAGGTACCAATCTTTTTTTCTTTTATTGGGTCGTATTCTCAATTTGCAATAGATTGATGATCTCCTGAGTTAGTTCCTTTCCCCCTATTTGTTCGCTTCCTGTCGTGTAGATGCATATGAATTGTTTGTTTTTGGTTTGAATTTAATTTTGAAGTCCTCAGTTTGAAGTAAGGTTAGGTATCGTACTGAGGTTCAAGAAAAAAGTTGTGCAAATTAAATTAATCTAACATAAGTTGAATATCTTTTTGCCGATATATGTGTTGTTGGAGAGAAAATATACCTCAATGAATTAATCTCATCCAATTTTTCAAGTAACGAATCTTGTTTAAGATGAATTTAAGGTATCTAAAATATGTCAATAGAGTATGCATTGAAAATATTTGGTTTTATGTTCTTCCAGTTTGTCATGTACTTTTTGCAACACATGTACATTTGATCTCCTTGTTTTCATCATGAAGGTTACCGCAGTAAGTAAGGGAATCACAGTTTACAAAATTCAGAATCTTAATTTGATGCAAACTAAGTAGTGCATGATACAAAAGATCCTTAGATGACTTGTCGAATGGCGGCTGGACAACAGAAGAGACGTCTGAGTAATTCAAACCTTCATGATCCAATCAAAGGGAAGAAGAAAAAGAGGCTAGACTCGTCAGACTATACGTTGAGCCTGAGACCTCATGTTGATCTGGATTGGAACGAGCGACGTAAGAGAGTCATGCCTAAGAAGGATCAGGTCGGGTTGGCATGGAAGGATCTAGGCCCATTTGTTGACACGGTCCCACAACCATGCAAGGGACTGGCTGATGTGTTTCATGTTCCTAAAGAGATTTTTAACTTGAAGGATCTGAGTGATGTATTATCTTATGAGGTATGAATTTATCTGTGCCTATTGGTACTAAATTTGTTTGTGATAATGGTTCTGTTCTTGACTGTTTTCTGCAATCGATAATAGTCCTACTGAAAACCCAAATTAAGCACAAGTTCAGGAAATTAACGAGCATTTTTCTTCGATAGTATGGTGCCACTATTTTGTAAAACTTAAATTTATTGTCAGTATTGTACAAGCTAAACTTCATGTTTTGAATTTACTTTCACTTATGTGGAAGTTGAACTTCATGTGTTTAAGCTTTAGCATTTAGTAAAACATTTTTATAAAAAACTAATTGTTATCGTATTGAAGATCTTTTGGTCAACATAAATTTTGGGCATAATGAAATCTGTTTTACTATGATGTCCTATTTGTTTATTTGTTGTGTTTTCATTCTGTTAACTTAGGTGTGGGCTTCATGCCTTTCAGAATCAGATAGGAAACTTCTAAGCCAGTTCCTTCCTAGTGGGATTGGTACAAGTCAAGCAGTTCGATCTCTTCTCAAAGGAGAAAACCTTCAATTTGGAAACCAATTCACAAAATGGCAAGCTATACTAAACATTATCTACGCTTTTGTCCATGTACTAGCTTTTTCACAGAACTTGTCATAGATTATTAAGCATATTAATAACTATATTTGTAAACATGTACTGATGATACTAGGTCGGCTTCTGTTTGCTGTGGTGATATGCATCCTGATGTTGTCCGCCAGAACGAAAAGCAGTTTCTGTCTGATAAGAAGGCATACTATGTTGAACTAAACAACTATCATTCCAGGTTTTTCTAGAAATTAAGTAAAATTTTAGTATCTTTTGCTTTTGTTTTTCTTTCTTGGATTCAGTTTTAACTATTGTTATCCCATTGCTAATTATGTTTTGTAGCATGATTGATAACTTGGAGAGGTGGAAAGAAAAATGGATAAATTGTAAAGATCCGGAAAAACTATTTAGGTAACTCTACTTTCAGATACCTTTTACTGTAACAATGGAACATTCTATTTTGTTGTTTTATCTCTCAAGTTAAATTGTTAGGGACAATAATGACTTGTAAGGGAGTTACCTATTACTTTGTGTTTACAGTTTATTTGATGTACAGGGATACACCTACTAGGCATAAAACTGGAAGCATCACAAGCCCACCTGAAAAACCCAAAGTTAATAAAAAAGAAGTTCTACAAAAGATTGTGCGTACAAGTGATACTGCTAAGTATATGTCATATGTTAAGGTAATGATCTCTATATCAAGTGCATGAACCTACATGTCAAATTTCCGTTGCATCTCAAATAATGTCTGTTGCTCAGTTTGATCTATTTGTTCTCTGACTGTTCACTGGGATCCAATATTGCTCCTCTTTTCTGCATAAGTTATACATTGTTCCTGGTGGTATTTTAATAGGCGCTTCTGGATTGTTTTTTATACTTTTTTTACCATATTCATCGAGTCCTATCAATTTTGTTGACATATTGCAGATCAGCAAGTCACAATATGAGCAAGTTAAAAATCTAAAGCATTCCGGTGAAGGCTTTCTACCAAAGGTTCTGAACCCTGTTCTTGGGGACATAAAAAGGTTGAAGATTAAGCCGTATGAGTCTTTAATGGAGGAAGAGAAAACAAAATTACATGACCACTGGTACACATCCCTTTTTACTTTAAGAGCATATGACACAATAATCCGCTGTCAAAATATCTCACAAGTTAAAGTTGCATGAACAGGTTGCAAGTGGCCAAGGAAGATCTTCCTGTTTCTTTTGAGGCATGGAAGGGGAGGAACTTAGAAATACAGCAATGGAAGAAAGCTTTGATTGTAGAAATTCCTGCCGGTTTTGAGGCTTGGAGAGAGAGGAAGACAGAAAATGAGCAATTGACGAAATCATCTTCTATAGATGTTGATGATGAGAAGATGTCTGATATGGAAGAGGTTTATTTCTTTCTATATCTTTCAACAAGGATTTCTGTTTGTGATTTCTTTTCTGTGCTCTGTTATTTTATCAGATATATTGCAAAACATTGTGATTTTCTTTTACCTTCTTTGTTTTTGGTTATGCAACTCTTAGGATGTGAATA
The DNA here is from genome assembly GCA_025461125.1 of Carex kokanica. Lineage (NCBI taxonomy): Eukaryota > Viridiplantae > Streptophyta > Magnoliopsida > Poales > Cyperaceae > Carex > Carex kokanica. The sequence continues at coordinate 176,057 of JAJGRX010001360.1, read as the reverse complement.
GCCATGAATTAGATAGATCTGAGCAGCCCATAATTGGTGGAGGGTACGAAAATAACTCCAGCCCTGATATGTCAGAAGAACATGAAGAATCAGAAGGAGAAGAGGAGCAGGAAGGTGAGGTACAGCAAGAAGAGGAGGAAGATGATGAGGAGGAGGAGGAGGAAGAAGAAGAAGGAGAAGAAGCTGAAGCTGAGCCAGAAGCAGAATTTGAAGCAAAAGAAGTGGAAGATGTAATAGCTGTAGAAGGAAACTCAACTGAGGAGGATGTGGAAGAAGAAGTTGAAGAAGAGGAGGAGGAGGAAGAGGAAGAGGAAGAGGAAGAGGAAGAGGCTGAAGCTGAAGTTCAAGAACCAGTACCGTTAACTGAAGAATACCATGACCTCACAAACACAACCAATTACCGTCATGATCTTGAGCGCATACCATCCCTCAACAGCCACCATCAGGATCCCACCACCTCTCCCGAAACCGACACACTGATCCCTGTAAGCACCTCTTCCGAACTAGTTGAGCCATTTCCCTGTGATGATATGGGTCAGCCAAGTGACGCTGACAAGTGGGTCCCAGTAAGCGATTACAGCCAACAACCACAGGAGTACATGCAACCTGGGGAGTCATCTATTAAGCTGCCAGAACTAATTTCCCAGCAGCGTAGTGGTGGGGTAAGTGCCGTGATTGACCTGGAGAGGGATGTGATGGAGATGGATAATGGCGCGTCAATCTTTTGTCCGGAGTTGATTACTTCTTTTCAAAAGGAGCCAGAGATGCTTCCACCGTCTTATTCACATGGCAGTCTGAATGGCATGAAGCAGCAGGTAGCTGGGCTGCCGTCTTTTCTTCTGGCAAGTGAGCAGTCTCCCGAGTCTCTTCAGGTAAATGTACTTTTAATTGTAAAATAATCACTTGACCACACCAAATAATCAATCAACTTTCACCCCATCAATACTAGTGACCTGATGGCATGCCATTAATATGGTTGCTGTCTCTGGTTACTCTTTCAAAATATTGTTTTTTTTTGTGTGGTGCTGGTGTGTAAACCCCTGGCATATTTCTGTATGGATTATTGTAGGCCACTTGGCTGTACTGGGAATATTTTTTGAACTGTTATGGACAAAAATATGGTTCCCTTCTTTGGTGTTCATGGTATCAGCTTGTGCTGGAGCAGGTATTTATCTGCATGGGCTATGGTATGATCCATTTGGTGGTACTCTTATCTGGCAACTTTATTGGAACTGATATGGACAAATGTTGCCTTAGCACAGGCTATACATACCAGCAAATATGCAGGTTCAGTATGATTACTGGTACTTGTATTGATGGGTTGCGGTATTATTGATATATTGAGACTGGTGCTGGTACCAGCATTCTGTCGGTTCCATTGATGATAATCATGTTATCTATACTGTTATTTGCATCTGTCTGCTGCTGGTTCACGTGCTGTTATGGATGTTGTCAGTAAATATTCTGGTTCCTTGTTCCCACCTTTCTTGAGAAGTATTGCTTCCATATATTTGGGCAACTGGGCCCTGGTTCTGTAAGCTAGGCTTTTATCCAGGCAATTTGCCTCAGAATTCCATATATGTTTGGTTTAGGTATTATTTGTTTAGTCCCCATTTTTTTCGCCCAAGCATGGACAGATATGGATGAGATAAATTGCCCTATGCAATGTTTGGTTGGCGAATAAGTGAGTAATAAGGGCCTTATTCCTCACTTATTGAAGCCACACATGAATAACTTAAGTGTGCATAAGTGGGAAGGAAGTTTTGGCTTTATAATATATGGAGCCTATCATGGTAGAGTAGCTTATTCCTCAAGTTATGTTATGGTGGGTCCCATGGTTCATAACAACGTTATTATTATTGTTGTTGCTATATGATCATCATCATCAACAACAACATTATATTGTTATTATTATTAATATTATAATTATTATTATATAATTGTTATTATAAATATACTATTTTTTGTTCGCTATCATCGTCTTCACCATTATTATATTATCACTATTATTATTGGAGTAGCAAAAATCTTGATCATAATAATAATAATTATTATTATTATTGTTACTACTACTAATGTCATTATTATTATAAGTGTTATTGTTACTTTTATAAGAACAATAATAACAAATAATAGTGATGTTACTTTTGTTACCATTATAATATTATTATTTGTAATTATGTAAATATTCTAGTTTGATGACATAAATGCTATTCTTTTCTTATTCTTGGGCTTGCTCAATTAAACAATAATAAATTATAATGGTATAACTTTTAAGAGGACGGTTCAAATGCCTTCATTTTTTGTGCCTCCATCATGCCTCCATTTTTAAAACTTTAATAACTCAAAATTTAAAACATATACATCAAAATAAACCGTTAGATGTGATCTATGTTATTTTCTCTGTGTGCTCATAAGAAGGATCTACACATGGTATTTATTGACTTGGAGAAAGCATATGACAAAGTACTGAGAAAGGTCAAGTGGTGGGCTCTGGAAAAGAAGAAAGTCCCAACAAAGTACGTTACTCTCATCAAAGATATGTACGATGATGTTGTGACTAGTGTTAGAGCATGCGATAGCAAAACCAGTGAATTTCCTCTGAAGATAGGATTACATCAAGAGTCAGCTTTGAGCCCCTACATTTTTGCCCTAGTGGTGGATGCTAGTGGTGGATGAAGTTACAAGGGACATATAAGGGGAGATCCCTTGGTGTATGCTCTTTGCTAATGATATGGTGCTAATTGACGATAGTAGGATAGGGGTTGACAACTGGAGTTGTGGAGACAGACTTTAGAATCGAAGGGTTTTAGACTTAGAAGGACTAAAACCGAGTATATGATGTGCAAGTTCAGCGGCGTTCGGTCAGAGAATGAAGATGTCACTTTGGTCGGACAAGTAGTGCTCAGGAATGACACCTTTTGATATTTAGGGTCGATGCTACATAGTGATGGCGAGATTGATGAAGATGTTAGCCATATGATACGAGCCGGGTGGGTGAAATGGCAACATGCATCTGGCATCCTATGTGGCAGAAAAGTCCAACAAAAGCTCAAAGGCAAGTTCTACCGGACGACGATCAGACTTGCGATGTTGTATGGTGCAGAATGTTGGGCTATTAAAAGACAACACGTCCAGAAGATAAGTGTAGCAGAGATGTGTATGTTGCGGTGGATTTTTGGCCATACAAGACGGGACCGATTTAGAAACGATGATATACGAGACAGACTTGGGGTATCTCCCGATTGATGAGAAGCTCATCCAACACCGCTTGAGATGGTTTGGGCATCTCCAACGGAGGTCTCCCGAGGCACCACTGCGTGCTAGAATTATAAGCTGTATCGAAAACACAAGACGAGGCAGAGGTCGACCAAGATTGACATGAGAGGAAGCAATAAAGATGGACTTGAAGGAATAGAATGCATCCAAAGAGTTGGTTTCGGACATAAGCGCGTGGAAGTTAGCGATCCACGTACTAGAACCATGATCGAGGAAATATTGTTTAGGGGTTGTTTAGGAGTAGTATCATAGGCTTTAGGTCATAGGGCTAATGATTTGGGGTCAAGAACGTAGAGCTTAGGATTTTGGTACCATTATTACTATTATTATTATTGGTACTATTATTACTATTAATATTACTACTACTACTACTAGTCTACTGCTACTGCTATTATTACTATTACTATTACTATTATTCTCACTCTCACTCTCACTCTCTCACTCTTACCTTTATCTTACTCTTGGCCCAACTTATTTGGGACAAAAGGTTTGGTTGTTGTTGCTGATTATTGTTAATCAATAAGTTGAAAAATCAACTTTTAGAAATGTGAAATCTAGAAATTATTCACATTAGTATATTTTTACAAGCTTTTGATGATAAATGTCATAATTTTTTATGAGCACATAGAGAAAGAGGCATTTGAACCCTCAACTTTTAAGGAGTTATACTTGCATAAATTTATGCTCCAACCAAACATGGTGTTAGGGAGTAGAGAGTTTCCAAGTTGTACCAAAAGTTGACACTAGGCCCATTTAAACTATAGGGAAGATACCTGCAGTATTGTGCTAAGTGGATTATGGTGGCGGATTGCTAATGTGTTATATAAGTTATTTGTACCGAGGGTTTGATTTTTCTCTTTCTGCTCTCTTATCATTTACTATTTTTAATTCAGAGGAAATATGCTTTGTATCTTTTTATTTTGATAAGTATTTTATCAACTGTCATGATTTTTTTTATTATAATAAAGTATACTTTCTATTAACCATATTGGATAATGATTGGGTTGAATATCTGATACCCAGTGAATACTTTTCTTTTTCTCAGTCAAATTCATGCCTCCAGCAAAATGAAAGAAAACTGTATATTTCTTTTACAGGCACAACAGAGACTACTGGAGCAGAGACAACTAGTCAGAGATAATAATCCATACATGCATCAGCAGCAACAACCCTTGAACAGACCATCAATGTACCCAACCAGCAGTTATCCCAACCAAGGACACTTACCCCAATTGGGGCCTGCACGTCAGAACATGAACGTGAACGTGAACATGGGGCCTGCACGTCAAAACATGAATGTGAATGCGAACATGTCCAATAACTTGCGGTTTCCTCTCAATAATACCGGTTACCCATGGTTCCCCCAAGAGCATCAAATGCAAGCTAACACTAGTAACACTAACAACTGGTCAGGAATGGACACCTCCATTGCAACCTCAGATGGGAGCCTTTTCAGCGTCTTGTCAGAGTGCAATAAGATCCCGCCACGCATGCAGTACCAGAGCATGAACCCAGAGCAGTACGCCGCACCAAGGAGCTTTGGTATGGCTGGTGGGGTTGACAGTGTGTATGGAGGGTACATGCCCCCTCAATTAGCCAGTAATAATAATAATAATAATAATAGTAGTAGTAGTAGTAGTAGTAGTAGTAGTATTAATAATAGGAGTGGTAATGCTGGTACTGCTGCTGGTACAATGGATAGTTTGGCCTGGATGAATTTTAGGCAACAAAATTCAAATCCTGGAATGCCTGATTCTATGGGGCGATCCTTTTCGAGGCCATGGAATAGGTAGATTTTTTTTTTTTCCTATTTTTTTAAATGGGGAAAACTGAACTTTTGTACTATGGGGGTGTATTATTGTATATATTCAGAGCTCAAATTGGACATGGATAGTTTGGGGTTCTATCTTGGCTGGCAATTTTGAAGCTATATTATGTTCGTTTTTTAATAATCATTTTAGCTTAGAATTTGTGATTACCTGTCTTCAAGAAAGTTTACTTCTGTAGACATATTAGATGCTGCTTATTTGATGCTTGCAAGTCGGATCAAGCAAATTTCTGTTTAATTCTTCTTTAATAAGTATTGGATGGTAATATATTGCATTTGTTAGCATCGTTATGATTTTCTCGTGCCAAAGGTTTGTCTTTATATAATTTTAATAGGATGCGGTTTTATTTTGTATTGTTCTTTCCGACTGGTAAGTGGTCATTCTGGGTCATAACCGAACAAGGATACACCTTCAAATTAGACTGCAAAAGGGCCAGAACTTACAGTAAAAGATTTAGCAACTATCGAGTTTTTCTTGTTTAAAAAGGAATTCAAAGTTTTGTAGAACAACAAATGTGAAGAAATGTTTAGAACTTAAGACATTGAGTCGAGTTGATTCTAGAAATTGTTCTGATGGAGTTTCTGGAACGATGTTATGGTAATAGTATTTGCTTGTAGTTGATTACTTTTGTAATGCACGCATTCTGATTCATGATTGATATTTTAATCAGGACTGGGTTCATTGTACTGTTCTAAGACAATGATTCTGTACCCACCATGGAACCCTACTTTTGACAAAAGATATAATATTTTTTTCCTTGATTTTTTTTTTTTTTTGGTTTGCTGAAAAGCCCGTAGAATAGATATCTATAGTTTTGTTTATTTGTTGTACTAAATGCAGTTAGTCAACTACCACTAGCTCCTTGAATGAAGTAAAATATTTGAATCAGAACAGTGGAACAGATTTAAAGAACCATTTTGGCCTAATTTCAGGTCATATTTGTTCATTTGTTTCCCTTTTGTTTCTGTTTATCTCTAAAGTTCAAATAGGAATCTGACAAAGGATAAAAGAAGAAACAAATGAACTAAGAAAAGCTAAAAAAAGGGATCATTTTCTTGTAAAAATGATCTGGTGATCTCTTGAAAATCATCAATTCATCATATAACATCTATTGCAGATAATATTATGTACAGCATCTTAGGTTCTTAAATGCAATATCTGAGGTTAAGACCTTCCTAAAGACCTGTATATATTGATAAAGAAAACAATTTTATATTAATTACCTACTAATCATCACTCGCCCGACACGGCACTTCTACCGACCATTTCGTCGATTGTATTAGAAATCAAGGAAAAACAATTAAAATACATAATCTATTTGACTAAACTAAGTGAATGATTCCCATTTGCACCACCCCTATTGCTAAGTTTGACACTGGAAAAAAAACTAAAGTAACAACCAAGATTACTTTGAACAATGATTCTTGATTAAAGTAATCACTACAAGTCTAATTCCAGTTTGTATTAGTGGTGGCATGCCACACTGTCAGGCTTCTTGATAAGCTTCTAGTAGCCATTAAATCTTAATTAGTGAAGTCATCATGCTTTTAATTACTGGGGACCAATCTTGATAAGAATATTCTCTGACTGTCTGCATTAAATATATAATCAAGATTGATAAAATATTCATATCGCTTCTGACGGCGTATTACTAGCTACCCTTAGTTGCTAATTCTAGGCTTCTTTTGTTTAAGGGATAGCATGCATTAGATCCAGAGACCACAAAATTGCATCTGCTGCCATTTTTTTCTCTCAAAATAGTGGGCATCAAGCACCACTGATTTCATTGATCATGAATTCATAATATATAATAGTTAAGAAGGCATATATGCTAAATCATTGAACTGCCAATTTATAAATCTTGTGAAATGATTAATAGGCAAATGTTTAAACAAGTAATTCATTAATCAACCATGAAAAGTGCAGCTTAGCAAGTGAATAAAAGTGGCAAAGATGCAAGCTGTTGTTTGTATATATATCAAGTACAAGAGTACCAAACTTGAAGCAATTTTATATTACCTCATAATAAAATACAATTATCAAACTTATCATCTTGTATATTATATTGCATATAGTTTAGTGTATGGTTTGTGGTCTGGTATAAACAATTCATTGTCAGTGTACATTCCGTAGAGGTGGAGGGGAGTTTAGATCAGTTCAGAATTTTTTATTGAGTGAGACTATGGTACTCTGCACTGCACACATAAATTCGTGTTATGAATTTATATTTCTGTTTTCAAAATTCAAATAGTCGATCCAAACCGTTCCATATGAAATTCATATAAAAATATATTTACAAACAAAATTTTACATTTTAAAAAAAATATTATCCTTTTAGATAAATAGAAAATCATTTATCTAAAGATTCTAGATCATCTAAATATAGTAATTTTAAGTTTTTAACATTTCTACAAAAACAATATAAAAATTCATATGAAAACAATATTAAGAAATAATTAACTGCTTGAATTTTAAAAATAAAAATAAAAATTTATAATAAGAATTTGTGTTTGCATTATAAAGTACCGTAGGCTTACTTTTTTTTTTTGTTTAACAACAGTTAAGAGTCGGTCATTGGTCAATGTACCATCTTTGTCTCTTTCGAATGGTCCCGTGTGCACCTTTTTTTCATTCGAATAAATATCAGTGTACGAACCAATCAAAATTGAACACGTATGGCCCAGACTATTTATCAACCAAGCGCGTGTCCACGAGCGGTTTAGACCTCTCCTTTCCTGTTTCAACAGGAGGCATCCGGACACTTCTAGTGTGGAAATATGTCTTTCTCAAATTCCGATAGGTCATGTTTATTGGTTGTGATTTAAAATTATGGAAGCCGTTTATGTCTCAGTCAAGTTGTTAACTGTGATTTAATTTAATCAGATTAAAATGATATAAGCTGATTTTTAGGATCTAGTGTGGAATGGTCTCCTGGAATTCAGATCTGATCATGTGAATGAGATCTGAATCGTTCGTTTTAATCTGATATGAATAAAGTAGATTATGTAATTTAAACCGATACTGATTTTTTTTTTTAATAGACACTGAATTGATTTGGTCAAGCTTTAGGTATTTTACATGGTCAGGTATTTTAGGGTGTGTTTCACGAAACGGGGTGAAAGTTCATTAATGGAAAGGAAGATGTGTTGGGGTGAAGCTCTCTTTTAAACAGTAAACTTACACCCTGATTTGGAGTGAAAGATTTCGTCAAAAATGTACACGGTTCTTATCTCGTCTCTCCTCCGAACAGTAATTGCTCCCCTCCACTCCCTCTCTGTTTCCCCTTTTGAAGTAGGTGAAGTCGTCCTGATCGGACGGTCTGAGGTGAATCTCACCTCTGCACAGTGAAGATTAACTCATGTTGCGGAATAATCTCTTGTGTGTATGGATTTTGCGGTTGTTTATGGATTGATATGAACCGTTCATTTTATATTGAACAATTTAGATCAAATTCAACAGTATATTTCTTCTTTTTTCAAACTTGTTTTGGCCGATTTTAATATAAAGTTGGATTTGATTTGAACCGTTCGATATAAAATCAAAGCTGTCTAATTCAATCCGTATAATTGAAGATTAGTCCAAATTTAATATAGTGCGGCTAACTTTAGAAATACTAAAAAAAATATACTTACAAAAATTGTACATATCTATTTTCAACAAAACTTAGCCGGATTGGAGTTGAAGAAGAAGAATAAATCTACATACTAGTAGCAAGCTGTCCAAAAAAATGCCCACCTTTCAATCATAAATAAAAGCACTTGATTATTTGTCAGGTACACTAGATTTCAACATTTTGCTCATGGCTAACTTGGCAAACACATGTGGAAGAATATATTGCCAAAAAAAATCCTATATAATTAGGCCATTCAAAAAAAAAATTCACGAAAATTGATAACATAAAGAGACCACACCATCGGAAATTATATATCACTTTGATGAATTTTACAAGTTCTCAGTGTCTAGGAAAAATATAAATCATATATAACAATTATGTATTGACAAATCATATATTTTAGTGCATACTCACAAGTTAATTATTTTTCGTAAATTAATTTATGGATTAAGTATAGGGGCGGACTCAAGTGGAGTCGGGTCCTTCCTGGATTTTGAAATTTTATAAAGATCTATAGGTCCATATCAATTTTGAAATTCTGATATATAATTTGAGTTAAAATTATAATAAATTTCTTGAATTCGAATTAGTAATTAGAATTAGCAGCAGAACATTGTAAATTAGAAGTCAGTGCAATTAAAATTACAAGTTATAACATTATTTTCTATTTAGTATCCAATTAGCTATTTTTTTTTGTCCCCTCCCACAAAAATTTTAAATCCACCTCTGATTCAGTACCTGTAAAGTTCCATCATACGTATTAGCATAACAATCAAACCGCCAATGCCCACAAAACAGCGTCAAAGCACTAACAAAGTTTATTGGAAGTCCGTCTAAAAAGTAAGAGCTGAGTGCCGAAGGAAGAAAATTATACTAAATGAAAGTCAAAGTCAAGTTATAGATATTTTAACCGAATATGGTTTATTTAAAGTGGGGCTTGACCCCTCTTGTTTCCTCAAAAAAAGTTATAGATATTTTGACTTGATCGCTTAATTTTTTTTTTTTTATATATAAAACGAAGGGTTTTAAAACCCTTTGTTTTTTTTATTTGCAGTCAAAACAATTTGATTGTTTCAAATTTTTATTTCTCATAAAAAAGATGAGGTTTATTATTAATTTTGTTAACATTTTTTGCTTAAAATCTGATTTTAATAATTTAAAAGAATGGATCCCTGCTCTTGATCGATTATTAGCAATTATTGTTTTGCTCCTCTTGTGTTGTGTACTATTTTTATTGTAAAATCGTAGATGGATCCGGTCTATTTTTAGATTACACTATGATACAGTTCGTGTATGAGTAAGATAGTACGGATTGTATTTTAGAATTCTTTTTACGATTTTAAAAAAAATAAATATGTGTATTTGTTATAAAATTTCTAACTGATTTATACTTTTCAAAAAATAAACTTAGTAATTTTATATATGTATTATTGTATTGACTGACTCTTAAATCGAAAATCGAAAATCAAAATTCCGCCTTCACCTCTAGGTAAAAATATTGACAGAGCTGATTTGACTTCATACAACGTACTGTTCATATGCTGGTTCATCTTGTTTCTATTAATTGTGTGTTGCATAAAATCAAACTAGCTTTGTCAAAATCCTTACCCACCTATGGCAAATTGCTTTTAGAAGGTTTATCTACGATTTCTATTTTCATTTCTATTTAATTTTTCCAGTTTGTGCTGGGGCTCATTGGAGAGGATCAAATCAGCTAATTATAAACCTTAGAAAATTCGTTTGAGAAAATAACACGGAGGAGCAGGGAAGTTCGTTACAGAACAAAAAAAAAAAGTCCGAACGGTAAAGCAACAGGTGAGATGGTCGGTGAGTGACACGTGCCAGTGGTCCACCGTCCACCCGTGCTTATCATCACCCACCAACCTACCACCCCAAAGCGGCGGACCTCATCCTGTTCTCCATTCCTGAACTAACAGGGGATTCCCTTTTCTCCTTCCAGTACAAGGGAGACGTCCATTTACCTGAATAAAAGTGAGAGGAATGCAATTGTTTTGCATCGTGTGCCGAAAGCGAAGCTGGGAAGGACGGCATTTGTCAGGATGCCACTAAATTGGCACCAATGGCCACCTAGCGATGGCGACCTTATTTCTTTTTTTTTAATGTTTTCTCTTTGGAGACATGTGATAGGATTTGTACTTGCGATTTTTGTTCTATTCTCAGTTCAATCCAAAAAGTTAATGCTTTATTAGAGATGTTTTCAATGTTTTATGATTTGGACTATTGATACACTGGATATATCCAACGAGAGTGAGGCTATGGTGCTATGCATAGCACACATGCCTAGTGTACTACGGCTCAATATGGTACTTTTTAAAATCCTAACGGTCGATCCGACCGTTCAATGTCATAATCATATGAATATGTACTTGCAAACTAAATTTTATATTTTTTTGAATTTTTTTACTATTTTTTCAGATAGGTAGAATTTTGATGGTCCAGAATTTTCAAAAAAACACTGATTTTTCTACCTATCTGAAAAAATAGTAATAAAATTCGAAAAAAATATAAAATTTAGTTTGCAAGTACATATTCATATGGATATCACATTGAACGGTCGGATCGACAGTTAGGATTTTAAAAAGTACCATATTGAGCCGTAGTACACTAGCCATTGGTGCTATGCATAGCACCATAGCCTCACTCTATCCAACGATATCTAAATGTGGTCAGACTAGTCAACGATGTATTTAAAAAAAATCAGAACTTATTTACAATATGGACGGCTTTAAATCGTGTAAATTTAAGTTAAGCGATCTTGATCTAACTTGATTCTTACAAGAGAGCCCACGGACAAACTGAAAAAAAAAAAATTGGAAAAAAAAAATTAATGTTTGATCTAGTAGTAATGCTATCTGTGTGAGAAATTGCAGGTTCGAAATATGAAATAAGTAAATTTTTTATAGATATTAAATAGTTTAATAACTTGATCTCTAATCTGAAAAAACAAAAACTGAAAAAAAAATACACCAACAAAAATAATTATGTGTGTCCATCTTGGCCTGCATATTGTGATGACATGAATGGAATCGTGGTATATATCTTTATTTTAAAATTGATGTTACTTATAGAACAAATTAAGTATAAAATCAAATTTTCAAAAACATATTGCAATTTTGAAAATTTTAGAGACCAAAATGAAAAATAGATGATAAAGACCAATAGTGTAATACACTCGAACTTTATCATTCTGTTTGTATATGGCGATGCCGAGTATATCCAAATTCTTTGGAGAATCATTAATATATTATTCTTTCACAGAATAATAATATACTGAGAGTCAGTCATCCGGTTTGCAAAGAGTGATATTTTAATCGCTGACAGCATTCTTAGGCCTACATTTTAACCAGCTAACCCTGATTGCCTCGGTACTGAGGAATCCGTATCCTCTGCGTTATTGTACCGTTTGCATTATTTTTTTTACCGTCTGATCAGAATTTGAATCACGGGGCCCTTTAATATTAGTACGGATCTCAATCGAACGGTCCAGATCTTAACTCAAAATTTATGTTAATGCAGAGGATATACGAATTCGGTACTGAGGAGGGCATCTCACGTCAAACCCTTATTTGATTGCCTCTGTGATGACTGAGTAGCCATTTCTTCGTGTTTTGCTCATATCTTCTTCTTCTTTCTTTAAAAAAAAATAAAAAATTGGTAGGGGCTGTTTTGCTCATATTTTCTCTCTGTTGCGATCCGCAATGAGTTATTGCAACCGGCGACTGAGATTTGTGCTCCAATTGACTTCATATCTTCATATCTGCACAGAATATCAAAAACTATGATACTAAACCAATCTCATTGGTAAAATAACTTAAATCAAGATATTTAATTTATTTTCTAAATAAAATCCTAGATAATATATATATTAATTTTGCACTTATCACCCCATATAATATTGTGCTCAATATTTAAATCGTCTATTAAACTCCTTTTGCTAATGCAAATGGGCATTTTTGCCTTTTTTTTTCAAAAAAAAAAAATATTTAAAGCGTCCCTAACCACCTTAAAAGATATGTGACGAACATCAAATTAACTATGTAAAGTTCTCAAATGTAAATGTACCATATTTTTTTTTTATTAAAGGATCTTAGTACATTTCAGTATTTTTTAATGTTATTCTCGAAAATTGAATTTACATTTCTCAGTAAAAAAATAAAGGCTCGTGCAGTCTGCCAGTATACTATGTTCGCATTTCTAAATCAATGCACCGTATAACGTTTTGTATGCTTGAAGAAAAAAAATTACATTTTTCTTTTAGCTTTTGAGTTGATCGGTATATTCGGTTGAGGTTTAATAACTTAATTTGAGCTATTGATACTTTATTATTACTTTAATTCGTAGTCGAAAGCATACTTTTTGAAGGTTATTGAATTTCAATATTTATTTATTTAGATACATAACTTACTTTTTTATTGGATATGAAAAAAGGATGATGTCATAAATCAAATAATATATATTATTACGAATGCTTCAAATCAAATAAATCATTAATTAATATTTTTTTAAACTATTTGGGTGATAATCCATAATATATTTATCAATATGTGGGCACATATTTGTACCTCTAATTATTTTTAGGTGTCTTATAATTAAATGATATTGCGAATGATTAAGCTAGAGATTTGTAGTTAAAGTAGTAATGAGAAATTTGTCAATGAAAGAAAATAGTTTAAACATGTATAAAATGTGAGGCTCGCATTATAAATTAATAACAAGTGATTCAAACTTTTTTAAAGAAAGTACAAATTAAAGTTATGCAGAAAACATAGTTGATATTTAATAAATCATAAGAAGTTAGAAATAAATATTTCATAAATTATTGGAGGAAGCTAAATGACTGAAAATTGATCAGCCGTCAGATTTTGTACATGCTAGAATAGTTGTCGTCAGTTATTGTTATGCTTTCATCAAAAGAAAATGTTAGAGGTGATATTGTACATTAATTAAAGTACCAATTCCTGTTCTCTTAGGCAATAAGTGTGTTTTATTTGATTTCAGATTTGTATTTTTTTAATTTCTATTTTACAAGATTGGGTCCAAGCCTCCAAGGAGATAGAGCAACACCCAAAGTGTTTTTAAAATATACCATTGAGCTGAATTAAAGGTAATCAATGTAAAGGCTTTAGCTGAATTATATTAATGTAAAGGCTGCTATTTTCAAGGCAGAAACTCAACCATTGAGTGCAGAGAGAATTTTTTTTCTTCAATGTACCAGTTTTGCCCTTCTTTTTGTTCCTCTAATTAAATCCAGCTATAACAGGAAAGTTAATAAAAATGTTATAAGTTGGAAGAAATCGCTGGCCATTGAAATAAAAACTTGATTCTTTGTTTAGTTCAATATCTTATGTTATCTTTGTTGTTCTAAATTGTCTTGAAGTTTTAGAGTTTATTGTTTCTCTTTGTAAGCCAGAATGAAAATGAATTAAAATATAAAGAAACTATGTGATTTTCAAGTACTTTTAAATTCTTTCCACAAAAGCGCTCACAAACTTAGATTTTGTACAGAAGCAAGACCGTCAAAAGTTGATTAAATTGATTCTACGATACTCATAAAAAGACTGCTCTAAAAGTCCAAACTATTTAACTTATTAATCTGATTAATGAATTAAATTTGTAAATATTTTTTTTTTACTATATAATCTCTAAAAATGAGTTTATAAATTTGTAAAATGATGAACTAATTCATCTCATTGATGAATTAATCTCTCAAATTATTCATTGTCTTTTTGCATATACATGAAGATGATATCGAAGAATGATATGTTGCGTTGAATGCAAATTAATGTATCTTTTTCATTTAAATATAAGCCTCAATATGTAAAATTATATCATTAAGCTCATGTTGATTTTTTAACTTAATTTTATTTGAGGATGCATTATCTAATTTGAAATGAACTGTTTTCTAATATTTTATATAAGCATTCTAAAAATGATTCACAACTTCACATATCTATATAATATTTATAAAGAAACATATTTTATTTGATGCTAGTTTATTTCCTTATGTAGATAAAATTAATGCGTGATTCTTCATGCACATAATTGTGATCATAAAGAAAATAAAGGAGCACAAGAAATCTTAGTGGTGAGATGTATATAATATTGTTACTAATATGGGGTTGTTTAAAATTTAAACCCTATAACTTGTAACTATCGATCGGATATACAAGTTCAGAAGCTGTTCATGTGTTCAAGTAAATCTATCTATGTGAAGTTCTTGACGAAATTAAGAACTTATGAATTTAAATAAATAAAGTGCAATAAAGTAAATAGATAGAGTTAGAAAAAATGATACAGGAAGAAGTTGATAACAGAGTTCGGCCAATTGAAGGACCTACGTCTCCGGGCAACGCAACCAAACTAGACGTGCCTTTCTATTATCCAATGTAGAAATGAATATAAGTTGGAACCAGCGAGACAACACTCCAACGGTCCAAAGAACAGAGAAGTGAGCACTACAGGCTCAAGCAAAAAAGTGAGCACACACGGCTCAGAAGCAAGCACAATGGCTTGGAATAGACGAGCAACAAACTGCTCTAAGTCCAAATAATCACTTACTTTCACTCTAATCTCACACTGATCAATTTAGGTGAAGTATTTGAGGTTGCTGGAAAGATAATTAAAGTTTAGACACAATCAATAATGGATTATGTATTCTCTGTCAATCTTAGACAGACAACAGAGTTCACTATTTATAATGGAATTCAAAGGGTTTGTCAATGGCTCTATGCAGATCACAAGATCTACATAATAAAGGATTAGCCTATTTTGTTTGTGCCTAGTTTCTATTATTGATCGGCTTGGTTAATTTGAATTTTGAATTGGACTTCCAGCCATGCAACAATTAGACTCATGCGGTCACAACCTCAGATCTACTTTACTATACTTTTGGATATAAATTAAAAACAATCTTGTGATCTTGATCTTCATAATCTTTACTATACTTTACTATACTCATGCGGTCACAACCTCAAATCTTCATAATCTTCATGATCTTGATCTCTATGATCTTCCGTAATCTTCATGATTCAACATCTCATTAATATCCGACATTCCAAATGGCTCGTGTGAATCATCCATCAAAACATTTTTTATAGCTCGAGTCGATCATGTAACCGATTATCTTGTACAACTTGTCACGTCAACTTGTCATGATATGTATCTTTGACTTGCTTTGACATTCGGACATAACAACTAAACATGCATACATCTCAAATAAAGAAACTGTAAAATTTAATATTTATATGTTTTACAAATTAGTTAAACAACACAGAAGATTGCTTGCAACAATATATAATACAAAAATTTCATATTTCCAAAACATGTAAGCAAGACCACACTACCAAATATATTAAAAAAAATCTTTTATGCTACACTGCTTATAAGAGGTTCTCGTTCTATTTATCTAATTATAGCAACATTGAATTAGAAGCAAAAAAAAAAGGAAGTGTTTAAGAAGAGCAAAATTGATATTTAGAAGAAAATTTCTACCTTAAATAGTTCAAATTATGCTCTGAAAACAGCAGCCCCTTATGTTATTTGCAAAAATAATTGTAATTCATTAAGTTTGTTACATGATGGATGAATTATAATGAAGTGAATATATACAAATCGGTCCTCTATTTGCTCATAAATACTTCACAAAATAAATATCCATCAAATCTCTATTATTTCTTATATATTTACTATAGTATTTGAAGTTATAAATTTCAAGTCATTATATTATAAATGAAAATATCAATCTCTTAAATAGTTATGTAGTCTTTTTTAATATCTGACTAACGGAATGAGAGTAGGTCCGATGCCCATCGGACCTACCTTGGTTCGATGGGTGTGACGACCATCCGATCTGCATCAAGATTCGTGTGTTCTGCATCAAAATCCGTGTAAGACTATCAATTATTTTTTCCGTGCTCATAGATCTTGATGCTAATCGTACGGTGATAGAGCTAATTGAACCTAACTCTAGGTCCGATGCTCATCAGACCTACTCCTATCTCCTGACTAACTAGATATTACTAATATTTTAACTATTTTATATAGCTACTAGAGACATCAAAGAATTGGACAAAATTAAAAAGCAAAAAGTTGTAATTTTTTGTCTGTGTCTGCAAGCTATAGTTGGTGGGCCCATAATTAAGGTAAGCAAATTATGAAATTAATAAAAAATATTAAAGGTTGAATTAGTAGCTGCCGAGTTGGCTTGTGAGATGACGAACGGATCAACATGATCATGTGCAACTACAGGATTAGAGTCGGTGCAAGTTCCGATTGGACATATCCAACAACACAGTTTAATTTGTTGATAGAATAATATAAACTACTAACTTAACTAGAAAGCTACTTCACATAAAATTGAAAAGACTTCAACCTTTTTTTAAATCTAATTAAGAAAAGTTCCAATCTTATCAATTGACCTAACCCATGGGGTTGATGTAATCAATTATCAGATTCTATGTGGTTTTCATTTTTGTCTCTGATAAGCTCTGTGTTTTTTTTTTTTTTTTTTGCATAGTGCCCAATCATTGTTTCTTGAAGCAAAAAGAAGAAGAAGTCATTGCATGAAGAATTTAATAAATAATGAGAAATTATAATGTATATAAAAATAGTTGGATTTGTAAGCTCTTTAATTATGTCATATCACGCCTAGTGTCTACCTTCTAATTTAATTTGTTTCACTATCCCCTTTTATCTTGATTGAAAGGCTCATGTGTTTGTACTTCACTCTGCTCATTTAAAATAAAATGTGTTTGATACAACTATTTTTGCATTTCATCACAAAAAATTCCAGGGTTGCTAATCATGTTTTCCATTGTATATAGTTCAGGATTTTAAAAATATTTCTACAAATACATCATTTCTAAAAATGGTCTCATTTTAAAAATTCAACATTTTCTCGATAAATATTCTCTAATAATTATAATAGTAAGAAAATTTAACCACATACTTGTCAATTATTGAATGTACATATATTGACCATAAGTGTCAATTTTATTTGTCAAATGTGAACTGTGTATAATAGTTGCTTTCTGCCGAATACAAATTATGTATAGATTAAACTTTTATATGTACATTCATTGAAGTCATTGAAGGACAAAGAAAGACAAAATAAGGTATACATTGAAGTCAAAGGTAAAGACAAAATAAGGTATACATATACATATTTGTCGTAATTTGAACCAGTTAGTCACGGCTGAATTGGGGCTTATTACTTAACCGGACTATGATTATAAATGCTTCTCAAATCCTAACTAATTAACACATTTTGCAAATACCAAGTGCAAGCAACATCAGAATAATTAGAACAGTTTTTATTCTAGTGACAAAAGTGTACTTTAGATGGAAAAATATTATGAATACATTTATTTGACTTCTATACTTTTTTTTTCCTCTTAACTAACCCTTCATTGCTACAGTAATAATTAATTATCTTGTGTATATATTAGCATTAATCATTCAAACTTCTACCTCCTTTTCTGCTTAAAACATCCAACAAAATAACTTGACCCGACAATTAATTTTATTGAGTGGAATAATCTTAATCACTCCAAATCTAAATTTTAGTATGATGGCCGTATAATCAATCTCTCCAAGACAACAGAAAGTACAACTCAAAAGTAATATGAAAATATTTCTTAAAAACTTGCTCCAGAAAAAAAAAATGAGAGAGAAGGAATGATCGAGTTGTCGAATTATATGAGTAGTGTATTAAAATGCAATTTGTTCATGCATGCGGAAGTCCACTGCATACTGCATATGCGTCTGTATGTCGCATACGAACAGGCCCATATGTAGATTTGTATGTGAAAGTACACATACAATTTTACTAAGCATGGTTAAAGAAATATAGATAAAATAAAACTAGTTTATATCACATGAGTTAGTCTAGTATAGTGATTTGTGCTTTTACAACACTCTTAAGAGTTCAAGCCTCTCCCAACTCAATTCTTTTCTGAGCTGCATCGAGTATTATGTGTCTGCATGGACGGCTACATGGAGTATTATGCATCCGTATGACCACATATGCGCATAGGCGAATGCCTACCCTTGAAATTTTTTTTTTTTTGGACATGGTTATAATTCGGACTTGTCTACTCCTGGCGACCACCTGAGTCGGAACGAGATTGGTCGGAGACGAGCTATTTTTTTCTGAGTTTTCCTGATGGGATGAATTTTCTACAGAAAATTGCTAAAATTGAAGCTGAATCAAAATAATCAACCAAATTTCCACTTAGTCTCCTTGTTTCTAGAGCAAAATTACACCATTTTGGTAGTTTAATCGAACCAATTTTGCATTTTGCATAGTTAATCGAAGAGATTTGGGGCAGAAAATAGATGCCACAAGCTGCTCAGAAAGAAAGGAGGAAAAGAAGAAGCTTAAAGCATTATAAAATTTTGAATAGATAGATTCTTTGTGAACTATGTCCATACAAGTTATCAAGTAGACAAGGGTGGTGACCTGTGCTGCACAAAATATTACTTGATTCTTTGTTTGGCTAAGAACATTTCTCTGAAATATTTTATATTATTTTCTTATCATCATGTACAACTATTTCAATTATTTTAAGATTTAATTTAATATTTTTATTATGTTCTTATCACCATTTACATCTATTTCAATAATTCTAAGATTTAATTTATGCACTATACTTTTTTTAATACATTATTAATAAAATAATTTATGTTTTACATTAATATTGTTTTAATATAATTTTTTGACAAATTAATTTTTTACCAATTTTTTTCCTATTTTTATACAAAATAAGATTCAGCAAAAAAAAAATCTGAGTGTTCGATCCGATTCCGACCGACTTATCCGATCCGATTCCACGATCAAATGACCGATTCAGATATTGAAAACCATGATTTATATATATAGACTTCTTATTTATTTGGATTGATGTTGTAATTTAAGTTATGTTGAATTTTTTTGCAACTATATATGTTCGCCTATCTCTGGTAAAATTTCTGACTTCGCCACTGCATATGTGGTTTGCGTATGCGGCCACATATTCAAATCCTTTTATATGGAGCTGCATGACATTCTGAGCCCGGCATCAGACTGCACGTATGAGCAGTCTATGTGGCCGCATTTAAAAACATTGTATATGAGCGAGGTTATGGTATTATGGATCAACATGTGCTATGTATCTTTAGCTCTAATTTTAAAGTTCAAACAACCTATCTGAACCATCAAACATAGTCTTCATATCGATATATACTTGTAGACTAAATTTTATATTTTTGTTTTTAATTTTTTACTATTTTTAGATAGGTAGAATATAGCTACTTTTGGATGATCTAAAATTTTGAAATCAACCGATTTTCTTCTATCTAGAAAAATAATAAACAATTTCTAAAAATAGAAAATTTGGTCTGCAAATATATATTTATATAAAGATCATGTTGAGCAATTCAGAATTAACTATTTGAACTTAAAGTGGAGATATGTGTCCATAGTGCGGATTCTTGTGTAACATGCATATTATCTAGCCTCACTCCAATTATATTTACTTGTTCTAATAATATAAATTTTGGAGGAAATTTGAAGGAGACATAAGGAGGGAAAACGAAACAAATAAATTAATGAACACACAATTTTCCTCCAATTTCTACCTTTGATTTGGAAGGTTATTTTCTTCCTCGCCCCTTGAGAGATGAGGGAGGAAGAAGGGGCTGAAATAATTTGTTATAAAAAGTCAAAACTCGGAAGTTTTAATTTTTCATATTATTGTTGGTTAATCGAATGGCTGAAATAATTTAAATTTATTAAAATATAATACATTTTGAGCAAAATCCGAACATAATAACTTAAAAATTTAGGACATGTTCGGCGTGTTACTGTGTTCGTGGGAAAAAAAAATTCACTCTGATTGAATTTTTTTTCTCCATGCACACAGTAAATCAGTTCAATTCATGTACCCATGCCCATTCCTCTCTTGGCGCCGAACAGGCCCTTAACGTCAAAGAAGGACAAGCATGCATGTACTGATGATAATTTCTCAATATAATTTGACGTCTTTTAATGACGTACATAACTCTAAATTTCCTTCAACCAAAGGACCGAGCTACTAACGAGATACGAAGATCAATTGACTCTTATATTTTTTTTCAGTTTTTTTATTTATATATAATTTTATGTATAATTCAGAATAAAGTACACTATGAAATTGATCTTAATTCGCCCCATAAAATTGATGTGATTGATCCATAATTTGAAGGTTTGAGTTCACCCTTGCCTATGACCTCTAGTCAAGTTGAGATAAAAGATATCTAATATAGGCACATAACTAAAAAATTAGCCGGGAGCTGAAACATAAAATATATAATATGTGGTAGTTATAATTTGAACTCAAATTCTTATGACCATAAAGTAAAATTTCAACCACTAAACTACAAAATATATATATAACATTTTATAAGGAGACTATACTATATAAAAATTTTCACAAGAAAAAATTTAATTAAATTTTAATATACATGATTAAAAAATTATAGAAATGAGTGAACACTTGCCTTTGACATCCGTCTCTGATCTAATAGACAATTATGCCGAGAGGTAGTGTTCTGCTCATCTCTATTCTTATATTAAGCACGTAGATGTTATAATCCGTCAACGGCTATGATTAAAAGATGAATTTTTTAATTGAACATCAACCCTCCGATCAAATAGTATGCTTTCTTTTGATTTTATGCATATTTTTTATGATCTTTTACATGTAGAAATATAAATTTATTTAGAAATGTACTTGCCACACGTACTTGCCACAAGTTTAGTATGTCTTTTTTTTGTCTTGATTTATTTTTATTTTTAAATGTCATTTAAGAAATTTTTAGATTGATTGATAATTGATTGGTCATGTCTTCATTTCTTTCTATTTTTTATATCACAAATGCTATTTATCATTTAGTGATCTCAATTAAGTAAACATTATTCTATAATCTATTTTAGGTTAACAAATACATATAAATCATAGGGAGAAGATGATAACCCTTATAACAATAACAAGAGTCATAGTATGACAAGTTGACAACAAAAAGAATCATAATATGACAACAACAAATAATACAACTTATTTTAATAAAAAAAATTATTGTTTCCCCGTTAAGCAACATAAAAAAAAAATATTATGTACCAATAAAAAAAACTCATAAGTATGTCATGAAAGAATAGGCTTTATATTTGTATGAGAATATGTCGATCTATTTTTTTTTATATTAAATTATCATTTTTTTTATTGGTCTATTTTTTAAAATATATTATTTTGTATGAGAATTTATAACGAACGACACGACGCGATACTAGTAATTAACTATTTATCTTACATATGTAGGGATTTAGAGTTGCTCTCTATTCTTAGGTACAATTTTGTTCAATCGAGAATTATAATTTTCAAAAAGAAATTTTGTTTTTTATTGTCCAACTCCTGACTAGATTATAATGATATGTATCACATGTTTACAACAGGAGACTAGTAAGAGTCAGCGGAGCAACTACCTCTTTGAATTTTGAATTTTTGTAAAGATCTATAGGTTGGAACTAATTTTGTTTTCTCTGAAATTTATTTGTTTCTCTTTGAAAATCTAATTTATAATTTGAGTTAAATTTAAAATTAAAATAGGATAAATTTCTTAATTTTGATTGAAAATTAGAATTTTAAATTAGAGCATTGAAAATTAGAAATCAGAGTATTAGAAATTACAAGTTAGAGCATTGATTTTTATTCGGTATTTGATTAGCTAATGAGTTTGAACCCAATTAGTTATTTAAAATCAATTTGCTATCTTCTTGCCGTGTGACAAAAATCTTGAATTCCCCCCTACACGTCTAATAAAAAATAAAAATAAATATAAGAAATATAACTTCAGGCATCATATATATATAACATTTGTTGCTCATCAAATAATTCAAAAGTTTTAATAATTTAAATTTAACAACTCACGTTACATTACGAAATAATACTCAAATCAAATAAAATTTGATAAATGGACTATTCATTAATCCAACATTATACATATACACTTAATCTTTTGATAATTTAAATGTACTATTATTTGGTTTAGTTGCCAAGCTTCCATCTCAAAATATAAACTTATCTATAAAGGAACTTTTGTTATATTCGTTTATGTTTTTTATATATATATTTAATTAAAAGAGTGTTTTGGAGTACAAGTTAAGGAAAAGATTTAGACGACACCAACCAAAAATCAAGAATCATGCACGAATCTTAAAGCGCACCATTAGTCTATCCTGTGGGTCCCAGGAAATCAAAACTCCTCCAAAGCGCACCGTCCTTGTAGAAAGGCTGGATATTTTTCTCCTCTTATAAACCCTCTGCTCTGTTTCTATAAGCCCCACTCAGTTCACGCCTCACATTCTCTCCCAAATCAAAACATCACCTCTCATTGGCTCTCCACGCTTCTCTCTCTCTCTCTCTCTCTGGCCGCCCGCGCAATTCCCCTTTTGAATTCCAGAACCTCCTTTTCTTTCTTCTTCGATGGTCATGCTCTGCTTCCACATGCAACTTTTTTGTTCCACTAATTGTTCCCTGTTTCTCTCGTAGCATCATACTATATATACACACACTAGTTTGCTTCTCTTGATAACACAAGAAGCAAAATTTCAAAACTTGGTAGTTTTACAAATCCAAGTTCTGTTCTTAGAACCTCTGTTTTCTTTCTACCAAGCGGGCGGCCAGTTAATTCTTTCCATTGAATTTTAATTTTCTTTTCTTTCATTTCCCTTTATGCTTGTGGAAGCCATGGAAGGTCCAAGAAGAAATAGTCCAGAGGGTAGCGATAGGAGAAGAGCAAAAGGCAAAGGAATGAAAATGACTGACTTACAGTTGCACCCGGCACACCAACCGCTCAAAAACGTAAAGAGCCCCGAGCGGCACCACCAGTCACCCTCCACCTCCTCATCTCATCCTATCTCCTCTATCATCAATCCTATCTCTTCAACTGCCGGTTCACAGGCCTCTTCACCGTCAGATCAAACCTCCCATCCCATTTTCCCTTTTGCCTATGACACTAGTCACACCAATCAGCCATTTTTAGTACAGCCCGGTACATATCCACCTCAACTGGTACAACACCAACAAATGATTTCCTTTACTCCCAACCAGCCTTATCCTGCCACCGCCGGACCTCTATACCCCCCTAATTTCTTCATGGGAGAGGGACCCGCGGCATCAGTGACAGCACAGCACCAGATACTTAATTATTGGAATGAAGCTTTGAATCTTAGCCCACGCGGCCAGGTCAGCCGCCTCGCAGGCCTCGACAAGAGAGGCCTATATTACCCACCTCTCTTTCAGGGTCCACATATGCTTCCAGCCATACCACCCCCTACGAAGCTGTACCGGGGGGTTAGACAAAGGCACTGGGGCAAATGGGTGGCTGAGATACGCATGCCGAAAAACCGTACCCGGCTTTGGCTTGGTACATTCGACACAGCCGAAGATGCCGCCATGGCATACGACCGGGAGGCGTACAAGTTGCGTGGAGAGAACGCACGATTGAATTTCCCTGATCTTTTTCTCAAAAAAGGGAAAGACACTGGTGCAAGTTCTGGGAGACGTGAAGCAACCACTTGCTCGTCTTCATCGTCTTCTGCTCCGCCGACCCCGAGCAAAGAACACCCAACCCAATTTATAGCCCAAGCACAACCCGAACCCCCAATGCAAGCCCAATATGAAATGCAACAGGAATTTGAGCCGCCCATTGTTCCAGTTGGTTTGAACACCGGTGCAACAGGGTCGGCTCAGCCGAGCCAGGAGATGGTATGGGGAGCGACAGAGGAGGCATGGTTCAGCGAATGGGGTCCGAATAGTTATGTCTGGGACGACATCGACGGAGCAAACAATCTCCTTCTCCAATCGCGTCTAGAAAACGAGGCTAGCCAGGAGCATCCAGGCCCACTGGCAGAAACTGAGGATATCTGTGGCGCTGGTTCTTCCTCCGGAGGTGGCGGTCAATCATTTTACCCTCCTCCTATGTTCATGTGGGGCGACTAGACTTGCTCTCTCTCCCTCTCTCCCTCTCTCCCTCTCTCTCCCTCTCTCTCATTCTTTGGGCATAACTAGATGATCATTGGCAGCTACATAATTAGGTCAGAATAGATCACTGGTTGTGTTAATTTTTTTTATACAACCAGTGAATTGGAAGAAAATTGGGGCATTGTTTTGGCTGCACTTTTTTTCAGGCCAAAATCAGGCGTACCTGATCTTCTCCGATCGATAGCTTAGCTACTTGCCAGGGGGAATTGATAGATTATTTGATATCTAGTACCCTTGAAGTGCTCTTGCTTGCTAGCCAGTTTTTTATTTGTTTTAATTTAGTGTGCTTTGGAGGGAAAATGGGTATTGTGTTTGGATAATTCTGTAGAATCTAGTTATTCTGAGTGATTTTTATGTGATGGTAATTTAGTTGCAAAGGTAGAAGGATGTAAAGAGGAGAGGGTTTTATGTTCTCCTCTTTTCATATGTAGCTTAATTAATGACTTTGTATTAGTAATTTAGTATTAATGGAATCGATATCTTAAGAGTTTGTTATTTAAGCATCTCTCTTAAAGGATGTAATTCATGTCTGGAGCAGAATTGTGTTTTCATTTTTGTTAACTTTAGGTCAACCTAACTGTATCTGTATATTGGAATACTGTGATGTTACAATTATTTACTACAAAATATACTCATGCTCAGAAAAAGAAATAACTTGAAAAGATATAACATGAAGTACCTTGCTATGAATGACCTTCTGTTTTGATAAACAAGACTGTATCAGTTATGTCAGATACCAGTATCAGTCATTGTCATGGACCAGGCAAAACCAGACACCAATAATGTAGGGAGCGTTTAAATCTCAATACATGTACCTGACCATGTCATATATATTCGATGCGACCGTTCAATATTAATATGCACGAATCTTAAAGTAGACTTCTTATATTTTAAATAAGCTCGATTTTTTTATATTGCATGAGAAACACCCGACATTTTTATTAATATCCAACATAAAATAAAAAATATCAAATGTACTCGGGTTTTCTTGATTTTTTTTAAAATGTCCAAACTGGCCAAAAAATGGCCGGTTGGAAATTTAATTAGGACCGGCCATTTTTTGGCCGGTGGGTATATTTTTTTCCTATAAAAACCCTGTTTATCTCTCTCCTCCCTCTCATAACTCACCAGAAGAGAAAGAGAGAAATATAAGGCGATTTCTGAGACGAAAATGACGATTTCAAAAGCAATTTTCAAGTTATTTTTTATATTATTTTTTTTCAGCAAACCTATAAATTTTTTTAAAATTTAGTAACCTAGCAATTGTTTACCATTTACCAAAATGTAGTTTGTTGACCATGTCCATGATCGTTTCATTACATTGTGGTAAGAAGTTTTTGACTAATACATATGAGGCTTATTACTCCAAAGAGGCAATAATTCATTTATGGTTGATGATGATACCTCAATTTGGAACTTGAATTATATGATTTACGAATGCACTGGTTATGACCCTGAAAGGTGAAACTTAGAATTGGCAACCCGAGTAAACTCTGGAACACCCCCAACCTATACAAGCGTGACGATAAAAATGATGTTGTATGGAGAGACGTGTATGGACGGTTAAAGTACAATGGAAATTTTATCATGGAAATCTATGTCAAGAGAGTTCCGATAGAGTCAGAGGTTGGAAGTTCTTATCAAAATTCGGTTGCGCTAAGTTATCAACCACAACCATACACTCCTATGGCTCCTTTACTCCTACCTGACCCAGAACCATACAGTCACTTCACTCCACCAGCACCCCAACCACGACCTCATACAAGAGTCCCACCTAGACCCGTGCATATGTCTCATGTGCCTGTGGATCCTTTATCATTACCTGAACCATCACATCACCCCAGACCGGCACCAGTAGATAACGAAACTGGATCGGATTTTGAAAATATTAACGCAATTCCGAAGGAAGATCTACAAACTGGGGATGAATTTGAGGGAGAGAACTGGGAATCTGATCACCTGGACGGTTGTGATGAAGATGGTCCAGTGCCCATTCACAGAGAATATGGAAATATGTCGCTTAGTGGCCGGACTGATACGCACCCGTTCACAGACTTCAATGATATATCTACTTTTAAGGAAGCAGATGTTGCTTACTATAAAAGACGGATTGAGTATAAAGGTGAGCTGGTGCCAGAACAATATTTTCAAAGCAAAGAAGAGGTGTTAAAGAAGATTAGAGAATATCATATTGATAAGAATACATATATTAGAATGAAGAAAAGTGACATGGATCGGATTCAAGTGGTGTGCAAGACTCCGGGTTGTGAGTACAAACTTAGGAAAAAAGCATCAGGTTTTGGAGATGCATGAGTTATAACAAAGTAAGACAAGCCTCACACATGCAGGTTTGAGACATCAAGGAAAGACCAAAGTGAAAACATCGAATAGAGAAGCTCCAATCCACAGTTAGGGCAAACAGTAAGTGTTAAAATTCAATTTATATGTGACACAAAGTAAAATATGCAGAACTGGAAAGTTAAAATGAAAATAGTTACAACTCAAAAGGAGTTCCACTAGTATGTTATCGTCTATAGGTGACATTTTAGCACAAGTGTCACTGGTTCCAAAATATTTCGGATAGACTTCAAATGATAAATTCAAATTATGTACTCAAACTGATATATTTTACGAGTGATGTGTTTACATGCAAAGTTTATAAATTTTCGATGATATTTAGTATCAAGTCAAGCGATGGGAGCTCCCTCACCCCCAGAATTTGAAAATTAATGGAGGTCTATAGACCCGGACCAACTTTGCTCCTCTATGGATTTTTTTTTTTGCCTCCTCTGGAATTCTGATCTGTAATTTGAGTTAAATTTAGAGAAAATTAGAATAAATTCATTGAATTCAGATTGGTAATTAGGGTTAGAAGTTATAACATTGAATATTAGAAGTCAGAATAATGGAAAAAGGAGGAATCCAATTACACTATTTTATGGTGACACATCTTGACACCATATGTTTACAAGTTATTTTTGCGATTTCAAAATCCAAACAGTCGATCCGAACCGTTCAACATGATCCATATTAAAATGTACTTGGAGACCAAATTTTACATTTTTTGGAAATTGTTTACTATTTATTTAGAATTTTTGAAAATCGTTATTTTTCAATGGTCCATAATTATCTAAAAACAGTAATTTTGTACACATCTTAATAAATACTGAAAAAATTCAAAAAATGTAAAATTTGGTCTCCATGCACATTTTAATATGGAGATCATGTTGAACGATTCGGATAGACTGTTTGGACTTTGAAATCACAAAAATGACTTATAAACATATGGTGTCAAAGATGTGTCACCATAAAATTTTGTAATTGGATCCCTCCTCTATTGGAAATTACAAGTTAGAGCATTGTTTTTTATCTAGTATTCGTTTAGCTAATGAGTTTGAATCTGATTAGCTATTTAAATCCGATTCGCTATTTTTTTGTCTCCGTAATGAAAATCCTAGATCCACCCCTGATCAATGGCACTTGCAATTAGACTGAAACATCACTAATGTCATATAGCAGCTAGCCTGACTTCAACTCAGAAATAATTAGCTAAATATCTACAAAATTAAACAAGTCTTTCCATGTCCCACGTCAAATAGCAGTAGTGGTCATCTGTCAGTGCATTCTGCATGTGTTGAAATGCCACAAGAGCTAGCCACTTCGAACAATGCCACCTCCCTGCCTTTCATTTTCATCTGCTTTTGACATTAATTTCTTGATTGAGAAATTGAGAGAGAGAATCCACCCTAAAAAGCAAATCCCGTTGACTCTCTAAAATGGTCCCTGGCTTACGTGTCGCTTTACCAGAGACGTTGAAAGAGAAATTTAGTTTCTGTATGCAAATTGGTGGTAAATTGACCATTGGTGGGAATACTTTGTTTCTCTGTTGTACTAGGAGGAATTGAACCTCATGCCAGAATATGATACAGGTGTTAGGACTCAAGTTTTGCATGTAATTCTATTGCCATGTAATGAGTACTGGTTAAGAAAGCGTTGTTTAGTTCAACAGTGTGTAGTGTGTACTGCGACTATGCAAAAGAAATAATAAATTCGTTGACTTTCCTATGTAATTCTGTTCTTCCCGTAATTACTCAGCATTACACAGGAATTTGAGTTGTTGTTCGACGACGACAGGGGGGCGTGAAATTTTTTAGTTGTCAGAGATGGACTTCATCTCATCATGAACAGAGATTAAATCTAGTGTTTAGTTTAAAACTGAGATTAAAATAAATAACGAACCGGCTCAATATGGCAGCACAACAAATTTGCAATCAGCAACTCCTCCACACTGACGCTCCACCTCAAGTTAGTTTCTATATTTGAAATTTTGCTGTCATTCTCTCAGATATACCCGGAAATATAATGAAAAACACATAATTAAAAAAGAGTAGAACTAGGGTGTTCTTAAGTTCACCAAGTCCTCTTGTGAACTCAACTCTAAAGCCTATCAGATTGACTTCAAACAACGAATCCGAACCGTTGACACTCATCTACCTTACAAGTAGTGGTGCGTCTATATGCGAAAATTTTAAATTTTGGAAATAATTTTGTTTAGAGTTAAGTGGTAAAAAATCATTCAAAAAATGATTGCATTAAAACTAATTTATAAACTTTCTAATTTTGACCGCTTGACTTTATACCAATTCAATTCGAAAGTTTAAAATTTTCATATATAGATGCAACACTAGTAAGGTAGATGGGTTTCAATTAGAGTTGAGAAAACAATGCTAAATGCTAAAAATTGAAATGCACAGTGGAAACCAAAAAGGCCTAGTTTACCAAAATACATTAATTTGCGATTCAAAAACGATGAGCACCAAAATAGTTTTTGGGTAAAGCTGGCCCATATTGAATTTCCTTCCTATAGTTTGTGAGAACTTGTAGACATTTTAAGACCAATTATTACCAGATTCACTCAGCAATACAGGCTACAGTATCATCAATAAATTGAATTCATATCACCTAAAGTAACTTAAATTTTGAGTTTAGATCGGGATTGTCCGATCTACTTCTGGCATAAATATTAAAGGGACCCCGGGAACACCTCGGGCCGTGTTGGCCCGTATTCTTAAAGACGATCAGGATCTAAAATCAAAATTTGAGTTAAGGATCGGGACTACAGTAATATTGTACTAAGACCTCCATGGAGCCGAGAAAAGATGTGTATACATTGGCATGCCGACAAAGGAATGATGCAATCCAACATGGTATAAATTTCTGTTGCTTGGCCATTTTGAAACGAGATGTCAGCAATTTTCGCACAAAAAGTGCATGAAGTAATAGTCCAACAACGAGCAGCTGCACAGAGTCTTGCAATAAGAGATCAAAACATACCTCCCAAACTGTAAACCTTTTCTCCCATTTTTCCATAACCATTGAATTTTACTTTCTTACAAGAATACGTAGTGATAGCACAAAAGAAAATTAAAAAAAAAAAAAAACGACTTTCCTAGTCGTATCTATTGCTACATACCATTTTACCGAAAAAATAATCACCCCGTAACCCGTTATAAGCAATAAACCCAGCCGGTCTCGTCTCATCTGAGCCTCCAATTTTCATGTACATTTGCAAAATGGGACCAGCAGGCCAGGTAGCTTCTTCTCAACTAAGAAATAAGTACTATTCTCACTGCATGATGCCCATATATGTATGTATATATATCTGTACACGCACAGGAACAGCCTGGCACAATAACCTATACCCGAACTGGGAACCCAAAATTCTGAAAAGTTCTAATCTCACCTCCACGTCCAGCTGTAACAATCACCATTCCCCAAGCCGATCGGGTTTGTGCCGGTATGCCACTATTAAATATATCAACTGCGCTATTAATAACAACATTGGCATTGCTATTATTTCTCGGGCTACTTTTTCTTGAATTCACAATCTCCTCTGGCCATGTTGCCGTGGCACGATTGGTTTCTCCATTTGGCTTGAGGCCATTCTTGTCAGGAGTCAGAGTGGGGCCCACAGTTGTAGGGGACGGCCAGACGACAGCAACAGTTACATCCTGGCAATGGAAGTACTCGTAGGACTGTGTGGTAGTGATGGCACTGCCCTTGGTGCGGCCTGGTTCAGAGTCATCGTCATACCGCCACACATAAACATGCGAGTCCTCACTAGCTGATACCACATACTTGCCATTTGCTGAGATGCATGCCGTTATCTGGCTGCTGGTGTTCCGAAACCCTGAGAGGAAATTAAGAAAGCTCAACCGCTGTGTGCTTTATGATTCTTTTCTTTTAGAAATTTGCAGAAGCCTCTACTTTGTCCCGAATTGCAAAGATGCCCCTGCATTTCATGTATATGCAAAACAAAAACACCCTATTTTGTAGAAAAATTAAAAAGGTAACCTACCATTACTTTTAGCATTGGCACCATCAAGCAAGATTAATTATAAGCTAAGGGCAAAATAGTCCTTGACAAGATAATCAAGTATCCATTTACATTTATGCAATATTATATGGTATTAAAAAATAATAATCTAAACTATTTTCAAAAAGGCAGTAATTCAAAATATGGATAAATTATTTCAAAAGAGTATTTTTGCCATTTTATTACTCTAAATCCCTTGCATCAATGAATGAGAGCAACAGAAATAAAGGCTAAAACAAATAAGTGACATTTATAAATTTATCCACCAGCACATGAGGCTTCTTTGGAAATGATGTAAAAAATTGGGTTTGTTTTCGCAGGAAATAATAGAGTGCTATTTTGCATAATTCTCCTTGTTAATTTAAAGCTTACAAAGCACTTCTTTTACAAGGTCACCCCTAATTGATATTATTGGCCTAAAACCCAGAAATCATCACATAATTAACTAACATGAATACCAATATAAAGGCAATCTTTTACTGAGTGGGGGAGGAAAGGGGATTTGAGCTAATAATTCCAAGTCAAACTTCCTTTTGCAACTACAGACACAATCTTTGACCAAACAATTAGTAAATCAAAAATCCTGCTTTGGTCTAAAGCCTAATATTGTTTGGTAGATTCAGCCCCTTCCCAACCTACTGCATCCTTATACCAAAATAACATACACCAAATGATGTACCTTTAAGTTTGTGAACTAGGTCTATGCCATCAACTACCCTGATACGTGAGTCAGCCGAAGTTATAAGCACCTTTGATGAACTTCCAGGGGCAAACTGTTGTAGTAACAAGTTCATCTAATCAGTCAAAATGAACTTTCCTAAAATTAAATCATTTCACGAATTTACTATATTGAATACCTGGAACCCAGTAACTTTCTTCTGAGTTGACTTCTTTCTTTTATTCTGTAAGTCGATTTGGGTTTTCTGATGAAGCTTGTTATCTGAGTTACAAATATGGAAATAAAATCATAAGAAATATATTTAAAAGATAACAGAAGAAAAACTATTAAACATCAATAATGGCAGGACTTAATGGAATTTGTCATACCAGATGTATCATACATGTGGCAACTTCCTTTATGAGAACCGACCAGTGCACTCTACAACAACAGGAAAAGCAGAAAGCATTAAGGAAATTATATGCAAATCCTAGTAATTTAAAAAAAAAAGTATTCAAAGAATATTCAAAAACCTGTCCATCAGGGGTATAGCAAGCCGCAGTGACCATTTCATGCAAATCTGTCCAGTCTACAATCTGACGGTCAGGAATGCTCCAGATGCGTACCTTCTCATCAAGAGACCCACTAATGAAGTATCTGTCATCAACTGGATTAAACTGGATGCAGGTCACTGCATTAAATCAAAATTAAAGGTACCATTACATGAAAGAATACAGATATTATATTGCTCAAAGTCAACAAAAGTATATATGCATTACTAATAATGTCAATAGCTTACCATAATCGCTGTGAGAAAACATTTTCAAGCATGTATTGCTTTCCATGTGCCACAGCCGAACTGTTTTATCCATTGATGATGATAACAAGTACTACAATAAAACAAAAAGGAATGTGTTTATTAACATCTAACAGTAATTGTTATAATAGTAAGTATGCATAAACATTATATTTCACTTTGAAATAAAAAACCAACAGAAGTATGAAACATACTGAAAAAAAAAAAATATTTACCTGTGATTTAGACCAAGATAGGTCGAGCACATCGTCAGAGTGGCCTCTGAAAGAACAGATCGGCTTTTCTGACAAAGCAAACACATGCTCTGGTACCATGATGTGATCCAAGCTTGCAGATTTCCTCCCACCCACGCCCCTAGCACGTCTCTTCTTCTCCCAGTGGTTATGGTTCGCATCACCAAGGCCCAAACTCAAACCTGGCTCCGGGGACCCATTAGTGACCGCCGCAACAAATGGGTTGCAACTGCCATTACTCTCCCTCTCCCCAAAAAAATCCCCTTTCTTATCCAACTCTGATACCTCCCATATATGAATCACACAATCCTCTCCAGCACTTGCTAGGAACCTCCCATCTAAGCTGAATTCAATGCTCCAGATAGACCCGGTGTGTGCTTGAATCTCCTGGTTCAAATATAAGCCAGTGATTTCTCTGTGGGATTTCCCATAGTATCTAACCTTGGCCTTTTCCGGTCCATGGTGAACAGTGTGAGTGCTCCCATCCTGGCTATCATCAGTGGCCGAGCTTGACCTCCGGCCGCCTTTCTCAGATGATGTGTCCCGCTCGTCACTGCTTCGCCGGTCCCGGTGGCTGCTTCCCATGGATTTTATACCCTTGAACCAGCTGCCTCTCTTTTTCGTGCGTGCCGCATTGGTTTGGCCAGACCCATCCAATGCAGTGTTACTTCCAAGCATGTCACCCTTCATGTTGCTTCCAGAATCTTCCACATTTCTCTGCCGGCGCATGAGTTCTTGGACAATTGGCGACCTACCGACACATAGTTCAAACTCCTCCATGGTGAGCTGGCGGCCTGTTCGCAATTCCCTGACACGGGATTCTTTGACCACAAATTCAGTTCCATTATCTAAATCTTTTATAAGACATTTTGACTCATCCTCCTGATCTTCACCTTTCCTTTCTCGAAATTCATCAATGACCTCGATGCTATCATTAGATGCGGTTCTCAACTGCACAACCAGTGGAGGCCTGGCTTGATTGACAGGTGGCGAATTTACATTGATGGAAGAAACTGGGTCGACAGAGTTGTCGGATCTGGATCGACCCATCCACATGGCAGAAGGGGAAGAATACCGGTACGTATCGTACGAAACAGATCTCCCAATCTCAGGTTCATGTCCCGGTACCGACACTGGTAACCCAGTATGGCGGGTCAAAGACGGGTCATGAGAGAGACCAAGTTGCACCAGCAACCTCCGGCGTCGCTCCACGACCGGCGCCGGCTCGGCGATCCAGACATCGAGGGAGGGAGGAGAGGAACGGCGGTGGGAGTGACTCCGACGGTGGGGCCCAGGAGCAGAGTCATCGTCAGAGGCTGAGGTGGAGGAGCAGGATGAGGAGAGGATCCGATCCAAGGACTCGTAGAACAACTCCTCGGGCTCTTCTTCCTCCTCTTCGCCTGTCCCCTCGGAATTGCTCATATCGGCGCCAGCATTTCAGTGGCAGGGGCAGGGGGGCAGTATTGTTGGGATTGGTTATTTGTTTGTTAGTGGTTGGAACTTACAGCAGCACAGAGAACAGAGAGGTTTTGGAGCTTTTGGTGCGGATGTGTTGGAGATAACGGGTCGGATCGGGTAGACGGGATACCCGAGCAAGAAGAAGTTGGGATGGAGGGGAGGCTGTCGTTGAAGAAAGGGTAGGAGTATGGATGGTAGTACTGGTACAGAGAGAAAGAAGAGAGAGAGTAGATCCACCATCATCTTAACCGATGCGATTGGGATGCCTAGGTGTCTTTAAACTTCTTTAATTATCATTTTTTTCTCGTTTTCCTTAATTTCTTGTTTTTTTGCAATACCCATTATATATACGGAACCGAATCTGCTGGGAAGGAAACCGAATCTGCTGAAAGAAAATTCCTGCCTCTGAGTTACTAATACGTGAGTCCGGAGTAAATTTTGAGGTAAAATTATATTTAATATTTAAATATCAAAATTCACTCCGGATTTATGTGTTAGTGACTTTAGAAAAAAAAATTTCAGACCACAAAAGGCAAGTGATCTAGTTCCTATATATATAGGGAAATTTCATGTATGCCCCTTAAAAACATTGAAATTAAGTATTTTTCCTCTAAAACTCAAAATATCATATTTACTCTTCTAATTTGAAAAAATTCAAATTTATTCATTTTTTATTAAAAATCATTTTAAATTTATACTTTATTAGAAACATATAAAAAAAATATATAGCACATTTAAGAATAATTTAGTCTGTAATTGGTTGGTTTATAAGAACGACTTGTTTATTTTCAAACGCTACACGGTACAATTTAAGAATACGCTTGTATAAGTGTCAAAGTTTGTATTTGGAAAATGACGTCCACAATAATTTCTTATAAATATCCAAATACACATAATTTATTTATAAAATTTTCTTTCCTTTTTTATTTACTTCCCTCTTGCTACCTTCTATGAAAGGTTCCAAAAGAATGTTACTCTTACAAATGAACAGAACTAAATTTTGACAGAAAAATTACAAATACTAAAACAATATTAGATGTTTATTGGAATTATTTTTAATTAAGAGAGAATCTTATCTTCTTCATTCTATTAATTTATATCCATTTTCATTTTTTTTAAATACTTGCCATTTCAAAACATCATCATGAAATATTATTTTAATGCAGAGATGTCATATCATAATTATTTATTGAATCACTCAAATATCATATCAACTTTTTAAAGATTTTAGGTTTTAACTCTCTTTTGAGCATTGAATTATATTTTTTAATTATAATTTATTAGTAAGTTGATAAAAACTAAAAGTAATCATTTGGTCCAAAAGCATTTGCCTTGGGAGTAACATTATTTTCCCGGTGACGCATGCCCGAGATTTTTATTTTTACCCCAAAAAAAAAATATTTTAATATAATTATCCAAATTTTTGAAAAATTTAAATTTTTACCCAAACCGTAAGAAATTCTTACGGTTTGAAACTCTTTTTTTTTTTTTTTTTTTTTTAAGAGAAAAATAGCTAAAATGCTGAAATGAAATATAACACAAAAAAATCGAATTGTTTTTTAAAATATTTGTTAGAAAATACGCTACGAACAGAGCCGATTTTGTGCTAAAATACGGTAAATTACAATAATTATGCCAAAAGACGGTAAATTTACTAAAATGCTGAAATTACAATAATTATGTAGAATTCTGCTAAAATACGGTAAATTACGCTAAATTACGTATGAATTGGGCCGATTTTCTGGCATCTTTCATAAATTTACTAAAAGGAGCGTAACTTTTGATCCGTCCGTCGGATCGAGCTGAAATTTTGACAGGAACTCCACAACTCAAAACCCGATCCGAAACCTATCTACGATCCGTTTCGCCCATTTGCGAGCTCAGATTCGCGATCCGAGTCTTCCTTCATGGACTTTTGAACATTTCTTTATAATTTTAGAGTTTTTAGGGTCTTTGATGTATCTTTTATATATATTTTCTGTTTTAGGGTTTGTATTTAAACAGACGTCATGTCTTTTGGCATAATTATTGTAATTTACCGTATTTTAGCACAAAATCGGCTCTGTTCGTAGCGTATTTTCTAACAAATATTTTAAAAAACAATTCGATTTTTTTGTGTTATATTTCATTTCAGCATTTTAGCTATTTTTCTCTTAAAAAAAAAAAAAAAAAAAAAAAGAGTTTCAAACCGTAAGAATTTCTTACGGTTTGGGTAAAAATTTAAATTTTTCAAAAATTTGGATAATTATATTAAAATATATTTTTTTTTGGGTAAAAATAAAAATCTCGGGACGCATGCTATGAAAAAGTAAGTGAATTTTATTTTTATTTCATTGATTTCAAAATATGGTTCAAGAGAATATCACACATTTTTAAACTGAATTAGTACTTTCAAGTAGGAACAAAGGTAGAATTATGGCAAAGATAATCAAGCATTTTATCGTTAGTCGCGCATAAAATTAAAGGTAATTTGTGTTATTGTAGTTACTTTGATAGAAATAGTATTAAAAAAATTGTACTATATTTCAAAAAAATAATTTGAACATCTCCTCCAGTTTTATTTTGGTCTACTCTCACAATCACATACAATCTTCAACTTATGAAAAACAGTGTTGTAAAAAACGTTCATTTAGGCTGCTTAATCGGCCGATTAGTCATTGGCGGTGACCAAACTGTCAAGGATTTTCCCGACTAATCGGCCGATTTTTTTCCAATTATGGCCGATTATTCCCGATTATTTCCAATTAACTGCTTAGCGGTACTATGTCCTTCCGAGGAGCGCATACCGTCTTTTACAACACTGATAAAATGTACACGTAAAATTCTGTCAACAATTTTTTAACTGTAAACAATCAACTTTCAACGTACGGATAGAGCAAGTCAAATTCGCATATTATATATGTTGATAATATTGTCAAATATTTTCTCTATTAAAGGAGCAAATTTAGTTTTATCGAAATATCCGCAATAAAAGAGAACATTTAGTTTTATCGAAATAAACAGTTAAAATAGTAATACAATAAAAATATACCACACAAAAAAAGCAATATAATAAACCTACACATTTCCTATATAATATCATAAATTTTCAGGGGCATTTAGAAAATAGGGTAATTTTTAATATTCTCTTGGTTACGAACTTACGTACCACTTACAACTGTTTTATTATTTACCACATGGCGCTTGAACTGGGGGAAAGAGGGTAAAGATTTTAACAGAGCAATTTTATCTTCATACAGCGCAACAGTCATATGCAGTGCGGTTTAGATTCTACAGTTTGTGCACTGCATGAAGCTAAAACAACTCTGTTAAAATATTTACCCGGTGAAGAGGACAGAAGGGAAATGAAATCAGTTTTAGTTTAGCGCCAATTAGCATTAACAGAAAGATAACATGATGGGTTTCTAGATGCTGCGCGTGGTTGGCTAATGACGCTTTTTAGTTGCGAGTTGCGACCATGCTCTCTTCTCAACCAATCAAATTCCGAATTCATGGGGTAATTTTTATTCTTTCACGGCACACACAATAATTGTGATCGATCTGCGTTTTGTTTAATACGGCCTTTTTCTCCTTCCTATCCTTCCTCCTGTCGTTGTATTTGTATTGTTTCCAGATCTGGAATTAATCCCAGAATAAGGTGCTCTTGTGCGAATTGCATGAGTTGGCAGAGTCAACGGACAACGGATGCCTTCACTGCAAAAAATACAATTGACACAAAACAACGATTAGAAAATATATCTATAAAATAATTATATAAATATTTAAAACACAAATATATATTCCTAATTTTTTAGGAAGAAAATGTTAGAGAATCATAAAGGTCAAATAGTTACGTCTTATCTAGAGCTCAAACAATTACATCTCATCTAGAGGTCAAACACTTACATCCCGGGGAAGAAACAACAGTTTCTCACCTTAATCTAAGGACCGTCCTATGCCAAAGCCGACTCATAAAACATAAATCTTAAGTGCAGAACATAATACTTGATTCCATGAATGTTTCCATGGAGTAACTCGATCCTTTGAGAGATCACTAACTGTCTCCGTAAGTGCGAGACTAGACTCTAATAGCAAGAAGCCCTTCTTGTTATTTTGTCGTATGATCGTAGGAATAAGTCTTCCAAGATAGCAAAATATGGCCCTTAAGAAATTCTCTCCAAATTTTCTAATGGATTTATCTCCTCTATTCATTTATGGTGGAAGAATAAGAGAAGGCACAAAGCTGTGTTTTTCTAAAGAAAAAAATGTATGTTCAGTTTCTGTGTTTTTCTGTGTTATCTTGTGCCTTGGGGACCAATTCTTATATATAGTAACCTATTTGGTTATCTGCCAACTTGAAAAAGGTATTTTGTGCAACTGCATCAAAAACCATGTTGTTGCATCAAAATCCATGCGGCCGTATTAATATTCGTGTGGCCCACACAATTCTCTTAAATGGTAGTTTTCTAAATTACAAATTTCAGAATCTGTCCATCGATGATTTGATCTTTGCCTAAATTGTTCTACACATTTATGGACCACATTCTAATGAATATATTGATTGTCTATTACCTTATTTGATCACTTTAATTGATAACCATATATGACAGTAAACAATCCATAATTATATTACATATATGCTCGGTGTTGGCATTAAATCCAACGAGGTTGGCAATAAATTCAACAGAAAATGACAAAAAAAATATTTTAAAAACATGGATCAGAGATAGGCAAGTGTCTCCTCATGAAATAATATGGATCTGCTGTCACTAAGGTCATGTTTGGTTGTAGAGTAAAATTAATGAGGATTAAATTGCTTACTCCATGTTACTCTTCATATTTTACATCTTGTTTGTAGTTGAAGTTATAGCTTAAATTAATCTATTTGAAGGAGTAAGATGTTGAGAAATGTGTCTTTGTTCATGACGGTGGGCCATACAAGTGGAGTAAGTGTGAAATAAACTAATTCACCTAAAAAAATGGAATAAGTTACTCTGGATTAACTCTCTTCTTACTCCATCTTACTACTCCTATTTTTACTCTTTGTTTGACTACTTAAGTGTAGAGTAAGAGATTTACTCCACCTCTTACTCCACAACCAAACATGACCTAAGTGTATTGGTGTATGTTTTAAGTCTTCAATCATTTTTTTAGAACTCTTTCAAAAGTTTATTGGTAGTGTTCGGCAACTATGGCTTAGAGCTCCTTAGTGCTCT
This sequence comes from Carex kokanica, assembly GCA_025461125.1. NCBI lineage: Eukaryota > Viridiplantae > Streptophyta > Magnoliopsida > Poales > Cyperaceae > Carex > Carex kokanica. The sequence goes on along the minus strand of JAJGRX010001360.1, from coordinate 136,520 downwards.
AAGGAGTCTTAAGAACGGGTGCTCCTTTATCAAGCTTAATGCTACTTCCTTAGCGCTCATTTTGCCCATTTTTCTTAAGTTATGGTTTCACATGACTTGAGCATTTTGTCAAGTTTAAAACTTTCTTAAGAAAGTTATTTTTCAATTTTATTGCCGAACATTACCGTTGGCATTCCAGAATAAAAATAAAATACTCTGCAAGGAAAATGGATTATTTGGCACACAAAAAAAAGGTTGACATTTTTCCCGTTTTGCGGTTTTCATGTCCTATACACCAAAACAGTATTCATTTTTCTAAATGCAGAAACAGTGCTTTGCCCGCGAGAAAAAAAAGTGAATAAATTCGTAAATTGGAGTTATGTAATGTGAAAGTATTTTTGTTAATGTAGTCATTTTTTAACTCACTTTTCATGTTTAAATTAATAGTTGTATATTCTCTCTGCATGCATAAATTATTTTCTATTTTTCTCCCTTTAGTAATGAATTATTCTGAATTTTGGACGGAGGAGAGAGAAAATAGGGGTTTTAGACAGGAAATCCTAATTACACTGGATTACGTCCATGCAATTCTGTTGGATAATCCAATGAAACTGATCATGTATTCTGTTGGATTATTCAACAGAAATGACATTTTCAAATTTTTGTAAATGTGATGTTATGTTTTTAAATTTGAATTATTTTAATGCCATGTATAAAAATTTCGGCCTATTTTATATAAATTATTTTACTATATTTATTATTTGAAGCATATTTTACAACATTCTATCAATACATTATTCTAAATAAAGCTGACGAGAATTAAGATCCTCTTAAGTAACCCAAAATATGTGTCTTGATACGGACCGTTTGATCAATTATGACACAAATATTAAATAGACTGCGTGAATTCCAATTAAAACTTAATTGGTTTGAATTTGATCGGACAGTTCACAGTTCCATCCAAACTCATATTTTAAATTATTTTAGAGAATCCGGACCTTACCAAACGAGAGAACAACATTTAAAGATCCATGACCTCATGTATTCACCTAACGACATGATTGAAATAAATATAGAAAAGCTACAAACATCATCAACCTAGTAGAATGCAACAGGAGCATGCCAAGCGAAATAGAAGACACCGCAAGGCATGAAATGCGTGAAGAGTACCTAAAACTTTATTTAAAAATCACAGATGACTTACCTAAAATATGGATAGAGAGAAGCTAAAACACCATTAATATTTAGTATTTTTGGCGATGTGTAGAGAGAGGATATGTTTTTTTCGTGTATTTATGTAAATTGAGAATAAATTATTTTTGGAGTTCAAGCTATTTGAATTAACTTGTGTTATATTTGGTTATGTTTGATAAGCTAGAATAGGAAATTTAAACTTTTTGTTTTACTAGAATTGACTATTCCTACGAAAAGTGAAATTTGACTACTCTACTCTAATAAGACAAATAAGGATTTGGCTATTCTAGCTATCCTAGATGTGTAAAATCAAGAGTGAAACTAGAAATTTGAGAGAAGGGCTTCATGAATAGGTGTCAATAGAGGTGTCAAAGAGTACGATACAAGTCGGGTAGAGACATTTTCATACCTGTACCCGTTATGATAACGAAAAAAAATATTTATCCTTACTCGTCTTTTCGAATATGGTACGGGTCGGATAAACGGATAAAAAAATATCATTGACATCTCGATTTGTGTTTTCGATAAAATATTTTTTAAAACAAAAAATAATACAACTAATTTGTATAATGAAAATTTAATAAAATACAAAAACTTTATTGTATCATAGATCATCTTCATACAAATATATATCTATATATAATTTTATTTTTTAAAATTATCTTATACGATAACGGTAAGATAACGAAAAAAAATTATTACCCTTATCCATACCCATATCCGATAATCTAATGAAAAAAAAATCTTACTCTTTCCCGTGTTTTCGGATACGACACGGATCGGGTAAACAGATAAAAGGGTGCCATTGACACCCTAGGTGTCATGTAATTTTATTTTGTGAGAGGGGTTAATAGTAATATTTTTTGTAAAAATAAAAGAAATTTAAAGGACAAAAATGAAAATTTTCAATTCACAAAGTTGTCTTAGGCCCCTTTCGCTTGCGCTTAGTTCCGTTACTGTGTAAAATCGAAATATACGATGTTTGTTGTGCATACATAGCTCGCTTTATGACATAACTTTTATCATTTTTAATTAATTAAGATTTTTAATATTGAAGTAAAATATAAATTTGAGTTTGTAAATGATCCCTGAATTGAAAATTAAAATTGGCAGGACATAGAGCCATAGAGGAAATACTATATTTCCGGTAGGATTAATAAATGATATTAACAGAGAAAACACTGTGCTAATAAGATTATCAAACACCAAATAATTTTCAGCGGTGACTTTTTAAAATGAAATTAAAGGAATTGACTTGTGAGTTATAAGCTGGCGATAAAGAAGCTTCTTGTGCAGGATATGTGTGCTAAGAAGTAGATTTAATTAGTAAGAATAAGGGGAGCTACTTGTCTACTTCTGACCTAATTTTTAAAAAATATTTTTTGTCACGTTTTTTTCAGAAAAAAATTACAAAAATACACTTATGATTAAAATAATTATATAATTATGTTTATATTAATTAAAAATTTTGTTCTGTCCTATTTTATTTTTGAGTTACGCCTTTGTGTTTGTCATTAGGGAATTGGAGACGGTTCAAGGCTAGGTTAAAGTATCTAGGCTGTGTTCGGCAAAGCAGCTTAGAGCTCTACAGCTTAAGAATTTAAGCTGCCTTAAGAAAGAGTTGTTCGGCACTAAGAAAGTGAAAATGGCTCTCTTTTGGGGTGCTAAGGAGGTGCTAAGGAGGTAGATTTGCTAAGCCCCGCAGATGGCCTCCTTAAGAAAATGACTAAGGAGATCCTTAAGGAGCTGTGTTAATCTTAGCTAAGGAAAGTCTGTTCGGCTGAATTAGAGTGGATTAAGGAGTAAAGGAGGTTAAAGGAGGGCAGCTGAACATGTACCTAATGCTTGTCAAAATTTGTGCTGACAACTTTATGATTTGTGGATATCAAATGCACACAAATTTTCACGCATACTGAACGACTCGAATCGTACACCTAACTGCATTATAAAAATATACCCTTGTAAAAAATAATTATATTATTATGTTCAAATCAAGGTTTTAATTAGAGACTTGATTAATATTTATTTTCTAATTGTTGGGTGAGCTAAGGCCGAAATTTTTATTTATAGTATAAAAAAAAAAAAAACCAAATCACCCCGGTTCCTGGGGATTTCGAGAATTACCCAGGCCGCTGGGCCATTATGCGGCCCCAAATACTGGAGTCCGCACATGTATTCTATTGCCCCAGTCAGGGGTCTGCACAATGGTTCTGCGGCCCTATTTTTTTTTAGAGAAAATTTATTAATAAAAAACAAAAAAATTGGGGCCGCATAATGGATTTTTTGTGCCCGTGGAACATTGTGCACATAAATCGATTTTTTTTTGTTTTTTAGTTAATAAATCTTCTCTATAAAAAAAATTGGGGCCGCAGAACCATGTTGCGGACCCCAGGCTAGGGCTATAGAACGCCTGTGCGGACTCTAGTATTTGAGGCTGCAGAATGAGAGTGTTTTAGTCTATTTTTTTTTATTATGCTATAAATAAAAATTTCGGCAGCTAAGGAGACATTTATTTCAGCAATTAGATGTGCCATATTTTGATTTCTAAGAGATTACTTATAGCATATTCTGTATGGACAATTGTGTGCGTGGTTCTTACTCGTTTAAACTTAATAGTTTTTTTTAATATTATACCTAAATAATATCGTGACGTTACAGATCGAACATTTGATCGAATTATAATTATATAATTATGTTCTACTAATTTTTTTTTAATTCATCCTATCCTATTTTTGTGCTCTACCTACGTGTCTTGCATGTAAAAGTCGTTGCTTACATCAAGGTTCTCGTTTTGTTTTTGTTAACCAAGTTGTAATTTATAAACAGCGGTCAATTTAGCCAACAATTGGTTGTAAATAAAAATAAAACCTTTTTCGATCAGCGTGAAGATCATTTGGAGAGAAAACATCAATCATTGGGTTGTTTACAATTCTTTTGTTTCATTAGCCACGTTTAATTAACCCATCTACAATTCAAGTGCTAATTCCTAGCACCAAATGTTGATAACCGTGCAACGGGGGCCTGACCGGAGGTAAAAACTCGTGCTGTTCACAGTTTCACACACAATAAATTTAGATTAAACAAGTATCTGAATGGATAAAGGGTTGTCGAATGATGTTTCCACTATTGATATAATACACATCTCCCATTTGTTCTCACATCTTAGTGTCATCTCATAGTGAGGATATTGGAAACATTTAGGTTACAAAAAATTACTAAAAGTAAATATTCATTAGTGAAGTATATATTATATATTAGTCAATTAAACTAATTTGTAATCTATACATTATAGTATTATTGCATATGCAGATATGCATAAAAATTCTGTATTTTGAGAAATGAAGTTTATTTCCAGTAGAGCGTTTGGTTGCACTTTTATTGTGTGGACAAAAAAATATATATTATGAGAATAGTTGAAAACTGTTGTAAGAGCATATACAATGGTGATTTCTTTTAAATTGTTAATCTGATGTGTTAATTGCTAATATAATTGCTGGGTTGTAGGTCGATTTCTAAAAAAACAAATTTACTTATAAAGCAAACGATTTCTTTTAAACATGCTGGTACTCTCTCTATTTCCTATTGGACATACTTATAAAGCAAACAAAATTTGTGTTAGTCATCGATTGGGATAATATATGAAATAATTTTCGTTTTCAAATTTCCTTGTACATGCACCAGTGCCACTTAATTTTAGGTGGGTCTTTCAGAAAACTAGAGTATAATTCTGATCAAAATGAATTTTCTTACTCTAAAATGAAAAAAAAAAAAATCAATCTTTAGTCTAGTGGTAAATAGAAACATTTTTAATTTAGATGGATATTTATAAACATTAAATAAAAGCTGAAAGCCAAAATCTCCATCTTTCAATCTCAAAACAATAAAAAAAACAATTCATATTTAGATGGAACTACTTATCAGAAATTCAGAATGCCTACTTGAACGAGAGAAGAAAAAGTTTGACGAAATCAATCCAACAAAACAATAATTTTTTTTTAAATATGTCGGATATTGAATTTAGCAGGATAAAGAGTAATGTTCTGAATTAAAAAAAAAATTGAAATTGTAAAGTTGAATAAGTTCTTGTAATTTATTTTTCATTTCTGGCCGAGCCACATTTACCGATTACCTTCAAACCACCATCATCGAATTTCCTGGACCAATGTTAAAATTTCGTCAAAGATTATGCAAAATTAGAAAATAATTGTTTACAACATTAAATTTTCAAAATCAAATCAAATAATGTGTTAATCGATAAATAATGGATTAATATTCTCTGGAAGCAAATCTTGACCATCAGCATCTGAGGCAGACTTAAGTAGAAAGAATGAAGATCAATTGATCCTCTTTTTTTTAATGTTTATATTTATATATGATTTTTTATAAAATTTAGAATAAATATTATAGTATTGTAAAATTAATTTTTATTTTTCGTAGAAAAAATTTATATGATTGATCTCAGTGTGTGTTTGACCCTCATAGTTCAAAAGTCCGGTTCTCAGGAGCAGAACTAGATAAAAACCAAGACCTCACAAGCACAAAATAGAGTCTTAATCACTAGACTACAAGTACACATCTAGTATTCTATGAGAGAGGTTGAACTATATAATAACTGTAAAGAAATAGAAATTTAATTAAATTTCAAACCCATGTAATTAAAAATTTATACAGTATTGTAAAATTAATTTCTATTTTTCATAGGAATACTTTATATGATTGATCTCCAGTGTGTGTTTGATCCTCATAGTTCAAAGTCCGATTTTCAGAGGCGGGATTAGATAAAAACCAAGACTTCCCAAGCACAAAATAGAGTCTTAACCACTAGACTATAAGCACACATGTAGTATTTTATGAGAGAGACTGTTATTTTTTGTAAGACAAGAGAGAAGAGATTAAGAAAACAAATTATATTTGTAATCTTATTTTTTTTATTATAAGTGTCTCTATTTATACTTACAAGGCAATAAAAAACTAGCCGTTGGAATGTACTATTCCCAATTGCTATTAATTACAAGGCATTATTTTCTATTCTATTAATAATGATACACTATTTCCTAAACTAGCCGTTATAATTTGAATTCAATTTTATATTTCAACATACTGAATTATATAAAAGCTATAAAGAAATAAAAATTTATTTAAATTTCAAAATCATGAAATAGCTTATCACCCCTGAGCTAAGTATAGATCTGAGCTGCTGGTTCCGCCCTGATTAAGCGTATTCTTCATATACACTTATCACTAGCATTAGATTATTTACGATTGCAGATAAGAACATTGACGGCTTCTACGTACCTAAGCATGGATTACAAAATAAAAAGAGAGAGATACAGAGATAAAAAGGCAAAGCATTCGCGGAAGGAATTCATATCCTCTGCATTAACTCAAAAGGAGAATCTTTTGAGTTAATGAATCTCGACTGTCCAATTTGTTTCAAAATTCGTATAAACTAGATCTGCACTAATATTAAAGAACTCTTATGTTATAGACACGAGTCGGATTAGCTCCGTTTGAAATCAGACGGTTGAAATTCATTAACTCAAAAGATTCCCTTTTGAGTTAATGCAGAGGATACGGATCCTCGCGGAAGTCTCCGTCTCCCACCAACTATTGCAATTTGCAAATTTGTGTTGTACAAGATATGTAACCACAAAAGGTTGAAAAAAGGCAAAACAAAAACACGTGTCTGTATCAATGTCAATTAAATATTAATAGACCGCATACACACCCCCACATGCTTCCCTTACCCGAATAAGAAAACATAGGAATTCCTCCGCACAATTTTGGCACGCCTCCTCCACTTTACCTTATTTACATATTCTCCCTTTTTTTTGTGCTTTCACCTCAAACATTAAAACAATTAGTAAGCACCAGAAAAAGGCAGGCACCGAAAAAAGGCAGGCACTAAAATGTGCCCAAGGCAATTTCCTTTTCAATTATTCTTCTTGGATGTCGTTTTACACATTTACCAATAACTTACTATTTGCACATGTCTTTAAAGCTCACGGGAAGTAATTTATGAGTATTAATTTGAAGAGTGAGGCTATGGTGCTATGTATAGCACCAATGCCGAATTTTTTATTTATATCCAAAAAATAAATCAAATTACAAAAAATACCCATGTTATCTTGAAAATTTGAAAAATATCCAAACCGGAAATTTTTTTTCCGGATTTGGCCTCTAAACCCGGAAAAAAAATTTCCGGAAATTGAACTCCAAAACCGGAAAAAAAATTTCCGGTTTTAACATTTTTTTTTTTTTTTAGAGTTTCCGGAAATTTTTTTTCCGGTTTTAACTTTTTTTTTTTTTTTTTTTTTTAGAGTTTCCGGAAATTTTTTTTCTGGATTTAACTTTTTTTTTTTATTTTTTTTTATTTTTTAGAGATTCCGGATAAAAAAATTTAACTTAACAATTTTTTTTTTTTTTTTTTTTTTAGAGATTCCGGAAATTTTTTTCCGAACTAAATATATATATTTTTTTTAAGAGAAAAATAGCTAAAATACTGAAATCTAACGCTACAAAATCGAATTGTTTTTTTAAATATTTGTTTCATTAATTTAAAAAATTTCAAAATGGTGTAGAATAATTTAGAAATTATCAAAATAGCTAAAATACTGAAATCTAACACTAAAAAATCGAATTGTTTTTTACTACGAATAGGGCCGATTTTGTGCTAAAATACGGTAAATTTACTAAAATACGATAAATTACGCTAAATTACGTATAAATGGGGCTTATTTTGTGGCATCTTTCAAAAATCATAAAAAATAGTAAAAAAAAATCCAAAAATAATAAAATTTGGTGTTCTAAAAGTTTATTACATAACTAATTTACTGAGCTACGTAGATTGAATAATAGAAATGAAAATCTTAATCGGAAACTTCAACTGAAGTTTTGAGGCTCTTCTATTTGTTTTTTGGCGATTCTGAATTTAGAAAATTGGCGAAGCTAGTCCGGACGCATGCGAATTTTCGCAAGCTTTCCGAAAAGTGGTCATTTGCTGAAATCGGACACTCGAGCGCCGTTTTATGACCGTTTGAAGTTTCGTCGTCGTTTTTTCGCCTTCTCAGTGAAGATATTATCCCTATTCGTACGTAATTTAGCGTACTTTACCGTATTCTAGCATAATTCTACATAATTATTGTAATTTAGTGTAATTCAGCATAAATCAAGTAATTTGGCTTGTTTTAGTATAAATATGCTAATTATATATAAAAAAATGTAATCTAGCAAATATTTAAAAAAACAATTCGATTTTTTAGTGTTAGATTTCAGTATTTTAGCTATTTTGATAATTTCTAAATTATTCTACACCATTTTGAAATTTTTTAAATTAATGAAACAAATATTTAAAAAAACAATTCGATTTTGTAGCGTTAGATTTCAGTATTTTAGCTATTTTTCTCTTAAAAAAAAAAATTTATTTAGTTCGGAAAAAAATTTCCGGAATCTCTAAAAAAAAAAAAAAAAAAAAAAATTTGTTAAGTTAAATTTTTTTATCCGGAATCTCTAAAAAAAAAAAAAAAAAAAAAAAAAAAAAATTAAATCCGAAAAAAAATTTTCCGGAAACTCTAAAAAAAAAAAAAAAAAAAATGTTAAAACCGGAAATTTTTTTTCCGGTTTTGGAGTTCAATTTCCGGAAAAAAAATTTCCGGGTTTAGAGGCCAAATCCGGAAAAAAAATTTCCGGTTTGGGTATTTTTCGAATTTTCAAGATAACATGGGTATTTTTTGTAATTTGATTTATTTTTTGGATATAAATAAAAAATTCGGGCACCAATGGCTAGTGTACTACGGCTCAATATGGTACTTTTTAAAATCCTAACAGTCGATCCGAACCGTTCAATGTGATATCCATATGAATATGTACTTGCAAACTAAATTTTATATTTTTTTGAATTTTTTTACTATTTTTTTAGATAGGTAGAAAAATCAGTGTTTTTTGAAAATTCTGGACCATCAAAATTCTACCTATCTAAAAAAATAGTAAAAAAATTGGAAAAAAATATAAAATTTAGTTTGCAAGTACATATTCATATGGTTATCACATTGAACGGTTCGGATCGACCGTTAAGATTTTAAAAAGTACCATATTGAGCCGTAGTACACTAGTCATCCGTGCTATGCATAGCACCATAGCCTCACTCTAATTTGAATATGGTCCAATCTCATTCAAATGTTGAATTTTAAACGTTAAATTTTATTTACTTTGTAAATAATGAAATTACGTTATAAATTTGTGACGTAATTTCAAATGTTGAATTTTATAACGTAATTTCATTCTTTACAAAGTAAATTATTTTAAAAAAAAATTGTTTTGCTTTGTGAATAATGAAATTACGTTATAAAGTTGTAGCTTTTGAGTTCGTTAGTAAATGTTTAAGCTGTTGAAAAAAAAATCTGAGAATTTTTGTTGGAACACTCGACCTCATAAAAAAAATTTGTACCTCTTATTTTATAAAAAAATATCTAACTGAAACTTAACTACATAGCTCATAAAGTAAATAAATATGAAAGGTTTGAATATATTGTTTAAAATTAATCTGAGATTATATTCATGATTCGTTCTTAGTGTATTCGGTCACTTTACGTATAATTAAGTTACAAGAAAACTCGTAACTCGTGATTCAACTTGCTTGATTAGATTTTTGGTCAGTTCGAGCTCGAGCTCGAGCTCCAACTCAAATTTTTTTTGTTGGCACACTCGAGCTCAACTAAAAAAAGCTTGATATGTAGTTAAATTATTAAATTTGAAATATTTAGTCATTGACATAACAAAATATGTTTAGTTTTTTAAGCAGCAAATTCAAGCTTTATTATAAAATCAATAATATAGAAAAGAATGAACATTAATTATTTTACACATTGATGAGTTAAGATAATATATAGATAAATATAACGTCATGATAATGTAGCTCGTGTGGAGCTCGATTGTTCAATTGATTTCATACTCGAGCTCGACTCAGCTTAACTTATAATCATTCATTAAACATTGTTATCTTTGCATTGTATTTTTTTCTGTAATTTTGAAAAAAAATTCATATTGTACTTAACGTGTTATGGATGTATTGTATCATATCAAATGCGTCGTATTGTACAAATATGTACTACATATTACAAGTGAAGATTTCCATACTAAAAAAAAAAAAAAATTACTCTTCTCTAAACCTTGAATCCGTACTTGTCATTCTCGATTTCAGTCCTGAAATGTACAAGTCGGAAATTGAATATAACACTTGTAATAACACAACATGCATAAGTCTGAAAGAGTCTTTTTTTTTAAAATTCGAGAAAACTATAAAAAATATTAATATCATCAGGAAAAAATATTAATATAATCAGGAAAAAAATATTGAAAAATATACAAATTTTGAGGAAGAATTTTGAAGTTGAAAAGTTTCTTTCTAAAATTTCCCCCCTTGTTCAAATTCAAATAAATTATGGAATTAAATAAAAAAACCACATCAATGTTAAGTGTTAACTGACAACAACTCAACGAGGATGAGATCAAAATATTTGAATTGTTTGTGTTGTTTGAAGAGATACACCAAATTATGTCCCCTCAAACTACATCATATGAAACCTATTGATAGGATCTATATTTCGATTTCACATAAGGAACTGAATTTTATTTCGATGCTTTAAAGACCATGCAGCCTATTGCGCAGAAGCCACACAAAATCCCTAAAAAATTAAAATGGATTATTTTTCTTACAAATTAAGTTCGGTTTCTTATATGGATAAAAATATGGATGCAATACATCTAATACCTAATATTATTTTTATATATTTTTTATAAATAAAAAATCCTGTTTATATTTTATCATGATACCTATGCAGAAAGCAACATGGGATCCACAATGGTTCGTTGACGACACAGGAAAAGTTAAAAAAAGAATTTCCTTTTATTTTTGGCAAGGGGAAAAAATGGAAGTTCTTGTGCAGCCACGTCTCTGCATAAACTATTTTATAAAGTTTTCATTAGTCAGTCTTAAGTTTTACCCCTCGCATAAATAGTGAATTACGAAAAGGTCCTGTCCTGAAAGAGGGGGCCGTTTGTTTGCTTCCCGGCTGAACTGTAACTATGTGGCAGTGAACAATCTCCTGCAAATGTAACGGGTCACAGACATAAGCAACCAAACCAGTATCATTCTGTTATTTCTCCAAAAAAAATGTCACAAAAAATCTGAGATGACTGTTATATATGGAGAATAGAGTATGCCCCCCCCTAAGGTAGTTGGTACCTGGCTTTTCCACCGTCCAAAGCACTGTACCGATGAGAAAAATCTGACTATAAATGAGCCTATAAGTGTGCACTATTTCATAATAATACTATCAAGCTAGCCAAGCTACTCATCTGGTATGTATAAAGATTGGTTTGTTCTTTTTCCCCTCTCTCTCTCTCTCTCAGCGGCATAAATGATTCAAATCTAACCCCTATTAAAGTCATTCGTAGTAGGGACTAGGGACAAAAGGAGATGCCAATGCCACCTCGCCTTCATTTGCAGTCTAAAACTTTTTTACTGGTATATATTTTGCTCCTGTATTTTTGGGCCGGGGAGATGGGCCGGGCTTCTTTACAAATATTATCTTAACAAGGTAAAAGGTTAATATTCCATAACAATATAGGTTGAACCATTAGGTAATAATGTATATAAGTTTCGAGTTCAGATCCAGTCGGTTACCGCACGGGGTAGAATGAGATCCGAACCGTTCTTGTTAATCTGACACGAATCTTAAAGCAGATCCCCTATACTATCCCTCGGCAGAGGATATGCACCCATCAAATTTCAAGTTTCTGTTTGAACAATGGAAAAACAGTTACAAAATTGTTTGTACACTTTTAATTTTTCCGTACAAAATGGGGACATAATAAGTGATCGGTGAGTGTCAGAAAGCCAGAAAAGATTTAGATGGGGTGAGATATTGCGATTGGCATGGGCAGGATTAGATCTTAGAATTTGTTGCATAGAGAGATCTGATACAGCTCAACAAAGCGTGTAGTACAAAGTGCCAGGGATGAGGCACTAAAAGAGGAGACAATCATAAAAAAAAACAGTAGAAAACCTAGGAGGATTAAAACCTAGGAGGATTTACGCTCTCTCTGCCAGAATTAATTAAAGGAGAGCTAGAGAAGCTTCCACTGTGCATATGCCTAATAGCAAAAAAAGAGGCCATTCATAAATATATATATATTTATAGCACCAAATTAAATCTCTTGGATTCCACAACATAAATGATTTTAAGTTTCATTACCTCATCATCAGTTCTTTCCTGTTGCCTGTTGGCTATTTCTAATCATTCAATGTTTCACTGGCCTCTCTGTATGCATCTCTCGTGATCTAGTAATTAATTTCTTACAGATACATACAGGTACAAGCTCGGTATATATTAATTTCTTTCTAGTTAGGGATGAATATGTTGTCTAGAAACCGTTGTTACCATTTCTTTTTACAAATTAAAAAAAAAAGAAAGGCATGCAACAGCAAATGTGTGATGATGAAAAGTGATTAACTAACATGGGAGCACATAGATCCATGATTGGAATCACATAGATATAAAGAGTTGTGTTGTGTTTCGTTACCACACAAGTAAAGAGATCAAGTTGAAATTAGATGGAATGGTCCAGGAAAGAAGGTTGTGAGGCCATGTACCTTTGGATCATGGCATGTTGGAGACTTGGAGCCACTTAAACTGCACCAAGTTAGAGAGGGGACCAAAGACACGTACAGAACCAATTCTCCCTCTCATCTCTCATCTCTCATCTCTCATAGCATAATAGTGTACCGTTGCATCCTGATAAGATTACATCACATGACTGTTCCCCCCATCCCGTACTGTGCCACTTAATTCATTCATTTCATCTCTCTACCGCTTTGCCTCGAATCATCTGTGTAATGTGACCCGTTGTATCATATCAGGGACGAAAAAAAAAAAAAAAATTGAGATTGAATGGCTGAATAACTATCATATAATTTCATTTTACGAGGGAGTGTACGTAATAACATTAATTTTTGTAAAACATAGAATTTTTAAAGGACAAATTAAAATGAAAAACATTTGATTCATAGGAGCACCGCTCACAATTTCGCAACCTCTGCAGAGATTTAAAAAAAAAAAGTAGTTTGCCTTATATTGAATGATTCACATTACACTTGATCATATATATATTTGCAGATATGTTATAAGATGAATTCGTAATCTTAAGACTTGAATTCATAATCATTTTTAGCCTTGAATTAATTAAACTATAAGGATCTATGAATTCAAGTCTCATTGACACATCAGCTTTTTGTAGGTTTGACATTAATATTGTGTCAATGAGAGTTGAATTCATAATCTTTTTGGAAGTAACTTAATCCCACTGCTTCAATTATATAAGGAAGTCATTAAAAACTAGTATTTCAATTATATATATACAGATGATTTTGGTAAGTGTTGATTTTTTTTCAAATAAACATTAAAAGTTAAAAATTGACTGAGCTGTAATAAACTAGAGAATTAATTAGATAAATGATTCTTTACTTGAATGTAATTGTTTAATTAAAATAAACCTCTGTCATTAGCTAATCGTATTGGTTTATTTTATTTTAGTGGGGAGGAAGCTACGGAAGAAGCTTCTGTATATGTTATTATATGGTTATAAATTAAACAAAGTGCTTGCTTATATGGATATAAAATATGCAAAGTGCTATTGAACTCAATAATTATCATTTCATAATTAACATTAGCAAATGGATGAGAACATGCTCAGGTAGTACAGAGATGGTGGAGGGAATCCGCATGGTTGGGATTTTAATCCTCTCCAGTCAGGTCCAAAATGGAGACTATAGTTCTTGAATTTTGTGCTGAATTTGCCCATGTATCTAGCTTAGAAAATAAAAAAAAATGTAGAACAATCTAAATAGTTTCATTATTTGCCGAACTGTTAACTCATTATCATTTAAAAAATACATGAAAAGAACAATGTACATCTACTTTAGTTCTTCCCGACATTTTTAATAATACCCCAAGTTAATTAAAGATTAATAAAAATACCCACGGTTCCCGAAAATTTTTAAAAATGCCCAAACCGGCCATTAAATGGCCGGTACCGAATTAATTGCCGAACCGGCCATTTAATGGCCGGTACTGAATTTAATTTTTTTTTTTTTTTTTTTTTTTTTTTTTAGAGAAAAATAGCTAAAATACTGAAATCTAACACTAAAAAATCGAATTATTTTGTTAAATTTGTTAGATTACTTTTTTCATAGCATATTTATACTAAAATACACTATGAATAGGGCCGATTTTGTGCTAAAATATGCAAAATCTGAGATTTTTATTTTTACCCAAAACAGAAAATATATATAAAATAGAAAACATATATAAAAGATACAGAAAATATATATAAAAGATACATCAAAGACCCTAAAAACTTTAAAATTATAAAAAAAGGTCCAAAAGTCCATGAAGGAAGACTCGGATCGCGAATCTGAGCCCGCAAAATGGGCGAAACGGATCATAGATTGGTTTCGGAACCGGTTTTGGGCTGTGGAGTTCCTGTCAAAATTTCAGCCCGATCCGACGGACGGATCAAAAGTTACGCTCCTTTTCATGAAGCATGCACAGGCCCATATTGCATCATTTCCGATTAAGATTTTCATTTCTTTTTTTCAATCTACGTAGCTCAGTAAATTACCGTATTTTAGCATAATTCTACATAATTATTGTAATTTTAGCATTTTAGTAAATTTACTGTATTTTAGCATAATTATTGTAATTTACCGTATTTTAGCACAAAATCGGCTCTATTCGTAACGTATTTTCTAACGAATATTTAACAAAACAATTCGATTTTTTAGATTTCAGTATTTTAGCTATTTTTCTCTTAAAAAAATTTAACATAATTTAAAGTAATTTAGTGTCAATCAGCATAAATTAACATAATTTCAAGTAATTTAGCGTATTTTAGTATAAATATGCTATGAAAAAAGTAATCTAACAAATTTAACAAAACAATTCGATTTTTTAGTGTTAGATTTCAGTATTTTAGCTATTTTTCTCTAAAAAAAAAAAAAAAAAAAAAAAAAAAAAAAAAATTAAATTCAGTACCGGCCATTAAATGGCCGGTTCGGCAATTAATTCGGTACCGGCCATTTAATGGCCGGTTTGGGCATTTTTAAAAATTTTCGGGAACCGTGGGTATTTTTATTAATCTTTAATTAACTTGGGGTATTATTAAAAATGTCGGTAGTTCTTCTATTAAGATTTAAGAGCCGAGAATAAATATCAGAAACTGCTGAGGTGTTGATAAAAAAAACAAAAAATTGGGTTGGGGGGTGAATATAGTTATTATTGATAGTATTAAAAAGTACGAATTTTTTGATATTGATATCGCCCAAAGCATGTGCTGGGTTTGTGGGCCAAGCCATAATTAAAACCCATGTTATGTCTTGTCAGATTGTACAAACTACCAATTTGACTTTCATAATTTTAATATTGTGTAGGGTACCCTTGCAAAAGGCTAGTATGTTAATTATGAGCATAGCTATAATTTGAGTAAATAAATAATCCCCAGATTTAAAAGCTTAATCTTGGATTAAAGATGTGTTAAGTTCCAAGCAGTAACAGAGTTATCCGAAATTTTTAAATATACTCCTGCCAAAAAAAAAAAACCAAAAGACCACATAATCTGGAGAATTCCATATTTACCCGGGCCGCAACGACAAATGACGCCTCATTCTTGGAGGTCGCCATTTGTCGTTGAGGTCCTGCAAAAACAAAAAAAAATCATCTTATTATGGTGAAAAATTATTGATTTTTTTTTGTTTTTGCGGGACCGCAACGACAAATGACGACCCTCCAAGAATGGTGCCGCCATTTGTCGTTGTGGTCCGGGTAAATATGAAATTCTCCAAAAACAGTGGTCTTTAATTTTTTTGGATTGAGGGTATTTGTAAAAATTTTGGCAGAGTTACAGAGCATATATAGTTATTATTGTGGTAGCATGTGTTATAATATGTTGTTTTAGAGGAACTAACATTTGGTCTAGTAACAGAGATAATGTTTTATGTGTGGTAAGTTGTAGGTTCGAAATCAAATGCAAAATCATTCGTGGATATTAATCCAGTCTTAAAATGTTATTTAAATATACATTATTGTACAAGCAAAATGAGTACAAAAATATATTTCGACTAATAATATTATTGGAAAAGAGTTGACAATAATATTTTAACCTCCAATTTTTAGTGGCAGACTTCTATACAGAAAATTAAGGCTATGTTTGGATGTACTAAGAATAGCACTATTCTTAGAATAGCATTGCTATTCGGAACAAGGACAATCAAAATGAGAAATAGAGCTATTCGGAATAGGAAGAATAGGGCTATTCACAATTCTTACAAAAACATGGAATAACATTTGTTGCTTTCAATATTAATACTAATCTAATATTTAAACTAATATTATATTACATTTAATATTTAAATTAATATTATATTACATTATATTTAAGCTAATACATAAATTATTACTTTATTCATTCCCTCCAAACTCTATTCCAAATATGCAATCCAAACAACTTTTTCACTATTCCGAATAGCTTGAGTTAGCAATGTTCTTAAACAGTAGCTATTCTAGCTATTCTAGCTATTATAGAGTTCATCCAAACGTACTTAATAGAACTTTTCTTTAATAGAATAGCCTAAGATAAAATATTCAAAATTAAAGTTTTGTAAATAACAAATTTTCTTTTGTTAATATCAAGTGTCAACCTTCACAAGCATCGTCTCTGCATAATCCTCGGTATAGAATTTAAGAATTTGACGTTGGAGAGACAAAAAATCAATACCTTCTGAAATAATTGCATATTCTGATAGATCTCCTGGCTCCATCAATGACAGATACATTCTTGAATTCAGGAACGGACTTAAGTGGAGTAAGGATTGCTTGTCCTGGCTCAAAAGGTTTCAAAAATATACTTCAAATTTTTATGCCTCTTTTTTTTTTTTTAGTTAAGCTTCAAAACTTATAAAATTTTGATTATGTTTAAACTTTTTCTCCAAAATATACTTCTATTTCTATTCAAAATACTATAAAACTATGTCTCACCTATAATTTTTATCTTACTCTGCTAATTAATATTATGGCTTCACTCCTACTTAAATTTCGAATATATTGTGATTGTCAACTGTAAACTAGGCTAATTCTAAGCTCAATTGTTCTCTCTCTCTCTATATATATGAGATGAGCTATGGTGAGTTGCGAAGTAAGGATTTTGTTTTACTTCACGTTCATATCTTCGTTTTAAAATATCAAACAGTCTGATCTGAACCGCTCAACAAGATATCCATACTGAAATGTGCTTGGAGACCAAATTTTACATTTATGGAAATTGTTTACTATTTTTTTTAAATATTTCAAAATCACTGTTTTTTATGACCCAGAACCATTAAAAAAATGGTTTTCTACCATGGAAATTCAAATCTAATTTACAAAAACTGGATTTTGGGCCTTTGCCCTATCCTGAAAATTAATATTGCCCTACCCTGTGCTACAGTAGATCCACCCTTGCTCGGGACGGGAGAAAAGTTTGAGCCCTTTATATATACAATTTTTTTTTATTGATATGCCAATAAATAATACTTATTTATAGAAAAATTTGGGGCCTAATTAGTGAATTGAAAACAGGTTGGTCTGGTCCGGTCCGGTCCAGACCTGGTCGGGCCACAGTTCCAACGGGCCACGGTCCACACGGGTCCGGCAGTCCGAGTAATTGAGGGTCGGCCGTAACCCGTGCTTGGACCGTGGTCCAAATTGACACGGGCCTGTCCGATCCACGGTCCATGGCCGGGGAAAAAAAAAAGGGACCAGACACGTGCCAGGACCGTCCCTAGCCTTGGTCCAATTCGGTCCGGGTTTGGGGCACGGTCCAGGTCGGAACCCCGGATTGTCCGGTCCGGTCCATTTCAAAACACTAGGCCTAATGCTCTATTACATAGAAATCCAACATAAAGGAACATATACATATTACATAGAGGATGGTTCAAATGCTCTATTGCTTTATGCCTTATTGTACCTCAACATCTTTATTTTCAATTTCAAAGTTCAAAAAGACGATCCAAATAGCTCAACATGATATCCACGTTAAAATATGACTGGAGACCAAATTTTATATTTTTTGGAAAAATTTTACTATTTTTTAAGATAGGTACAAAATCATTATTTTTAGATGGTCCACAATTTTGTGAAAAACAGTGATTTTGTATCTATCTTAAGAAATAGTAAAAATTTTCCAACAAAATATAAATTTTGGTCTCCAATCATATTTATCATGTTGAGTGGTTCGAATCGTCTATTTGAACTTTAAAATTAAAGATAAAAATATTAGAGAATAATTAGGATATGAAGCAATGGGCATTCGAGTCCTCCTTTGTCTATTACATATATGGTTGCTTTTATTTTCGTGTTATGTAATTTTTTCTCTGTTGTATGGAGAATTTTGTCCGTACAAAATTGGACTGGAGACGTGCATGGAACGTGGACATCTGCTGCTAACTGGAATACTATTAGATCAATGATTAGATACTGTTGCACATTGGCATGGTTAAGTTTTTTAAAAGAAACTAAAGCACCCATATAAAAGGCAAATCAGGTTTTGCAGAAAGAGTTGTCTGTTCACATTTTTCTGCATTTGTTGGAGATGGCGATGTTTTTATTAATTCACCAAAAAAATGTATTAGACAGTTTGTATTGATTTTAATCAGGAGCTTATAACTTAATTATAAGTATTAAAATCATTTTAATTTTTTAAAACTAATGAATGTAAATATAGTTGGGTCTAAGTGGATCAACCACATATCTAGCTCTCAATTATTAAAATCTAATATATTAATATTTTACTTTAAGAATAATAAATATTACACATTTCTTTTTTCATATTTCCATGGTTAATCAAGCCGCATTAATTAATTCTGTTATTTTTCCTATTCAAAGGTAGCGTACAAAATAAATATTCAAAATTTAACTTAAATACAGAACTTGCATTCCAATCACAATGTATACTCATTATTCATCTAAAAAAATGAGCAAACTTTGATTTAAAAAAAACCTCCCAGTTTTGGTGGAAATTTATGAATCCCATAAACAAGTATAAAAAAAATTGAAAAAAGAAAATAGGTGAAAAGGAGCCTTGGAAAGCAATGCACCTAACTGAATCTGAATGGGCCCCCAATTGAAGAGAGCAACTAATTTGGTTTCCCAAATTGAGTAATTTTCAACTTTTGAAGGCCTTTTTTCCCCCTTTGCTAGGATAAGAAGGCATCTTTTTTTCTTGTCAATTTCAGAGCACAAGCCATAAGGCTGCAAGAAGTTAGTTGTACTGCTTTTCTCTTGCTTCACAACAAACTAAAATAGATGCTTTTTTCTGTTAGGCCATATTCATCTTTGCTTACCAAACACCAGTTTCTTCTATCTTTTTTTTAGTCTTTTTTTTATACATCAATACAGGTTGTTAGCATACAATTTGAATTACTGTTTAGATTTATCATGGCAATCACCATCTTACATTAAGAAAAAATATTATTAGAAATGTTCTTCAAAAAAATTCCAAGAAAAAAAAAATAACCCACAAACTGACACACTGAAAAGTAAATTTATGTTGGTATAAATTACTGTACAGATGATTACCAGTGCATCCGGTTACAAGAGGACCCAGAGGCCATGTTTCTTATCTGCTCTGATACTGATAGTCTGATTGCAACCAAATGATTACATGCTTGTAAATATGAGAAATGATGTGACACTGGGATGTCAAATTGGAAGCCTCCAGGCCAGGGTGCACATGAGACATGATCCCACCTATGGAGAGATCTCAATTCACTTATTTTGCCTTTTAAAATTGTTTCCAAATGTCGGCTATTAATGGATTGGGGCCCATGGATTTAGTGCCCACTAAAATGGGCCCATTTTCAAATTTCTTTTGTCACCATCATAATTTTAAAAAAAAACACTGTTTATCAGCAAAATATATTGCACCCTGATAAAATATATATTTTATTGAATAAGCAGGAAAAAAATTTCTACTTACTATTGCATTATAGTAATGATAAACAGAAAAATAGAAAAGTCGAAACAAATTCATTTTGGAATCCACATCTAATTGTCACAAGTCCCTAAATACAAATCCAAGAAAAGTCGTTTGCAATAATCACCCTAACTAAGGCGTTTAATTCTAAGCAAAGTTACATATGAATTCTCAATTTTTTTCGTATTCCGATGTCAGATGTTTTTTAAATAATGTATCAGAACAGTCCTTGGTGTTTGCTTTTGTATATTTTTGGATGAGATCTCCTAAAGATGAATATTTTCGAAATTTTGAATAAATTTTGAATTTTTCAAAAAAGAAAAAAATTAGACAAATTATTAAACTTATGATTTGATTGTGTATCAAATTTCATAAAATTTTAGTGCTATATAGTATTCTATAAAATACCGTTAAATATAAACCATTAAAAGGTTTGAATAGTTAGATGAACAATAAAACTTGCATTAATTTAATTATTTTTCATATACATCATATACCATATAAATATAAATGGATCATATTTTTAACGTTGAATTTTAAAATTACAAATTAGATATGATCTTTGTCAAGAATTTCAAGTCAATATATTATCAATGAATCTCCACCCTTTTTTAATTCACTTTTTTACAAGCATGCATTTGCTTCTCTTTTCTTTTTTTCTTCTCTTCACCTCTTATATTTTGGTCCGTTCTCTGTTTGGTTATAATTGCTACTAGTAATAATAATTATATCAAGTGAACTAATGAGCACCAAAAGGGCGGAATGAAACAGAACAATTGCTAACTTCAGTGAAGTAGCCAATCTAATTTCTACCTTCTACGAGAAAACAAAAACAAACAAAACAAAAGAAGAGCAACCAAAAAGAGAAAAATATTTACAAATCAGAGCCGATGCTCTCGACTCAACTGCTGCCACTTTGCAAAATTGGCAGGTACAATGGCTAACAGGAATCATTAAAACAACTTCCCAGCATTTGGAGCTCCTCAACTTGGCTTCCTCAGGAAAATCTTCTAGCACAAAACTGATCCCCCCGGTACTTTCTGAAGTTTGTCATCTACCAGATGAAGGTATTCTCTGTAAATGCTGTGTATAATCGGACTTGAGATGCTTATTTGACATAGCTGCAAGTGCCCTGAACAAAAATTACAACCCAAATTAGTAAATAACGGTATGTATTTGCAACACTTGTATTCTAATTCCACTCTCCTATTCTATATTAAAAATGTAAAGAAACGAAAATACTAATGTTGTTACCATGGGCTGGAGCGTTTCCTACTGACTTGACCAAGCATGGGTTTCAAAGATTCAAGTGCCTCTTCTGCAGCCTATAAAACAAAATTTTAATAAGCACTCAGGAAATCTAAAAATTGGTATATTGATATAAACTATTTTATTTGAAACAATAAAATATACTATTAACTTCTCACAAATTTAAGTTCAGAAAAAACAATATATCCAAAAACTCAGGCAGGCAACAAACCTGAAACTTGGCTTCTTCCCACGATGGCCCAACACCTTTCCCCAAAATTTGCCCAGCTATTTCTACCTAAATTACCCACAGCAAAATTTGAAAACAAAAATTAGAGAAAAGGATCAGAAAAGTTACAAATCCAAAGAAAAAGGTAATGCATACCTGTGCAACAGTAGATCCGTCTGAAGTTTGCGGCTGTTGTTGAAACACCAAGCTATACCCCTCTGCTGTACACTGAATGAAGTGAAAAAAAGAATGGTGAGCAAGTTAAAGAATTTAATCAAATTAAATAACGTATAAACAAACAGAACCGAATAAATGGAGATAAAATTAGCAGTAACCAATCTTACTAGTTCTCTGAGAGAAGCAATAGAAGTGAGAGTTCGCTTTGAGTTAGCATTTCTGGGATCAATGTAATGTGACTCATCAGAGATGCCTGTAATTGGCAATGCACTGCCTGCCTTCATGTCAGCTATTTTATTGTACCCAAATACATTTGCACCTTTAACATACCCATTTTCTTTAGTTTTCTCCAGATCAGATAGTGCTCCAGAAATGTATTTATCTGCCATAAAATAATAGCATAGCTTGTTAAAATGGCAATGCCAATCTTATACTGGGGAAAAGAAAAAAATTTGATCGAGTCACTTTAATATTTTGGATCAATCAAAGCTTAAATAGGTTCTTAGATACCAAATAGTCATCCAAAGATGGCAAATTGTCCTAATTTTTCTCTCAAAAAGAAAAACTCACTAGCTAAATTTTTTAGAGAAATTTCAGCAGCTTGGTGCTGTGCTTCTTTCCTAGTTCTACCAGTCCCTTCGCCAATCTTTTCTCCGACAAGCCAAACCTGGGAGAAAATAAATAAAACAACAGTAGAGATCAATAGAAAATCTAAGAAATCATGATCCACACTGCTCAAGTATATAACGAGATAACTGTAATAAACCAACTGCCAAGAACACTTGAAATTTAACATCATCTGTACCTCGATGCAGAACATGAGGTCAGCAGTATCACACATTATTGGCCGGAATTCCGCCTAATAATAATTTTTTTAATGGTTAGAAAATAGAAATGACTAATACAATTAATAGTCTACAGAAGGAAAAAAAGTTACAATAACAGTATTCAGTGCAAGTACCTTGGATCCACACTTCATGGCAATAGTTTGTAAAGCACCTACTGCCGTATCCTTGATTGAGGGCGGTTGATCAAATCCTGATAAAAAAGTTATAAGTCACTTCAATCAGTCCTCATGAGCATCGAAAAATAATAATATTTGAATTTTTATTTTACGCATACATCCTAAAGCCCAATGACTGTCATATTTAGAAACTTCTTGCAGGCACTATAATTTCAACAGTGGACTTCAAATTCAGGATGCAAAAAACACATGATTGTGAAAGATCATGCTTTCACTAGAATAGAACAGTCAACCAGGCATGTCTGAATTTTGTTGATCAAAATTTTGGTCGAACAAAACAAATAGATGTCTAAAATTAAGCATTATGCAACCTATATACTCATCAAGGCAGATAACCAAACAATCGAATATGAATTCCACATATACAACAACAACAACAACCAAGCCTTTAGTCCCAAACAAGTTGGGGTAGGCTAGAAATGATTTGTACATATGGCATAAATAAAAAATGGATTGCAGGTAGTACCAGTAGATCGTTTATGGTTCAGAGGTGCAGTACTTTGACGAACTCTATCATCTCCACGAGGTACCTAAAATAAGCCAAACAATTACAAACTAACAATTAGAAAACCATGAACTACAGTAGAATATTCTGATGAAAGACATGAAAAAGTAACTGTAAATTAAAAATTTACTTGTGGAGGAGGAAATCTCTGGTTTTGACCACCGACTCGATCAGAAGGGAAAGGAGGATAAGGCGGCCTCCTATCAGGCTCCATTGGATACTGTACTGGACCCAGTGGGACCCTATTTATACTCTGCATTGGGACAGGTGCAACAGGACCAGGAACTGGGGGCACAGGTACAGCAGGTATGGAAGAGGCTACTGGGAAAGGAGGTGGGGTATCCCTAGTATCTTGGCCATGTTGCAAAATTAGTAGCCTTCTTCTTGTATCAGGGTCTAGCTCAGATTCAGGCACCTCACCTTCTTCTCTTGCCTGAGAAGTTTGAGCAGGGGAAGCTTCTGGAATGACTGCTGGGGTCACTTGTACAGGAAAGGGAACAGGTGGAGGTGGGACTTGGGGGGCCGTCAGAGGCACAAGTGGTTGAGGCACTGTTATTGGGACCCCCATTGTTGGATGTGGCAGCGCTGTGTATTGGTTAGGCAGTACTAACCTAGGGTCTAAGGTGGTAGTAGGTTTGGAATTGATAGATTGAACACCAGTAGTTGCTTCCTGCTAAAATTATATTAATATACATAAAGAATGCTGATGAGGACTTGTGAAACTAACTGCAGTAGTCTACTTTCAAGATAAATATTTCAAGTACATCATTCATGCAATAGGCATGTACAGAAAATGTGTATGGCATGTGTTACAAAACAAAATGTGGTGATTCCTTTTCATACAACATGCATCTTGGCCTTCTTTGATGGAAATTTGCATGATTCATTGTAAATGCGTTTCCAATTAAAACTCATTGGTACTTTCTTAATTCAAAAAAAAAAAAGGATAACCTTTAATCGCCTCTCAACCTCAGCATCTGCCATTCCATCAAATCCAAGAGGGTCCTTGTTTCCATTTGGTGCCACATTCTCATCCTGTTTGTACCAAGAAATGAGGTAAAAAAAAAACAAAACCTTGAAAGAAAATTACTTGGAAGCAGTTAACTAAAGTACCTCTGATATTAAATAGTTGCCGGCATCTGGAGCAGATGGAAAACCACTAAAATCATCTTCATAAAAAACCGCATCAATTTGAGGCAACAAGCTGTCATCAAATTCCCTGTCAAGTGCCAAGAATGTGCGAGGGTTAGGGCTCGTATGTCTAAAGGATTTAGCACTAGATCTAAATAGTGTTAAGAAGAATTTCAAACTAAATGAAGACTTTTGCCGTTTTTAGTAACCAAAAAAATCAACTCACTTGAAAAAACTGCCTCGAACACTGCATGCAACATTTCTGGCAACATGTAATACAGGAGGAGTACTGTTTGCCTAAAAAGAATAGAAAACAATCTATCTTGGTTAAAAACATGAAATGACAAAAAAGCAGCACAAGGAACTAATGCAAACAAGTATTACCTCTGCTTGTGGGGCATAATAGGGCGCAAACGCAGGGACCACATGGACCCTGCACTGGTCATTCTCATCCCAGACCTTCAACCGGTCGTCAATCACCAAAGCCATTTTGGGATGGCATGTGCCGTCCTGAAATACACCTTGCAATGACTTCTTTGTACCAGCTTTAACACACACAATTCGATCGAGAAGCAGTGAAGAGCTGATCAGGTTAAAATCTGGATCGAGGAGCCGCCACATCTCCAATGCATAGTCTCTCTCAGCCATTGTGCAAACATAAACTTCAAACCGCTTTCGGCCTCTTGCAGTTAGGTAGCTTCGCAGTTCCTCCCATCCTGGTCTCATCTTTACAAGTACACTTGTATCCCTTACCTTGAAATTGTAAACAAAGGCAAGGAATTCATATCTTTTGCTTAATTGAATTACTGACATTAGATCTCATGAAAATAGAATTTATCAATTCATGTGATTGCTACAATATGCAATTTAGCGCTGGGGCAATTTAGTCTCCTATGTTGGACTAAACCATGGTTTGCAAAATGTGGAAACCATATTGTGCATTGGTTACACTAAAGAGATGCATCGAAAGTTCATTGCAGATACAATAATAAATCAATTATGGTTTTGCAAAAGAATGCAGTATATCTATTAACTTGAGATAAAGACATACTGAGGGATTTATCCTGGTCAATACGATGCCTCTCTCCGGCAGCCTGATAATGGGGCGGGTCATTAATGGGTATACATCAGATAAGCGCGGAACCACTTCCGACTGTACTTTATATATTTTCCCATTTTCAATCACTTGGTCACCTTCTGCATATTGCTTCAATATTGACCGGTCCTCTTGATACCTGCAATTACCCCAACCAATATTTATCTCTTGTTTTTTGACCAATCCAATCGGGCCCACGGGTACCTCTAACCAATTTTATTCCCTTGTTATAATATTCACATGCCTTATTGCATGTAGAACGAGAAAGAGCAGTACATAACAGTAGTAAAAGTCATCCATTGTTGCAAACCTGTACTCATGGTATGCTGCTACATATCGTACCACCTCAACCCTAACTTGTACCACGATCCCGATAAATTTCCATTGGTACAGATTCTGTGGTTTGACTTGTTTATTCCGTGCTATTTAAGTTTTTGTAGTTAGATCAGTTTCATGATTGTTCAAAAAAAAAAACATCAATGTATAACAGAAACCAAATAATTGTTTAAAATACCTTTTGATTTCAGCAATCATGCCTGAAATACGATGTGGGTCAGTCTCGTTGCTTATCTTGCGTTGCAAGGATTCAATTCGGTCCTCAAATGAACGAGTTGTATTGGCAACAATAAGAGTCTCGTCTAGGTCAAAAACAATTCCAAGGCACCTAGTGTTCAACATAGTGAGACATGAGTTATACAAACCATCACCAACTTTGAATCCCCAAAAGCATGCTGTTTTTGCTGTGCTGTTCATGAGGTCTTTTCTCGAGTTCATGGCAACTAAGTGGATTTCCTCTCCTCCAATTGGTATAACTGCAGTCTGTATAACATTTTCAAATCCGTGTAACTATGTGATTAAATCCCAAAAAGAAGAATATATCAAAAAGGAAAAGAAAAAAAATTCACATTGTTCTTCTATAAATCAATGTCTAGTCAGAAGTTGATTTGCCAGGGTATATATAGCAAGGAAATAACTTATTAATTTGATAAGTACTACATAATCAATCAGTACAATTCGTAATCTGCAAGTTACATTAAACAAGGTTTTCTTTATACAGGAGAAATTTTTTGGTGCAGTGGCAAGATGAATAATCAAAATTAATAATTTTATAACCAATACTAATATCCCTTGGTCATTTAGCACTAAAAAACAGATAAGTTCATGTAAAGTAAATTGGCATCAGCATATTCCCTTAAGAAAAAGCATGAGAGTCACATTTACATGGTGCAATTGCATGTGTCATGTACTTAATATTCCAGTTCCCTCTTAGGTATTCAAGTCACACTAAAAAAGAAACTCATTATGGCAGTCATTATATTTCTGTTTCTTTCCATTTTTCTTTCCTTTTTTGACAACATTAAAACCCTGTTTTATTTTCTTTCAAGGCATTTGGAAGTTATACCTTTTTATCTCTGAGGCAAGCTGTGTGCATGGAAAACAATGGTGCTGATTCATCCTTGCACTCCATTAAGAAGCAAACACCGCCTGATCCGACGGTGTGGAGTACAGCAAGTGGTGGGCATCGCTCACTCTGGGGAGTCAGATGGGAGATCCGGATTTCCCTTACTGGTGTGATCAAGTTTGTGTTCTTGGGGTACACCTCCACTTCCCCAACCGGGGCATTTGCAATATAAACAAGTGATTTGAACATTTTTAAGGCAAATCCCGGTCAAATATATGGGTTGGATTCAATATCCCCTTGATTTGTGAATAATATTTGTTATTCCAAATTTCCAATCATACTCACTTTGATTAATCCTTCCAATTTGGCCTTGATTAAAAGAAATTTGGTCCTTTGGTCCCAGATCCGCCAAATTGTCCTTAAATTGACAAATCTCTCTTCAAAGTACGACTTTTACTTGGGGTAAAAAGGTCTGGATCAAAAATAAGAAAAGATGTAGTCTTTGGCGTGACCTTTCTCCAAAAGTTCGAAAACTAACAGATCTGTGCGTCGAAGTTTTCGTCGGATTGTTCTTCCAAAGTTTATATGTAACAGATCTGTGCGTTGGAATCAAAATTTTAGAGATACAAGAAGGTGAGAGATTTTCCGCACAAAAGTTCAAATCGGAGAAACTTTTTTAAGTCAAAATTCCCCTTGTGAGTTATTATAGCGCTAGTAATGGATTTGTCAAGATCAAAATAAAAGAATAAAAAATAGAAGGTCTGAATTTGAAACTGGCGGCGTTGCTTAGCCGGTGAAGGTCCACAGAGAAGATTGAACCTTTTTATGGCGTTTCGAAAATATTTCGGTTCCTCCTTTGGAGATAGAAGAGAGAGAGAGAGTTCAGAGGTGAATTTCAAGCTTTAATCAGATTTTATGTGGTTAAATTTGGGGCGATGGTGCCGGAGAATTGCGTGCTATTTAGAGAGGTTGGAAACCCTAGATCAGAGAGGTGATGCTAAGAGAGGAATGTGACGATCTTACTTTCCATTTCTTTTCTTTTTTTACGACTTCTCACATTTACGTGACATGGCTGATTTATGTGTACATATCTCCACGCTTAAAGGATTGAATATATGTCTGATTGACACGTTCTCTACAAGTAAACTTTTGTATAATATTTTTTAGTCTCGAGAGGTCGGAATTAAATAAAGTAGGGAGGGTGTGGATAGAAGTTATTAATTGCTTTCTTCATTTCTTTTTCTGGTTGTGGGTGACTTGTCAGATTTTAGTTTTATTTGACCATGATCCTCTACGGTAGCTTCCAATTATGAATATGTGTAAATAGATCTTGTCTGGGACAAATGACCAAAGTTGACGCTTGACAGAGACCCGCTACACATTCTTACTTGTTTCGTAAGTACATTGGAATTTGGACTACCTGCTTTTTTAGTTTGAATTTTGATTCCACCAGCTGGCAGCTTTGGAAATCTCTATTGGGATGATCTTATAATAACAATCTCTAGAAGCAGGGGTGGCAACTTGGTCCGAGCTAGATTCTAGCTCAGCTTGTTAATTTTGGATCAAGCTATAGCCGACCGAGTTGAATCTAGGATATTTGAGCTAAAATTTTAGTTTGAAATCGTGATAAGTCAGTCCGAGCTGGCTCGTTGGATTTGGCTGGATCTTGTTTTAAGAAGAAAATAAATTTTACAAATTTTTAAGATCGAGTTAAACCGAGCTGGACCGAGTTAGACAATATAAAATGCACACAAAATCATACAAATTCACAAATTGATGCCTAACCAAGTTGGTGAGCAAGCTAGGCCCTAGCTTGAACTCGTTAATTCTGGACCGAGCTAGTGGCGAGCTGGCTCGTTAACAGCTCAGTCCAATAACAAACGAGCTGTTAATGAGCGAATCAAGTGCGAATAACGATCGAGCCACGAGCTACGAGCTTTTTTGCCACCCCTATCTAGAAGACATCTCCGTAGCAAATGTCACGGTTTCTTCCAATAAATTATTTATAAATATAGAAAAGAACTAAATTGATAGATATTAATATGACAATTAAAAAAATTTACATAAAAACTTGATGAAATCCAAATGTAAGATTATAACTTCTGTGATATATATATAAAGTGTGTTTCAAATATGTGCAATTTGAGAATTGTTAGTTAAAAAAATAGTCTTTTTGTTTATCTCATTTGATAAATGACTAAATGTGATTTTAAATTGCGGCAAATTTAATGTACAACCTGTAAACTATATCATGAGATTATATTTATATTATTATTTTTTCCATTTTGACAAGTGTTATGTTGGTTCTTATTGTTGTCAGATAAATTTATTTTTGGTTTAATATATTTCATAATTATAATGTACTTTTCTCATGAAGATACTTAATTTACACATAATAACTTAGATGAAAAGTGCTTAAGTTTGGTAGTGTTGCTTACACAATTGATTAATTTCTAAAATTTTAAAATATGCTAGAATTATAAGAGCTCTACATCTCTGCAACTTAAATGAGTTTCTAAATAACTATTAATCATTTTTTAGAAATTAAGGTCTCTAAAGTTTTTAAACTCTCACATCCTTGAAATAATTTTAGAGTTTCTATTAAGCCACGTCAGTAATAAATTAAAAAAGAGAAATAGTTTGAGCTAATTATTCGACCAGCGTGGAGTTTATAAAAAGTTTCTTAATAAGAAACTTCTTACATAATTTCTAAATAAGAAACTTTCACACATTTCTGAAACTGAATTAGAAAACTGTCATCTCATCATATTAGAAACTTTAATAATACCAGAGATGCAGGTGCTCTAATTAAGAGGATCTACATCCTTTGTATAATGAGAGTTTCTAATCTGATGTGACAGTTTCTAATCTAGTTTCAGGAATGTGGGATTATGCAGGAAAGTTTCTTATTAAGAAACTATTTATAAACTCCACGCTGGCCAAATTATTGGCTCAAATGATTTCTCCGTTTTAATTTATTGATGATGTGGCTTAATAGAAACTCTAAAATTAATTTCAGCGATGTGAGAATTAAAAACTTTAGAGATCTTACTTTTTAAAAAAGTAGTTAACAGTTAGTTAGAAACTCATTTGAGTTTGTTGGGAGGTAGATGCTCTAAGGATGCAAATAAGAAACATTTTCAATAACTTATTAGGTGAAGATATGGATAAAAAGAAAATTAATCACAATTATATAGAATAATTAAAAAGATATAAAATAATCTATCCTAAGGTGCAATTAGAAAATTCAGACTATGGTATTATTTATGAATTTGTATTCCATACCTGAGGTACAATTAGAAAATTCAGACTAATTTTTAACCTGACACAAATCTCAAAACAAACATTTTATATCTACGATAGACATAACTTGGCTGGACTAATTCAAATAGTTATTTTCCTTACAATTCTCTACAGGGTACGTTTGAATCATGCAAAGATTAATACAAGAATAATGATTTTTAGGTTAGTGATTGAGAATAGTGCTGACTTGAGTGGTTTGAGAATAGCACTAACTTCAAACTATTCAGATTAATAAAAATGTCGTTTGAATTATATATTTGAAATAACGCTAGCTCTTTGGGTGGTTTCGCCTTCAAGCTATCAGCTCAATCGAGACTCATCCTTCGTCAAATGGGATATATATTAAATTCGGTTATACACCTACCCCTAGTAAAGAGGCTAATGTATGAGAACAAGAGGTATGTAGCTATCACAATTTAAGGATGTAGCTCGTCTATTCCTAATGAAAGTTCGTGAAGCTCCGCTACAACTTGAACTTTCGTTTAACCTCACTACATACAGTTTTTGCTGTATTCTGTTTCTAAATTGTACAATTACAATTGCAAACAGATCGTTCTGTCCTTTGAGGAATAACGATGAAGGAAATGAATAAAATAATAATTAAACTAATATAATATCTAAACTAATATTATATTACATTTAAAATTTAAACTAATATTAGATTATATTTCAATTAATATTTTTTATTACTAATCTATTATTTATATAATACTAATCTAATCTAATCTAATATTATTTTTATTTAATACTAATCTAATATTTTATTTAATACTAATCTAATATTTAAACTAATATCATGTTACATTTAATATTTAAACTAATCTAAGGTGCTCTTAAGCTCACCAAGCCCTCCGTGAGCTTAACTCAAAAACCTATCAACCCGACTTCAAACGACATTTTCAAACTGTTAGATGTTCAATCTATATTAAAATGTGCTTAGAGACCAAATTTTACATTTTTTGGAATTTGTTTACTATTTATTAAGCCGGTGATACGTGCAAAGGGTATATGTAAAAAGTTTTATCCTCAAATACACTTTCGGTTTAGATCGCAAGTATACAATCCTACCGTGTAGTATATTATCGGGTATCGAACCACAAGGAGTAAGATAAATACTAAATTTTCAACTTTAAATGATAAATTTCAGAAAAGAAAGAAAAGTGCAATAAAGTAAATTGGGGGGTTTGTAGTAAAAATCCTAAGGTTGGGTTCAATACCCGAAAGGAGTTTTAAACAATTAAAAGTAAAAGTAAAAGAGAGAAAAGTCGGTTTGTTTTCAAGGTTTAGAGAATCTAGGGGTCTTTGGTCTACAATCCCTTGTTAACTCTATTCATTCGGTATTTGCTTAAATTCATGTATGATTTGATGAGGTTTCTAACCTAATGTGTTATTAAGGGTCACCTTCATGAATTAATAACGTGTCTAAGTAATTCGGACTTCACTTTTTAGGTTCTTCACCTTAGCTACCTAGATTATACGCTCTTGTTAGTCTCTCCTCTCCTCAAATATTGGTACTTCTCAATTAAGTATATGATACCAATATCCGACTCGATTTGAGATGTCCTAATTAGGGTTTGACTTCACGGTTAGGTCCTTCACCAAGTCCCTAACCTTAATTTCTGTAGTTCCGGCTTAGATTAAATTGGTTAGAATCTTAATCTAAACCTAAGGTATTTGCATTCATAATTTGGTACTATCCTATTGATCCTAGTCAATTTTGGTTCTTTTGAAACCAAAACGAGATGCTACAATTCAAGTACTAATTATGTTTCTAACACAAATTATTAAAATCTCAGAAATTAACAATCAAATCCGATAAAACAATCATAATAAAAGCAAATAATCGAATAAAATAGAATTAAACAAGTTCATGCATATTGACCTAAACCCCTAGAGAGAGAACTACTCCCTCTTGGAGGGAAACATTGCAAAATTTGGCAAAGAATAAAAGGAAATTAAAATAAAGAATAATTACACCCTTTGAATCTAGAACCTCAATCTTGCCGAATCTTGCTCAGGAACCCTTCTTCTCCTTGCTTGAAAGCTTCGCCTACTTCAGAAAATGTGGCTGAGTTGTGTGTAGAGAGAGAATGAGATGTATTGTAGGGATGGATGGATAGTGGATGATTTGGAAGGGAAAGTTCTAGCCCTTTTATAGCAAGAGATCATGCCCAATTTAGAGGTTAGAAAGTGGAGTTAGTGTGTGCCCTTTTTAGAGAAGAAGTACTTGTTAATTCTGGAGCAAATGGACATGGGGAGTCATTAGATACTTGCTCCACAAGTTTTCCCACGTCCCCACTTTCCATATTTCACTCCTGGGTCGTTTTTAGAAGCGCCGGAAATAGAAAACTCGATTTTTAGGCTGAATGCGACCTTAGTGCGTTCACACGGGATTCTACATTTCTAATTTGGATATTGTTCCTTCATGAAAGTTGTAGATCTTGTTGTCCTGATTCCGTCAAGCTTTGATTCACCCAAATCGGAGTTCGTATGACCAAGTTATGGCCAAAATACGAACTGTGTGTCGGAAGCTGAAATTTCAATGCGTTTTAAGTGCGGCCAGAGTGCATCCGCACTGGTTCTCACTGCGTCCGCACTAGGCTCGGACTTTTCCTGTGCGACCAGAACGCGTCCGCATCGATATCCGTGCGTCCGCACGGATTTTGATGAAAACCTCATTATATCTTTTTCAAATTGGCGCGTGTTCAGAAATCCTTCTAAGTACTCAGTGCGGCCGTATCGCAATCCGTGCGTCCGCACTGGGCATTTTTCTTCGTTTTTCTTCATTTTTCTTCATTTTCTGCAAATTAAAGCCGAGCAAACACAGTAATTAGATTCTAGGTGTGTTCTATTCTCTTTATGTTCAAAATACAAGATATTTGGTATTATTTTGTGATAAAAATTAGATCGAATATGTATATAATTTAGGTCTATCAGCCGGTTTGAAAACCGCTGTTTTCTAATGGTGCAGAATTTTAATAAAAACAGCGGTTTTCAAACCGGCTTAATAAATAGTAAACAAATTTCAAAAAATGTAAAATTTGGTCTCCAAGCACATTTTAATATAGATTGAACATCTAACGGTTTGGAAATGTCGTTTGAAGTCAGATTGATAGGTTTTTGAGTTAAGCTCACGGAGGGCTTGGTGAGCTTAAGAGCACCTTAGTTCTACTCGCATATTTATACTAAAATACACTATGAATAGGGCCGATTTTATGCTAAAATACGGTAAATTTACTAAAATGCTAAAATTACAATAATTATGTAGAATTATGCTAAAATACGGTAAATTACGCTAAATTACATATGAATAGAGCCGATTTTGTGCCATCTTTCATAAATCATAAAAAATAGTAAAAAAATTCCAAAAAATAATAAAAATTGGTATTGTACAAGTTCATTATATAACTAATTTACTGAGCTACGTAGATTGAACAATAGAAATGAAAATCTTAATCGAAAACTTCAACTGAAGTTTTGAGGCTCTTCCCTTTATTTTTTGGCGATTCTGAATTTGAAAATCCAACATTGCCAATTTTGATGCATGCGTATTTTCACAAGCTTTCCGAAAAGTGGTCATTTGCTGAAATCGAACACTTGAGTGTTGTTTTATGGCCGTTTGAAGTTTCGTCGTCGTTTTTTGCTTTATTAGTGAAGATATCATCCATATTCATACGTAATTTAGCGTAATTTAGTGTATTCTAGCATAATTCTACATAATTATTATAATTTAGCGTAATTTAGTGTAATTCAGCATAAATTAACATAATTTCAAGTAATTTAGCGTGTTTTAGTATAAATATACTAATTATATATAAAAAATGTAATCTAGCAAATATTTAAAAATAAATTTGATTTTTTAGTGTTATATTTTAGCATTTTAGCTATTTGTCTCTTAAAAAAAAGTTAACATAATTTAAAGTAATCTAGTGTCAATCAGCATAAATTAACATAATTTCAAGTAATTTAGCGTATTTTAGTATAAATATGCTATCAAAAAAGTAATCTAACAAATATTTAAAAAAACAATTCAATTTTTTAGTGTTAGATTTCAGCATTTTAGCTATTTGTCTCTAAAAAAAAAGAAATTTACGGAACCAGCCATTAAATGACCGGTTGGACACTTTTAATAAAAGTTTGCACCTAGGGCAATTTTATTAATCTGTAATTAACTTAGGATATTTTTAAAAATGTCGGGCAATTGGAGGTGAACATGTGGTCATGGCACTCAAAACTCTTGTAACGAACCAACCTTTTTTAATTTTACTTTTTTTTAAAATAAAAAATTTGGGAGAACACACAATTACTAAATTGGACTGTAAAAAAAAAAATCAATGTTTTTTCTCCTATCCATACTCAACTCTCATAGCATTCACATGTTTTTATTATATTTTATGGCATTATAATTTTTTATTCAAGCTGATAGGCGTGTACCTTTAAAACAAACTTTATTGCGTTCAAGCCATACTGTCCAAATTATTGTCCCTCTAACTATTTCTACTACTAATATATCTTTAAAAAGTATGCATGCATCTATCAGCCATAAATCACTAATAGTGGAGCAATTAAAATTAAAACCATTATAGGATGCAATCCAATTCCAAATTTTTTTATTACAAGTACAATCTACAAACAAGTAGTCAGTACTTTCGGGATTACCACAAAACAGACAATCCGGAGTACCTGCCAACCTTTCTTCAATAAATTAATTCTAGTTAAGATCTTATCTTTCCTAACTAACTATGAGAAAATCTTAATCTTAAAAGGCAATTTGGATTGCCAAATGACATTATATTCCATATTAGAAATTCCACCATAATCTAACCACTTATAGAAAGAATGAATTGAAAAAACATGCTTATTGGACCAAGAATAAACTAATGGCAAGTTCATTAACTGGTACACGCCTATCAGCTTGGTGTTACATTGCTAATTAGGTTATTGAAATGCAAATAAAACTGCAAGTCTGCAAACATAATCAAAGAACGACTTCATTTATTTTCTATTTCTAATTAATCGACTTTGAAGTACAGATGTATAAGAAAGAATCCCTTGAGAACCAGAAACCAATCAAGAACAACCTAATCTAAACCGCTGGCTAAGCACTGGCGAGATGGTGATCAATTTCGCCTCTCTATGCAGGATGCATATTTGACTTTCGCAAGAGATATCTAAACAGAAATGAATGTTGAAGTTCACGGAAATCCTTGGTTCAAAAAAGAAAAACAAAAAAAATAACAACCTAACTTAATAAAAAAGAAAAAAATAGACCTCATAGAAGTATCAAGAGACACCAAACCATCCTAGCAATCAAACCCAAACCTATTTCCCTTCCCGTATTAGATGCTCAGCATCCCCAAATTTTACCTCACCTCTATTTGAATCATTCCCCCTAAACATCATCTCAATTTGTTCTAGGGTTTTCTCTTTCGTCTCTGGAATGCACACCTTGACAAACAATACTGAGATGGCTGAAAGAGCGGCAAAAACAAAGAACACACCGGCTACTGATATAACCCTAGATGCCGACAAAAATGACATAGAGACCAGTCCACTACTGACCCTCCCTCCCACCTGGCCGAGTGCAGATGCCTGGGCCCGTAGTCTCAGAGGAAAAATCTCAGAGGAGAGAACCCAGCATACGGGTCCCATTCCGACAGAGAAAAATGCGACATTGGTACAGACGGCCAGGATTGCAAGCTGAATGCCAAATGCTGAGTTTGGCAAAGTTAAAGCAACACCAAGAACGAACAAACAACAAGTCATGCCGATTGTACTAACATACAAAAGGGGCTTCCTTCCAACCTTGTCAACTAAAAAAATAGCAACCAAAATAAATATAGTTTTGGAGAACCCAACTGCAACGGTGGCCGCGAGAATCTCTTTGTCAGATCGTATACCTGCATCTTTAAAAATAGTCGGGCTATAGTAAACTGTGGCATCTATGCCCGTAATCTGCTGAAAAAGCTGGATGCCACACCCGGCAAATAACATTCGACGCACAGCAGGAGATGGATATAAAAGCTCTTTCCAAACAGCCTTATCTTCATGACCTTTTGATGCTTTAGCCGCCTCTTCTATTTCCTCCATTCTTTGTTCAACCTCTATATCGGTCTCACTTAATTTAATTAGCACTGACCGTGCCTCCTGTAGTCTGTTTTCCATAACTAACCACCTAGGTGATTCAGGTATAACAAAAAGTGCAACACCAATAAATACTGAAGGAAGAACACCAACACCGAGCATTATTCTCCAGTTAATGTGCTCAGGTAAACCCGAAAATGCGTAATTAGAAACATAGCCGAGTAAAATCCCCAGATTAATGCAAATCTCAATGAGTGATGTTAGAGTGCCTCTAGCGTCAGCTGGTGAAATCTCGGCTATATAGACACCTGAAATCATGGCGCCGAACCCAATACCTATACCAGCCATGAGTCGGCCGATCATTAAATAAGTAAATGAGGGAGCAAATGTCATTATAGCCATGCCAGATTGAAAGACAATCGCGCCGAGACCCATTGTCCATTTTCGGCCAATTGCGTCAGAGGTGCGGCCACCAGATAAACTGCCAATCAGTGAGATGACACTTAGACAGCCGACTAGTATTTCTTCTTGGAATTCAGTTATGTGAAGATCTTTTTGTATGTATAGGATTGCGCCACTCATCACCCCGACATCTGTCAATTGAATGTTTTCAGTCTTAGATTATTAGCTTGTAGAGACTAAAGAATAAAAAATAAAAGGAAACAAAGAGATTATAAAGTGATGGCAGTAAAATCAGCTGATTTGTATGATATCAGCTAACCATAAGATAGCAATAATATTGAACAACTATATCTAATGATGCTTTTTTTTATGAGAAATTCATTTTCCAATATTAGTTCACCCCTTGACGACACAAGAAAATAAAGAAAAGATAAAAAGTAAAAATAGATTCTGAACATTGCCGTGACTGGAGTCAAGCAGCATCCAAATCCAAAAACCAACATATTTCAAAAGAAAGTCCAAATCCATTAAAGGTATCAGGATCAAACTGTAAATCTACCTGTAATTCTTGATTGGCACTGGTAAGCACACAGAGGCGGGCCAATGTTCACCCAGGTTACATGGCTGATATAGATGAAACAGTGGCTGCCAATGATAAATGCTTCCATTGTACTGTTTATTTTCCTCATATAATTATAACTAATCTCTATGCACAAGATGCAATACCCTTATATAGTATATACTTTAATGAAAAAAAGAAGAATCAAACATTAGGCAATCTAATTTGGTTACATGTGCATAGAGATTAGAGATAACATGGTAATTTGACTTGATTATACTTTGTATTTGGTATCTTATTAATCCAAATCCAAATCCAATAAACTACCAAATTGATTTCTAAAGTTCATATGAAGATCCTCTGAACTAAAATTTACAGTTTTAATCAATATTGTAGATCCCATTGATGTGGATCCTGATAAGGTAAATGATTAGTTGGCAAAATAGGAACTTTGGACCAATTTAAGGAGTTCTTCTAACAGGCATTTCTGCAAACACTTTTCATATATTGCATACTACAACCAATTAAATGAAACGGTCCTCTTTCCTTCCATAGTAATAATTAAGAATAATCTAAAAAAAGGAAGCAGCTTACCATATCCAAGTAGAATCGAATTTAGCGAAGCAAACATGGCACAGGCATATACATACTTCTTAGTGTCTCTTCTTCTTTGCATCCACTTCACTTCTAAATCTTCATCTTCTTCCTCTTCTCGCGAATCCATTCTCTCATAATTGCTTTTGAGCCCAATTTCTGTGGCTTTTTTAATCACATTCGCCATTGATCCAGTCTCAACCTTCTCCATCTTTTTCAAAATCGTACTCCCGATTGAATCTTTTGCAAGATCTATTGGAAGTCAAGGTGTGATACATTACCCCAACCTTTTAAGACCAGAGGGAATTGTTAATTGGTTCTTCAGTCTTCAGCGTCGCTTTTTAAGGAATCCCCGGTTATTCTATTCAAAGTAAGGTACACGATGGCGACTATAAATCTCAAATGGACCATTCTTGGAATTCATATCACCTACAGTAATTCAAATTTTGACTTTAGATCCGGACCGTGAGATCTATTTTGGCACGAATATTGAAACGGCCCTGTGCATTCCACCTCGGGCCGGATTGGCTCGATTCTGATCGAACGGCCCAGATATAAATTCAAAATTCGACTTACTTCAGAGGATCCAGACTAAAATATCTTGTATTTTTTTTCTGCAATGTATGATTAGGTCCACTGCAGGAACCAGAGTAGCAAACTAAACCTCAGAGTGGGAGATCTGCGTCCAATGATATCTTATGGTTGGATTAACGAACCAGATTGATCCAAACTGTGGGATCGAAGCAACGGATATACCGTCCAAAAGAGCTGGAGGATGCGGTAGGTGCAAGGGTCCAGGAACGAGCTGAATCTCCTAAAACAAGAGCCCAGATCTCTGAGGTAACATAATATTTCTTCTTTTATCCCGACCGTCTGATTAAAATAGGAGCCTTGATTCTGATCGAACGGTCTTGATCTAAATGCAAATATGCTGTTATCTTAGGTGTTATGAATTCCTAAAACAATGGCACGCTGGCCGGGTCAACTGTCCAAGAGCCAATCAGGATAACACTGTAACACCGTTTGGGGGTAGGGCTGATTAATGAGCGACCATGAGCGAGTTAGGATATGCTCATGCTGGGCTCATTAGCTTAATGAGCGAGTTGTTAATGAGCGAGTTATGAGATTTTGCAGCCGCGTCGAAAACTTTCCAAAATTTTCAGCTAAAAGTTCAAAACCAAATAATATTCATTATTATTCACTTCCGTTCAAGGCTTTAAGCTATAGTAGCTGAGTCTGAGCTTGTAGTTAATCTGTTAATGGATATTACGGATGGTACTGGGGCCTTCTTTCTTTAGCCCAGCGATTCTATGACATGCATGTTTCAAACTTGCTTCTTGGGCTATTAAAAAAAAAAAGAATCAAGAAATTATATGTGGCAGGATTTATGTAATTCAGTTCTTAATGAGCTAATTAGCGAGTTATGAGCGAGTTGAGGTATGCTCATGCTCGGCTCATTAAATAAATGAGCGAGTTGTTAATGAGCATTTAGTGAGCGAGTTATGAGCGATTTACTCACCCCTATTTGGAGGTACACCACAAAGAAAATATCTCACGTAGCCGGTGGAGGCGTGGAATATTACACAAACTCTCAAACTTTTTTTCTTTTTTGAGGTGCGTGTTATCTAAGTTAATGTTGTTAATATCGTCAAACAAGAACAGATTTATTGTTAATTAATTTTTAACCGGTAAGATAGGATTGCGAAACGTCAAACTGAGAATGATAGTGTACTAAACTTTATTCAGAGTTCATTTGTACATTGTAAAATAGTGAAATATATCAATAAATAAATTAATTCATTAAATTGGATAAAATTGTAAACCTGTCATAGATTTTGAACTGGATAAAAATTAAAAGAAGAGTGATTATGCTGAGTCAACCATTGCCAAATTCTGTGACTCTTACGATCTCTAATTCTAATTTTTTCCACAAACATAAATAAAAAATAAGAATAATTTTTTTCCAAAATCTGAAGTGAACTAGAAGATAAACAAAACCATAGAAATTACACTTTCTTAGATCTTAGATATAGAAATTCTCAAGTTTTTGTTTTGGTCTCCTGTTCTGTTTTAACAGATTCTACATCTGCTTGATCCAGTTTCTCTCCCCCTCTAAGCGCCATCTCGATCTCCTCTAATGTCTTCCCTTTTGTCTCTGGTACACATACCTTAACAAATACCACAGCTACAGCTGATATAGCTGAGAAAAGAAAGAACACTCCAGCCACCGACATAGCTCGCGAAAGAGATAAAAATGACATGGAAACTAAACCGCTACTAACCCTTGCTCCGACCTGGCCAAGAGCCGATGCCTTGGCTCTCAGTCTTAGTGAAAAAATCTCTGAAGAAAGAACCCAACAAATGGGACCTAAACCGATAGAAAAGAACGCGACGTTGCCGCAGACCGCAAAAATTGCAAGGCCTATACCGAATTCCTGCATGCCCGATTCTGACAGATGCTTTTGCAAAGCAAGTGCCATCCCAAGCATAGCCAAACAAACTGTCATGCCAATTGTGCTAACATACAACAGTACCTTTCTTCCAACCTTATCGATCAAAAAGATTGCGATTAATATAAAAACCGTCTTGGTAAAACCAACCCCAACCGTGGTCGCAAGAATTTTCTTCTCAGACTTAATACCAGCATTTTTTAAAATTGTGGGGCTGTAATACACAGTTGCATCAATACCTGTGATCTGTTGAAAGACCATGATGCCGCAACCTGCAGCCAACATGCGGCGCACAGCAGGAGATGGGAATAAAATTTCCCGGTACGAAGACTCCTTTTTGTAACCTGAGTTAACACAGGCTGCCTCTTGGATATCCTTTAGTCTTTGTTCGACATCTTCGTCCTTCCCACTCACTTTAACAAGCACCGATCGAGCCTCTTCTAATCTGTTTTGCATTACGAGCCACCTAGGTGATTCGGGTATCACGTAAAAAGTGATGCCGATAAAAAATGCAGGGAGAATCCCGACCCCGAGCATTATCCTCCAGTTAATTTGCTGGGGTAAGCCCGAAAACGCATAGTTTGATATGTATCCGAGTAGAATTCCAATATTGATAAAAATTTCAGGCACTGAAACGAGGGTTCCTCGTGCAGCAGCCGGGGAGAACTCCGCTATATAAACAGCTGAGATCGAGAAACCAAAACCAATACCCACTCCGGTTATGAGTCGGCCGAGCATTAAAATAGTAAATGATGGTGCGAAGGTCATCACGACTGCTCCGGCTTGGAAAATGAGCGCTCCAATACCCATAGTCCATTTGCGACCAATTGAGTCCGATGTCGGGCCACCGATTAAGCCGCCGATGATCGAGACAATGCTCAAACAACCAACAAATATTTCTTGTTGAACTTCTGTGATATGGAGGTCTCTTTTTACATAGATGATTGCCCCGCTCATGACTCCTATATCTGGGAAACAAAATTAAAAAAACTTCAATGTGTTAAGTGATCTTGTACAACATAATTGGCAAATAATACAAGGCACCATATTTGTATTTGCATATTTGTATCTTTTGTTGTAATTATTAGCATGCATAATTCGTTTATTAAAATTAAATGGAGAAAATCGAGATTTTGTAGTCAGAAAAACGATTCTAACACAGAATCCATTAGATATAACTTCTCCACTTAATTATACACACAGAACTCCATAGAAGTATATTTATTTCTATATATGCTGAACTTTATGTATATATTCTTAATTTTACAATTCGGAAGTATCAAGTATGAATGATCCATTTTGAGTCATGTGCACCTACAACTGTTAAATATCAAAGAGATAATTAATATATGTGTCAATATATATATGTACGTATATATACGCGCGCATATACTGAAAGAATAAGAGTAATATAATAGACTGTACCGTAGCCAAGGATAACGAAATTAAGCGAAGCAAAAATAGCACAAAAGTACACGATTTTCGGATGCATCATTCCCAGAATATCGCCTTAAAACGACCAACACTTCAAATTTGTGGAAAAAAAAACACTCAAAATTAAATAGCGAAAGGAAAAAAAAACAATAAAAAAAAATGAAGGACAATAATGATCTCTTGAACAAAATATAGGATAAATGATTTTTCTTTTTATCTTTGAGCCTTTGCAATAGTTTACAGACTAGTGCAAAATAGAGACCATGCTGGTTGATATTTATAGGGAAAATAGAGAATTCAGATCCAGTGAAGTAATTCAAAAATTAGATTTTGAATCGGGATCGTCCGATTCAAATCCGTGACCATCCATCTAAAATGGAGCACACGCATCATGAGAGATAGATTCGAATTCCGAAGCGATCTCGAGCAACGGATTCGATTCAGACAGTCCCGATTCAAAACCCAAAAGTTGGGTTACTTTAGGGGATCCGGACCCGAAAATAGGGGGCCATTGTGGTTGCAATCAAGTTTGCAATGCGGTCAAAAACAAATTGATTAGTATAAATGGGACAGGTGTTAGACAATAAAAATAGGGGCCCATTGTGGTTGCAATCAAGTTTGCAATCAAGTTTGGTCCCAATAATACTTGAACCGGGTCGAAACCTCCACAAAGTTCGGGTGAATAAGTAGATCCGATAATAGTATCATCTGCCGTTCTGACAATAAAAATGTTTTAATTATTTTTTTCGTTTACTTTTGTTACATCAAGAAGAAAATTAGTGTACAACCAGGGGCGGGCCAAGAAATAGAATAAGGTGAGATTGTTTAATTATTTTAAACACAAGCCTATTTTTATAAAGTTTTCTAAAAAGATATATGATAAAAAAAAATGGCAAATTCTTCTATGGACATAAGGACCTATTTGTAAAATGAACATATTTTCATTTTCAAAGTTCAAACAGTCAATCCGACCGTTCAACATTATCTCCATATTAAAATGTACTTGGAGGTCAAATTTTACATTTTTTTGAATTTTTTTACTATTTATTAAGTATTTTACAAAATTCAATGGTCTGAATTTGACTAGTTTTTGTAAAATACTTAATAAATAGTAAAAAATTCAAAAAAATGTAAAATTTGACCTCCAAGTACATTTTAATATGGAGATAATGTTGAACGGTCGGATCGACTGTTTGAACTTTGAAAATGAAAATATGTTCATTTTACAAATAGGTCCTTATGTCCATAGAAGCATCTCTCAAAAAAAATACTTTGAATTTTTTTTTTTTTAAATCAGACAAGTCACAAGTGCCTCTGAGCCCTACTGGCTCCTCCCCTGTATTATTTAGGGCCGTAAACGAGCTGGGCCCTAGCTCAGCTCGTTAATTCTGGACCGAGCTTTTACCGAGCGAGCTGGAACTCGTGACGAGCCAGACCGAGCTGGCTCGCGAGCTGACGAGCTGGCTCGTTGGGTCTGGTTGGATCTTGTTTTAACCGAGCTAGACTGAGCCAAGCCGAGCTGGACCGAGCCAGACCGAGCTGGACCGAGCCAGGCTGAGCTGGACAGTATAAAATGTACACAAATTCATACAAATTTACAAATTAATGCCTAGCCGAGCTAGCTCGTTCTGGACCGAGCTAGTGGCGAGCTGGCTCGTTAACAGCTCGGTCCAATAACGAGCGAGTCAGGTGCGAGTCACGAGCGAGCCACGAGCTACGAGCTTTTTTGACACCCCTACCTGTATACAATCAAT
The DNA here is from genome assembly GCA_025461125.1 of Carex kokanica. Classification (NCBI taxonomy): domain Eukaryota; kingdom Viridiplantae; phylum Streptophyta; class Magnoliopsida; order Poales; family Cyperaceae; genus Carex; species Carex kokanica. Next base: position 92,890 of record JAJGRX010001360.1, on the reverse strand, counting down.
TAGTGCTTTAGTTATAATATGGTCCAATTTTTTTTTTTTTTAAATAGCATTATGAAGACTAAGCCCGGCAGGATAAGACACATGTCAATATTGGAAGAAATTTAACTTAAAAAAATATCAGGATCCATATGGGGATTTATAGTTATCAGCTAACAAAATTTAATACAACATACATGAATTATATAATTTATATTTTCTTAAGTATTTTGCATATATAACAGCATGAATCATGAACTGAGTAATTAATAGGTATCAATATAATTATATAAAGGTATTCGGTTGAATTTAAACTAACTTATACAATCGAGCAATTTAAATTATTCAGTCACAAGCAAATAAATTATCTTGGTCAAATAAAATCAGCTAAATGATCATATCATGATATGTTTCACTTTTAATTACACTTAAATTCAACCATATCTAAGGACTAAGATATATCCGTATTTAACTAGGATATTTTATTGTTGTCTTCTAGATTCTTAAATTCCCATTTATTGCATGAGCCAATTTAGTTTGAAAATCGTAACAATATATTGCGTTTTGAACCTTTATATTATTTATCAAATTCAGACTAAATTTGTGCACTTAATTCAAGTACATGTTCAACAAATAGGCGCCTCTTTTAAAATTTATATGCAATCGTAATAAAAATCATCAGATTCAAAAATATGTTTTGTTGAATGATATATATATATATGAGGAGGGATCCAATTACACCTTTTTTGGTGACACACTTTGACACCTACCATTTTTAAAGTCCAAATAGTCGATTTAAACCGTTCAACATGATGGATATATTAAAATGTGCTTGGAGATCAAATTTTACATTTTTTTGAATTTTTTTGCTATTTATTAAGATGGTTACAAAAATCGTTGTTTTCAGACCATTGAAAAACAACGATTTTGTAACCATCTTAATAAATAGTAAAAAAATTCAAAAAAATGTAAAATTTGATCTCCAAGCACATTTTAATATGGTGATCATGTTGAACGGTTCGGATCGGCTGTTTGGATTTTGAAATCGCAAAATTAACCTATATAAAAAACGGTGTCATGATGTGTCACCAAAAAAGGTGTAATTGGATCCCTCCTCTATATATATATATATATATATATATAGATCGACTATGGTGAGTTGTGAAGTAAAACGTCGTTTTACTTCATGCTCATATTCCATTTTGAAAATCTAAACAACCGATCCGAACCGCTCAACATGTTCTCCATATTGAAATGTGCTTGGAGACCAAATTTTACATTTTTTGAAATTTTTTTACTATTTATTAAGCTACTTTGAAAATCGCAGATCCGGATGAACAGTAAAAAACAGTAAAAAATTCTGGACCATTCGATCAGCGATTTTCAAAGTGGCTTAATAAATAGTAAAAAAATTCCAAAAATATAAAATTTGGTCTCCAAGCACATTTCAATATGGAGAACATGTTGAGCGGTTCGGATCGGTTGTTTAGATTTTCAAAATAAAAATATGAGTGTGAAGTAAAAATGACATCTTACTTCGCAACTCACCATAGCCCAGCTCTCTATATATATATAGAGGAGGAATCCAATTACATTATTTTATGGTGACACATCTTGACACCATATTTTGATAAGTTATTTTTGCAATTTAAACAGTCGATCCGAACCGTTCAACATGATCTCCATATTAAAATGTGCTTAAAGGCCAAATTTTACATTTTTTTAGAAATTGTTGTTTTTTAATGGTCCAAAATTGTCTGAAAATAACAATCTTGTATACATCTTAATAAATACTAAAAAAATTCCAAAAAAAATATAAAATTTGGTCTCCAAACACATTTTAATATGGAGATCATGTTGAACGGTTCAGATCGACTGTTTGAACTTTGAAATTGCAAAAATAATTTATAAACATATGGTGTGTCAAGATGTGTGTCACTATTTTATAATGTAATTGAATTCCAACTCATATATATATCATATTCAACTTGCATATTTATATGTGAACGTCCAATGGTCCATTGATAAAAATTTGGATCGGACTTTCGGATTGTTTATCAATTAACATCCATTAACAGTTAAAGACCCAACTCATCCTGTGGGTCCCGTAGACAGCGACCCATTAATAATGGACAAACTGATAATTAAAGATCCTAGGCTGCATTAGCGCCGTATTGTGCATTGGAATCTTTGGTTCATACGGAGAAAAAAGCCATATGGATGGATATACATGGAAGTATCAAGAATATAGACAAAATTTTATTATTAAAAATGAGAAAGGATAATATGCATACAGCCATTTAATTCATTATGAGCATTAGAGATATGTTGATAGTCAATTTATTTTGATAAGTAGAATAATTTATGTTTAATTTCCTAAAATTATAAATTATAGTTATAGGGTATGTTCTTTATCATTTATATAGATTTTATATAAAATTTAATGTAATTTAAAATTTTAATACAGATAACACTATTTTTTTTTTTTTTCAAACTGCTTGACGGGTGATTAATTATGTTTTTAAAGTGTACTAAATTTAATATATAAATAATTAAATCGTAGAGAAATATTAAAGTTTGTATTATTTGATTGAAATTATTGTGTCATTTTCCATTAAACTTTGAGGATATAATGCGGGATCATTAAATTTTGAGGGATATTGAGAATCATTAATAACGATTTAATTTGATTATGGTTATATTATTGAGTGGGATTATTTTTTGTACACTTCAACAGCAGAATGAGATAGAGGGGCTAAAATGGACAAGTGTCACTAGCAAAATATGTAGCTCCTAGTATGGCTAATTAATACAATAATATTATAAGGAGAATGTGGCCTGCTAAACATTCAAACAGATCAATTAGAAAGAAAAATATCATGTATAATATATAATGAGATTATTCAAAATGAATCATGCTGAATGTATTATCAATTTTTGCATACTTCTATAACAACTAGTTTTTTTTTATTATAAATAAACTAATAAGTTAGAGAGAATAACATATTATAGTTTATACCTTTTTTTGTCTTAATCTAACATTAAGCTTATGATGAATTAGTCCTTTTTGAGTTTATTTTTAAAAAAAAATTAATATATTTTTTTAATTTGTTGTTATGAGTGAGTCCTCTTTGAGTCCCTTTTTATTTTAAGGTTCTCTTAATTGAGTCCCGTTAAGTAAGCAAATTTTCTTAGGATGAGCGAGTCCAATTTGAGCAAGTGATTTTCCAACAATTATCAGAGACTCGTTCACCAATAACGCAATATCTTGTCATCGTCAATCACCAATTAACTTATAGTATTAGCTAGTCGTTGGTTCACACTTCACCTATCGCTAATATTACTAGCAATTTATTGTTCTTTTTTTACGTGGTTCATACTTCCAATCAAATATGGTTCACACCTTTTTAAATTAACCAATCCGTACTAGTGAGCTCTATACAGGAGTCCGGTTAGCGTCCAAACATTTGGATAGAGGTCTATATTCAAACAAGTCATTTTTGCAATCTCAAAGTCTAACCAGTTGATCTGAAGTAGGGGTGTTCATTGGGTCCGGTTTAGTTGGTTTTGAACCGAACCGAATTAGTTTGGACCAAACGGTTCGGTTTGTTCAGTTTAATGGTTCGGTTCGGTTTACTTTTTAAAACTGAATTATAATTTCGGTTCGGTTCAGTTTGAAAACTTTTAAAACCGAAATAACCGAACTTTTATATATTATGAATTTGGTCCGGACCGTTCCGGTTTATTTCTTAATCAATTGCTTTAATACTTCGGTTTATTTCTTAATATAATTCGGTTTATTATAAATCAATTGCTTTAAATAAAAAAAAATATATATTTTGGTTTGAACCGAACAAACCGAACAAACTGAAATAAAATTTTGGTTTGGTTCAGTTCGGTTGCAATGCTAAATCGGTTCGGTTCGGTTCTATTTTAGAAACCGAATTATTACTTTGGTTTGCCTAGTTCGATTCGGTTTCAACCGAACCGAACCGATGAACACTCCTAATCTGAAGTGCTCAACATGTTCTTCATATTAAAATGTTCTTGGAAACTAAATTTTACATTTTTTTTGGAAATTTTTTGCTATTTTTTTAGAATTTTATAAAATCCCTATTTTTATATGAAAAAAAATAAAAGATTCATCAAAACAACGATTTTCAAAAATTCTAAAAAAATAGCAAAAAAATTCCAAAAAATCTAAAGTTTAGTTTCCAAGCACATTTTAATATGGAGAACATGTTAAGTGCTTCAAATTGACTTTTGGGACTTTAAAATTACAAAAATGACTTGTTTAGATATAGATATCTATCCAAACGTTAGAACGCTAGCCGAACTCCTCTGTACAGTGACAAAAATATCTCACGTGCATGACCTTTTATATATGGTGTCTCCACCAACGTGTTTCGTACGTGTTTCTCTACACTAAAGAATAGATCAATTAATGACAAACACTAGGACATCTAGTGGTTCTCCTCTAGAAGACTTTTATGTCTTTTACAGTAGTCGGACTCTCCAAACTATTCTTACATGTCAAGAGAAAGGGACCGAGGGAGGGAGAAACAATGAATTAATGACAATGGTTTTCTCCTTAATTTAATGTCTTTTCAGTTTTGAAGGAGGAAAAAGAAAGGATGCTTAGTATTTTTTCATAGTAAACTTAGGACTAAGCGCGTGGTTTTATTCTGTTAATCATTAAATCCTAATGATCAACTTTTCTAATAAATGTCATTAATTTATTTATTTTTAACTTAATGTAAATAAAGTTGCGATTATCGCGTCATTGTAGAAAGGCTAAAAAATAGCTATAGCTAGCTATAGCGCCAACGACTTATAGCGCTATAGTTTTTAAAGTTCAAAAAAAGTTATAGCTAGCTATTTAAAACCCTGACTAAAGTTAGTTTCAGTGGAAATGTAGGTACCAGTTATTAATTCATCAGTTGTTCATGTAAATAGTATAAAAAGAAAAATTAAGAAAATCAATTCAAGGTATGCCCATTCAGTATTTGAAATGTTAAAAGTAATAATTGATGGTCATCCAATTTATGAAAAAGCATATTAAACAGTAATTTAGGCGGATCAATTGATAAAATTATCTCTTATTAGGAGGGCCAATTAGTAAAACTTAAAATCCCTGAAATATAAAAAGTTAAAAACTTGAAAATTGTTCTTACAATTGCGTTTATTGAATACATATTATAAAATCATCTTTAACTAGGAGGGCCAATTAGTTAAACTTAATACCTTGTCTCAACTAAATCTAACTCTACATTAATCAAGTTTAAAAAAAAATTAATGACATTTATAGGAAAAGATTTATTGAAGGACATGGTTGCAATATTTTCCTTTTAATCAGCGGCCCAACATAGAACACCTATTTCTATTTTAACCAAACAGATACTAAATACAGTAATACTGATAAATGATAGATGACCACTTTTCAACAAAAATCCAGATAATTCTCCAGTTCATAGAAAGCATAAACTAATTAAGTAATAAATCAAGTACATAAGAAAGGAAAATCAAGTACATAAGAAAGCATAAACTAATTAATCAACATATATATATAATCAAGTACATAAGAAAGGAAAGAGGTATTAGTGCAGATGTTTTGCTGAGCCATTGACCTTCTCCCCCCCCCCCCCCCCCCCCCCCCCCGGATTTGAATGTCCAATTCCAAATGACCGACCTTTGAATTGCAGTTTTGGACATGAAAGTACCAAAAAATAATAAATCGCCCCCTTTCAATTTGGCAAATTATGTACCATCCTAAATCTTTGAGAAAAATCTCCTAGCCCATCTTTCCCTATTCGGCCCGAAATCTCCTACTTTCTGAGAGCCCAACTTCTCATTAAATAAGTCTGTTTGAAATAAGGCTGAGACGCGCTTCTTTCACGCTATTAAAATCAAGTCCTTCTGCATTAAAATCATTCTTTCATGTTAGTAGTTGTGTTTTTTATTCGATAAACACAAGTATTGCTGCTAAATTTAGATTTTAGCTCATCTGTGGGAAGTAATATATTCCTCTTTCAAATTAAGAAGTATAAAAGCTAGTTGTTTGACTTTTTGTCAATTCAATACATGCAATTAAGTTGGAGTGAGGCTATGGTGCTATGCATAGCACGGATGGCTAGTGTACTACGGCTCAATATGGTACCTTTTAAAATCCTAACGGTCGATCCGACCGTTCAATGTGATAACCATATGAATATGTACTTGCAAACTAAATTTTATATTTTTTCGAATTTTTTTACTATTTTTTCAGATAGGTAGAATTTTGATGGTCCAGAATTTTCAAAAAACACTGATTTTCTATCTATCTGAAAAAATAGTAAAAAAATTCGAAAAAATATAAAATTTAGTTTGCAAGTACATATTCATATGGATATCACATTGAACGGTCGGATCGACCGTTAGGATTTTAAAAAGTACCATATTGAGCCGTAGTACACTAGCCATTGGTGCTATGCATAGCACCATAGCCTCACTCATTAAGTTGTTTCTCAAAAATTGTACACATACCATTTACCCTTATGCTATGGGTAATTATTTTATACCATGATCTATATGACTATGTACCGGATCAGCTGCTCGGACTGATGCATGGATGGATACGGTTTGCTTTTCTGTTAGGATGCATGCACGGCCTGGTTTTGTGGATCTTATTTCTACTTGATTTTACTATGAACAATACTAAACATCAAAATAATACAACAGAAAAGGGATATGTATTTTACATTTATTAACATTTCTAGTCGATCTTCTACACTAAGTATCATATAGCATAATCAATTTTCCAATGCCTTCCATGATCTATTCTTTGAATATGGCTTGATCATTGAATTAGGTTGCGGCATTTTTAACCGATTCTGAAACCCTTGGTGTAAAGCAGTAGGTCAGTATTTAACACAAGACTGTATGAGCTACCTCATTTTCTATGAATATTTAGATTAAATGACCCTTCATAATAGGAAAGGATAACCGAATCTAGCCAGTCCGTCCTTAAAATTAAATTATTCGGGTCTTGTACCAAAAATTAAGATGTTGATCTGAGACCTGAGCTGTCTGTTTCCATGAGAACAATTAAATCACCTCCACCAACAACAGGAAAAAATCGGTGCTATCAATGAGCGATAATAGCCGCATATGGGTGCATGCTAATTAGAAGGTTTAAAGGAGCTCTTAAATGCATTGGGCTCCTTTAAAGAAACTCTTAAATAGATCAATTCGTGAGTTGTGAACTTCTAATTAGAAGGCTTTAACGGGCTTTTACCAGCCCGTGACAATTTGGAACAAATATTCGTTTCGTTCCTTTCCTATCTACACTTTTCTCATCTCGCTCCGCCAAAAAAAAAAACAAAAAACAAAGCAAATAAAAGAGAAGGATTAAATCCTAGTGTACTCATTAAAACTTTTGAAATTTCTAATTTCTCAATCAACTTGTTTTTTTTTTTATTATTATAAAAGTGGAAGTTCCTAATTAATCGCGAACTTCTGAATTAATCGTCTATTGATTTGTCGAGATGCTGAATTTCAGGTTCAAATTTCATGAAATTGCAAGTCCACTCGACAAGTGTCTGAATTTAAGACGGTTAACAATCTAAGTTCAAAATTTCATGATTTTTAATATTTGCATTACTATGAACTTAAATTGTTAAGGTTCAAATATGATGTTTCGGATCAGATTACAGTGATTATATATAATTTCGACATGTGCTTTGAATGGAAAGCGGATTTAAGATTAAAACGAACGACTCAGATCTGAGAATGTTCAAATCCTGCTATTCTCACCGCTCGCGTTAAACGATCAGATATTGCACTGGGTCTGAATTCTTCCGAGTTACCGGGACCCGGAGTAGAAACGAAACCCGACACATTCATTATTCAGTGCCTTGGGAAATGGGTTTCGGATAACTACATGCATCGGCAATAATTGTCTTATGTATCCCATTTCCAATTTTCCATGATTTAATGAGACAGGAATCCGACCATTTTTTCCACTAAACGTGACAAAGAACTTAAAAGTTGGCGTACGAAATGATGCCAGACTCGTACGCGCGTCCCTCTGATAGGTACGGATGAAACGAAATTTGTTGCTTATCTGCCAAAAGGAGTCTCTGATTTTTTCTTCTTTTCCGCCAAATTAGACTGTCATTAGAAAAAAAGAAAAAAAAAAGGTTACAGAAGATTCTATTGGAAGTCCTCTCGGTGAAAAAAGAACGGGTTGTTCATAAGTGAGAAGGTGGATTTTTTGTGAAAAAGCATCACTAAATTTTAAAAAGTTACGAAACCAATATAATTATAATTTTTTTTACAAAAAATATTTTCATGAAAAATAGTACTCACTATGAAAATTTGAAAACCGGATACCATATTCGGTATCGAATTTGAACCCATTTCCTTCTTGTTATGCCATAGAAAATCCAATAAATAAAAATCAGACTTGATGTTCGGTTTGTGAAATTAAAAACCAGAAACCATTCTCAGTTTGAGGGAATTAGAAATCATATACCATATTCGGTTTGGTGAGAGAACAAAACCGGTACCCAATATTCGGTTTGGATTAGATAATAAAAAAAACAGCAAAAAAAATTCCCAGCCTTGCATTTTCATTTGACAAATTGGAAAAAAAGAAAAGGGAAAACTGAAAAATAGAAACTGAGTATGATGTCTGGTATAACAAAATAAAAAACCAGCTCCCATTTTTGGTATGGCTTTTAAATTGAAACGGGTTGTGTTATGTGAAATATTGTGTAGCATGCAATACCGAATATGGTATCTGGTTTTCAAATTTTCATACCGAGTATGGTATCCGGTGGAGATTATTTTATAAAATAAGTTATAATCATATTGGTTTCATAAATTTTCAAAATTTAGTGATGTTTTTTTAAAAAAATTCAGAAGTTGCCCCGTTTTGTTTGCACTTTGCTTTCCTTTTCTCTGTTGCGCGAGAAATGTAAATTTTTTTCCGAACAAAACGTGAAAAAAACGTGATTAATTAGTAAAATTCGTTAAATTCGCATTTTATTCGGTCAACGAATAATACGCCATTCGGTTCGGAAACACTCCAAAAATGAATTATTCGCGAATTAAACGCGAATAAAACGCGAATATTGTCACTATGCTTAGGAGCATGATGCTGTGGGGGTACAACTGTTTCATTAAAAAAATAAAAAATAATTAAAGGTATGCAATAGAGATAAAGAACGGGAAAGGAAAAGCCAACTTTTTGCTAGGAATATATATTGTTACCCTCCTTTTTTTTTTTTGTCCCCCTCCTAGTTCAATTTCTGTCCCCCTCCTAGTTCAAATCCTGACTAATCTCACCGCTCGTGTTAAACGATCAGATATTGCACTGGGTCTGAATTCTTCCGAGTTACCGGGACCCGGAGTAGAAACGAAACCCCCACTCATTCAGGGCCTGTTCAGCTGCCAGACGGGAACGGGAATGAGCTTGGGTTCGGGTCCAATTTGAATAGCCGAAACACTATGCGCGTTCAGAGTGAATTTTTTTTTTTTCTGAGAAAACAGTAGCAGCCGAACAGGCCCTCATTCAGTGCCTTGGGAAATGGGTTTCGGATAAATACATGCATCGGCAATAATTGTCTTATGCATCCCATTTCCAATTTTCCATGAATTAATGAGACAGGAATCCGACCATTTTTTCCACTAAACGTGACAAAGAACTTAAAAGTTGGCGTACGAAATGATGCCAGACTCGTACGCGCGTCCCTCTGATAGGTACGGATGAAACGAAATTTGTTGCTTATCTGCCAAAAGGAGTCTCTGATTTTTTCTTCTTTTCCGCCAAATTAGACTGTCATTAGAAAAAAAGAAAAGAAATAGGTTACAGAAGATTCTGTTGGAAGTCCTCTCGGTGAAAAAAGAACGGGTTGTTCAAATAGTGAGAAGGTGGATTTTTTGTGAAAAAGCATCACTAAATTTTAAAAAGTTACGAAACCAATATAATTATAATTTTTTTTACAAAAAATATTTCCATGAAAAATAGTACTCACTATGAAAATTTGAAAACCGGATACCATATTCGGTATCGAATTTGAACCCATTTCCTTCTTGTTATGCCATAGAAAATCCAATAAATAAAAACCAGACTTGGTGATCGGTTTGTGAAATTAAAAACCAGAAACCATTCTCAGTTTGAGGGAATTAGAAACTATATACCATATTCGGTTTGGTGAGAGAACAAAACCGGTACCCAATATTCGGTTTGGATTAGATAATAAAAAAAAGCAAAAAAAATTCCCAGCCTTGCATTCTCGTTTAACAAATTGGAAAAAAAGAAAAGGGAAAATAGAAACTGAGTATGGTATCCGGTATGACAAAATAAAAAACCAGCTCCCATTTTTGGTATGGCTTTTAAATTTAAACGGGTTGTGTTCTGTGAAATATTGTGTAGCATGCAATACCGAATATGGTATCCGGTTTCAAATTTTCATACCGAGTATGGTATCCGATGGAGATTATTTTATAAAATAAGTTATAATCATATTGGTTTCATAAATTTTCAAGATTTAGTGATGTTTTCTTAAAAAAAAAATTCAGAAGGTGCCCCATTTTGTTTGCACTTTTGCATTCCTTTTCTCTGTTTTTTAATCGTTAATTATCGTTGTAAAAAAGAGTGAGACTTGATAAGCATATTATCCGTGTTATAGATATATTTTCATTTTTAATGTTTAAATAGTTAATTTGAACGGTTAAATATGATATTTATATGATAATTTACTTGGAAATCAAATTTTATATATTTTAGAAATTTTTATTATTTAAAGTAGAAAATCACTTGATCTAAAAATTATGAACTATTCAATAATCTAAAAATCATGAACTATTCTATAAAAATAATTTGTTTAATTATTCAGATCAACTATTTAAACGTTAAAAATAAAGATATTAATCCATAACAAAAATCGATATGTAATATGAGGAGGGATCGGATAACACCGTGCATTTTCAAAGTCCAAACAGTCGATCCAAACCGTTCAATATGATGGATATATTAAAATGTGCTTGCAGATCAAATTTTACATTTTTTTTTAATTTTTTTACTATTTATTAAGATGGGTACAAAAATTCAATGGTCTGAAAACAACGATTTTGTAAATACTTAATAAATAGTGAAAAAAATGTAAAATTTGATCTGCAAGCACATTTTAATATATCCATCATATTGAACAGTTTGGATCGACTGTTTAGACTTTGAAAATTTTGAAAATACACAGTGTCATCCGATCCACCCTCATGTAATATACATATTACCGTAACCTCTAAAATATATAATTAGATGTTCAAATTTTCAATTGGTCATGATAGGTACAACAGTACGAGTAGAGAGGGAAAAACGTGCCGTGCGGTGCCGTGACCAAGTAAATTTTTCACGTGCCGTGCCGTGCCGTGACAAAAATTACGAGGGGTAGTCACGGCACGCGAATGGTCACGGCACGCGAGTCACGCCGTGACTCGCGTGCCGTGACTAAGTCGTGCCGTGACCAAACGTGCCGTGACCAAACGCACGTTAGTCAAGTTTGATCGCATTTAACGTTTAAAAAAAAAAATGAAACGATTCTTTAAAATTCAAATGTTTTAATTGAAATTTAAATGTAAATATTTTAATTAAAATAAAATTATACCTTATAGGAAGGTATGTTAGTGTATTGCTTCGCTACTGCCGTGACTGGCGTGTCTTCATTTCCGTGACTCGCGTGTCCCGTGCCGTGCCGTTCCGTGTTTCCGTGCCGTGCCGTGCCGTGACCAAGACAATTTCCGTGTCGTGCCGTGCCGTGTCTTCTTTGCCAACAATTGGTCACGGCACGGGACACGCGAGTCACGGCACGTGACCGACACACGTGCCGTGCCGTTCCGTGCCGTTACCGTGCCGTTCCGTGACGGATCCGGCTCCGGCGTGCCATTTTTCCCACTCTAAGTACGACGAATTGCGGAAGAAAAAATAACAAAGTTCAAATTGAATCATTAGCAATATACATTCAAATGTGAGAAGCCGTATTACTTTTTTTGTTTTTAATGACCACTGTTTGATGGCACTATATTAGTTGAAACCAAACAAAATTTTGAAACTTAACGAAAATACGCTAATCCATCAATTACTATATTATGGATTTAAATTTCCCTGTATATTATTTTTCTCCTTATTTTCTCTTACAAACTTTTTCCTCTAGCAAAAATGAGATTCTATAGCAAAAACTTTTTTTTTCTCATTCTTAAGCAGTCAAAGAAAATGTTAAACATGATGAGTAAAATGAAATTATGACTGAATAAGTTAAATATTTTTTCTGAACATATTAACTTATTCTATATTTATTCTGTTTGAAAATCGCTATTTTTATTAAAATTCTGCACCATTGGAAAACAACGATTTTCAAACCATCTTAATAAATAGTAAAAAAATTCCAAAAAATGTAAAATTTGGTCTCCAAGCACATTTTAATATAGATTGAACATCTAACGGTTTGAAAATGTCGTTTGAAGTCAATTCGATAGGTTTTAGAGTCGCGCTTACGGAAGGGCTCGGTGAGCTTAGGAGCACCTTAGTTCTACTCTGTATATTGTATTATATAAATGAATTATTTGGATGGATTTTTCATATAACTCAATAATTTTATAATTATTTGTTTCATATCATTCCGTATCCATTTAAGATTAATTGATTTTAAATATTGACATATATTTACCATTTGTATTTGTATTCGTATCTGCTCATTGAAAAATATATATGAATTTGGTCTTTAACATTGTCCGCTTTGAATTCACTCCATTTACATCTCTACAACAAGATGAAACCGAATCTGAGTAAACACAAAGTGGAGGATCTGAAAATTATGGTGGGTAGGCGGCAATCCCTCTTAGGAGCATAATAACAAATGAATAATTCGGGTTCAGTTCGGCAGGGTCAAAAATTCGTGATTCGGAAATAATTCGGAATTACAATACGAGACTTCAGTGCATATTTAATTAATTACCGATGATTTATTATACGATATACTGCTTGTATTTGCCATAGAAGATCAATATAGTCAAAAATATATAAATGGAATGGAGAAATGTGCTCAGTTGCTCACGTGGGTGCATAAAATGAAGTGGGGAAATGTGCTTAGTTGCTCACGTGGGTGCACTGCGTACGGTATCGCGAGAATTAAAATATTTTTTTCGAAAAAAAAGTGAGAAAAACGCGTATTATTCGTAAAATTCGCGTTTTATTCGGTCAAAAGTTCGGTCGACGAATAATACGTCATTCGGTTCGGAAACACTCCAAAGACGTTTTATTCGCGAATTAAACGCGAATAAATCACGAATATTGTCACTATGCTTAGGAGCATGATGCTGTGGGTACAACTGTTTCATTAAAAAAATAAAAAATAATTAAAGGTATGCAATAGAGATAAAAGCACACGTAGGAGGAAAGGGCCGGGAAAGGAGAAGCCAGCTTTTTGCTAGGAATATATCGTGACCCTTCTTTTTCTTCTTTTTTTTTAAGGAAGAAATGTTTGGTCATGTCCCTATTTGATTCATTGTAGTTCCGTTATACAAGGGTTGTTACTGAAAAAAAAAAAGGAGGAAAAAAAGAAGAAGCAAAAGCAGCTCAGAACAGTTGAGCTATAAGAAAAAAGATTGAAATAAGAAACTAAAAACAGAAAAGATAATAAAAATAACAAGCATACGAAACTAAAAAAAGTTGGAAAAGAAACAAAGGAGCTACATTGTAGATGTTATACTAGCCATTGTCGTGTCCCCCTTTTGATTTAATAAAATTGAGTAAGAGTAATCAAGTATGGGTGGCGAGAAATCGCCCACTTTGTAGTCTTGGTAACAAGCGGAGAAGGATGATCAGATAGTGACATCAAAGCAGGAGCCAGCTACAAAAATATAATAAATAAAAATATAGATTCAAAATTCGATATTTATAGTACTTAAATACTAACCCTATATGATAATGATCAACTTCTGAATGTGTTCTTTATCTGGTGTCTAATGGTCACTTCAATACACCATACAGAAATTACAAAACGGAGAGTACAATGGAAACCCATGATACAAATTTCTAACAAATTAATACATCAATTAACAGTTAACACCATAACCTAGCCTCTGTACTGTTGACACAAATCTTATTGAACCTTGATTACCTTTACTCGTAAAGCAAACTGGAAAATAGAAACTAGTCTGCTAACATTTTTAAGGAGTCTACATAAAAATCTTAGAATATCTAAGAAACTGTTGGTACCTCGGAAAGGTGTGGGCCCAGACCGTCCATGCAATATTCTGAAACTATACCCAGTGCTAAAATGGCAGACTCTTTCTTCCAATCAGCACAATTTGTGTCCATAATGTTTCTCTAGAGAGAAAGAGATATTAATTCTCTTAAATCAAATTAAAAGCGATAGTATTTACAATATTTTTTTAGATTCACATCTACCTTGATCAAAGGTAGCAAGGGTTCGATGATTTTGTTGCCAACTGCACTAGCTAATTTACTAAGGCAATAAGCATTATACTCGCGCAGTGTCCAAAACAAAAGACATTCCTGTTCAAAATTCAAAACACACAAAAAAGCATTACAAGAATATTTCAACAAAGTGTAATTAAGCCTTGTCAGCTAACCTAGCTCAAACTTAAGTATTGTCGAGGTTAGTTATTATGATATATATTTGACTAATGTGCATAATTTTTTAACTCAAAACTAACAATTGTAGCAACTAGATTACAAATGTATGCTGACAGGGGTGTTGACTTATATATCCTATGTTTTGTAATCCAGTAGGATATAGATTGTTTATACTAGACAATGTATGGATACCATTGCTTTCGGAAAGCAATAATAGCTGGTTTCTTGTCTTGGAATAATTTATTTAAAAAAAAAAACAGGTTACAACTAGGGAGCATCTGTCACAATATTCCTTTTCTCTTTGGTCTATTTTTATCAAGCTATTGAACAAAACTCAAAGTTTGAAAGAAGTGAAATCAGAGAAAAGACTTCAACACTTGCCTTATTGTAGACCCTTGCCTCATTGTAGGGAAAATAATTTTCCAACTTAGACATATTAACATTCGATAGTTCATCATCATCTTTCACATAAGGAAGACTTACTAGTAACATCTATAATGTCACTCAAAGTTAGCAATAAGTAGAATATTGAGAAAACAAAAATCCATAATAAAATCATACCTTCACGATTCGAGATATGAAAATGTCTAAATTTTCAAGAGGCCAATTTTCATTTAGATAGTTAAACCTGAAAAGTATAATTTATTTATGTATAGCTATAATTAACTGTTAAATCAACTAAAAAAAAATAGCTAACATAGTAAATACCAGAATATTGACGCATCTAACACATAATTCTTATCAAGACTTTCTTGGATGCACAGAATTGTATCAATTACTTCAGTTATATTTGTCTAAGTTTCAAAATGCAGACAAAAAATAGTCATGTTATATAAAATCATTTACGAAACATATTAATTAATCATTACACAATATATTAATCACAGACCTTAAAAAGGGAAAAGCTTTCTTGTGTGCTTGAGGAATCCACCTTTTGAAAAAGGGAAAAAAAACTGAATTATAAATAGGAAATAATTTGTTATACAACCAAATGAAAATATAATTGAGAAAGAGAGAGATACATATTTTGTTGTATCCATGTATTCGTTAATATATTTGAAAGCCATATATTTCTTCTCCAAATTTGAATCCTTGAGACACTGATTAAAAAAGGTGTACCAAATAATTAATTCAACATATTAGTAATAAAATATTGAATAGACACATAAATATTAGCAATGCATAAGCTGAATGTAAAAACATAACAAATTAAATAGACACAAAATTATTCAAGAATGTGGATGAAAAGTTATGTAAAATAAAAATAAAAAATGTATATGATTAATTGATATTATGTAAATATCGCAACATACCTTGAGAATTAAAAAAAAGTGCGTATTCATATATTCTTCAGTCCACTTCACCATGTTACCGATCCGAAAGAATATCTAATAGTTCTCTGGTCAACACTCCTATTTTTAGGAATATCACATGGATAAGGAATAACTTCATAAACATAAAAAAAAAAAAAACAGTAGGGCAATCTTAGATAAAAAAGAACAAATAAATTGTTTCATATATTCGATTAAAAACAATCTACAAACTTGAATTGAAGGAGGATTAAAGGACTTTATATATTAGCATAAAGATTTTTTTTTTCAAAAAAACAATATTTTAAGTATTTTTTTGCTTTAATAGTATAGTAATGAAATTCAGTAACTAAAAATGAAGAATATATAGTCTTCAAATTCCAAGAACTTTGAACTTATAAATTGGAATCAAAGATACTCAATCATAATGAATCGTGAATTCTGAAAGAAACACATGAATTTCAAAAAGGGGACGAAATTGATACAAGTTGCAACAAATTAGAGAGAGAGGAGATACGGTACAAGTTTCAGAGATGGAGATGAATCTTCAGCGAACAAGAGCTGACTGATCTGATGAGACCCGAATAGATGTTGTGAGAGGATTTTGAAAATCTTGGTAGAGGCTACCAAGTTGTTGTGAGAGGATTTTGGCGAGGCGAAGTTAGAGAGAAGGTTCTCGCTCATGCTTGAGATGAAAAGATCAAGATCTAAAGAGACGGGATAATAAAAAAAAGCGAGTTATTTTTAGAAACTATTTGAAATAGCTTATTCGGTGTTTAGTTGGGTTAAAATAGTGAATTTAAATTTTTTATCTTATTAAAATAGAATATTTTTAAAAATTTTGAAATTTGATTATTCTAATAAAACAAACATTTTTTTTTTTACTATTCTAGATATTTTTGTTTTTTAACTAAACATACTCTCTCGATATTTTTTATTTGACTATTCTAGATATTTGAAATTTGAAATTTGTTTTTTTACAACGCCCAAGGGCATTTCCTCCAAAAAAAGACTAGCATGTCAGATCAAGTCTTAGTCATATTCTATGATATTCTTTGAAATGGGGTTCTTTTTTCTCTGTTTTCCTAAGTGGGAACAATCATTGAAAGTTTTACCCATCAATGACTATTTGCCACAACTTCAACTAAACTAGTCTAGTAGTCAGTCTTATTGATAGAAATTTCAAATGGTCACCCCTGCATAATTTTATCCACCTCTTTCGAGGGACAAGTGCTTGTACAAAACATGAAAATATTTTTTTTTTTCAAGCAGCTCTTGAAGTATCCATCTTACTTTTCTAAAAACTAAAAACCGAGAAGGGACTGGTTTCAAATTGATATTATTGTAATTATTTTCTTGCTTTATTTTCTTTGAGTCTATTTCCTTTTTCTTTCCTTCAATTTTTTTTTTTTTTGAATTTTACACCAATGATGTTAAATTAATAAAAATTGAGAGCAAGACCCCTATCTTTTGCTAAAAAAAACGAGACAAGAGGACAAGTAACATTTAATTATTAGTTTTTTTTTTCAAAATACATTTATTGTTAGATTTGGTCAATTTGTTTGATTTATTTATTATACAAGAAAATAGAACGATTAGTCGACAAGATGTATTCACAACACTTGAATGCATATTATTACTATTCGAGAATTAGATGCACAACATTTTGATTATTTGTAGGGTGAAATTGGAAAATTTCCAGCCAAGAATATTAGAAAGGAGAAAAGGCTTCAATTTAAGTCTTAAGCATGTTTTAATTTTTATTCAAAGTTTCAATTAAAGCATGTTAAAAGATCTTGAGACCATTAATCTTTCTTTCACAAAAAATTAAACCATAGAATCGTCAACAGCTGATATTAATAAATTAAAAAAATGAATTTTTCTTTCTACCCGCAAAAATCTTATATTACTTACAACACAATATAATGTGTATCAAATTCGTCTAGCGAATACCACATATAAGGCAAAAAAGGAAACAGAGGCATCGGCGGTATATATATTATTAGATGGCACAATTTTTTTTTATAATTATTTTATATTACAAACATATTATTGTAATTTATTTCAAAAGAATGATGCCCCTCCCTCCCTCCCCCTCCAATTCACCCCAATTTCACTAAAATAAAATAAAAATAAAATTACCTGGTTGGTTCACAGGATGTTGAATGAAAAAGTTGACAATTACAAAATAAACGCATTAAAAAAATGAATTAATTTTTTACAGAGTAAGTGGTAAAAAAGATTCAAAAAATAAACGCATTCAAAAGTTGTAAAAAACCAGCAATGTGAACATTTTAAGGGCCCGTTCGGCCCAAGGAAATGGGCACGGGATTGGGTAAAACTGAACTGAAAAATCACTGTTCACGTTGGAAAAAAAAATTCACTCTGAGTGAATTTTTTTTTTCCACGTGAACAGTGATTTTCCGAACGGGCCCTAAATGTTTATCGCTGCAGTTTTTATATCTTATCAATAAAAAGTTGAAATGCCGTGCTATTTTTTTCGTATGTTAGTACAATAAATATTAGATACGCACACCATGTTGTTTTAGTTTAATTCTAATAAATTGGGGAATTTGAATTTAGAAGACATAAAAAGTGAAAAAAATCGGAACAAAATAAAATTTGTTTGAATGCCGATTGCAAAATATATTAAATAACTCGTTTCAGTTCCGAAAAAATTGTTAAAGAATACAACTACCACATATTTTGTCAAAATTTAATTGCTTTACTCAATTAGTTTCGTGTGCTCTAGATCTCTCATGTCATTAGCTAGAAATTGTAAATCCATAGTTATTTTAATTAGATCTGGGAGTATGACACAAGCTGAACAAATCTATTTTTAAATAGAAATTATAATTATTAATTGTTCACTACACAATAGGTTTACCTTCGTTTTAAGATCTTTCAAAATATTAGTTTGCACTACATTTTGAGTCCGGATCTCTAAAGTAACTCCAATTTGGGTTTGGATCAGAACAATCAGATTATAATCCAATCAATCTAGCTAAAGATAGAATATACAGGGCTGCTTCAACATTCGTGTCAAAGCAGATTGAACGGTTCGAATTGAAACTCAAAATTTGAGGTACCTTAGGTGATATGAAGTCCTACAAAATGAGTTTCCTATGTTCTAGATCTTCCAAAATGTTAGCTAACAGTATCCAATTGGTTTTCCTGCGGTCTAGATCTTCCAAATTATTAGCAATATACTATAAATCCAGACTTCTTTTAATTAGCTTTGAGTATGACACGAGCTCCACAAATCTGTTTTTTAATTGAAAAATTAGATTAGTTTGAAGTGTGGAAAAGGTAAATCTTATATATTTCCTGTACAAAAATATGATTGAGAGCAATAGACAATTCTTCTTGGACAGCTCTAGCAACCATTTTTTTTTAATTGCTCAGCAGCTTCGATGAAAATTGTATAAAATTGACATCTAAGTATATACCAACATCGATTCCAGCTAACAACTTTTGAATATCGAATTAGAGCCTAAGAATTGAAAAAGAAATGAAATATACATTTTCAAACCTCGGACAACGACATTAATTCAAATTAAAGACAAAGATTATTATAGCATGAGTTTCAAAATAACAAATTGTGATTGAAAAACTAAATAAATAAAACATTAAAAACCAATGATAGAAAAAAATATCTTTCTGTCATACCTTTGACCCAAATTTATAAAAATTGCTGAAAACAAAGTGCCTGGCTAGCCGAGATTTTTATTAATATCCAAAGTTAATTACAAATTTTGGGAATTTATAAAAATATCCATACCGGTCAGAAAATAGCCGGTTTTAATTTTTTTCGGTACCGGCCAAAAAATGACTGGTACTAATTTTTTTTTTAGAACACTATGAATAGCAAGATGCTGAATTCTAACACTAAAAAATTCAAATTTGTTTTTTAAATATTTGTTAGATTACCTTTTTTATATATAATTAGCATATTTATACTAAAATACTCTAAATTACTTGAAATTATGTTAAATTACGCTACATTATGTTAAATTATGCTAAAATACGGTAAATTACACTAAATTACATATGAATAGGGATGATATTTTCACTGAGAAGGCGAAAACTAATGACGAAACTTCAAACGGCCAAAACAGCACTCGAGTGTCCGATTTCAGCAAATGACCACTTTTCGGAAAGCTACACTTCCCCTGTTTTGATGGATTCCACAAAATTAGGATGAATCCAGTTCAAATTTCTTGCAACGTATCCCGCACAGTGCCCAGCTATATAAGATCAAAATGATTCGCAGGAACACAAGGATGCTCAAAATCTTACAAGTTACAAGAGAGAATTTGAATTTGATAGCCATTATCAAGCTTTAAAAAAAAATACAAGAGAGAATCCGACTATATTCCAGACTAACTGGGATAAATTTGCATACTACGTTTGGATAGTAATTTGTATGAAATGGAATTGTATTTGTATTTTTATTTTCATTTTCATTCTTAATTCTCGTTCTAGTGTAAGTTGATGAGAGAAAAAAGTGAAGTTGTAGCTAATTTTTTTCCAGGGCAGGAACATCTATTTCAATCATTTTGAGTTGTGTCATCGAGAATTCATATGCACATTTATAGTATTTGTTGTTATATAAAAAAAATCAGAATATTATAAACAACAAAAAAGTTTACTACAACAACATTATAGGCAAAAAATACATATTTTTATTTTATTTAAAGCAAATTATGTATTAGTAATAATCAATTTTCTAATGTAATTTTTAATTAAATTTTTTGGTGATTGAATAAAAAGTTTAGAGAAAAGTCACGTTATGAAATAATAATTAATAGGCATTATTATGTTATTGTTTAATCCAATATTTAAGTATAACAATAATAATAAAAATAATAATTGTATTGATATTAAGTATTTTAGAAAGAAGAATAAGTTTTTTTCACAATAATTTTAAGTTTTTAACTACACAGTCCAGTATTCATTTCAACACATTTTCATAATTATTTTTGTGCAGAGTTTCTGCAAATTAAATTGAAATCTTTTGCATCCGTAAAATTTCATCTCATATATTTATGTAACAATTCAACATATTCAGAATATGGTTAAAAACAAGAAAAAAGGGGAAGTTGATTTAGTGACTGCGAAAATCTGTCCATCTTATATTATTTTTTGCTTGTTTGTATTAGACAAAAAATATTTGGGAATGAAAAGAAAGCCCGGGCTTCCAATATTCCGAGGTCAATTTGTTTTTTAGATATTTAATTGTTTTTTTTTTTCAAAGAAAGGCCACAAATGGCCCGTTTTGCATTTACCAGAAACGTTTACGCAACTATCAGACTAATTCATAAATCATGAAGGATTTTAGATATTTAATTCGAATTTGATTTTTATTAAATACCGGCTTGAAGGACAAAATTTTAGTTACAAATAATTAGTAGACATTTAACTTTTACTTATGCATTCACTTAGTACCAAATTTAGATAAGGTAGATAATACAATTTAAATCAATTTAGAGTTGATCGTTTATCATAATATTATTAAAATTTTACCGTTAAAAAGATTAATTTATTTGATTAAAAATTAAATATCATAATAGAATGAGACTATGATTTTATACATAGCATGAATTGGTATGTACTATAAATCAATATCTTCATTTTTAAAATTCAAATAATCATTGAACCGTTCAACATAATTGTCATATAAAAATGCACTTGCAGACTAAAGTTTACATTTATTAGATTTGTTTTACTATTTTTTTAATCGTTAAAAATAACTAATTTTGAATTTTCTATAATTTTTAGATCAAGTAATTTTCTATCTATTTAAAAAAATAATATAAAATTATACAAAATATAAAATTTAATTTACAAGTACATTTTCAAATAGCGATCATGGTGAATAATTTATATCGACTGTTTGAAATTATATAATTCATAATTCATAGTACGGACGAAGCTACGCATAATAAGTAACATAGCCTTAGATGTTATAATTATAATTTTCAAATTTAACCATCGGAAATATGAAATATATATATACAATAAAACGCTAGAACTAGTGTAAAAAAATACAAACTTTGAACATGGCTATCCACGACAATATATACCGACGACCATCTACGAATTGTCTCCTACCTCTCAACCTTCCCCTCTCTTTTTTTTTCCCTTCACCTCCAAAACCCAACTCTCAACCTTCCCCTCCTCTCTTTTTTTCCCTTCACCTCCAATACCCAACTCTCAACCTTTCTCTTGCATGGCAGTGAGTATCCTCTGCCATGACATCTCCGACCTTTGCATTGGGAAGCCAGCCGTGAGCTCCCTACATCTCTCTGCCGCAGTCTCCGACGCCATATCCTCTTTGCGGCGGCCTCCTTCTCAGTTTCTCCTAATCATCTCCGACAAACCATCCCCAGAAAAGAAGCCAGCTGCTATCGCCGGCAGCATTTGCCTTGTTGACGTGGTCTACTTCCTTTGCTCTGAAGGAAAGAGGCAGCTTGTGGACCCCGCCGGGGCCCTCGGGAGATCCGTCTCGGTTCTCTTGCAAAAAGGCCGGGTACGCCGTGTTGAGCCCCATTCGAGGTATAGTTCAAAGATAATTAACCAAGGAAAATAATTCTTAAGTTTTACCGTTGATCCGGTTAATTTCTTAAATAAAGAGACATCTTTATCGGACGTGACAATCACATCCTAAAATATTTTTTTGTTTGTCTTGTTTAGTTGTCTTTAAGAGAAGAGACAAAACAAGAACTTGACATATCTCTCTTTTTTGATATAATTATCCTTAATTCGCTTTAGGAAGGCGATAACAAAAGAGCACTTGATGAAACCTGATTTGGTCAAAGTTAATTACTTGTTAAGTCGAAATGATTTTGACTTTACTTTTTTATAGGAATGCTTACATTGATGATTTACACAACTTATACAATCTGTTTTAACTTTTAACAGTGTGTTGGATGCACTCAATGCCATCCTAGACGGAGGTGTCACGGAGTTAGTCATCCCTCTCCGGGCCCGAAGTGGCAGCTGCAAGAAGCATTCCACTGAGAACTTCTGTTTGCTGACGCAGGAAGACCTGGTTCGCTATTTCCTTGCCTCCATCTCAGTGTTGTCATCTATTGTCTCTCTGTCGGTCTCCTCTCTCGATCTCATTCAACACGATTTCCCCTCCATTCAACCGAGGTATTCTGCCACATCAGCCCTGTCCCTATTAAACCGTCATAAGACTCCAGTCGCGGTAATTACTGAAACTGGCCATCTGATTAGTGAACTCTCTGCTTCGATCATATCATCGCTGGACTTGGCTGCTGTGAAAGGTTCAGTATCTGACATAGCAACCTTTTCTGTGGATGAGTTTGTGGGTTGGATAGAAGGCATTGCCCGGAAGTCAGGTAGGTCGGTGCCAGAGGTGGTTGTGTGCCAACCCGGCAGTTCGCTCGTGGCAGTGATGGTGCAGGCATTGGCACATAGAGTCGATCATGTTTGGGTAGTGGATGAAAAAGACGATTGTAAGGTTGTCGGGATTGTGACATTCACCGACATACTTCGTGTATTCCGGTATCAGTTAACGGGTGTAGAGTTCTGAGATGTGAAGATTGTTTTTTTTCCAGCAAGTTTCTTTGTTCTTTCTGTGAAAATTTTGTTTCTGTTTTTCTTCTTGTTTTTTATTTTTTATTTTTTCCCTTTGCCCTGTTTCAGTTTCTTGTCCATCTTTTTTTTTTTTTAGTTTTGCTACTTCTGCAAATGTCATTATGTATTTTGAAACATATTTGGTCTGGTTTGTTTTGCCTTAATGACATCTTTCATTTGTTGTAGCAACCTATTTCGAATTGAAATGACACACACAGACTGAAAAGGACGAGCACACGATCATGCGTCAGCTAAAACCATAATTGTGTCATTTTTTTTTTTTGGGGTGGGAGGGGGGGGGGGATTGGATGACTTGGCAGATCCAATTTTAAATCAGAATCAACTTAATCAGTTGATAGTGAAGGCTGTGATATTATTATTCCTTGTTGCTGATCAGTTTCAGCCCTCAAGTCTAGTTACCAATTAATTCCAACCCACTCCAAGCTCAATATTTGGGTAAAGGTTTTAACAAAGTAGTTAGGTTTCATACAATGCACAAACTATAGAAAGATTTTAAGGGAGCAGTTTGGCTTCATGCAGTGCACAAACTATAAAATCAAATCAGTGCTGCATCAAGCCATAATTTCTCGGGTAGAATATTTGCCCCAATATTTGGCAATAAAATGTAACACTAAATATATAAGATGAACAAATTGCATTAACCAATAACAAAGAAAGCCAATCATAATCGGCATACAAAGAAGTCCGGCCAATATGGTAGGGGAATTATCAAGCACATCTTAATTACTCTGCAGTTCCTATTTAGAATAAAAATGTCATTTGAAGTACTCAATAGACAGAAGAAGATAGATCATATTGTCCCTCGATGTGTATGAATACAATAAACTTGTCTGCCCCCATGTTAATCCCCCGTTGATTCTAAACAAGTCTGTGACTGAATGATATTTTTAGTAATAAGATGTACCCTTAAACATATAATAACTACGAAGAAAGCATCAATAATAGACTAAAATTATTATATAGTACGATTATACAAACAGCTAACCAATTAATTATTTATATAGAAGCTTATAGAATGAGACAAGTCTTCAATTTGCATTAAATATATAACAAAGAATCACGCCAATCTTTAATACTGTCCTTGAGACAAAACAGTAAGAACAGGGCCTTTATAACATAATAACTAAGTAGTTGCAAAGCTAATACCAAATTTATTATACAGTACAATTGTACAAACAGCTCAACTACTCTGTGCAGTAATAGCCATACCATCAACCATCCTCTGGACCATAATCTCGGTTGGTTGCAAGCAACCCCTCAACCATTCATGGCCAAGCTGTGCTCTCTCATTATCACCGAACCCAAATACAATCCCTTTGTTTGTCACAGCCACAGTGTGGTACAAACCGGTACTGATCTGAGAGACAGAGTGGCCCCGGAGGCTATCGAGTGCTCTTGGCTTCAGCACTTTGTCAGAGATGCTCCTGTCAGAGAAGCCAAGGCTGCCGAAACCCATCCAGCCAAAGGCAAAAACTAAGCCCTCATCAGTCAAGAGAAATGTCTTTCTCTTTCTCGCACAAACCTGACAAATTCAACAAATAAATGAGGCACAATTTTGTATTAAAATTGATGAATCATATGCCCTGGAAGAAACAAAAAAGGCAAGTATTCTGTTATCTGAGAAATGAACCAAGCACGATGTTGTGGTAACATCTGGAAGACTAGGTTAATTTAAAGAAATATAAATAGTCAACAGAGCAACATATTTAAAATAAAATTGACAAGAGAGAACTAACCTGCACAGCTACTTGGCCCTTCAGAGCTGTTACCAGTTCAGGACTAGACTTGTCATTCTGGTTGCCATGACCAAGGGCCCCACAATACCCTCTTCCCCACGAATAAACCTTGAAAAAAAGAGAAAGAAATAAAAGGTTTATTGAGATGATAGAAAACAGAAATGGAGAAGCAAAATTTAATAGTTGATTTCACATACAAATCCACTAGAATCTATCGCTAAGGCATGTTCATCACCCGCTGATACCCGAACCACATGAATATCCCTCCTCTTAAAAGACTCAACAACTCTTGGAATAAGTTCGTCGCTCTGATCTCCATGCCCTAGACAAAAGTTGGTATAAGACCCAAAAGAGTAAACTGACCCATCAGATGTTACTGCGAAGGTGTAACTTGGCCCCGCAGCAACCTGGACCACTTTGGTGTGGCCCGTCAGGTGCTGAATGATTGCTGGAGTCAACCTCTCTATGGTGTCACCATGACCGAGTTGGCCTCGTGTGTTGTTCCCACAAGTGTACACATGTCCTCGTCTCGTGAGAATAACAGTAAAACTTAGGCCTGTGGCAACCTGATATTGAATTAATGATATAGATTAATTCATTCACTAATCACTACAATGACACCAAAAAGTCCAATTATTGTAGTTCAAAACTTGAAAATCATCCACTAGTGTCCTGCTGTAAAAAAATGTTTGAAATACAATATTGCTACAAACGTTTAAATATAACACCAAAACAAAACAATTTTAGCAGTCCTAATCTAGAATAGAGATACTCCAGAAGCTACAAGACATCATATATCTGCACAAGGAAATTTCTTAGCTTTTGACGGGGACATATTAGTTTGACTGGAATTAGTAAGGATGCAGTTTTTAGCTTGCTTCCACTTGGACATAAACAGAGAACAGAGAACATTGTATTTTTCTTCATAACATGCATTCTAATAATTCAATACTTTCTCCCCTTACCTAAAACGTTGTTATATTATTGAAACAGTATTCCTATACCTGCTTACAAGGAATTCCTCTGAGTGCTTCAATACGAGTAGGCCTGAATACAGTGCGCCCGATATCTCCATGGCCACAACAGAATGACGAATTATCCCCACAAGTGAACACCTAAAATAAAAGCATTTAATTTTACCAAGATAACAATTCAAGAACAAACAAATACAATTAAGGATTACTTACCTCTCCAGACAGGGTAACAAAAGCAGCATGGTTATGGGAGGCTGAGACATGCACCACAGGAGAAAGTGATGGGAAATTAACACGACTAAATGTTGCGCATTGGGTCATATGATGGCCATGGCCAAGCACACCACATAAATTGGATCCACATGAGTAGAGAGATGAATTGTGTATCAATAGAGTGTGATACTTTCCAGTATCAACCTGCATCTGGATATACAGAAAATAATCAGTCAGCTTCATACTGGACAGAAATCAAGAATTCTTTTGTAGCAGCCCCTTTTTTTGTACAATCAGGCCTAAAATTAGTAACACCAGTTGGATGTTGATTGATTGCAGTTCGTAGCAGTCTGTGGTAACTAAGTGATAACAAAAATATATTCATCATTGCAAAATGGATCTTGCAATTCAGTAAATTAAATTACCCAATTAGTACCTTGCCAGCTGATGTCTCAACAATACCAGAAGATTGCTCGACCAAATGCAAGAACCTCAACACCTTCTTCCAATTTCCATCACACCGGCCAAGCAAACCCCTCCTTGCACTCAGAGGCATAGAATCAAACACCTGGTGTGCATGACATAGACTATACGCTGCATATTCCACCACTGAACGAAATTTATCAGGACAGAGTTCATGTTTTGCCCCAAACATATGACACGTCATCTCCAAGCTCGCTAGGTCAGCTGCACTGAGACGGCCAGAGGTCAAGACCTCCATGATTAGATGCCATGGCAGCTCTTGTATGTAAAATATTTGATTTTTATCAGCCATTGATTAATTACTACAATAATTTCCTAAATCTCGGTCTCCAAAAGCACCAGAAATCAGGGAAACGTAACAAGAAGACGTCAGAGGAGAGAATTGTGCAAGCAATCATGCGCAGATAGAGAATCATCAGAAGAACCAAACCCCAAGAAAAATTCAAAACTTCAGGAGTATCAGAGGTCTATATTATCGAGAAAATATTTGAGAGAGATTCAGTCGAACTTGTGAGAGATGGTCATAGAAGGAGGTAGTAGGTCGAGAAAGCGTGAGAGAAGGGAAAGAGAGGAAGGGGAAAGAAATGCAGGAGGGAAAAAGGACTTCATATCACCTAAAGTAACTCAAATTTTGAGTTTTGATTAAGAACGCGTCGGACTCAGATCTGCTTTAGCACGAATATTAAAGAGACCCGTGCATTTCACCACGGGCCGGATTGACCCAGATTCTGATCAGACGGTCCGGATCTAAAATCAAAATCTTAGTTACATCAGAGAATCCGTATTCAGTGAGAAGGATACGGAGCAATTGCGAAAACAAAGTCGTTAAGTCAAATGTTGGACCCACATCTCAGGATGGACCGGAAGGTCAGCAATGATCCGGTTTACCCAAAACCAGGTGCAGCGAACAATTAATTGAATGAGAGCCAGAGGCACTGAGAGCATCTACATCCCTGAAACTATTAGAGTTTCTAAATAACTGTTAACTGTTTTTTAGAAATTAAACCTCTCTTAATTTTTAAGCCTCCACATCCCTGAAACTAAAATTAGAGTTTCCTAATTGCCACGTCACAGCTTATAAAATTTCTTATTAAGATATATTTGCAAGAGAAAGGAATCTCAGCGAATTATTTCGTCACGTCACAGTTTATAAACGATTTCTTATTAAGAAATTATTGAGCAAAGTTGCTAAATAAGAAATTCATCTATATCCCTGAAACTGGTTTAGCACCTGCCATCTCTAAGAGTTTCAGGGATGTAGATGCTCTGAGAATCCAGAATCTGCTCTTTCGGTGGCTTTCGACTTTCCTTTTGATTTTGGTTAATAAAGTAAGGATGATAATTCCCACGAAGGATGTTGTTTGATTGGTGTTTGGAGAACGTGGGGCGATTTAGTAGTTGGTACTTGGTACAGTCACAAGCCACTGCCTTTTGCAAATTGTAATCAATTGGTTTATGAAGGCTTGGCACTCAGCACGGCTTCTTGAATTAATAAGTATGAAGACTGGTTAAATTGGAGAAAAATATTTTTCTTTTACCACGATACCGTTCCTTATATGTCTCTCGCGCGTTTTGACACAACTTCCTTCTCTTTTTGTCTTTGCAAACTCTTTCATCTTTTTCCTTTTTGGCAAGCGTTCTTATTCGCCATCATACTCTCTTCTCATTTTACAATTTTCTTCCGAGTAAAGAAAATAAGAGAACGAAACTAGAAAAGAAAAGAGCATGAGAGAAAATAAAGATGATGTTAATTTAGACCGTGATTTTTATTAATATCCAAAGTTAATTAGAAATTAATAAAAATGTCCAAGTCGGTTAGGAATTATTAAAACTGCCTATACCGGTAATTTTTGGCCGGTTTTAATTGATTTCGGTACCGGTTAGAAAATGGCCGGTACAAAAAAAAAATTTGAGACAAATAGCAAAAATGTTGAAATCTAACACTAAAAAATCGATTTTTTTTTAAATATTTGTTAGATTACTTTTTTTTATATATAATTAGCATATTTATATTAAAATATGCTAAATTACTTGAAATTATTTTAAATTACGTTGAATTACACTAAATTACGCTAAATTACAATAATTATGTTAAATTATGCTAAAATACGGTAAATTATACTAAATTACGTATGAATAGGGTTGATATCTTCACTGAGAAGACGAAAAACGACAACGAAACTTCAAACAGCCATAAAACGGCGCTCGAGTGTCTGATTTCAGCAAATGACCACTTTTCGGAAAGCTTGCGAAAATACGCATGTGTCAGTGCTTACAATGTTGGATTTTGAAATTCAGAATTGCCAAAAAACAAAAGGAATAACCTCAAAACTTCAGTTGAAGTTTTCAGTTAAGATTTTCATTTCTATTGTTCAATCTACGTAGCTCAGTAAATTAGTTATATAATAAACTTGTAGAATGCCAATTTTTATTATTTTTGAAATTTTTTTACTATTTTTTATAATTTATGAAAGATGACACAAAATCAGCCCTATTCATACGTAATTTAGTGTAATTTACCGTATTTTAGAATAATTTAACATAATTATTATAATTTAGCATAACTTAGTGTAATTCAACATAATTTAACATAATTTCAAGTACTTTAGCGTATTTTAGTATAACTATGCTAATTATATATTAAAAAAAAAAGTAATCTAATAAATATTTTAAAAAAATTCGATTTTTTAGTGTTGTATTTCAGCATTTTTGCTATTTGTCTCTTAAAAAAACCAAAAAAATATTTAGTACCGGCCATTTTATGGCTAGTACCGAAACCAATTAATACCGGGCCAAAAAATAACCGGTATGGGTAATTTTAATAATTCCCAACAGACTTGGGCATTTTTATTAATTTCTAATTAACTTTGGATATTAATAAAAATAGCGGAGAAACAACTATTAACGAAATGAATAAATAGATTATTCTTATTTATCTTCTTTTTACTTACATTTTTTCTTATACAGACAAGATGGTTGTTCTTTTTTTTTTTTTTATCTGTCCCTTCCCTTCCTAGAATTCGGATCCCCTAAAGTAACCTATTTTTTAGTTTTGATCCGGACCGCCCGAGCTTTCTCTGCTTTTCTGCTTTTCTGCTTTTCTGCTTTTCTGCTTTTCTGCTTTTACTTTTTGTATATAAAATCCAAAACACACATGACACTATGACAGTATAAATATTGTCAACTAATAATGTAAGTATAAACACAAAAAAAAGTTTTGAGTACGACTTTACAACTATAAACACCTAGCAGTATAGTTTTCCACATAAATATACACACCCAAAAAGTATAAACACTTGACCTTACAAACATACGACTATAAATGGCCCAGTTTATGGATAAACACCTGACCCTGTGGATATTAATACTTTGTGTATGATAAAAAATACAAACATCTACTAGTGAATGCATAAATACCTAGCAACATAAATATTATAAAGAGGAGGGATCCAATTACACCTTTTTTGGTGACACACTTTGACACCTACCATTTTCAAAGTCCAAATAGTCAATCCAAACCGTTCAACATGATGGATATATTAAAATGTGCTTGGAGATCAAATTTTACATTTTTTTGAATTTTTTTGCTATTTATTAACATGGTTACAAAAATCGTTGTTTTCGGACCATTGAAAAACAGCGATTTTGTAACCATCTTAATAAATAGTAAAAAAATTCAAAAAAATGTAAAATTTAATCTCCAAGCACATTTTAATATGGTGATCATGTTGAACGGTTCGGATCGACTGTTTGGATTTTAAATCGCAAAATTGACCTATATAAAAAACGGTGTCATGATGTGTCACCAAAAAAGGTGTAATTGGATCCCTCCTCTATTATAAATACCCATGCAAAATTAATCATATGCATAGGCGCTGCACATGGGGATGAGCCAAGCACATGGACCTCCACGTGAGTCTGTATCCCTCCCGATACCTGAGATGCAATATATATAAACAGACGGTCCAGATTGAATCCAGCCGGGTCAAACTCAATTCGGTACCTATGAAAATTATAGGAGGTCCGTTTTGAGATTCGTGTCAGGTTAAAATAATGTACAGATTTAATAATTGCACCTCACGTACCTGGGGGAGGGGGGGTGTCCAAATTCCTTTCTCGTAGAGTCGTAGGTAGGGCTGCACAAAAAATTCGTAATTCGTAATTCGATTCGAGTTTGATTCGAAAAAGTTCGTAAAAAGTTCGATTCGAAATTGAGTTCGTTCGAAATTAATTCAAATCAAACTCAAACTGGACCTAGTTCATTCGAAATAGGTTCGCAAACCAAATTTAGTTCGAAATTAACTCAAACGTGAACCATTAATTTCTGCTGATAACTTATGTTCACTGATGAAAATATAAGATGTCCAGTCCATAGTTGCTTTCAATTCTGACTTGTGAAAAATGTTTTTTGAAACAGAAAGCCCGGTCCAATTACAAGCTCAAATAAAAAAATTCAACAACAAAGCCCAAAAATAGTGTGGGCTGATAATGATATCTTTTTTGAATTGTCAGGTAAGTATGGGCTGATAAAGATATCTCGTTCATGTTGATACCATAAATTTTGCTTTTCATGGTAGGATTCTGAGTTTTTCAGGTAATCCAGGCTAATGATGCAAAAATAGTGTGGGATGTTGAAAACCTTGCTACTGCATCTATAAAGTAATTTGTAGATGTTCAGTAGCTAGTTTAATGAAGCGAAATATATGGCTGAAGCTTTAGATACCTGTGAGGGTTTTTTAGAAGAGTTTTTCAGTAGCTAGTGCCTAGTTGTAATGAACTTTAATGTTTTATTTAGAATAATATTTGGGTTTGTAATAATTCTAAGACTTTGGTGATTGTTCTGTACTTCTATTGATATTTAAATTGTACTTTGAATACTTTGGAGTGCTTGAGTTTTTATTTAAATTGTATTTATACTGATATTTGGGTTTTATTTAAATTGTACTTTGAATACTTTGAGTTTTTATTGAAGTGTTGTAATTTCGCACTATGGCCCAGTCATAAGTCATAACTTGTAAGTCGTAACAAAGTTCGTAAAGGTTCGAAATTGAGTTCGTAAAAAATTCGGTTCGAAATTGAGTTCGTAAAAAATTCGGTTCGAAATTGAGTTCGTTTGAAATTAATTCAAACCAAACCTAGTTCGAAATTAATTCAAACCAAACTCAAACCGGAGGTAAGTTCGATTCGGTTCGGTTCGTTTGCAGCCCTAGTCGTAGGGCATGGTCATGACATATTTTTAAAATACGAATGATTAATACTTATTGTTATGAATTATAAACAGTTAAGAAGACATTGTAAAAACTAAGCAGCGGCGGCATCTTATTTTATTTAATTAAACAGCTCCATGCCATCAAAACGAAAAAGAAAAATAGTAATAACTAGTTAGTAAAATGAAGCCCAAAAAGTCCAACTAAAAATAAAAGCGAAGACTAGTTAGTCAAAAATAAAGCCCAAAAAGCCCAACTAAAAATAAATGAGAAGACAAATACAACAAGCTAACATATGAAATAAGTCCATATATTATGTATTACGACTAAAAGGTAAAAATGAAGTTAATGACTAGTACTTGTTGGCGACTTCTGCTTTACTTCTATCCTCAGTAGAGACTTTGAATTTGAGGATTTTTTGAAGACTCGCAAGAGGTTTTAGTTGCTTGTGTGGAGCATGACTCTGCTCATTGGGACATAATTCATTCGATAAGGCATCTGAGAAAATTTAATACTGAATTATTGATACCGTTTCATATAACATACTGGTAACCTGAGAGTAGAATTTCCCAATTATTCAATTTCAATGATTTATGGGAGAAAAGTATCTCCAGTGTGACAAAAAGTTCAAATATTGGAATGTACAACTAGTTGAGCTGCTGTGCAGAGTACCTAAGCTTGTCTGATTCAACCTCAACTTGTTTGGGACTAAAGGCTTGGTTGTTGTTGTTGTTGTTGTTGTTGAGAAAGACAAGACCAATGAATAATTTATATTTCAACAATATTAGAGAGCAGTTAAAACACTTACCACTTTCAGAGAAAATGTAGCATGTCCCAATAGTCTCTTGATACTCTCCTATCTATCACAATAACAAATGCACTGTTAAATTTTAAATTCCGCTGATCCACTGATAATCAACAAAGATACTCCCAATTAGCTTTTAGATGCAACAACCTAACTATATCAAAAGGTGAATAAAGGAGGAACAATCTCAGCAATATATTCGATTAATAGTCCTTGATTACTTAAAAGGAAAATTTCGATAATTTGCAAACACTATTAACTGTGATTAACAGTGCACATCAAACAACAAAGTCAATATAGGGCATAGCCAGAAGTCGCAAGAAAAAGGGAAGTCTAAATCATGATTAGGTTCAGGTCAAATTGTCTCAATCTTGTTTTAAGTTGTGGTTCCAACTTGTTTGTGTATTAGGCCATTTTGGTCATGTCATGGTGAAATTCAAGATTTGAATTATGGTTTACTTTAAATCTCAATACTACTTGGATCTCTGGTTGTGTTGGATCTAAGTTTGTGCTTATTTCAAGGATTTTTTTTTTTAAGGTTTTTTTCAAGGATTGTTACCAGAAGTAAATAAACTTCATGCTTCAATTAAGGTTTATTTTTGTTTCTTTACAAGGGGAGAACCAGGAAATGGAGTCCCAAGTTAGATCCATTTTGTTTTCTAGATCAGATTAATTTCTGGTTAATTTGGGTTCAATTCAGGGTCTCTATGTATTCAGGTTATCAAATTAGGCTGCCAGGTGAATCCAGCTTTGGATATGTCCAATTCAGGCCAAATTGGGTCATGCACAATAATTTTCAAACTTATCTTGAGCGCATAGGTTCCTATTCAAGTGTGATCAGACTGGTTTTCTACAAATTTCAAATTGGTTACCCTCTATAGCAGTAGCTCATAAACTCCGGCAGCTCAAATTGTTTATATTGTTTATAGGTTCCTTTTTTTTATTTGATCTTTCTTAGTTTTTTACTTTTCCTCATAATTTTCATGATATGCAATTATTCTCTAAAAAGTTTGGCTTCTAAGTAACTCTTGTAATTTTGGCTCAATATTATGCAAATCTTGTTTTAATTTTTATGTAATTGTTGATAGGAAACTAAAATAACTTGAAATTGATTTAAGCAAAGTATGACAGCAACAAAAAACTTCCAGAACAGTAAGACCTTGTAAACGAGAACATAAACAAAGAGGAGAAATGATACTCACCAGCTTTAGATGATCACCGATTTGTAATATAGGAGACGGAGTATCCAAACCCTACATTATGAGATGCAAAATTTAACATAACACTTTAATTAACGAGCAGGATCTAACTGTACATTAATTACTTAGCAGTTAGCAAATGCAGAGCACACAGGTCATTAAATGGCTCGAATCACCTTTCGGTACTAATATAATATTATACCAGTATGTACTAACATGCAGTTTTAGTCTAACAATGAATGATAGAATCAATTATTTTATGCATATGCTAATTCAAAATTTAGAAGGTGCAAAATTGACATTTCTCGTTCTAGAATAAATAAAATAAGTATCTTGAACATACAGAAAGCACAAATGGTGCATTTGGAGGGATATCTGAATAAACACAGTCATCTAAATCGAGAAATACAAACTCTTCTTCATAATCCGGTTGTTTGTCCATTTCCTTGTATGCTTCCATCTCCAATTACTTAACTGAGAGGCAAGAAAAAAACAAAAGCAGTGTCAGTTCTTTTTTTTTAAATAAAATGAGCCTACGTGTAAGTCACTCACCAAGTAAGAGATTATTACAACTAAATAGGAAAAAGTTCTATATATCACTTATCATCTACATATCACAAATAAATCGACAAGGTCTACTTCAAATTACTACATGGGCAGGAAATCACTCTTTTTCAAATTGGAGGAAGCCATAACTAAAATAATAGAAGATTTATACTAGGATAGAATTATACCTTTATGAAATACAAACTTGCACCGGACACATGGTACATGACAACAGAAATTGCAGAGATATTACAGAGAGATTGGGAGGGTTGAGGAATAAGGACATTTTTATTGAGGTGTCTTTATTACACTCTAATAGGCAACTTCTGAGGTATTACAATATAATTATTTAGTTGGATTGACTGAGGTATGGGGTCAAGAGTACAAAATTGCAAAATATTTATGAGGTCATATTTGGAAATTTTGAGATTTTGAGATAGCTAACAAATACATTTAAAAATCATGTAAAATTTTACAATACAGACTGGTGAGAAATAAAGAAGTCTCAACTGACCCCCATTCGCCAAATGCAGATCTCTTTGCTCTACACTTTATTATTGCTACGTTACAGCTCATATGGGATCAAAAACCCAAGACGCAGATCAAAGGGAAACTAATAAAGAATTAAACAATCTTACTAACACAGCAATACATTACCATATGATCTGACACCCAGTGAAATCTTGTGCTGGTACATAACCTAATACAATATGTACTCCAGAAACCCCTGAACATTGCAAGCAATTTTGCATTTTTAACAACAAAGCTCAGTGAATCTTGGTAGACACTACCAAGGCTTTTCAGAAAAAAAAAACAAAGCTCAGTGCACAATGATTCCATAGCAGCTGTCATGCTCATTGTATCAATTATAGTGAATTCTTTCTGGCATTTAGGCTTGTCACGCAAATTCAACAGCCCTTCTATTGTATCATACAACATGCAACTTTAGGGGCATGAGCTACACTAGGTACAATTAAGAAATAGGGACAACTTTGGATTATGATCTGGTATTAAAATTTGGAACTCAAATAATTACAGGAGCTTGATCCTCCCAAATTTGGAACTCAAATCTGGTATTAAAATATACTGATCGTCCCCAACCTCAAATAATCAGGAACAACAAAATTTCATAATCCTCTTAGTCTCTAAAATACTGTAAAATGTCCCAACTTATTATTTAGTCCACATCCCCAAAATAAACACGTTAAATAGATTCTCCTCCTAAGACAAAAGAACTTACAAGTTCTTTATAAATTGAAATTCTAAACTTCAACTTAGGTAATCCTAATCAAATTCAGGAAGGAAAAAAAAAAAAGCCAGGATAGAAGGAAAACCTCATGAGAACCCAAAGCCCTAATCACGATTGAAGTGCCTTCCGCTGGTCATGAATCTCTAAGAATGGAGCAAGCGATTGTCGAAATAAGGTGTGAGAGTACGATTATACGAGACCAAGAAACTCGCTCATTGAATTCACTCGCAGGGAACGACGACGGACTATTCGACTAGAATTCTGTTGGCACAAAGGACCGGTGCATTTCTCCTCGGACGGTTCGGAAATAAGATCAAATATTATATTAGCTCAGAGGATACGGACTCCACGAATTCATATCACCAGTTCAGATCTACTGCCCGATTTGCTTTGTCAGAGCATCTCCACCAGTGCAATTGATTTGCAATTGCAAATAATTAAAATGAAATTAATTTCAATTGTAATTTCACAACTCCTCCATCGGTGCAATTAGATTTAATTGCATGTTACTATCATCAACCCTCCCTCTCCCTCCGCACTAATCAACAAAGTCTCTCTTGATCATTTATAACTTCTTTCTTAATTTAGAAGTGAATTTCAACTGGTAAATCATAAATTGACTCTCAAGAATCCTTCATATTGTAACAAATAATTACCCATAAACTAAATTGTTGTCTTTTACTTTTTCTAAACACTGGTACTATAACAAACCTATAACCTGTATCAGCTCAAATCGCTGACCCCAACAAATTGTACTTAACAACAAAATATACAAGAATTACAGAAACTGGAGACCGAGCAAAATCAACAGTTTAGGCTTTGTACCTGTCAGGTGATGTAAATTCCTTCTTCTGGGTCAATTTCAACCTTTTACTCTCTTATCATTTCTTTTTCACATCTCATTCTCGCTTATATTACTGCGCGTTTGAAAAGGCACACAAACACGAGAACTACATTGCTACTGTACCAGCCAAAGCACTTACCAGGTAACTAATGACTAAAGCATAAACAAAGCAAAAAAAAAGGCAAAAAAGCCCTTTAGTTACTGGTAAAGAGCCGAACCAATCAGAAGACCTCTACAGAGAAGAAGTTAGAAGCCTTACCAGAATTGTAGCAAGCCCCGTGCAAAGAATAATGTAACTCATGATTTATCTAAATCAATTCAATTATAATTTTGCATTAAGAGAATTTTCATGAAGTGTATTTATATATTTATTTACACAACGAAATGGGCTTGTCTTTTACTGTAAAAAAAATGGCGCATGTTAACAAATAATTCGAGTAAGCTACTCAAATCTGATTTTACCAAAAGCACAGATGAAACATAGATTGTACTAAAATTTCGCTGTCGATTCCCACGAAGTTGTTTGATTTCTTCCGAGTAAGCCTAGGTAACTAAATTTTCTAGTTCCGCCCCTGTCAGTGCTTTTGGTAAAAACATAGATGGTAAAAACATAAATGGTAAAGGCACAGATGAAACATAGAGAGAGAGACTGATGTTACCTAGGCTCACTCGGAAGAAATCAAACAACTTCGTCGGAATCAATAGCGCGGAGGGAAAGAGGTCAGTGCGAGTAGGTTGAGCACTCGATGGGAGAGGCTGTGCGTGAGAAGCCGTCGATGGGTTCAGGAAGCGTTGGAGCGACGAATTTGATTGGGTTTTTTTTCGCTAGCGTGAAGACTTCAGCCAAATTAAAGCTTTAGCTTTCGTATTTTATAAGCGCTCCGTATCCGTGAAATTGAGAATAGAATTGACAGGTAGGAGAGAGAAGACATAGGACTTTGCAATTTCTTTTCCAAGGCGTTGGAGATGCTCTTACAAATATTAAAGGGCCAAGCATTCTATCTTTGACCGGATGAATATTTAGCTCATGTAACATAATATTTCTGTTTAGATTAGAACTGTCCGGTCAGCATCTAAACAAAATATTAAATAGAAATATTTTGTTACTGAACTCGGACTGAATTAACTCAATTTTGATTGGACGAACCAGACTCAAACTCAAATTTTGAGTTATTGAATCCGAATTCACCAAGTTCCTGAAAAACAGCTACTTCTATTACTACTGCCTCTTCCATAAAGCTGTTGTTACGTGCTTCTTCCACTTCGCTTTACCGGTTGGAACCCGAGATACTCAATGGTCACCAGACTAAAATCGGTTGGAGCTATCTGATTCACATTAAGATCCATGCATATCGTTTGATTCACGTTAAGATCTGTGCATGTTGTTTCAAAATCTATACATATCAAGTTTCTACGAATCGGACTATTCCGACTAGATATTGAACCAACTCGGACCTACTTGATCCAGTGCCCTCGAACGCCCCCTTCTTCCTTGCCGGTTTGCCTGGATGCCCCACAAATATCCATCTTATATTTTATAGAAAGATATGGGGTAAATATTTTAACAGAGCAGTTTTAACTTCAGACAGCGCACGCATCGCAGGACTATTGTGATTCTGGAGTCCATGTGCTGCGTGAAGTCTAAACAGCTCTGCTAAAATCTTCACCCAAGAAATGAGGTAACTTTTAACTTCCTTTGTTAGAGTTGGACCATTTCTCGATTAGGACCAATATATATAGGCCTTGTATCCCGGAAGGTACTCGTTGGATACGCAATGAATTATTGAATGCGCTCTTCTCGTGCTTAGATTGCATCTGGGATTTTTTTTAAAAACCATAATTAAAAAAATTAAAATTAGGGAACCAACATGATTACCTGCAGATTTCAAAAAACCATAAGAACCGAACAGCCTATTCGGTCCCCAAAATTTTTTTCCCCTGGGACCGAATAGGCATTTCGGTCCCCCCCCCCCCATTTCACATTTTTTTGGCAGAGCCGCCACAGAAAATCGAAATGGGATGGGGACCCGAAATGGGATTTCGGTCCCCATTTTTTTTTTTTTTTTTTTTTTTAGAGACAAATAGCTAAAATAATAATGAAATATAATACTAAAAAATCGAATTTTTTTCCTTTTTCAAATTATTTTTTTGGAGAATAGAAATGAAAATCTTAATCGGAAACTTCAACTGAAGTTTTGAGGCTCTTCTCTTTGTTTTTTGGCGATTCTGAATTTGGAAAACTGGCAAAGCGAGTTCGGACGCATGTGCATTTTCACAAGCTTTCCGAAAAGTGGTCATTTGCTGAAATCGGACGCTCGAGCGCCGTTTTATGACCGTTTAAAGTTTCGTTGTTGTTTTTCGCCTTTTCAGTGAAGATATCATCTCTATTCATAAGTAATTTAGCGTAATATTCCGTATTTTAGAATAATTCTACATAATTATTGTAATTTCAAGTAATTTAGTGTAATTCATTATAATTATTGTAATTTAGTGTAATTCTACATAATTATTTTAGTATAACTATACTAATTGTAATAAAAAAAGTAATCTAACAAATATTAAAAAAAAAAATTCGATTTTTTAGTATATTTCAGCATTTTACCTATTTATCTCTTAAAAAAAAATTAACATAATTTCAAGTAATTTAGTGTAAATCAGCATAAATTAACATAATTTCAAGTAATTTAGTGTAAATCAGCATAAATTAACATAATTTCAAGTAATTTAGAGTATTTTCATATAAATATGATATAAAAAAAGTAATTTGACAAATGGAAAAAAATTCGATTTTTTTAGTGTTATATTTTATCATTTTGTCTTTAAAAAAAAAATTCGATTTTTTGTATCTAAAAAAAAAAAAAAAAATTGGGGACCGAAATGCCAATTCGGTCCCCACTGAAAATACCCTGGACCGAATTGGGATCTCGGTTCCAGGGTGTTACACGGAAGGCGAAAAAACTGTGAAATGGGGGGGGGGACCGAAATGCCTATTCGGTCCCAGGGGAAAAAAATTTTGGGGACCGAATAGGCTGTTCGGTTCTTATGGTTTTTCGAAATCTGCAGGTAATCATGGTTCCCTAATTTTAATTTTTTTAATTATGGTTTTTAAAAAAAATCCTTGCATCTGGATCCAACTGAACTTGGGCTCCAGAACTGTCGGACTTGGCCCAGAGAAATTCGTCCTTAAATTGAAGCTACATCATACAATTTAACTCTCTGCAAAGCGGTTATACGGAGATGATTTTCTGGACAGTTATATATTTAGTCCCATTCATCAGGTAAATATTGCCACTAATTAATTTTCTTTTACAATCACGGAATTGCCCTTTCAATCATGACATTTTTTTTAGACATGAAGGCATGAAATCTTCAACAGACTTGCCCATTACCATCCAACAGTACACGATCTGGTCCTACATGGCAAAGCACGTCATGTGTCCCTTGGTCCCAGTACCCATCAACTCAACACGAGCAGATCTCAATTTTCTCTACACATTCATTCATTGCTGCATTCGTTCTTTCGTTTCTCCAAAACTCAATTACTCAACCATGTGAGGCCTATTTATCTACAGAAAGCGATGTGTGTTTTCAACAGAACATGGGTTTGGACTTATTATTTTACTCCGGCAATAACTAATGAGTGAGGCTATGGATTCATATTTTATGGAGGAATTCATGTTTATTCTTCAAAAACTTGGAATTACGTATTGTTTTCCTTTAAATTCATAACATTATATTTACCTTTCTAAAGTTTAAAAACTCACATTTTTACACATTTTATTGTCTTTTCTATTAAAACTCAATTAAATTTATAAAATGTCCATTTTATCTTTTATTAAGAAAAAAAAAAAATGTAGTTCAAGGACAAATGAGTTATTTTTCTACTTAGGCATACACAGTAAAATTTATGTATATGCTTATATAAGCATCGGAAATAATTAATTAAATGACTCATTTGCTCTCAGAAACTGTCTAATTAAAAGACATTTTTCTAAAACATGCTACATATATTTTATTTTTCTTAATAAAGAGTAAAATGAGTTTTAATAGAAAAGACACTAAAATGGGTAAATAAGTAGAGCTTTTGAAATTTATAGAGTAAATATGACATTATGAATTTTAGAAGGGAAAATATCGTAATTTCGAAGTTTTTGAGAGGTATAGATGAAATTTCTCCTATCTCTATTTTTAAGTTGAAGTAGTCAATCTGAACTGTTTAACATGATTTTCATATGTACATGTTTAAGGAGAGCAAAATTTTACATTTTTTAGAATTTTTGACTATCTTTTTAGATAGGTAGAAGACCACTATTTATGAATGGTCAGGAATTTTTAGATCAAGTGATTATTCTTCTTATCTAAAAAAAAAGATAATTTTCTTTTTAAAAAATATAAAATTTGGTTTGGAGATATATTTTCATATGCATATTATGTTTAACAGTTTAAATCGACAGTTTAGATTTCGAAAACAAATATATGAGTCTATAGCAAGGATTGTTATGTAATATGCCATAGTCTCACTCATATAACTAATAACTAATAAGAAGATGAAATTAACTTTATCTTATACATAGCATGTGATGGTCTCTTACCAGAGAAGCTATATCATCTGTAGAGTAATGGGACACAAAAAATAGTGCAAGTGAGATACAGATACTTCCAAGCAGAGCAAACTTCTTGAGCCATGACATTATGACATACATTACTTGCATTAAAATGAAAACAGTAAAACAAAAATAAAAACCCTCAAAAAATAAAAAATAAATAAAAGAATTTTCTATCCCAATCTTTAAATGTAAGAGCATCTACATTCTTGATATTATTAGAGTTTCTAATCTGATGTGGCAGTTTCTAATCTAATTTCAGGGATGTGAGAGAGTTTCTTATTTGGAAATTATGCAGTAAAGTTTCTTATTAAGAAACTATTTATAAACTCCAAGTTGACAAAATAATTGGCTCAAATTATTTCTCCTTTTTAATTTGTTGTTGACGTGGCTTAATAGAAACTCTAAAATTAATTTTAAGAATATAAGATTTAGAAACTTTAGAGACTTTAATTTCTAAAAAGTGGTTAATATTTATTTAGAAACTCATTTGAGTTGTTGGGACGTAGATGCTCTTTAAATGCAGTAAACATATTTGCATATTAGGCTTAAAACTCAATAATTGTTGGAAAACGCCAAAAACCGTATGGATACCAAACTCCACTAACTCAATGAAACAACAAAATTTTATCTCCTATATAGAGCAATATTCCCTTAAATTGCAAATCTTCTTGTGGCTCCTTATCTAAACGCAACTGCTGACAGAATAGATGCTAAATGCTGGTACTTCATTGTTCCTTGATTTTTGTAGTTGTTATTTCGCATATATGTCACCTCTCTTGCTTAATTATATACAAGGAATTGGGTTTTGTCCAAAATATTTTGGACAATTTATTCAAAGTTGGACTCAAACTGTCCGGTTCATACAAACAATTTTAAATTTAATAATTTTAAACGGTTCTGTGAATATAAACCGTCCGTACAAATTTTGACACTGACAGAATGGGTTAAGTCCGATTTTACATAAGGCTTTGTCCAAAGTTTTTTCGACCCTACCCAATTCTAGTGATATTATAGTAGGTTTGCCGTATTGTACAGCTAGTTTTTCTAAAGTAATCAAACATTGATCAAATATAATTATTTTTTTTTAAAAGGTGCAAGCACCCGATTTATTAACTTGAAACAAAAATAACAAAACTCCTACATTCAGAAATACTGAAAACCCAGAAAAAATGACCCTAACAACTGGTTTCACCAGACACTTTTAGCTTCCCTTGTTGGTAACTCGGTCTCCCTCCCGTTATCACATACCACATGGAACC
Source organism: Carex kokanica (assembly GCA_025461125.1). Taxonomy (NCBI): domain Eukaryota; kingdom Viridiplantae; phylum Streptophyta; class Magnoliopsida; order Poales; family Cyperaceae; genus Carex; species Carex kokanica. The sequence continues at coordinate 50,218 of JAJGRX010001360.1, read as the reverse complement.
AGATTTTGATACCATGTAATTAGGAAGGAGAAATTGGCTGTCACTGTGTCACATCAGCACACACATGACATATTGACATTGCTACCTTGCTAAACACAACCCTTATTTATCCAGCTATCAGGACCACACACCATCACCACCATTATATCAAGCACTTTGTTTGCATAACTCATACATCCAAACCATAAAATATAAAATTGAAGACATCATGGGGCCAAGTCATAAAATTTTCACATTTAAGCCAATAATATTACAAACACTATTTAATTAGCAGCCAAAATAAACAAGAGGAGAAGTTAAAAACAAAACAAAAATAAAGAAAACAAAACAAAAACACACACATCTTTTTGGGACTTCCCACACAAATAACCAGATGAAAGCCCCAAAGAGCGCTCTCTCTCCCAACTTTGGAGAGGGCTACAAGGGCCCACAACTCGGCCCTACATTCCACACAAAAAACAACAACAAGAAGATACATTAGGAGATTCTGTATATATATATAAATATAGCCTTGTGGGGTTGCCTTTGCACCCTTCAACGGCTATATTATATTCTCCCCTACTATAATATGAGTAAACAGAACCAAAACAAAAAAACACTTGGCCCCATATATTTATATAGAATGCATTTAATTAGGAGAAGTTAAGTTTGGAGGTGTAGGTGGCCTTAGGAGACCAGTTCCTTGGAATCACATCGCGTGCGGAGAGGGTTTGTTTTGTGTACAATGTGGTGATCCGAACTGAAAATGGGCCCTTCAGGGACCCTCCATTGAGGCACCATGTTGCACCCCAAATGTGCTCCATGTTTAACCATTGTGCAGAGTTAGCCTGCATTTAGCATTTATTTAATTAACCAAAATAGTAAAAACAAAAAATAATAATTTGCATTATTTCATGTCTATAATATACATTAATTAGAAAATAACAAATATTGTAACGTAATGGGCAAGTGGAAGGCAGTCTTCCCTTTTCTTTTGACAACGCTACAAGATCAAAGAATGTTCCAGGGCGTACATGCCAAGGTTTGCTTTTGGGGTTGTGCATTAATCTATCGTCAAGTGAAAATTAAAAGTGATTGCTTTATTATGCTTTAGGCCCTTTATCATATGTAAAGGGATTTTACTAAGTTTGCACGTAAAGCTACTTTCGATAATTACAGCTTATTGCTCTATATAAGGAATCTTTTGCTAATGAATATCTTCAGTGGAGTTATGACCTGTGACCATTAACTGTTGTTTTGGTATCAGGATTTTTCTGAAGTGACACATATGTACTTATTGGCTGAATGCCTAAATGTTACAGCTTTTAGCAAGAATTGCAGTAAAAAAATTCAGATGTTTTGCTGGTCAAATCTACTATTAAACAGTACTAATTAATATGACTCAAATTTCTCTTGTGTTTGTTTTTTAATTGTTTTGTACTCAGTAAGGACATTGCATTTAGGTTTGGGTGAGCACACAGACAGGAGTTTACTGATGAATGGGAACACATGATGAACTTGTTGAGATGAAACATTGTGTTGTTATCATATCACATGGTTAACCACACTTATACATGTCATACAAGAACCAACACCCAGCAACAATGGGAGAAGGATTCTGGTTGGACAGTTAGGGATAATTCCCTGACCGCTATGAATAAATTGAGTATGTAATGGGATATTATACATTATCTTAGAAAGGAATTATTTAATGAGAAACTCTGCTTCAATCTATGATAAAAAAATACAATTTTAGACCGAAGTGATGCATTCCTTAATCCTATGTGAATTATTCAGGTTGGAATGAACTGCTGGAGGAGTTTCAGAAATTGTCCTAATTGCCATTTATTATGAAATAACAAATAAACATTATATTCCTCATAAGTTTGATTTTTTTTAAGTGATTACTGGTTCATGGTGAACAACTAAGCATAACATGAAACATGTCTGGCACAAGCATGGCTAGCCTTTTTTATTCTACACTCTCATTGTATTATATTTTTTCTGGTCAATTTTATTCTACACTCTTATTTTGTCTTGAACCAAAACCAATAATCAAATAGCTGGAATTATAATGAAGAACAAAATTAAAAGAAGGTAACAGGCTTACTGGTTGAATCTGCATGGATCCGATATCACCATCACCATCCTCATACTCTACCAAAAGAGAAAGCCAGGATTCTGTTGATCCTTCATTTACATGAAAAGCTATGTTCTCATTACGGTATTTGCAGGGAGTCCTGTTATATTACAACATTATTTAAACTTTAATATGCGTTGTGTATCATGTAAATACAGGTACAGGATACAGGTGTACTTAGTTTTATTCTTTTACATGACAGTTTAGGCTTCAAAATTTATCAGATGATAAAAAAAAGCTATAAAAGAACATGGGCTTCACCTAAAGTTCAAGCGTGCTAAATAAAGAAAAGAATCCAAAAAGGGTGCATGCAATACAACAATGAAATCTGCGCTTGGACCTTGAAAAAAGGCCGAGGGTATAAATGTCATTTCAGGTTGCAAGTGAAAAAGGTTAACTTCAGTTATGTTGGTTCACAAGCCAAAAATCACATCATTTCAATTTTGACAGAGGTGAAAATATCAAGACAAACCCCAAGCAGGAATTAGAAGACCCCTTTGTTTTTTTATAATTCCTCAATAAAAAAGAAGACCCTCTGTCTCTATCCAGTACAGACTGTTCATCTCTGCTTCTACCAACGTGACACAGTTGTAAAATGACATCTACACCCTTACTTTAAAGTTAATTGAGGTAACTAAACATAATTGTTTCTCCAAAGTAAAACTAACAAAGGCAATTCAGTTGGAGGATGGGAGAAGTTCAACTTTCTTCAACTCCTCTCTGAAGGAGATTACCATAATAATTCACATTTTTAAAAGATAAGACATTTTCTATGAATTGAACAGCACTATGTTTTCATACCTCCTGTACACAACGGAAAGTTCGCCGCGGTTTCTGAGCTGGGGCCCATGGCCACCAATAGCCATGCGACTAAATGCCGCGCCACTCAAATCAAAAACATGGTTCTGCTCAGAGGAACAGCCGGGACACTCGTCTGTGATGATTACTGTAACAGCTCTTCGGGAGCATATTGACGGGTCGAGGCACTTGACCTTATAACATGCACCGCAACCTTCACCGCCCTTGAACAGAAGCGGGCTCACTGCACCGACTCGGGCTTTGTATGGGACCACATCTACCAGTGAACCATAACCGCAAGCACCACCTTAAAATGTAAAGAGGATCAGAGAAATTTTTTTACAACATTATGAATTTTTTAGGGGTGGTATTGAATATTGTTTCAAGAAGCCGAGCAAAGAGTTTAGCAGCACTCAGCTGACAGTCTCTGCTCTTGCTGAGCACGCGCGAGGCACGTGGTTAGCACCCACTATGCACCACTTAGTCGTCAGGTAAGGTAACAAAGCCCTCGTCCGAAACTTATTAAACCCGATATATGATAATAAATGTTTGCGTCAGGTAAACTATAGTATATTATTAAATAGTGGGACTAGTTATCTTGTCCAAGTGCAACCCTGTTCAGTCATTAAATGGTAAACCAGGTGGACGTACACAACTACAAATATCTGCGGGGAAATGGATCCATTATTTTGACACGTATCCATATATAACCAACTGGGACCCACAGAAAAGTCCGGGTCGTATACGGTATTCCAAATACAGGTCCGTATACTGGATCCGATGGTACCTATGCTCACAGGAAACAACGGCTAGAAAAACGTGCAGTGCCGCGAGCCACGCGCCAAATGCTAACAAGTTGCGCAATTCCCTCCCAACAGTTAAAATATTTAATTCCATCCCACCCATTGTTCATTGTACAATAAGCACCAATAATAGTTACGCCGTCTCTTAAGGCAAAAATGTAAACAAACAACATTGGTAAATAAAATTGCTGAAATTGAATTACGTAATTAATAACTACACTAACAATTAGCATGCAAACAAAATTGAGGTACAATGTGGGAGAATTTGAGAGCATACCGGTGCTACCGTCGCCGTCAGCTTCGCCGTACCAGGTTGCGATAGCAGGATGCCATTGCGGGTCGGAAACTTGGAATGAGACGGCGGAGCGGAGAGAGAGCAATGTGGGAAGGAGGAAAGGGAAGATGATGGAAAAGGAGAAAGAGAGAGCTGCCATTTGTTAAGGGGCTTCTTTTTTGGTTCCTCTCTCTGCTCTCCTGGGTGACTATTTCTAATTTAAGGCCGCAATTTAGGCTTGAAGAGAGCCTAACGCGGCAATCCCAGTGAACAGAGCAGAGAGAAAGAGAGAGAGGTTGAAACGGACAAGGGAGCAAGCGAGAGTATAGTAGCAGAGTATCAGTAGACTCTCAATTTATAAAGAGGAGACATGAAAGAGCGGCTGTTAATTTTTTTTCCCTTTTCCCACCTTTTTAACCATTTGCTATTTGAGGGGGGAGGGGACCCTTTTTCACATGTGCCCCTAAAAATGATACATTTAGGTCTTCTCACTGATGAGTGTTTACACTTTACACTTTACAACATGCGTATTCTTCGGAATATCTTCTTCAAATTATTGCTTTACTACATTCAGATGGTATTTTAATGCATGATATAACTTATAACAGGTCTCTCATTTACGAATAGTTAAGCAGACCAATTTTTGATATTTCAATACGAAATTATTTATTTATTGATATTTAAGTTTATTTTCTTACCGAAAGCTTACAAGAACTATTTAGTTTCTTCAAATTTCGCACACAAAAAAATGCATTCATTTTTTTTATTTTTAAATTAGGGTCCCTTGTTCTTTGCAGACACTTGTAAATTGTTGAAGTAAAAAACAAATTTCAGAACTCAAGGATGCATATCAGTAAACAAAACTTTTACATTCAATAACATTAACTGTTTGTTATGCACACCCTTGACACTTGACAGAAGACTCGCTACACGATGCAGTGAAAAAGGTTTCGGATTCTCTACAACTGTAAGGCATTAAAATCATAGTAACAAATGAATTATTCGGGTTCGGTTCGGCTAGGTCAAAAATTCGTGATTCGGGTATAATTCGGGTATAATTCGGGAATAATTCGGTACAACAAGAAAGCAAAAAAAAAATTCCAAAATTCAAAATTTAATTTATATAGAGTGCTACATTAGTATGGTCACAGAAAACTGTCTTAAATTCATTATGAGAGCTGAATTCGCACCCTCTGAGATATCTCAAACTTTGAATGACTTTTTGAAAAATCTCAACCGTTCAATTACATTCTGTAGTGGGCCCTGCGCTGCCCCCAATAGTCAGTCATGCAAAAATTGAGATATCTTGGACTTTGCCTCCTCAGCCCACGTGGCTGCAAAATTCAAAAAAATTTCCTCAGCCCACGTGCCTCAGCCAACTCTGCCTCCGAAATTTTCAAAAATTTCAATGCGCGAATTTTTCGAATAAAACGCGAATAATTCGTAAAAAACGTTTTATTCGCGTTTTATTCGCGAATAAATCGGTAAAAGTTCGGTCAACCGTTTTATTCGCTGTTCGGTTCGGAAACCTCCAAAAAACGTTTTATTCGCGTTTTATTCGCGAATAAAACGCGAATCATGTTACTATGATTAAAATAACAGTTTAATACTGCTCTACGAGTTGGAGGGGATCCAAGCATTGGGAAAAGGCATGGCACCTCGTCAAAGTCAAACGGTCAAAATAACAGCGAAAGAGTACACAATGGAAAAGAAAGGCGTACGTGTATCAGAATTTTGACAGATTTCGATGAGACTAAAGAAGTTAAAGAATCCGATACCAGCGAGTCTTCTTTTCCATCCGCTTGTCGCTCTGCCCATGTGCAAGGCACAAATACGAATTGACTAAAATACCCTCGTTAGGTAGGCTCTTTGGATTTTACACCGACGGTTGCTCATGTGAGCGCGCGACCGTTAACCCTTTATTTTATTATAAGATGAATTACCACGAGGAAATGAGGAATGAAGGAAAGAATGACAAGGAAAAATAATGAAGAAAAATCAAGGATTGCATGTGTTAGTTGATGCGTCAATTCCCCGGCAAATCAGTTTACATGGAGCCCAACAAACGGCCACCTCTTCTTGGGAAAGAAACCGATTCTCATATTTCGCTTTTATTTTTTCTTTTGATTGAAGTCGAGCTAGAATTGCGGGATAAATTATTATAAGCCAAAAGAGGCTTCAAAAGAGGCCTCTTTTGGTTGTTGAGGCTTTACAAGTCAGAAGTTTTGCATGTGCTGATCAAACTTATTATAAGCCAACATGAAGTCGTTTAATTTATTGAGATGTTTGATAATTGAATTTTTGTTTTTTCTTTTGTTTGGATAATTGTCCGTGGACTAAATTTTTTTATCAAAATGTACTGTTGATAGAATTGTATTAATCGTGCACATTTTCTTTCGTCCTGTTTTAGTTTTTACAATAATATGAATTTATGAGCCTTACTAACAGTATGTTCGCATTGAGAACTAGTATGATTTAGTGGCAAAGGCACATGGTCTCTATGTGAGAGGTCATGAGTTCGAAACTCAAATGGAGGAATTTTTTTTTTTTTCGAAAGAGAGTGCCTTGAGGATCATTGTTACTACTAGTTTAAAAAAATGGTTTCAAAAAACATTGTAAAACATTGTGTCATAACATGAAGGAAGGTTAATTATTAGTTTAGCAATTAAGCAAATAGAATTGCCAACAAATCATGATTACTGTATTTTTAACAAAATGTATTTTTTGTTATTTTTACAAAGTTCAAAATATAAATAATGCATTTCTGATCTCTAACATTATAACTTAAATACTATAATGAAATAAACTAAATTTTGCAAATTTTTTATTGTCAAAAGTCAAAACCAAATAGTACCATTTTATATCTTTCTTACAGGAAGTGATCTTAAGAATAATTATTTTTATTGTTTTTCCAAAGTCTATAAAATCAATTAGTACCTCACAATCCAAAAAAATTCCCTTCATACCAAGTACTTCCCCCTAAGCTAATTAAGGTCACAACCAATAATACAGTAATGATCTCATCTCCTTTCAAAAAAAAAATAAAGATGATCTCATCGTTAATTATTATTTCTCCAATTCAGAATTATCGTCAAGCACCACAGCGTGTCAGAGCGATGCACTAATTCCAGACATATTTATTATGTTTCTAAAACTAAAACATTATGCTCTAACTCGCTCTAGCCCTTGAAGATAAATTTATCAAAATTATGATGTGACATATAATCCCTAGATTCTTTTAAAAAAGCCGAGTTTAGGGATTTGTAAGGTTAAATATTATACAAAAAAAAATGTGTACAACAAACAATGCAAATATAATTGATCAACAGTCTCTGTTTGATAAAAAAAAAAAAAAAAAAAAGGACCTCCTTAAAATTCAACCTTAAAGATCTAATCAAATAAATACCTTGATTTTTAAAGGTATTTGAGGTTCATATCGCCCCCTTAAAAGGGAAATTAATTTCTGTAAAATTCAAAAAAATGAATATATAATGCACAGTAAAATCCCTTTTGATTTCCAAACAACACAATGCTAGCTATGGTTGTCCAATTGATCTGTTTAATTCAAACCAAATTAAAATTTTCCAGCCAAACTTTTTTATTCGATTTGCATAGATAAGCTTAACAAACCGAATAATTTGTTAAACTTAAGTACAAACCAAACCAAATAAACCGAACTTTAATTCTGTTAGTTCGCTTAAACCAAACTACTATGAAATGTTTAAGTTATAACTTAATATACAAGTATCAACTTGATAATTTATATGTTTGATATTACAACACTAACATACTATTTACTAATATTTTCATTCATTTGGTTTAATTTGTTCGGTTTATTTGGATATTAATTGTCAAAACCGAACTCAAAATTTAAAATTGAATTTATACCGCTTACTTTGCTATAATGATTAAATCAAGAGTGTATATAATTTTTGGGCACGTTGGCAACATAACTTAAGATTAGGTGAGAAGTGTGTGTATAATTCAAAACAATGTAGTAAGATTAATTATGACGCATGTTAGCAGACAGTTAATTAAAGTGCATAATTTTCTAATAGTTATTGCGCACGGTGATGATGGATATTTACATCCAGGTATTGATTTGACTGATTAGTGATTAGCACGCTTAATTTTTATTTTTTTCTTACCAGGTAATTAATTAATAGACTAAAATATAAAGTCTAGCAAGTTATTGCTCATTGCTGTTTTTAGATCATTTTAAGTTCATTCCATGCATTTCATTAGCACATTTCATTTTCCTTAACATCATTTTAAGTCTCCTTGACACCTTTTCACAAAATGTGCCAAGAAAAGCTCCTTTTGTTCAAAGAACTACAAGCAAAAATAAAAAATATATATATGTACTACTGGTCAAAATCATTGTTAAGACATACCAAGCCAATTAGTCCAAACCAAGTATTAATTGCTTTAAGTCCAGGGTTTAAACATTCAGTTACCTTAATCAAGTTCACAAAATCCATGGCATCGTTTATATCGGTGGTGGTACCCGCTTATGTACGGAAATCATGTTATATAGTGTGTTCCTCATTCCTCAAGCAAGAACACACTAAAACTTAGCAATAAATTATCATGATCTCAAGGAATTTTCCATATAAGTCTGTGTACGGCCAAATACCTCTTTAACCTTTCTCAGATACTCCAGCGCATCTTGGCTAGTGATATTATTCTTGCTTTCCCCTTGCCATTTTTCACTGATGAACCTTTGAACTTGATATTAAAACGAATTACACCTTGTTTGGATGGAGAGTAGAGGAAGGAAGGGGAGGTGAATAATAAAAGAAAATGGAATGGAATAGAAAGAAAGATTAATATATTTAACTTCTTTGTGTTTGGATGATTAATGAGGAAAAATAAATTTAATTTTTCTTTATGTCTAATTTCTTGTTTGGTTGATTAAAATTTAAAAGGTTAATGAGAAATTTAGTGGTTGTTGTAGGTTTGTGACAAAAAAACTTATATGAGAAGAGAAAAGGTTTTTATACCCAGCGACTCATCCCCGCTTTTTACCCACGCTGATCCGAACCACTAATTAACTGTCATTAACATTATCTCCAAATGTTTCAGATAAGACTTTAACTGTTTTTAACGGTCCGATCAAAACTATCTTATTTAAAACAATTTTAACCCGATCTCTCTGATCTCTCTCAGCAACACCAATCTGCGATCTCTCCAATCTCTCATCTCCAAACTACTTTAGCGGAGAGCACCTATCCCGCGCCGACGATCCGCCACATCCCTTGATCCATCTCCATCCCGACGATGTACTCGTGGTGCTCGTAGAACTGCCTCCATCGCCGGCGGTGGCGGATCATGTGCTGTTCCCGGCGCACCCCTTCTCCCTGACCTCTGGAGATGGTCGCATCACTTTCAGTTCTCCTCCCCCACTGAACAAAATTATTCCCAGCGCGGCGCCCCACTCTCCTCTAAACTCCTCTACTCTCACTCTCACCTCACCTCCTCACTTTGGTCCTCTCATAACTCCTCTCTTCTTCTCAAGCCGTTAGTTAGTTAGCTTCCTCCTCTCTCTCAAGTCGCAACACAATTGTTTGTTGAAATGCCCCACAGAGATATGTTTCACACGCGGTGCCTAAACCGCTTCTCCACCTCTTCTCTCAAATGCAAGCAGACAAACTAGCCAGGCTCTCTCTAACCATGGTAACTGCTCTGCCTGCTCTCTTGATAGATCCGCAACTTTAGGTAATTTGCATTTACTTTATAAATTTAGCTTTTTGATAGATTTGGGTGCTATTTTGTTCCCTCAATTTAAGATATGTATTTGGTACCGCATTTGTGAACATGAATGTACCATTTAGGAATTCCTGACCGTGCACACAAGTTACTTGATGAAATGTCCCAAATAGTCTTTCAGTATGGGGTCTAATTTTGATTCATTGAAGGGAAAATATCCTTTGATATTTCTATCAATTTGAGAAATAAGGCATAGATTGATTACAGTTAGGATCCCCTATACATGTGATAAATTATGCATCAAGTGGGGTTAGAGCCAAAATAATGGAAAATAACAACGAATGGAGAAGGCAGCACTTTCGGTTGCATTTAACTGGGTTCTAATTTTTGATCAAGTATTTCTCATTAGCAGAATCATTACTAATTTTTCTTGGCTGATCAAGCCTTGTACCTCCATGTGCTGTTCAGTACTTGTAAGGTCAATGTTAAACATTCAATTGAGTCAATTTAATTCACTTTCTTAAGATTATTGGTTTGTTTTTTGTTTTTGTTTTTCTTGAGGTAAAGCCCATGGGCATAGAGTATTGGTTTGTTGGGGGCATAAGTAAGGCTGGTGTCATTCGTACTTTTTAAGAGGCATCTACTACGTGCTTGTTAATTTGTATAAGAGGACTGATTAGAACAAAATAATTAGTAAAATAGGAGTTTATATATAGCCTTTTGCTACATTTAGTATATTTATTATTTTCAAGCTTTGTGCCATTTGTTGTTTCTTGATTCTTTAGATCACTTTGCTTATTCACCAAATCCCTAGCAAGAATAATGATGAAAAAGCCCTTCTGGCAGAGTCCGGCTTGAACTTTACTGCCCTTTAATAACCCCTCCTAATGCAGAAGGAACCTAACAGTACTAGTGGAAATTTTGGTTGATTTACTGGTATCTTGCTTAATTGAGTCAGAACCTGACTGATATTTATTGGCTTCGCACAAGCAACCAAGGCCTAATTAGTCTGCTGCAATATTTTGGCGACTGTGAAATTAGTGCTCAATTTTGCTTAAAGTGTTATTAGTGATGTTGTTTAACAGGAAATTCTTGTCTGTGAAAGATTAAATAGGCTAATAGTAAATTTGCCATATAACAAGGAATTCTTGTCAAGATCCTCAAACCTATAATGGCAAAGGTCTGGTCTCAGCTGACCTTGACACGTGGAAACAAAGAAGAAGAGGCATCCATATACCATATCTTTGCATCCTATAACACCAATAGTTGCAATTTATTCCACTACCAACCAGTTTGGGTAGCCGAAATGGTTCTAGTACCATGTTACTGATTTTGACTTTTTCTTGGGCCATAATTTGGTGCTTAAGCATATGTAAAGCAACTTAATTATTAAGCAGATTAAGGGGAAATAACAAGGGATCAGCTTGGAGTAAACAAAATTCTGAATTATTGTAGTAGGGTTTAGACTTTAGATACACATTAGAGTTTGTACAATGTTGTACATTTTTGTATGAACAATGGTGTGGCAATTGAGTCTTTAGGCCTTTCACTCAGATGATCAATGAGTTTGTCCTTAAAGTATTAACTGTGTTAAATGTTTTAATTTTTTTAAGCACATAAACTAAATTTGTTGTTGGTACGTAGTTGACAATTGCATGTTGTTGTATATATGCTTTATGTGAATGGTAAATCTTTGTGTATGGAATTGAAGGGAATTAAAAAAATAATGGGTTTATGCATATAATTGTATGTTTTGATTTATTTGAGAAATCTGTGTATGTTTTGACAATTGTCTGTTTGGTAGGAAGAGTTTGAGGACAATCCAATTGAGGAAAGTGAATTTGTAGCTTTTATGCAATAATTTTCATTCTATTTATTTTACATATCATGGATTGAATTTGGAGCTTGTTGAGATATTCTTAATTGTACAATATTTTACATGAAATGATTAACAATTTTATAGGATATATCAGTTATTTGACAGGTTTCATGCAATAGTTTTATAGGATTGACTTTGCAGCTTTTTGAGATGTTCTTAAAAGTAAAATATTTTATATGATCTACTTAACAGTTTTATAGGATACAACAGTTATTTTACAGGTTTTATGCAATAGTTTTCATTCTATTTGTTTTACATATCATGGATTGACTTTACAGCTTTTTGAGATGGTCTTAAATGTACAATATTTTACATGATCTACTTAACAGTTTTATAGGATACAATAGTTATTTTACAGGTTTTATGCAATAGTTTTCATTCTATTTATTTTACATATCATGGATTGACTTTGCAGCCTTTTGAGATGGTTTTAGATGTACAATATTTTGTATGATCTACTAACAGTTTTATAGAATACAATAGTTATTTTACAGGTTTTATGCAATAGTTTTTATTTTATTTATTTTACGATTGATTTTGCAGGCTTGGAGTACCACTGGCACACCATCAGTTGGTTTAAAGAATTTCTTTCCTGGAGGACTTATGAGTGTTTGTTTTAAAAAAAAATATTCAACCTTTTACATGATTGTTCAACTAGTTTTTCAGGATTTTGCCAATAATTTATAGGATTAGGACTTCAAATGCATTAAACTATTACATGATCTACATAACAATTTTATAAGATATATTAGTTATTTTACAGGTTTTATGTAATAGTTTTATAGGATGTATCAGTTATTATACAGGTTTCATGTAATAGTTTTATAGGATGTATCAGTTATTTTATAGCTTTAATGCAATAGTTTTTCAGGTTTCATGTAAAAAAATTATAGGATGTATCAGTTATTTTACATATTTTATGTAATAGTTTTATAGGATGTATCAATTATTTTTTTAATAATGTAGGCTCAATTTTTGAATTAATATGAGTATCTATTTTCCATATACCCATCGGCATATGAGCTGGGCCGATATTTTCCATATACCCATCGGCATATGAGTATCTATGTATCACTGTAACTTTGATCAAATTTTGAAATACTTCAGTAATATTTTAATGTTTGATTTTTGTCTATTGCAGATTCTGATGCATCAATATGATGAAAAAACAACATTGCAGGCCCTTCTGCAGTTGTTTGGGCCTCAATTTGACAGCATCAGATGGCTGTTCATTCCAATTTGCAAGAAAAATCATTGGATGCCTTTTGCAGTGGATGTTCCTAATGAGGAGATGCATTTTTACATCTCAGCTGAAAATATTGAATACATGCAATACCACTAGCACACAATGAAATGGCTTCAAGATTTTCTTTGCTGGAGGACTTGTGAGTGTTTTCTTTAAAAATTATCTATGCAACTTTTTACAGTATTCTTCAACTAGTTTCATGATTATGCCAATGATTTACAGGATTAGGTGTTGAAATGCATTAAACTGTTACATAATATACTTAACAGTTTTGTATGATATATGAGGTATGTTACAGGATTCATACAATAGTTTTATAAGATGTATGAGTTATTTTATAGGATTCATGCCTAAGTTTTATAAGATGTATGATTTATTTTACAATATTAGGACTTGTGAGTGTTTTCTTTAAAAATTATCTATGCAACATTTTACAGTAGGATGTGTGAGTTATTTTACAGGATTCATGTCTTAGTTTTATAAGATGTATGAGTTATTTTACAGGATTAGGACTTGTGAGTGTTTTCTTTAAAAATTATCTATGCAACATTTTACAGTATTCTTCAACTAGTTTTTCCTTATTCTGCCAATGATTGAAAGGATTAGGTGTTGAAATGCAATAAACTATTACATAATATACTTAACAGTTTTGTAGGATATATGAGGTATGTTACATGATTAATACAATAATTTTATAAGATGTATGAGTTATTTTACAGGATTCATGCCTTAGTTTTATAAGATGTATGAGTTATTTTACAGGATTAGGACTTGTGAGTGTTTTTTTTTTAAATTATCTATGCAACCTTTAACAGTATTCTTCAACTAGTGTTTCATGATTCTGACAATGATTTACAGGATTTGGTGTTGAAATGCATTAAACTCATACATAATATACTTACCAGTTTTGTATGATATATGAGTTATTTTACATGATTCATACAAAAGTTTTATAAGATGTATGAGTTATTTTATAGGATTCATACAATAGTTTATAAGATGTATGAGTTATTTTACAGGATTCATACAATAGTTTATAAGATGTATGAGTTATTTTACAGGATTCATGCCATACTTAAAGTTATTATACATTAAAGATGTTGATATCATTTTTTTCTTTCAGCTAACGCTTCTTGGAAAGATCTTGGCATTATTCGTCAGAACTGCCCAAAGCAGGCACCAAAATTGATGGATTGTGCTATTTTTTTGCTGCGCTATGTGTACAATCTGATAACTGAGATGCCTATGAACTTTACACAGGTAATTTTATGATGTATATATTTTACGTTCAAATACCCGTAGGCTTCCATTTCACCAACAGTGACATTACATATTGTATAAAGTTCATAGGCATACCCCTAGTGTATACCCCTGATAACTGATATTACATATTCATCATTCATCATTAATTTCATAGTATTTTACATACTTCATAAGTAATTTCACAGTATTGACATACAATTTTACAGTATTAACAGAGTTCTTTTATAGTATTGTTTCATTCATCATTCATTTCACAGTATTTTACATACTTCATAAGTAATTTCACAGTATTGACATACAATTTTACAGTATTCACAGTGTTGTTTTGCAGTATTTGTTTCATTCATCATTCATCGTTAATTTTAGTATTTTACATACTTCATAAGTAATTTCACAGTATTGACATACAATTTTACAATATTCACAGTGTTGTTTTGTAGTGTTTGTTTCATTCATCATTCATCATTAATTTCAGTATTTTACATACTCCATAAGTAATTTCACAGTATTGACATATAATTTTACAGTATTCACAAAGTTGTTTTACAGTATTTGTTTCATTCATCATTAATTTCTTAGTATTTTACATATATCATAAGTAATTTCACAGTTCTGGCTAATTGTGCTAACCTATGCGCCCTATCATTTTCCTTTCTACTGATGTGCATAAATCTAAATCCCTTACAAATCTTTTTTTTTTTGTAAGATGACATTTCTAAAGAACGTGTCGTTCTAGCAATGAAGCTCCTCACGCATCCAAATAATTCGCATCAACGGTGTATGAAGTAACCATCCAAAATTGCAATGTTTGAAGAGCTTTTTATTTGTGTTTGATGTTAGATACAGTTGAAAATATTTGTGAATAATGAAATGGTAAATGGTACAGTTGATGGTGAAATGGTGAAATGAAATGGTTAGATGGTACAGTTGATTTTAATGAATTTTTTCTGTTGAAATGGTACAGTTTATATTGTGGTGAAATGGTACAGTATGTGAATTTTTTGTGACTGGTGTCATTTTATAGTTTATATATGATGTTTTTATAGTTTCATGTGTCAAATTTACAGTATTGAAATATTATAATTAACATCTGTTAGATTTATAGTTTGCATCTGCTAATTTTACAGTATTGAAATCTTATTTTACATGATATATATCCATATATAAATATTAATAATTGAAGAAAAAATGATGAATTAAAAAAAAATATTAATTTTAATTTCGAAAAAAAAATTAATGTTGATGCAAAAAAAATTAATTTTGCATAATTTTAAGTGTAATTTGTAAATAACAACAAGTTTTAGAAGTGTGTTTTTCAAATCTTCTAGAAGCTTGAAGTATAGCCGTACAAGTTTTGGGAGTAGTTTGTGTTAAGTCTTCTAGAAGCTGAAAGTATAGTTGGAAGTACAGTTACTTTTCTAGTTCCTAACAGTTTTTAACTAACTTGGGTAAAAACTGGGTTGTTAGAATTTTTAACAAGGTATTATGCATGATTTGTTGTTGAAGTTACAGTATTTATAATAGTATTTTACAGTATTCGCGCAAGTCAAATGACAGTTTTTTTGGGTAAAACAACTTTGTAATGATACCGATTATATTAATTGTAATGATACAAGGTTAAACCTTTCACCTCCTGTACCTTTCACCTCCGACATAATTTTGTCAACCAAACAATGATTCGACGGAAAATTTTCTTTTCTTTCCATTCCCTCCCTTCCTCTGCTCTCCATCCAATAAAGGTGTTAAAGATTAAGTTTTTCGGTGCATCTTCTTCAATGTATCTATAAAAAAAAAAAAAAAAAAATCAAGTAGCCATGTTTTTTTTTTTCCTTCCTTTTTTTATTGAAGTGATGCCCTTCACATATACTCGAATCAACTCGAAAGAATTAAATTTGGTCCCGAATGAATCATCTCTAAATTGATCAAGTCATATCTACATTATTAAGTTGTAAAAAAAGAATCATGTATATGTATGATATCAGTAGAATTATAGCTGAACCTCTTCTTAGTAAAATTATACTGTGGAGATTATATAACCAATAGAATACCTCTGAATCAATGTGGTAAATTAGAAAATTAACCTTGCAAAATAAAATATACCATGTCAATTTCAGAACTTTAATCTGTTTCTAATATCCTAAATCATATAAATTCAAAAATGGAGTGATTGAAATTTTACAAACAAAAGTTACCTACTTAGCCTATACTAATTAAATTTAGCAAACACTTAATATTTATATTCCGATGGTAGTGGAAATTCCTGATATGATACTTTGAAAACATCAATAGCCTCACATATCTACCAGAAATTATAACATTCTTAACCGATTTCTCATCTTTGGTTTATGTAATTCTTTCAATACACAATCTAAAACATGATTCAACCAAAAGAACATGAGATATATAACTGAACTTCGACAAAAAGCGCAATAAAAAAAATGAGACGACAAAAACATGGAGGTGATTTTTCTCAAAAAAAAAACATGGAGGTGATTTTGCAACGTTCAAGAAAAAGCCAAGTGCCAAATTTAAAATACCCAAAAAATATTAATACACCCGAAAAATAATTAATGGAAAAATGAAATTACCGATCATGCTAATTGAGGTCAAGAGGTGCGTACCTACTAAACTCAGGGGAATGGACTCCGCTGCTTTTCTAGCAGAAAAGGAGGACCCTCCTCTTCCGAATCCAACGATTCAAAATTCGTTGAGATTTGTGCATGAAAAGGTTTTTTTTATCGAGATACGTGAATGAAAATTTTGAATCGTTGGATTTGGAAGAGGAGGGTCCTCCTTTTCTGCTAGAAAAGCAGCAGAGTTGGACCCAAACTCAGGACCCATGGTGACTCTGCACAAATCTCAAAGCAAAAGGCGAAGAAAGGTTGAGTGCGGCAAAATTGATTGAGAGTGAGAGAAACAAAAAGTTCAAATTTTACTGTTCAAGCGAGAGCGAAAGAGAAACACATTTGTTTTTTTCATCTGTGTATCAAAAACTACTTGTTCCAAAACCAAAAGCACTTGTCTCCGTTGGTTATGATTTCGTTAAGATTTATATATCTTCTTTGTTTGTTAAGAATTATTTCTTGATAAGAAGATGATTTATATACTTTTTTCAAGTTTTTCGTGTGTGTTGTCATTATCATGAAACTTAATTTTTTTTAAACGCATTAAAAATATCGCTGTGAAAAATAATGCACCATAACTCGTATTATCTCTTAATAACAACAATCGTAATTTTTCAAATTTGCTCTTGTATAAATTTAATTCCCCGGTTTGCCTCAAATTTATTATTTCAGTCTAACACACCAATACTTGATTTGATTTGGGTTCAAATATGTCTAATAATTCCCCGATAAATATTTCTCAAGTCATTCTATCATTTTCTAAGCTCACTCGCTCACACCAAATTTCAGCTTCTCCAATCAAAATATCTATCATATTTATATAGTCAATTTCTAAGTATTTGTCATGTCAAATTTCGAAATTTTTGCATTTGGAATGTTTAGGGTAGTAGTTGTATTGGAACTAGATCCGATTTCATATACGATTTACCATGTGTTGGAGCTTTTATTGGCAGCTCGTACCTCCAAATCTGATTTAGTTATAAATTGATTATTCATGATCATAAACTCATTTATTTTTTCACATTTTTAGTTTAATTTCTCAACTTGATCCTCAGACTATGAATAGATCGTACATACCACATAATTTGATATTTTTTTTTTGTTGAGTACATTGATACGCTTAAAATAATAGTAAAAGTAAACACAAACTACATGAGATGAGATATGCTAGAATTATTACATTCACGCTGATATAATAAGAACTTAACCCAAATTGAATTCCTTTTGGAGGGAACATGCTCTATTATAATTGTGCATGATAACATGTAACAATTGAATTCTTAACACAAACTGCATGTTAGTAGGGGTATTTTTCAGATTTGGTTAAATTGATTTTGTAACTGAGAGAGTTCGGACTAAACGGTTTGGTTTTTCGGTTAAATGGATAGGTTCGGTTTAGAAAATTTTAACAGTTAGACAGAGCCAACCAAAATTTTTAACTCGTCCCTCGTCCCTCGTCCGAACCAAACTTTAAAAAAAAATATTCAGAAATCATGACATAATGTACATTGATTGGTCCGGCTTAAAACCCGTTAAACTGAACCAAACAATTTTTTTCAATCCATTTAAAAAAAATAAAAAAAATTAACAAAGAAATGTTTTTTTATGATTAATCTTCTTATTTCAGTTCAACCAAACAAACTGAAATTTAGTTTAGTTTGTTCGGTTCAGTTTTAATTTGGTTGATAAGTTTGTTTCAGTCAGTTCAATTGTATTTTTGAAAACAGAATAAATTTTAATTTGCCTATTTTATTTTAATTTGGTTGATAATTTGGTTGAACACCTTTACTTTTTGTTATTTGGGCTAACAGGGGTTTTAACACCTCTTAAATTGTAACTAGACCGTAATTAGATCAGATAGTTCAAAATATGAATTTAATAAAAAAAATATTATATTTGAAATATTAAATCTCAAATAAACAATCTAGAGCTGTTTGAAATAACCCAATTAATTCCGTACAATTGAAGAGAAGCTAATTCCAAAGGACAAATGTTTCTATTCGACAAGCACAAATTCATTTCTTTCTATTGGCAATCTCGGTACATTCTTAGCATCTTTATATATTATTTTTTAAAAGTCGAGCACCTCTATGTAGAAAGATGAGACTCGATAAACATAATTTATGTTGCAGAAAATAGATTTAAAATTTAAGTAGTACGAACTAAAACTTTGTCAACTCAATTGAGAATGCGGACATGTAAATATGAAAATTCATATTCTCTGCATTAACACACTGTTTGAGTTTAGATTCGGATCATCCGATAAGAATATACATGAATATTAAAAAAACAATTTTTTATTACAAACGTAAACCAGATTGATCTGGATTCTGATTAGACAGTCCACGGTCCCGAACTAAACTCAAATGATTTGTTAATGCGGAAGATGTGTATTCATGAAATACGAATTCACATCCTCTCCGATACCGTAAAAGGGAATCTTTTAGAATTAGTGGATTTGAACCGTTCTTTTTAACTTTGTACGAATCTCAAAGCAGCTGAGAATAAATCTCAAACCATATAGTAAAGGGAATCTTTTATACATATTGGAGATGATACTTGTTCCGTGAAATACTGGGCCTGGGCCTGTTAAACGATTAAGAATATATTTATTATTTAAATTTCGTGGACCCCATGTTCAGCGACTGACGGAATGATCTATGCAGATCCTGCACAGATGGAGAAGTGCAACGCGAGACGGAAGGAATATGATCATATAATTCCGTCTTTCACGGCCACACCTAGCGGAAAGGGATATGGAGTTATGGACTACAGGAGCTAATAATGATAATTAATTAATTTAGTACAGTTTCGTCAGTTGATTGGTTATTGTAGAGCTGAAATGAACAGCTCTCTCCTCATGTCTCTTAATTTGTCCATATTCATGTTTGGCTTTCACCCAATTAAATAGCCATGACCACTAATGTGTCGTTTCTTAGGTGCTCTCTTTAACCAAAGCTTTTGTGGTTGTTTGTGTTGCTGAGTTTTTCGCAGAGTAGAGAAAATAGAAGTTGTGCTTGGGTTATTTTAAATAGGTAAAATACAAGAATTATGTTGTCTTAAAAATTTAAACGTTGAAAAAATTTGCGTTATAGTTGGCTCCTAGAATGTGAAGGAAAATGAGGTGAAATGGAAGA
The DNA here is from genome assembly GCA_025461125.1 of Carex kokanica. Taxonomy (NCBI): domain Eukaryota; kingdom Viridiplantae; phylum Streptophyta; class Magnoliopsida; order Poales; family Cyperaceae; genus Carex; species Carex kokanica. The sequence goes on along the minus strand of JAJGRX010001360.1, from coordinate 30,366 downwards.
GATGATAGGAAAAAAAGTTATCATATTTTTCATTTTCTTTTTGGATTTGTCTTGTTTTATTTCATTGCATCTCAATTGTACAAATAATAAAAATTAAGAGGATTTAAATGTCATAATTTTGTCAAGATGCATACCGTGAATATGAATAGATGTTGTTAATAAAAGAAAAAAATTTATAAATAAACGAAAGCAAGCTAAAACATTCACTAAAACAATGAATGTTTGTAGTAAAAAAACCAAAAAAAAAATTATACATAGCCGCTTGCTCAAATTAGTGGCATTTGAACATAATCAAGTAGAGGATTTATCGTCAATATTTTTTTATGCCATAACTTCTACTTACATAAACTTTTCAAAATTCTGTGAAACTTATATTATATAGTGATCTTGTTTTTCTTTTCAAGCAATAATTTACACATTTATAATTCGTAATTTATTTTTTATAATATCAAGAATCCATATAATATACTGGATACATCAAGTTAATCGTTGTTACAACGAAGTTTTATGTGCTTCATCTTTTATCTTTTTTATCTTATAAAATATAAACTCAAAAGCAACAAACAATTTAAAGTGGTGGCCCATTGTTAGTAAAAAAGGACAGGAATAATAATCTGATGTTCTGATTTTTATTCTGAATTTTAAAATGTTAAAAAAAAAAAACTGCAATAATCATATGATTATAAGATCCTTACTTATTTGTGACCACAGAAAATCAAAGGTTGAAAGAACACCTTTCCAAGTTCAAGCATTCCGGTCAATAGTAGTTGGAGACCGTTCCAAATTTCCACTAGAGAAGCACAATCAATGTAATTAATCAGACGCATGGAAACAGCACTCTCTTTCTGTGGGGATACTTGCACAGTTTCTACACTAAATTCATTTTCCATTATTCTAGGCCCACAAAATGTTACAGAATATATACTTCTTTTTACTTTTCATGGGACTTGCCGACACTTTCTACGGGATAATCTTGCAGTAATCAATTTTCTTCTTGACTAAGCACAAATTGTTGTTTTCTGTGAGCCTCAGTAGGGACGATAAAATTATGTCTGTATGCACTGAGGAAGAACAGTGCGAAATTCATAGCAATGTACGATACTTCATGTTTGTATGCATGGAAACAATGCATGTGTTCTATGCGAAGCAGGAATTATGGAGTCAGCGGTACACCTATTTTTCCAATGTCCTTATTCTTTGGATATTTGGAACAGGGTGCACACTACTATGGGATGAAATTTGCTGGTACAGGGTGGATCGGTACAGGAAGTTTGGAGGAAATCCTTTAACAAGGTCAAGCACAATCCTGTAATGCATACAAGATGGCAAGGGTTCTTTTCAGCAATTTGTTGGTTTATCTAGAGACAGCGCAACAGCATAATTTTTGAAGACAGCAGTTGCGGCTGATGTAGTTGCGCAATGGATTATCAGTGAGGCAACACTTTGGGAAGAGAATTGCGGAGGATACAGAGGACACGAAAGACACTCATTTGCCTAAATTCTGTTTTATCTTATTTATGTTCACATAAGGGACTGTAAATCTGTAATTGATCAGGGTTTTATTTTTATGTATGTTGCTAGAATACGTGCATGCAGGGCACTATTCTAGGATGCTGCGGACAAACTATGCAACCCAATCTTTTATTTCTCTAATACAGCACACCTGGCAGCCACTGCCCGGTCTTTTCAAAAAAAAAAACAGGGAGCATGCTACCTTAACATGTCAAAATGAGGTCAATCAGGAGTCAGGACCAGTGAGCGTGAATTCGGATCCGGTAAGCTATCTGATCCCGTCAGATTAGATCTGGATCGTTCAACATGAATCTACTCAAAATTTAACGTTTTTGTGAGCCCCTTATATTTCAAATAAGCACAAATTTCTTTTATTCGGCTTAAACTAACTTCATACGGTCAGGTACCGCAGAGGATATTTACTCATCCTTCTATCATCCTATTTGTGGAATGGGAGGGGTTGGCACGGATCTTAACAAAATCCTTTACCGTATTTACTGCCGGGATACAAATTCCATTTTTTTGGGCCAAAAATGCTTTCTTTTTGCATCTTTAAAACTAAAGTCAAATGTGAATAAGAATCAATTATATAAAATTTTCATTCTGTATATGATAATCAATTTAACACTACCAATAACATTTTATACTAAATATAAAATTAAAAAAATGGAAGTAAATTGTTCCCATCTTTTCAACGTGGCCACTGTCTCTACTTGTCACTTCTTGCTTAGCAAAATCTTGACCAGTAAGCGGTAACAATTGAGTTTTAATCAGGCTAAAGTACAACCTAAGTTGAAGAACAAATTCTAAATTTCATCACGTAAACAGACGAGAAAACATAGTTGTGGACTTAACATGGAGTAAGGAAGTGAGAGAAGAAAATAGAAAAAGGTTTGACAGGGTTTGGATTTGGTTATGGAGAAACAATTTATGAGAAAGAAAGGGCCTTACGGTTATGGGTCTTATTATGTCTTTAGGTGCAATTTATGTATTTTCTTTGCCTTTATTACGGGCCTTACGCCTCTTTTTAGCGATTAAGTGAAAGATAAGAGGGCTGAGGCCCATTTTTAATTTAAAAATATTTCAACTTTTTTTTGTGGCCGATGATATAAAATATATTCTTCTTAAAATTTGACCATATATATTGGATGGATAACTATATTAGTTTCGTTTTATCGTAGCGACCTTTTAACCACATAATTTAAAAGTAAAGCTTTATATATATTCTTTTTCTTGACCATTTCATCAAGGTCAAATAAATTTTAATCCTAGTCGTTCAAACAGGTTAAAAAGTATTATTAACGAAAATTGTATCTGCACGAATAAATTTAATAATTCAATCCAAATCAGCATTAAATAAATTCATATAGGCCATGTTTGGTTGTGGAGTAAGAGGTGGAGTAAACCCCTTACTCCACACTTAGGTAGCCAAACGAGAAGTAAAAGAAGAGGAGTAAGGTGGAGTAAGCGGTGAGTTAATCCGGAGTAAGTTACTCCACCATTTCAGGTGGATTAACTTACTCCACACTTACTCCACTTGTAGGGCCCACTATCATAGGAAGAGGCTCAGTTTCCAACACTTTACTCCTCTAGGCGGATTAATTTAAGCTATGAGTTATACTACCAAACAAGGTGTAAAATATGTGGAGTAAGATGGAGTAAGTCATTTAATCCTCATTAACTTTACTCCACAACCAAACATGACCATATAGATCTTAAAGTTGTATCTAATAATTTATTAAATCGGCATATACATCTTGAAAAAGTATTTATCTTAATTTTTAGATTCCCATTTAGATCTTGATCCTAATTTGGAATCCCAATTTAATACTTTTCTTTGTGTTTTTACTTTTTAGCTTTTAGTATATCATTACTGTAGCACAAATGCTACCGACTTGTACAAAAAAAATATTATATAGTCTCAAAATATATCTATATTAAACATATTCTGTTCACAAACACGAGACATACATTTCACAAATAAATTCGCCTCAATCTGAAATAATCTCAAATGCAACATATATACATTTTAAACTCAACTTTCAACCTTAATATTTTCATTTCATAAAATGTTAAGGTCCAAACTAATGCACAAAGACTACTACCAATATGGCATAAAATTCATGTTATGACATGTTTTGAATAAATGTATGTGTTTAGACACATAAAATTTCAAACTTGAATAAAAATGAGAAGTAACAAACACATGTAGATTGTCAAATATTTAAAATAAAAAATATTATTACATACAATTAATAAATCTTTTTTCCAAGCTAGTGCAGTACTTAACTCGTTATCTTCTTTTCTCAATAGTAATTTAGCATTTCTATTAATACTACAAAATTATTGAATCGGATCAATTTAAAAATTGTTATATCTTTCTGGATCTGACCTTTGATCAGTTTAGATTTTAAAGCAGCATTCAGCCCACCGGATTTATCACAGCCGCCAAACGGTTGAAACCATTTGACTTAAGTTTGGTTGGATTGAGAATATGCTATTTTTAATTTGATTATTCTAACTATTCTTATTTTGCAACCAAACATAATCTTGAAGGAGATCAGCAAATTAAACGAGCAGCTAGAGCACTGCGATAATAATTAAAAAAAAAAAGAAGGGGGAATTTCATATATACCCACAAAAATCCCGAAATTTCATATTTTTCTCCTCTAAAAGTCATAATTTACTCTTCAAACTTTTAAAACCTCACATATTTCTTTGATTTACCGACTTTTCTACTAAAACTTATTTTAAATTTATAAAGTATTTATTTTATCGTTTATTAAAAAAATAAAAATATGTAGCATATTTAAGAGAAATAAGAATGACTTCAAAGTATACTTATACATGACGTAAAGAAAATGAATGGGGAGCCAATATGCTATTACATGCAGAGTTAAATATTTATGGCAGGTAAATAGATCAAATGTCAACTTGAAGTATTGTGAGGATTCCTATCTTGCTAATAATTGGGAGAATGTCTGGATATAAAATATAGTTGAAGTAGAAGAAAGGAGAGAAAAAAGTAACTGGCGGTGAGAGGAAGCTAGAAAGGAGAGGGATAGGAAAAGTGGGGCCACAAGGACATTTTGCTAATAATTTTAGAAAGTGAATACTTTGTTTATGATTTTCATAAAATATTTTTGTAAAATTTCCCTTTTTCTATATTTGGCAATTAAAAATTTTATTTTTTAAATAATTAGTATAATTTTATGCCATTCAAATTCAAGGGATTATGAGGAACTACAAGAATGTTGAGGTTCTTTATAAAAATATTATAAGAGATTGTGAAAATATTACGATTTCGTTATTTTTCATCCATTCTTTTAATCACGTCATAGAAAATCTGAAAATTAAAGAAATATTAACAATGCTAAGTTTCTCTTTAAGATCTATTAACTCATTTGTTGTCATTATTTTTCATTTAATTTTGTATTTTCTTGTTACATGATTATAGGAATAGATGAATATAAAAGGAACCTTGGAAATTTACAAAACAATTGTTGTATACGATTACTTCGATTGAAAAATACTGTAATTTTATTCGTAATTTGTAAATTAAATTTGAATTATTAAAATAATTGCGGTATAGGAGTATAGCAAGGGAACCAAACATCATGAACCACATAATCTGGGAATTAAAAATTAAAGTAGAATTAGGATGTTCTCAAGTTCATCAAATTTTTTGTGAGTTTAATTTAAAAAAATATGTCGGCTGTTTTTCAAATGACGAATTGAAATTATCAAAATTGATCTACTTCTCGAGAGTGATACGTTTAAATATATGATTTATAAATTTTTGAATTAATTTTGAATATAGTCAACTGATGAAAAAAAAATATATATATTTAATTAGCTTATAAATATTTTTTATACCACTTAATTTTATATTAAATTAATTTATAAATTTATAAACTTTATATGTGGGTGTATCACCTTTCACCTGTATATTAGATCGGAGCAGCAATTAAAATTTTTCATTTAAAATTTTGATAGATATTTTTTTTGATAAAAGTGATATATACCACAAATTTCATTAAGAAACGAAACCTACAGAGTTTTTATCAGACGTGGTACCAAATCTCTGGTACTTGTCTGCTATATCCCAAAACATATTACATCAAATACCAACACATATCCTACTATACTATCAAATTAGAAAAGCTAAACAATTTGCAACATAAAATACTGAGTAGTCTATCTGTAAACTATCGTCATCATTTTGATGGATTTTAAAATTAAAATTATTATCATCCCTTTTTTTTTTTCTAGTAAACTATTATTGCCCGACATTTTTATTAATACCCTACGTTCAATAAAAATTATTAAAAATACCCACGGTCCCAAATATTTTTTAAAAATACCCATACCGGCCAATTATTGGCCGGTTCTGTGATTTTTTTTTTTTTTTTTTTAGAGAAAAATTGCTAAAATGCTGAAATGAAATCTAACACAAAAAAATTGAATTATTTTTTTAAATATTTGTTAGAAAATACGCTACGAATAGGGCTGATTTTGTGCTAAAATACGGTAAATTACAATAATTATGCTAAAATACGGTAAATTTACTAAAATGCTGAAATTACAATAATTATGTAGAATTATGGTAAAATACGGTAAATTACGCTAAATTACGTATGAATAGGGCCGATTTTGTGCCATCTTTCATAAATCATAAAAAATAGTAAAAAAAATTCCAAAAAATAATAAAAATTGGTATTCTACAAGTTCATTATGTAACTAATTTACTGAGCTACGTAGATTGAATAATAAAAGTGAAAATCTCAATCGAAAACTTCAACTGAAGTTTTGAGGCCCTTCTCTTTGTTTTTTGGCGATTCTGAATTTGGCTTCTAGCATCACAAGCACGGACGATGCACATTTTCGCAAGCTTTCCGAAAAGTGGTCATTTGCTGAAATCGGACACTCGAGCGCTGTTTTATGGCCGTTTGAAGTTTCGTCGTCGTTTTTCCCCTTCTCAGTGAAGATATCATCCCTATTCGTACGTAATTTAGCGTACTTTACCGTATTCTAGCATAATTCTACATAATTATTGTAATTTACTGTAATTCAGCATAAATCAAGTAATTTAGCGTGTTTTAGTATAAATATGCTAATTATATATAAAAAAAATGTAATCTAGCAAATATTTTAAAATAAATTCTATTTTTTAGTGTTATATTTCAGCATTTTAGCTAATGTCTCTTAAAAAAAAGTTAACATAATTTAAAGTAATCTAGTGTCAATCAGTATAAATTAACATAATTTCAAGTAATTTAGCGTATTTTAGTATAAATATGCTATCAAAAAAATAATCTAACAAATATTTAAAAAAACAATTCAATTTTTTTGTGTTAGATTTCATTTCAGCATTTTAGCAATTTTTCTCTAAAAAAAAAAAAAAAAAAAAAAAAAATCACAGAACCGGCTAATAATTGGCCGGTCGGGAATTTTAATCGGTACCGGCCAATAATTGGCCGGTATGGGTATTTTTAAAAAAAATTTGAGACCGTGGGTATTTTTAATAATTTTTATTGAACGTAGGGTATTAATAAAAATGTCGGATTATTGCTGTCCGGATTTTTTTTCTCCGATACCGTACTCCACGTGCAGCCAACGGCATATTTGATTTGGCATAGGTCCAAAACAAAAACAGACTGGATCCATAGGCACGTGACCAGCGACCCACTAGCGCTCTAGCCTCTTCCTCTTCCTCTTCCAAGCTTCAACGGCGCCATAGGCGCGAACAAAGCCAGGGAACGAATCCCTCTTAGAAAGCAATGGTTGTGAAAATGGAGGAAGAGAACAGAGAAGACGGAGTAATGGCGACGGACTTCTTCTGGTCGTACACAGACGAGCCGCACGCCTCGCGGCGCCGTGAGATCCTCTCTAAGTACCCCCAGATCAAAGAGCTGTTCGGACCTGATCCCTGGGCTCTTGTAAAGGTACAACATTTGAACACAGTCAATGCCATTCATAAGTGTATTTGGATGTTCCAGGTTTGTACTGTAGAATTGTCCCAATCTGTCGCGATTGTGAATTTTGCTTTTATAAACATGTAAAATTTGCGAGTGTGGGTTTTGTTTTGTACGGGATCAATTAATTTTGAACTTCGAACGCACGTGCATTGTCATTTCGGCTTGTTGGTTTCAGAAATAGACCTTTCAATGGAATAAAAGGATGACATTTTTCAATGACAACGACAGAAATATGGTACAGCTGCGTATAGGTTTTTCTTATGTAGCTTCATTCGCATTTATTGTTTTTCATAAATGTGCACTGTAATGTATTTGCTTTCTTGATTCAGGGGAATTTCTGTATTCATATATCATTTATGCCTCTTTTCTCACTCTTTTCTAGTTCAAAACTAATGTGCCTTAAATTCAATCTAAGCTTAACAGATCTCTGTAATTTCTTCCCTCTAAAATAATTATAATAAAGATATTTTGGGCATTTATTGGTATCAGAAGTAGATTACTTGAGTCTTGAGGGTTACCATTTTGAATGTCCTGGACTAATCTCTAGCAGGAATGGATGATTTCAGTTTCTGGTTTTTCAGAAAGGCACTACCTGCCTACCGTACCTGTAATTAATATATGACAGCATGTATTGCTTATTTAAAGAAATTTTTTCTACATTTTTTGCATTATCTTTTCTTAAAAAGAAAAGATAACAATCTCAACACGTTTTACTGATTGATATAAAGCAGAATTGACCAATTGAACTTTATATTGATTTATTTTTGTTTTTTAGGATTTGGCTTGGCTGGCTGAGTTGCCTGCCCATAACCTTATAGATTGATTTGAATTAATTAAATAAGTTATTATTGATTTATTATTATCATTTTATCATCATAGTCATCGTCATTGTTATTGTTGTTATTATTATATATCACCGTTATTAGTGATGGGATTAGATGGGATTCATCGTCGTCATTCTTTGTGCACTGCCGTTGCTCTATCCTCCTCGCTCCTTCAACAAAGCAGGCAGCCAATTTCAATGGCAATGCCTGGTAAATTGTATAGCACTATGAGTCTGGTGCTGTCAGTTCCACAGTACTTTTCTTCCATTTTCCACAGTTTTAATCTATCATCCACTTCTATATTAAAGGGCCTTTTCTGATAATTTTTTTTTTTTTTTTTTGTAGATTGCTGCAGTAGTCCTGCTCCAGCTCTGGGCTGCTACACACCTAGCCACTGCCAACTGGCTGAAAATTCTGACGATCGCCTACTTCTTCGGCTCCTTTTTAAACCACAACCTCTTCCTAGCCATTCATGAGCTGAGTCACAACCTTGCCTTCTCCACCCCCTCCTATAACCGCTGGCTTGGCATCTTCGCCAACCTCCCAGTAGGTGTCCCCATGTCCATCACCTTCCAAAAATACCACCTGGAACACCACCGCTTCCAAGGGGTTGATGGCATTGACATGGACATCCCCAGCCTTGCTGAGTCCTACATGGTCAAAAACACAGTTGCAAAATCAATTTGGGTTATTTTTCAACTGTTTTTCTATGCACTCCGACCCTTGTTTCTGAAACCTAAACCACCTGGCCTGTGGGAGTTCACCAACTTGTTCATCCAACTTGCACTCGATGCGTGTATGGTGCACTTCTGGGGATGGAAGTCACTTGCTTACTTGATTTTGGCGACCTTTGTTGGAGGTGGCATGCACCCTATGGCGGGTCATTTTCTTTCAGAACATTATGTTTTTAACGCTGATCAGGAGACGTACTCCTACTACGGCCCGTTAAATCTTATGACTTGGAGCGTTGGTTATCATAATGAACACCATGATTTTCCTAGAATACCAGGCCATAGGTTGTACAAGGTGAGAGAGATTGCACCAGAGTATTATGAGAATTTGAAGTCATATAGGTCGTGGAGTCAGGTGATTTATATGTATATTATGGATACAAGTGTGGGGCCTTTCAGCCGGATGAAGAGAAAGCCGGCTAAAGAGGCGGGTGTGATGTCAAAGAAAGATGAGTAGGAAGGAAGACCTGTTATGTTGTCATTAATTCTCTTGTTATTGATAACTAACGTAGATCTGTTGTGCACGAGCAAATCAATAAGAATTGTAAGGAGCTAAAACAGTCATTTATATATTGATCTCAATTTTTTTTTTTTTCTTGCAGTATTGCGCTGTTGTATCTTATTTATTTTTGACATGTCCTCTCGGTAATTGGCTATAAAATCATCGAGAATTATAGTTCGCGTGTCCCTTCTTAATTTATTGTTTTGGGATGAAACGCTTTGATTTGCTCTTTTATTTACGCTTTTGTTAAATATTAGAAGTTTAGAACTCTTCAAAGGATCCAGACTATTGCGATTGCTGACTATTGAAATTACCATTCTGTTTTTAAACAAAGCTGACATAAATTAAAAGCATGAGCAGAGTTCCTTTCTAGCCATGTTAAATTCAGGTCTCGAGTCCTGTGGTGTGTCGTGTGAGCATTTCGGAAACTTGATTATTGAGATCAGGCCATCTTTAGATTTGATTATTTCGGAAGATTCGACCCAGCTCTGGGGATTACTTGGAAATCAAGCAAATAGATAAAATTGTCCGGATTTCTTCTTTATTCCGAAAGAAGTAGCAAGGATTTGGAAGTTTACTCAAAACTCCGGAGCTGGCGACAAGAAGTAGAAAGATTTGGGCGGAGCGAAAAGATAGGTTTATTTTTTGAAAATATAGGTTTAGGGTTTTACTCTGATGATGTTTCGGATCCTCTGCGGTGCTTAAAATTCATTGGAGGGTCCAGAGACGGCATGTGTGCGTGTGACGGCATGGTTCGGATCCTCTGCAGTATTGCCACGTTGACATTTCATTCTAAATATAAATAAATAGAATTAAACGTGTCAAATTAATGGTTCAGAGGATCAAATAAAAATAAAAATAAAGTTGGTCAAATAAATAATTTAGGAAATAAAACAGAAAATACGATTTCATTTCTGTTTTTTATGTAATATAATTTTAAATAAAATATGTTAAAAAAATTATAATATTTATTATATTATGAAAACGTTGTAAGCATAGATAATAATGACTTATTTTTTTTCAGAATGTAATAGAAAATTGGCAGATTGCATAGAAAGAATCAAATTATTGATTTGGTTCTTTTAGACAATTCTAGATTAATTTATTTAACTGTCACGTCACTCTACATGATTATACATAAGATGTCATGCAATAAATTCAGCTCCTAAATTTTTTAATTTTATTCATACTTGTAAATCATTGCAACAAAATATTCTCGTAGTTCAAAAAAACGAATTCATAAATTAGTTTCCTTAAAAATATTTAGAGAAACTGAATCAATAAATTAATTTCTCGTACGATATCGAAATTTCCATACACTATTCAATTTCATATATTATCTTTAAATAGTATAAATAAAAGATTATGCAAGTTGAAACTCTAAAACATAAGAAAGATACAAACTTGCACATATTTTCATAAAGAAAAAAAATAAAAATAAATTAGTTTCACGTCAGTGGCCGAAGGTTGAACAACTTTCACGTCTTCACACCACATCGATATCTCAATTTTTTTTAAGTGCCAAGTTTTTAGATTAATTAATTTTAGAATCTGGCCGAAGGTCCCGTAGCTCAGTTGGTTAGAGCGTTGGTCTTATGAGCCGAAGGTCGCGGGTTCGAGCCCCGCCGGGACCATTTTATTATTTAATTATAGTTTAAGCTAATTTAAAATTTAAGTACTTTTTAATCCAATTAAGAAATTAATATTTTAACATTTGAAATAGATCATTAAAGACATAATTTATATAAACTCACGTTATCATGTGTATACAATAGGATAAGATCTGATAACTATTTCATCGTATATTAATCAAGTGACTTTAAATTTAAATAGTTCGAAGGTAATAAAAATATTAATAAAAATCACGGCTTTAGTTTGTTGCTAGTTGATTTTCAGAGCTTCCGTTTTCCTTTTTGAGGTACAAATATAGAAACACGAGGGCTAAGAATGTGAATTTTTTTATAAACCATAATTAAATTTTTTTTTTTTACGAAACCAACATGATTACTTTTTTTTTTTTTAGCAAAAACCATAAGAACCGAAATGTCATTTCGGTCCGTTATTTTTTTTTATTCCAAACCGAAATGCATCTCGGTCCGGTCTCTTTTTTGAATTTTCTATGGCGGCTTATATGAAAACTTGTGAAACCAATCTCACAGAAAATTTAAAAGGAGAACCGGACCGAAATGACATTTCAGTTCTTATAATTTTTATAAAAAAAAGAAAGAAAAGTAATCACGTTCGTAAAAAAAAAAATTCTAAGAATGTCTTGCTAAATGCATTTGTCAAGGCGAGCTAGGGCTAAGAATGTTATAGGCTCATACCACCGAGATTTGACACAATCCTAAACACCTTTTTAGATACAGGGTTACAATTTTGGGTGATTAAAATTTTATGAGTGTGTTTCATCTCTTAATGAAACAAGTGGTATAAAATAAACAATTTTTATTTAAATAACGAAAAATAAACAAAATAGTTGGTCCAACAAAACTCTAACAATGTATTTCCGAGTTGGGACAGAGGAGGTAAATGAGGAGGATGGGTAAAAAAAAAACAGAGAGAGAGAATTGTAGGTCTAATGGGCATTTAATTTACCTTGGGTTCGATGGGTATCGGAGTTGTTCGATGCGCTTTAAGATTTGTACACCAATGTTATGAGATTTGTGGGCACACATTTAAAAGTGCATCGGACGGTTTTGGTGTTCATCGAACCTATTAAATGTTAGAGAGAGGTGACGAAAGATGAATGATGAGAAATTTTTTTTTATTTGTGCAAAATTTGTTCACTTATAATTTAGAGATGATTAAATTTAACCTTTTTCTTATTTCCTTTATGTTTTTTCTTCCCTTTCTAACTCAGAAACACATCCTTAACTATACAATTCATAAAAATATTTTTTGCTCAACTTATTTTTCAGCCGTTGAATTTAGACCATTCTTCTTTCTCCTTAAAATTTACTTCTAATTCAAAAAATAAGAACAAAGAAAAAAATTATTGAGAAGAAAGTTAAATTCATTACCTTCTAAATAAAAAAGAGAACAAATTTTAAATAAATAACATAATTATTTCAAGTTACTTCCATAATTTCGAATACATGACACTATTTCTTCCCCCTCCTTTCTCCTCCTCTATCCTACTTGAAGCATACCTTAGCACGAAGAGAAGGATATGAAAATAAATAAAAAAGTACTTGCTCCACAAAACAAAATTGAAAGGTAGATCAGGGTAGAGAGAGTGACTTTTCACTCTAGGCAATCAAAAATTGTCACTTTAAATCGAATGTTGTTGTGTTAAGAGACGCCACCAATGAGATTTGTCAAATATACCCTTCTTTCGCCTACTTACCTTTCCTCTTTTGTAGAGACTTCTTCGGTGGTATTGATCTTTTTTTTGGTCGCCTTTGTCAGTGGTACGTTCTCTCTCTTGGTCAAGTAAATTGTTGAGTATCTGTTTAATGTGATTGTTGTTTTTTTTCTGTACATTTTGTAAGTTTGCATTTATTGTCTTCTTTTATTTTCTCTTCCATCGTCGGTACTTCGTCTCTCTCATCGATTGTGCCTTTGGCTCCTCTATAATTCGAAATTTGATTTTTTCGGCTTTGCCCTTTTTCTCTATGACTGGGTAATCTTATTGAGGTTGTTCAATGAGGATATTAAGATTAAACTTTAATCCCGTTTTGAGATAATGTTCGGTTGTTTTAAGGAGGCTTAATTTGTTGGTTGAGGCTAAGGATGTTTAATCTAGAGGTAAAGATATATTGCCATTCGAGCAAGGAATTAAGTTTTTAGACAAAAAAAAGACTAAAAAAATAAATTTAATCCTGACTAACGAATCTTTGTTTGAAAGAGTTAATGACTAAGGAAACCAAAAAAAATAGAAAAATCAGACTTTCCTTCTCTCGGTATAAATTTCTGAATCAAATAATGAAATAAATACATTTAGATTCTCTCTTTCTTTACCCCCCTCCCCGAATCCGTATCCTCCCGGTTACCGCACGGAATAGTAAATCACTCTACGGTCCAGATTTATTCTCAGCCGGTGCCTATTCGGGAGATGGGATGGAGCAGTATTTTTTTGCTTTGAGATTCGTGCAAAATTAAAAAGAACGGGCCGGATCCAATCACTCCACGGAACAGAGTCTGTAGTACTCGAGAGGATACGAATTCCCCCCTCCGCTCCCTTCCTATCTCACAGTCAATTTACGAAACATAGTTCACGCATTTGGCTTCTTTCTCCCTCGTTAACGAAACACAGTTCACGCTTTCTGATCATCAATCAGTACACATCCCGCTTTGCCGCATTGCCTTCTATTTGTCTTTTTTTGAGATGAATGGTTTTGCCATGGAATAATCGAATCGTTAAAAGAAATCAAATCCGAAGTTACAACAGAATGGAAGCAAGAATCTGCGTAACTCGGATGTAAGGTTAGTTTCTTCCGATTCGACGGTTCTTCTGCTCAAAACGATCTTGGCCAGTCGGTTGGAAAATTGCCCAATTATCAATTCGTTGATGCTGGTAGATTTTCCTAACCATGGTAGAAACGCAACAATGGACTGACTGTTGGTTACAATGGTAAAAGGTTCTAAGTTTAAGTAAGGTTGGAGGAGAGGGGGGGGGGGGGGTCGCTCCGTCTCTTCCTCCTTTTACTAAGTAGAATTAATTCTTGAATTTTTAAAGAAGGGTTTTCCTGCACAAATCTGTCACAATTAGTCAGAGAACTCGCCCAATTTTCTCTCTTATATTGCACGCGAATCAATTTATTGAAAGGTTCCCTGCAGCAAAGAGGCAAAGATATAAGGTAGTACCTTGTGAAATTAAAATTTTAATCTGAAGAACTCCTTTCTTGATCATTGCAGGTTGTGAAGCGCTAGTTTGGTAATATTAAATGGCTTCATCAAGTGTCAGGTTTTGTGATGACGAGAGGTCACTTGAGGCATTGCTCGAAGCTTTCGGCTCTTTTTGCTCCCTCGAAGAAATAGCTTCTGCCTATTGCAGGTATCGGATTCCCTATTCCTTTTTATAATTTTTACAATCCACTTAAGCGTAATCAGCATTTTGGTTCTGATATGACGGTTACTGTTACATATTATCACTGACTGGTACACTTTCCTGTATCAAGTCTGATTAGTGTTTATCATTTTACTGATCATCATTTTGTGCCCATGTTTTTAACAATGCACTGGAAATTTGATCTAGTTCTGGAAGTTGTACTATAATACAGATCACTCATCAAAATTAACTTTTCTCAGAAAAAAGAAAAGTCAACTATTGTATCCTTACCTTATTCTTCTATAATGTTCAAGCATTATGCAAATCAAATGACAAGAATTGTTTCAGGTCCAAAGGTGATTTGTTAGCAGCCGGCGATATTCTCTGCAAAGTTCAAGACTCGAAATCGCTAGGTTCAGCCAATGAACAAAGGGAAAAGATATCTCAAGGTTTAGCCAATGAACAAAATGGGCACAAATCTCAAGACCCAGCAGATGAACAAAGCTTAAAGATTGGCATTTCTGAGCAAGAAACCAAAACCTGTGAAATTTTGACAGGGATGCATATCAAGATGTCAAAATCAAAGAAAGCAACCGCATCAGTTGGTACTGTATCAAGCATCTTGGGAAATTCATACAATAGACCCTCTTATTCCCTGAAAGAAAAATTTGAAAAGGCCAAGCCCATCAAAATCGAGGTACCAAAGTCAGTTATTGATGCACTGGATGTGGGGTCTAGTTCGTCAGGATTTCAAGGTTCCAAGAAAGAGTCTTTGAGTAATAGAGAAATTGAACAGTTCCTCTTTTCAATGCTGGGAGATGGATTCAAGCTTAGCATGGATGTCATTCGAGAAGTTCTAGGTACAATTTTACATGCATGTTTTCCCCATTTTATTGAAATCAATATGCCATTATAGATACTAACAGTGAACTTCATAATTTTTAACTTCCAGGTAGCTGTGGGTATGATATTCGTAAGGTATTCGTCTCCATTTTATGAATTCCATTTTTTTTATTTTTGTATGTATGAGATCAACTTTTTGTGTTTTTCTCTTTTTTTTTAAAAAAAAAAGAAAAGAAAAAGAAAATGAACCTGTTCAAATTAGGCCATGCCACTTGTGTATTTCACATGTCTGATGCAAGTAAAAGTTGTTTGGGTACAGTTGGTTCTCCTGCTTGCTGTCTGACCTAAATAACTTTAATAGTCCTCAGTATTGCTATAGCCAATAAACCTTTATTCTTTTTCTTTACTACTACCTACATTTGAGTTATAGAAAAATTTAACATTTTTAAAATTTTGAACCATATAGAGCATGGAGGAGCTATTGGATTTTTCTACAGTGTCTTTGGGAAAGGGCAAGGCAATTGATGATACTGATACTGATACTGTAAGTACGATAGTTGAATTCTTTGGACAAGTATTAAAAATCCTCAGTTAGATTAAAGAAGAAAAAAAAAAATCTAAAGTTGATCTATGCTTGTCAGAGACTTGAGTAATTTGGAACATCTGTCAAATTTATTTCTGAAGGATTTATTTTAAGTTAGTTCAACTTATCTTGTTTTCACTAGTGTACCAGTTCACTGTGCTTTACTATGGTTAACAACATGTCGTTTAGGCTAGGTTGGACTAGATTCATAACTAACAACTAAAATAAATTAATTTCAATTAGTGTTTTTTTTTGCAATTTCTTTTATTACCTGATTATAACTAGGCAAGGGAATACAAACACTGCACTGGGTCTAGCTCTCAAGAAGTCAGCATCTCTGTGGAAAATACCAATTCTCTCGAGAGTAATTCTCACTGCACAAAGAGGTATTTACAATATCTTATCAAGCTTTTCAATGAGGTATACGTAAAACTTACCTGATACAATATCTGACAATTCAATCTTTATGCATGTAGTAACCTGAAGGATAACTTTGATATCTCACAGCAAGTGCTACAATCACTATTTACTGTTCCAGAGAGAGTAACCGATGAGCCATTTAAACCTCGCTTTGACCTAGGGGTGAATAGAATAAGACCTACTAGTGGAAGTGTTGTCTCTAAACCTCTACAGGAAGTCAAAATGCCAATGCCTGTGAATGATGTTCTAAGACATCAACTAGAGAACATGAAAAGTATCTATCCCTTTGTTTTTAAATACTTTTTGTTCTGCCTCTTTAACTTTGAGCTGGATTGAGATCTCTTGACAATGGAATTATTTGACTATCTTAACAGTAGCTTTTGAATCAACTCAAAAGTACTTCAAATTAAACAATAAATTTACGGGTGCATTGTTGGGATGTATAGATAGCTCATTTATCAAATTTCATTTAATTCAAGTACCGTTTGATAATATGAAGAGTCGTTAATTTCAAACCATTAAATGTTCATATCATTTGATGAACAATAAATCATGAACTAATCTCATCAAGTTGTTTTAGGCATGATATATGTATCATATATAGATCATCCTACAATGTAGGATTTGTTATTTCAATTTAGTTTTAATTATTTTCAAGACAGTGAAACTATTGTCAATGGGTCCTAATTCTTATTTTAAGTAGGTGGCAGTACTATTTAAGGTCTTATATTTTTACTTTTTTTTTTTTTTTGTAGCGGTGCCTGATGAGGATGATGAGTACAAAAACTTACGAGATGTGACAAAGCAACACTGGGATCTAATGAAGGAATACTATGAAGCAGTAAGTTGCACAAAGATATTCAAAATAAAAGAATAAAAGAGAATTGGTCAAGGTCCTCGTTCCAGTTTTGCACTGGAAAACTGGAGCAATGGTTGCACTGCTACAAGTTTATTCTGATAAATTTTAGTTGAGACCAAAGACATTCTAAAATGTACTGCATGTAACCGTTTGGCAAGGACCGTGGACCTAATATAGTTATTTTTTATAATTTACTATTTTGATCATATCTTTATACTCGATCGGATGCTATCATTTCTAATGTTCTGAATGACAGGCTATTACTGCCTTTGCAAATGGGGAGCACCAGCATCAAAACTACTTCATGGAACAGGTATTTAACTATCTCCTATAGTGGCCTATTACATTCTACTTTTTTAACCTTTGTAGGGTATTAATGCAAAAAAATGGTTAATATGTTATATTCTTTGGGATCTCCAGGGAAAACACTATTTTAAACTGGCCAGAGAATTTGAAGAGAAATCAGCTAGACATGTGGCGGGCTCAAAGTGATGAACAATTCTTCTCTTTTAAATACTTTTGTTTTTGCTTTTGTTTGAAGTTCATTTGTGTTTTATTCAGTATAGTACCTTTTGAGGTAGCAGTGCTAGTCATTAAATTGGCTTTTACCATTTGTATTTTCAGTAAAAAGGAAGATGAAGAGATGTCTCTTGATCTTCTGAGTATCGATGATTCAAAAGATGCACTATATCTGCTCAAGATGCACATCTGCAAGCTAGTCAATATTCCGAGTAAGTCCTTCATAATTGCATAATTTTTGTGTAAATCATCTGAAAATTGAGTAAATCATCTGACCAATGGGGTGTAATTCGAGAACCTTGGACCAAGCCATGATATATCAGGTAGGTAAGGTCAAAATAATGTCTTATCCGGACAGTATCGATGTGAGACACTCTCTATCATGTGTTTAAGTGTTACCAATCTTTCTGGAGCTAAAATAAAACGTACTTCTATTTTTGACGGGATGATAGTAACTGAGTTGCCTAGTTGCCTAGTTGCTTAAATCTTTCTAAATCTGACTTGAGAGAACTTAGTAATGAATGGTTTTTGACGGGATGATAGTAACTGAGTTGTCTAGTTGATTAAATCTTTTTAAATCTGACTTGAGAGAACTTAGTAATGATGATATATAGTGTTCTCCCTAAGTACTTAGATTGGGTGATATTGTTCTTCATTTGAACAAAAGGTTTGTTGTTTTCTTGATGAGATAATGTGGATTCTCTGCTTTCCAACAGATTTGCAGTATCTGAAAGTTATTGTTGGGCCAGAGAGCAAAGATGCCAAAAAAACAAAAATAAAAAGAAAGGTATGGATTAATTGAGATTTTCTTAATTTCTTCCCCTTGTTCATGTGTTGCTTTTGTTTGGATTTATACCCTTATTGGGTAAAGTGAACAATTTCTTTGCAATGGTAAATTTTGTACTCTGCATTTCCACTGACCACAGGTTGTCTTGGTTAAATAAATTTCTTGGTAAGGGTTGCACTGCTAATCTTTTATTTGAGTTAACACTACAATTTAATCAAATGGAATTGATTTTCAGGTAATTCACCTTCTAGAGAAAGAATCAATACAATGGACAGAGACTGAAGCAGACCCAGGCACAATTTCAATTCGCCTTGATCAAATAGATCACAGCAAACTGAGTTTTGCCAAGAAGTTCAAAGATATATAAGTTTAACAGTTCAAATGCTGGGCAGTTTTTCTTGCTCATATAGAGATTTGTCTTAACATTTTTGGTATAGATATTATGATGACTGATGACGTTGGATCTATGAAAAATTGTTTAGTTTCTTTTGTTGGATATTTATCAGAGTTTTTTAAAAGCATTTAAATTGCGTTTGTCAGCTTCAATGTAGTCTCACCAAATATATTATTTTTTCTGTGTCAATTTGGTGCCCTTAGTCCTTAGATGAGGCAATGTTCCTCTCTTTCTCTTTCCCTTAAAGTTATGATGGCTATTTAAGATCATAAGATGTGATACCGACAAAGGTATTCGAGCTGTTTGGACCATCTGATATTTCAGATGAAATCAGGTCCATCTAATTTGCTTAATTTGTCTCTATATCACTTAACAAAAGGATCAAGAGAAAATTAGATGGATTGTTGCTTAAAATACAGTATCCCATAAGAATTAGTTCTTTTCCTTACGATTTGGTTTAACATCTTTAAAAAGCTAACAGAAGCTAAGAGGTAAATTTAATTTATATTATGCGCTTGTGAATATTGTGTACATTTAGCTTTGTCGCATCGTATTTTTTTTTATCACTGATCAGATGCTCTAAAACAACGCGTAATTATAGAAAATATCTCTTATTTTCAAAACCTCACTCAAAATACTTTCCTCTAATGGTGGACATATTGGATTTATTTCCCTTCATTTTTTTCTCCCTCATACTCCATTCCATTAACTGCCAATCTAAACTATTTCTCTTCTGTAATGCAATGTTTTGCATAAATATATACAAAGATAATTTTATGCAATATAATATTTCTTGATAATGAAAATATAATATTTAGTGAAACATGGTTATTGAAAAGAGAAAGTTTTAATGGCACAATTATTTAGTTGATAAAATTTCTTTTTAACTTATTAATATAAGAGGAAATGGAAATAATCCAATTAGAAACAATTATCTTTACATTGTGTTATAATAAGAGGTTTCAAAATTTTATATTTAATAAAATGGCTAACACAGACAACACTTTTGAATAAATGCGTTTAAATTTCAAACTTATTTTTGAAGTTTTCTGATAAGAATATTACTGTTATTTTTGTATAATTTGAAAGAGATCCAAAAGAAATCTGAAAAATCAGTGATTCTACTAGTGTCTTAGTGCGACGGGGTATGAAATTGTGTTATTTTGTTTTTTTATTTGACTTAGCGTTACTAATGTAGTTGTTGGATATTTCCTTCTCTCTGTTTTTTTTTTTTTTAATTTAGTATATTTGTTGTATTGTAGCTAGAGGAAGAAGTGAACTTTACGGACTTGTTCGGCTGTTTACTGTTTACGTGGGAAAAAAAACTTTCACTCAGATTGAATTTTTTTTTTCTCACATAAACAGTAAAAATCAGTTCAAATCCTGTGCCCATTCCCAGCCCATGTAACTGCCGAACAGGCCCTACAGCTCATTTCACGTAGGTTTGATGCTTTTCTCTGTCTCTGCCATTGAATTTGTACGGTTAATTGTAGATTAAAACTATTCTATATAGTTTTAATGAAAATGGAATCCGTGACCTTCGGAATCACTATTTTGAAAAACAAACACTCTTATTTATGTAAGTCTGTAACCTCTAATATAACTGAAATTTTCAATATATTTTAAACTCGGACTATATTTAATTTGAAACATGTCTGTAATGCATGTGACAACATTAATCAGAAGTAAATTATCTTAATATCCATGCTTATAAAAAATTAACTCAAATTTTGAGATCATGTTATATAAGAGTAGGATTCAAATACCTTATGTTTTTATGCTTTAATAGTACTTCATATTTTAATATTAGAGAACTTTAAAAATAAAAAGTAACATGCGAGACAGAATTGAGCTACGAAAAATACGAGACATTTGAATCCGGCTCATTGCACACATAGTAACAATATTCGTGTTTAATTCGCGAATAATTCGTTTTTGAAGTGTTTCTGAACCGAATAACGTATTATTCGTTGACCGAACTTTTAACCGAATAAATCACGAATTCTACTAATTTTACGAATTATTAGCATTTTCTGATATTTTGTTCGGAAAATTTCTCGCTCAATTCTTTCTAGCTCTGCATTTATGAACCCACGTGATACGCTGAAGAAAAGTTACTTTCTCTGCACAGTTCCCCATTTTACCTTTTACAGTAAAGTCTAAGAGCATCTACATTCCTGAAACTCTTAGAGTTTCTAATCTGATGTGGCAGTTGCTAAACCAGTTTCAGGGATGTAGATGAATTTCTTATTTAGCAACTTTGCTCAATAATTTCTTAATAAGAAATCGTTTATAAACTGTGACGTGGCGAAATGATTCGCTGAGATTCATTTCTCTTGCAAATATATCTTAATAAGAAATTTATAAGCTGTGACGTGGCAATTAGGAAACTCTAATTTTAGTTTTAGAGATGTGGAAGCTTAAAAATTAAGAGAGATTTAATTTTTAAAAAACAGTTAACAGTTATTTAGAAACTCTAATAGTTTCAGAGATGTAGATGCTCTAAGAATACGAGAGTCAAGTAGTGGTAGTCATCTTGAAAAGACTCGGGTGTACCAAAATATTATTAGACCCGCTTGCAGACGAGACTCTAGAGGGGCTTTCAGACGAAAATAAAGACATGACTTTATTAATTACCCTGGTATGCGTTCTAATAAAAGAAGGACCACGTCAAACGAAGGTTACCACACTCCTGATTTTCTACGGTAAATATTAATCAGTATCTTGTATAGTAAATCATTAGTAATAAATTAAATATGTATTGATTGTCTCGTAATTTCAAATTATTACTCAAATTATTCTCGAATTACGAATTTTTGATCTTGCCGAACCGAACCTGAATTATTCATTTGGTACTGTGATTGTACATAGTGCAGCAGCAGGCAGGAGTTGTTCGAGATCACGACGCAATATACGCTCGATCTACCCAAGAGACCATGCAGGATCCACGTGTCGAAACAAAAATTAGATACTTAATGCATACGTCCCCCATCCGCCGCACTCGTCCCTTTCTACTCCCATCGCAATCTATTCCCGCACAATCTCGGAGAGAGAAAAGCTCGTCTTCCATGGCAAATTTGAGGGAAATCCAATCCAAGGAACAGTTGGAGGAGGCACTACATGGCCCGACGCCAATCGCAGTGGTGCACTTTTTGGGAGCGCGGCGTGAGGCGTCAAGGCAGATGGACCAAGTCTTTTCCCAACTCGCCACCGATTTTCCTCATGCCCTTTTCCTTCGGGTCTCCTTCTCCCCCCTATTTATCTCCAGATAATTTGACATTATATGACCTCCAGCATTGTAATGATACGCTGGGGCGTAGCAGACTTTCAAGCTATGGATCAATTATATAAAAATTTCATGCTGAGTATAGAGATCAATTTTACAGCATAATATTTTATTCTAAACTATATAAAAAAAATGTATAAGTGTATAAATTTTTAAAATGAATGGGTCAATTAACCCCCCATTTACTCTTTGTAGAACCCCCCCCCCCCCCCCCCTGATGATACGTGTTAGTATTTGTTTAATCAAAGAATTGCATTGAGTCCAGAACACGCTTAGCTGGAATTTTGTTAATTCAATTTTATCAATTGAAGGGCGTCAATTTGACAATTGTCAGAATGAGCTGAGCTGACCTTGATGAATGAATAAATGCAATGTATCAAATTTGTATATCATCTTGCTTATGGATCGAATCGATTGCTTATTAATTAGTCATCGAAATGACAAACAGGTTACAAGCCTACAGGTACCCTTTTGTTCACTGATTGTGAACCAATGGGAATGAAACCATGATCCAATTAATTATTTCACAACTTTCTCTTCCTTCTCTGCTGTATCTCTGCTCAAATTATCCAAGCTATCTAATCAAAGCCAAATTAATCTCAAAAACCCTAAAATTGAGATCACCAAACATCTAGAGTTATGGCATTTATATTTGTAGTTCATTTTTTGCAGGTTGAAGTGGAAGGACAGGATGAGATTTCAGAAGCTTACAAAATCTCAGAAATTCCATATTTTGTGTTCTACAAGGTTAGTCATCTCCATCTAATATTTTGAAATTAATTAGTACCAGATATTGGTTTCCTATAAACTTAGATGGTCTACAGCATAGGGATCATAATCAGCCAATTTGGTTATACTTGAACCTCGTTTATTGTTTCCCCTTTTCCTCTCTGTGTTTTATAATCAAACTTAATCTAACTAACCCCATTTTTTCTTATTTTGCAAATGACTAGCTAGGTATGCAAAGTCCTTAGTAGAATGACTTGAGATCTTGGTTTAAACTTTAAGCCTCCATAAACACTCATTATAGATCTAGGACTTGTGAGTGTAATAAAACATAGTAAAAATAGGTGTCATGTGAGGTGAATACTGTATCTAGCGGTTGCCCCCTGATGTTATGATCGATATCCTTGTGTGCCCAGATGACACGTAATATGTAGTCATGATATGCTTAATTTTCAGGATGGCAATATTGTGGAGACCTTGGGGGTTACAGACCCCTCAAGCCTGGCTAACAAAGTAGCAAGTATAGCAGGATATACTAATTCTGCTGGGCCTGCTGCACCAGCAAGCCTTGGGATGGCTGCGGGCCCCACTGTAATTGAAAAGGTGCAAGAGATGTCAAAGGAACAAGGGAGTTCATCTAATATTCAAAAGCCTACGCCCGGTCTATCCAGTGATCTGGTAACACATGTCAAACAACTGATTGACTCTCATCCCATTTTCTTGTTTATGAAGGGAAGCCCTGAAAAAACAAATTGCGTGTTCAGTAAAAAAGTAGTGGAAATACTGCAGGAGGAAGGTGTTGCTTTTGGTAGTTTTGATGTTCTGACAGATGACGAAATAAGAGAGGCAGTGAAATTGTATGCTAACTGGCCGGCTTACCCACAACTTTTTTGCAATGGATCATTGATTGGGGGTAGTGATATTGTTGTTGCTTTGCATGAGAATGGTGAATTGAGTAATGTATTTAGAGATCAAGGCTTTGATGGTAGCGGCAGTAGTAGTGGGGTGGCTGACTCAATTACTGGGCTGAATGATAAGCTAATGTCTCAACTGAAAGGCCTAGTTAATGCAAAACCTGTAATGGTTTTTTTGGAAGGGAAAAATGATCAACCCAAGGGTTATTCTGGGAGCAGCATAATGGAAATTCTTGGAGAAGAAAGAGCTCCATTCGAGACATTTGATGTGCTTCTTGATGAAGAGGTTAAAGAGGGATTAAAAATGTTGTCTAATTGGTCAGCTTATCCTCAGGTCTATGTGAAGGGTGAGTTTATTGGTGGGTCTGATATTGTTTCAGAGATGCATAAAAGCGGAGAGCTGAAGAGGTTATTATCTGAGAATGGAGCAATCATGTCGAATTAAGGAGAGCAAAGAAATGGCAGTAATGTAGATATATATGTAGTAACTAGTTTTTTTTTTTTTTTTTTAACTTTTTGGTGATTTTTGTTCATTTGTTATATTCACAAAAAGACTATAAGAGAGAGAAGATGGGATACAAAAAGTCTACTTGATCATGTTTAATACTCTATTTGTGCAAAATTTTAGCTTTACAGATTCAATTTTGAATCTCACTACTCTATATAAACATGCACCTTTAAACCAATACCACCTTTGTGACTGTTACAATGAGTGTTATGCACCATGAACTTCAATTCATTGGCTTGCAACAAGATCCAAGTTAGCTTGATAGATGGAATATGGATGTATAGTGTTCTTTATAAAGTTCTGTTTGTTAATTATTTGTCAATAATAGTAAAGAGCTTGACTATTGTGCAAACATTTATATTTCGACTGAAAATACAAATAGTTCAAAATATTACCTTATAATCATATCACTCAATACATTGTACATATCAAAAGCTTACAAGATAACAAATTTCGTTATATTTAGAATTTGTTTTCTATTTTGTAGAATTTTTAAAAGATAGACATAAAATAATAAAATAATATAATTTGAGTCATTTATATTACAACTTTGGTTCTATTCCATCTCTGCAGCAAGTTTAGTAACAAGATAACAGCCCTATTGTTCGGATGGAGAGAACCTAAAATTAGCTTTTCCAGAAATTTCCAAACGAACAATTTCTTTTGTTTTTTTTTTCAAAACCCCAAACGAACAATTCAACGAGATCTTTTAATTTCTTATTTAACTATGTTCCACTTTATGTATTCCTCTATCATTGGAGTATATTGAATGTGCAGAAATGGCTATAACCGAGTTTCTTTTTACAATAACCTAACCCATGTCACTAACCTCCAATCAAAACGACATTTTTGATGTCCAAGCTCATATTAATTGAAATAAGATGATAATGCCAATTGGACAATTTTATCCGCGGGATGCTACAAAACATCCAGATGAACATTCAAATAATCCCATAAAAAAGGGCGTGCATAGTCTCTTAAATGAATTGTCAAAATTTGAATAACTAGGATAAAAATTTATAGCATAAAGAGCAACATAATTTACCAACATATTCTACCTATCTATTCATATAACACAGCTTTCTAAGATACTCATGGAGCTGACCTGCTTTTCTTTTCCTTTTTTCAAGGGGGGAGGAGTGGGAGGGGGGTAACATATAAAGATGGCAATGTAGAAAAATAATATGCATACTTGTTACAAGAGCTCAAGATAAAAGAAGAAAAAAAGATTCAGCTAATTCTAACACCCCAAAAACAAGCCTTAAACATAGTAGGAGGCTTACAACTTGTTAATTGTTGTTTACACGGGAGCATCCGGATCCAATCTTTTCTGAATAGCAGCTGCAGCCTACAAGAAATTATGCAAACTCAGAAACAGTTTCTTCTGTTAAAGTAGAGAAAAAAAAGAAGCAAATTTACACTAAATTTACCTCAAAATTTCCCAACTTATACTGATACATCATTTCTTCCCTTAGGCGAGTTTGCTCTTTCATTGCTTGAGCCTGAAAATGTCATATGCAACAGCAAATACTTAAAGGGCTCGAATTTCAATTTTTAAAAGCTGACATAACATGGAAATGCATAATATAGAATGTAGATAAACAATTCTCAATATGGGTATGGAACATTTCCATTGTGTAATCTAAAAACAATGCAAACACAATTGTAATTGCTAGCTAAGCCATGAATGAAAGCACCGCCAGAAATATACAGATATGAATTTTCATACCATCCCACTTTGCATAGAGCACTTCAAAGCCTCTACCTCTGCCTCCTTTTGTCTTTCACGTTCCTTCATCAGCTCTATCCTGCAGAAGGAATTTTCAAATTCATAGTTAACAAAATGTTGTTACAACAACAGCTTCTATTGAGAATGTTCCAATTACAGTCTAAGAAATAGGTAAAACTATCAAGAACATATTAATAACTCTTTTATTTATAAAAAAAAACTAAAATTAATTAAAGCTCAAATCCTGCTCTCAGGAAACATATATTTATACAAACACTGGACACATTTCAGAGATGCTGTGGTAACCAAGTAATATGTCACCGCCAGATAAAATTAATATAGCATCCTAGAAAAGAAATAACTATAACTGGACCTGGGAGATCAGAGATGATTTGTAACGTTTTAGACCATTTAATTGCATACAGTAATATAGCAACTATGTACCTTCGTTGTTCTTCATCATCAAAAATAGTACGCTCTACTGGAACATTCTTGAAGCCTTTCTTCATTTCTTTCTCCAACTGGCGGCGATGGTACGCTTCCAAATCATAGTATCTACAATAAACAGTTACAGAAATATATACTTGTTTGTTTGAGTGCAACGCTGAAACTGTTAATAAAAAAGAGTCGTTTTAGGGAGGCTGTCAGTACTTAAACCCAACCCGCCATGCTACGGATCAATCCAAGCCAATCAAACATTATGTAAGACTGACCCGACAGGTTAATGGGCCGGCTATGGATAGAACAATTATTTACATGCTACAGATCAGGTACAGGTAGATGGGTCAAGACCCAGCCCTTTTACTGATCATTCCAAATTAAATATATCACCAGAACTGAACAGATGGTTGAAAGTTTTAAGAAAACTGAACTGTGGAGCTGGAATTCAAACCCAAGAGCCCTGTTTTGCCAAACTACTTACCAACCCAACTGCCGCCATTTTTGTGTCAATAAGAAACAACAATTGTATAAAACATTATTTTTCTATTTAAAAAAGGTTTGCATAGGGGTTGAGAACAACCCATGACAGGTTGGTCCAATTGTTAGAAGTAAAAGAAATAGTAAGAGTATGCTGACCTGCGATCTGACCACTGACACTCATAATAAGGAAAATATATATACAGTACCAGTGAAAATGAAGTAGAATAAAGAGAAAAGCATTTTAAAAATTAAATTAGTGAAAGCCTCACTTTTTTGAGGTAAATGTAGCCGTGTTGTGGTCCTCCATAAATCTGCATAAAGTGTAAGGATGAAGTTCTAAACAGCCATAAATATCAAAATTTCTTTTTAACATTACATGAAAAGATGGTTGACAGTAGTTGCCTTAGACTTACTCCTTGAACATCGCCTTCTCTTCCCAGTTTGATAATGATTCCATATTTACCTAAAATCAAAATGGCATTGAAAATTATTATTTCTTAAAAGGAAAGAAGATTCTAGGCAATCATGAATTGAAAAACCATAGTACTTTTCTCACAATCAATGTTTGTACTGACATTACACGACTTTCATCCTTCAACTACACAATAGACTAGATAACACGACCCATCATATAGAAGGTACAAACATGAGAAAATTAGTTGTGCAAATTTTATGAAATAAATGGCACAGCAATGGAGATGAAAAACTCAAAGACACGCTGAAACGCCATATGTGTATGTAGTTACAAAGAAAGGTTAAAGTCAAAATGTATCGGATTGTCAAATGTTCAGGTTTTAAAAGCTACCTTTTTTACTTCTAAAAGCCATGCAGTAAATTCGGGTCTTTTATTCCTGTACAAGGTAACAGGAAATCAGGAACCATCAATTTAACAAGAAATCTGGCTGAACTTATATATTAAACAATTGATAGATCAACCTTCTTCTGCTACATGGCCAGCAAAAGATATGAAATGCCAGACAAATTGCTAGCATCATAGCATTATAATTTTTAAGCTTTGCTTGGAGAGGAACTAAAGAAATACCTGATGCGCATGTTTCTAGAAGTGTAAACATTCAATATACAAAAAAGTATCCATTAAGGATCATCTACACTGAAATATATCCATAATGTAAGTAAGTGCCAATAAAGATTGAAAAATTTAACTTACCACATGTCTGTTTCTTTAATGATACCATATTTCCCCCATGAATTGGTAACTGCACTGGTCTTACCCGTTTCTTTCATTTTCTTCTTCTCTCTATCCTTTCTCCTCTTATCCTTCTTCCTCTTTTCTTCTTTTTCCTTCTTTCTCTTCCTTCCCCCCTTGTCCTTCTCCTTTCTCCTTCTCTCCTCTTTCTCTCTCCTCCTCCTCCGCTCTCTCCTCTTCTCAGACTCCGAATCTGAGTCAGATTCTAACTCGGAATCTGACAAGGAGCTTTCTTCGGATTCGGATTTGGTGCGGCTCCTACGAGACCTCCTGTGTGAGCTCCGACTCCGACTCCGTCTCCTCTTTGTACTCCTATATCGACCGCGTCCATTGTCGGAGTCACAGGAGGACGAATCATCTTCGTCGCTACTGGCATGGTGCTTGCTCCGTCTGGATTTCTTGTGGCGGTCTCGCTTCGAGGAGTTTCCTAAAGTAGCACCATCATCCTTGTTGTCTTTCTCGTGTTCTGATGCTGGTTGTTGTTGCTCGGGGTATTTGTGCGCATCATCTTTCGCCATTTCTAGGGTTTGTTCCTGCTATGGAATTCAATCTCCTCTTCCTGCGCGAATTCAGGATTAAGAAGGGTTTATTTTCAGGTTGCGCGGAGTGATTTCATTTGCAGTAAATTTGCAGCTTCTTTTCTTTTTCTTGTTTTTTGAATTTAAGGTATATAGACTACAGTTCTAGATAATTGTTAGCCAGCGCATGGGAGCCTGTACCGGAGCATGCCATTTATGTACGGTTTAGGCCCATTTAAACATGCAAGGCCCGGTAGTACTTTTAAGCCTGATTATTTTTATGCTTGCTTCTTGCATCCTGTTGTTGGCACTTGGCAGGGGAGACTTCAAAGTCTAAAATCTCAAAAAATCAAAAGCAGTTAATGCAGGGGCGGAATCAGAAAATTTAAGATTGGGAGTTGGATAGATAAATTTTATACAATTTTATTTATAAAGAGGTTAATAGTAATTTTTATAAAAAAAATTTAAAAAATAAACGATTAAGATGACAAAACTGAGTATGGCTAGTGTGACATTAGTATCATTTCAGTTTATATAATACAATTTCAAAACTTATCGAATCGATTTCAAAATGTGAATCCAAACCAATCTACTTCATTAGTTATGCATTTAAATGCAAAATTTATAAATTTTCAAATAAATTTAATATCAGATCAAGTGGTCAAATGTGTGAGTTTTTAAATTAATTTTAATGCATTAATTTTTCAACCTATTTTACCGCTTGACTTGATACTACAAAATTTTATATGTAAATGCATTATTCATAAATAAATCGATTTGAACGGTTTGAAATAATCATTTGAAATATATCTAATAAATTTTAAAGTTTATGTCATATACACTGATATCATACTAGTCAGACCTGACAACTATAATTTATTGGAGAGTTTAGCACCTTTCCGTGACATTTGTACTTTTCTGCCTCTGAAGTTATTAGCGAAAGAATTAGGACACATATATTAACAGAGCTGATATGATTTCATACGAAGCACGTCTCGACCAGTAAAACTATAATAAAAAAGTATATGACTGTATGAAGCCAAACCAGTTTTGGTAATATCGTTGTTCAGGAACTTAGACTGCTTGTTTTTTATTTCTAAATTTTAAGCTTCTCTTTCTGTACTACAGGATTCCTCATTGAAGTCTTTCGCCTATTAAACATCTTAATAAAGCTTCATCCCTTGATTCGTCCTTTTGAATACCACCTCTTCTTTGTAAAAAATAAATTTTCAATTTCCCTCCTCCGCCTAACACCTAAAAATGAGTAGGGATGTAACAAATTCACCGGGTGATCGGAAATGTCATAATACGGCGCACCGGTCACATTTTTATGACTCACATACCATGTCTATTCGTATATTATTACCATTTTTTGAAAGAAAAAAAATAACACAATACAGCAAGTGACCAAAATCATATAAAATTTACGTCGTCATTTATTTCAAATAACAAGTTAAATTTCAGAAAAAAAAATATTTTTCTGCACATAAATATCTTCCTTTTATAATTGTTTACTATTTTTTCCTGATTTTTTCATCCTCGAACAAACTCAAAGTTCAAATAAAATAGTTATGTAATCAAATATGATACACTTGATCAAATATTACCAAACATG